>OX578284.1:32996035-34196035 GCA_951217055.1 Gerris lacustris
ATTGGATGAGTGGTTTTTAAGTTCCGGTGGTTTGAACAAATGTTCCCAGATGTCTGAGACGAAATTCTGTCTAGGATACTTTTATTACAAGGATATTTTTAAATCGGAGACAAACAAATTTAGTTCTTCAGAATGATCACAATGCTTCCGTTAATCTCGGTATGCTCAGAAAGAAAAAAAAAAAAACACTCAATAAAAAAATAACGATGCCCTGTTCATCTAAATATTGTATCGTGTGTTGATCCCTAAAACATTCTTAAAACATGGGTCTCCAAGTTTAAAGTATAAATAATGGTAATAGAATTATTTGAAGAACGAATATGTTAATGTTCAAATTTAATTTTAATCGGTTAAGTAGATTAGGCCACCACGCTTCCAACAAGACTGCACAGACAAGAACATTGTCAGTTTTATGTTATTTTCATTTTAAATACTTTCTAGAAAACAATGTTAATGTTCTAGAAAACAATTATTTTAGGTTTAGGACACCGATATCGACGGTAGAAAATCCCAAAAAGAGTGAAAATAAAGTGTTTATTATAATAATAAAAATATATATTGCCATACTTAATAAATTTAATTAAAATTCTTAAAAATTGTGTAACGCCAAGTTAAAACTTTTTTTTTGATCTTTTGTCTTAGTGTCTTTTTGTGTTGGTAAAACAAAAGAAAGGAAAGGGGGGTGAGTAAACAAACAGAAAAAAATAAAAAGGAAAAGTTGGTTGGGTTGATATGTTGGTAGATGTGTACAGTGTCTAGTGGCTGTCGGTAGAGAGGTCCTGAAGGAGAGGGTGCGAGTGTTAAGTCTGTTGGATTAGTTTTCTCCTGTCGGTAGTGGGTAGTGTAGGGAAAGCTCTTCACAGCTGTGGGTCCTGGAAGCGAGATGCCTTCCCCAGGCTATAGGGTGCCTCGGAGCGGTCAATATCTCCGACACTCAGGGTAAAATGGGAAGCAAGGTTGGCTCTCCCACCAAGCCTTCAAGGGCTAATGCTCCATCTGACCCAATTCCTTTCTCCCGTCGAAAATCTAGCCCCCCTCTTATGCTCTTTTTAACATCATCCTCGTACTTTTTTTCCCCTTCAGCATCTTTTTGCAGCGCTGTTATATTCTTAAAATAGCGACTAAAAAGAAAAGAGACTAAAAAGATCTTAAGAAAGGGGGACAAAGATGTAAAAACAAAAATTTATAAACTAAACGGGGGGGGGGGGGGGGGATCAACAAGAAAAGTCTATATAAGACAGACATTTTTCTTTTAGACCCTCCTTCTAACACTCAACATGAATTCTAATTAGGAAGGGCAGAGTTCAAAACAACAAAGTTCAAGGTCGAATATCAAAATCTTAAAGTGTAAACGAGCTAAATCTCTAACATAATTGTTACCCCTTCTTTAGCATGCCATCATATTTAAATTAACATAAATTTATTGTATAAAAAACTATAATATATATATTTATATAATCACGATACTACAACTGCAGACACGTTCAACACAATAAACAATTGATAGTCTGCAATTAGTAATTCATCATAATGAAAAAATCTATCTTCTTCCCTTTTATTTTGATTTTAAAAATTGTTTTATGTAGTTGTGATATTCAATTAAAAAAAAACAAAAAAAAAACATAGTATTTAAAGCCCTCCACTAAAAATAACTATTGTACCAAGTTGGATTTCATCAACACATAATTTCGAAACCGTAAGCTTGTGTGGTGAAACAGAAGTTTAAATTTACTTATCAGAGTTATCTCTTTAAATATACCTCTACACTCTACACTCTACACTACCCATCTAGCCTTCGCTGCTGATTGTTTCCTCGAACTACATTAACTTCAAATAAGAGCCCCCTTGAAAATGAACGTACCGTCCTCTAGTTAGGCAAATTAAGATAAAAAAATCCCGTCAAGTACTTGCCAGCAAGTTACTAAAAGGGTTTCTTCGGTCATAAGAATTCATGAGTACATTATTAATATTTATTTATTTATTTTGTTTAAACAAAAATATTTTTTATTTTGAATTTTTGCCTTATTTTTAGGACCTGTCCTAATGGGGTAGTAGGGGAGGGAGACATTTTTTTGCGTTTTGTTTTAATTATTTGGGGGGTAAAATGGACGCAAATTTGGAAACACGATATATATTTGTGAACCAAATTTCGCTACCTTTAAAATTATACCCAACATCGAATTTTCTAATCACAACAATTTTGGGGCTCCATAGTTAAGACCCCCTGAAATTTTTAAAATTTGACTTTTTTATATTAACTCTTGGAAATATCATCAGACCACAGTGATGCATATTCTTGTATTTTTGCCATATTTTTAGGACCTTTCCTAATGGGGTAGCGGGGGGGGGGGGCATTTTTTTTTGCGTTGTTTTAATTTTTTGGGGGGTAAAATGGCCGCCATTTTGGAAACACGATATATATTTGTGAACCAAATTTTATTACCTTTAAAATGATACCCAACTTTGAATTTTCTAATGACAAAAAGTTTGGGGCTCCATAGTTACGGCCCCTTTAAATTTTTAAAATTTGACTTTTTTGTATCAACTTCCGAAAATATTATTGGACCACAGAGATGCATATTCTTGTATTTTTTCCTTATTTTGAGGACCTATTCTAATGGGGTAGTGCGGGGGGGGGGTACATTTTGGGTTTGTTTTAATTTTTTGGGGTGTAAAATGGCCGCCATTTTGGAAACGCGATATATATTTGCAATCTACATTTCAATACCTTTGAAATGATACCCAACTTGAAAATTACAAAAAATATAAAATATTGCGATCTGTTCGCAATTGATCGCAGATCGCAGAAATTTGGAGTGTTTAAGTCCGCAATAGTTTTTCTGTTTTTGGGCAATAGTTTTTCTGTTTTTGGTATACAAGTTTAACTTGTATACCAAATTTCAAGTCTATAGCTTCAGTAGGTCGGGAGATATACTCCAAGATGTGACGGACGCACGGACGGACGAACTACCAAAAGCATAAGGGTTTCTAGGACGACCTCGAAACCCTAAAAACTACACATGGCTTTTCCTGATCGATAATATTATTGTAAACGAAATGCTACCGTGGCAAAATTTAATATAGAGGTAAACTACAAAAAAACTATTGCAAGTATCATTCTATCGTGGTATTGTGTCAATTTTTACTTTCACAAATATAAAATGTTTCAATGAAAGATCCAATCAACCACTCTACTACCCTTGTAAAACCTATCATAAATAATTTTGTAAAATAACGCATATTACCTCGTTTAAAGGTAAGTATAATGTAGGATTAGTAAAATAAGGATATTGTTGTTTAGCTTTATAAGCAGTTGAAAAAGAATGTTACCTATACCAGACTCAGTCTCCATATTCCTTACCTTTGGTTCCTTAATCCATCTATAGCCCTATTATTCTACCCCAACTTTGTACTGTTATTTTAAGTCATAAAAGCTTGAAAAGTAATTATATAGCGTAGTAGTCTTTCTCTCACTATGCTAACACTTACACTGAACACTTACACCAAAACAATAAATTAATAATCGTTAATTAAGCGCTTAACTTGTAGCTTTTTTAAAAGCTGTTTAAGGCTATTAAAAAATTATAAAAAAAAAAAAAAAAAAAAAAAAAAAAAAAAATAATCTACAAACAATTAATAAGACCCGCCCTTACGTACGCCTGTCCAGTCTGGAGCTCCGTGTCTAAATCAAACTATAGGTCCAGAATAATTGGTAATTTCCCAATATTCACAAGAATCAAAGAAATGCACGCCAAGCTAAATCTTCCTGACATTCAACAATTTATTTTTCAGCTAACCCAAAAATTTTTCAGGCAGTGTCAAGACAACCAGGCTAACCAACTAATCAAAAATATAGGCAACTACAATATCAGTGATCTAAGAAATAGATACAAAAAATACAAACATAAAAGAATCAAACATATACTTCTAGATAGCATATAATATGTGTTAATTACAATATATTTATTTTTAATCTCAGATGTATCTAATCATTGTTATCAAACCACTTGTTATTGTTATACTTCAGTTTATTTATATGTTCTATTAACCTTCACCATAGTTACCATTAAGTTAGAGGGTTTTTGTTAATTTTTTCCCCTTTTTGTTACTGTTGTTATTGTTATCTAAAGTATTATTGTATCTTCTATTTAAATCTTGCAGGCCGAGGAAAAAACAAATACTATGTTTGATACTGGCTCTGATAAAATCAAAACGAAAATGTTCATTGTAAATATGTCTTAATAAAATTATTTATTTATTTATTATTGTACTTACACTGAAGATGATATAAATGTCGAAACGCGTTTGTTTATTAATATAGAATTATGGTGACAATAGTGTTATGTTACTGTTCTTCTAGTTTCTTTCTTCTACTAGTTCTTCTTTCTCCTTCTAGTTTCTTTCTTTCTTTCTTCTACCTTTCTAGTCATAATTGAGATTAAGAAACTGAGAAACCATGAAAAAAAAAAAAAAAAAAAATCTCAATATAGGTTACGACATTTCTGATTGAATATGTTGTACAATGAAGTCCATTTTAATTTCAATTTTACTAAGTAACGCACTTTACCAGAAATATCATTGTTTTTTAGAAAATAGTTAAAAGGGGTTCGATTCAGTAAATTGTGATAATATTTTAAGTAATATTAAATTTAATTACGAAGAATCACAACGACCAAACAAATGTATTGATTATACGATTATTATTATCACAATGATTATTAATAAGAGTAGTGTCGGAGAGGGTTCGTGCTTGGATGATGTATTTAAAAATAAAAAATCGGTCCGAGACAACTCAGACAAACTTTTTCATGTACGAGAGTTTTTTTCAACCCAGTATTTTTCATTTACTAGTTTTCGTAGTTACGTTTAATTATTATTGAACATTTCATCAAAATTTATCGTAAAAATAACTTTTTCTCGGCGGGGAATCGAACCCAGCCCCTCTCCGTCCGCGTTTTAAGCTATTTCCTCAGGAACTAGATTTACCCGGGAAAACGGCTTATAACGTTAGATTCGTATTTAAATGGACTAGATTTTAGAATTTTTAATCAAAATCGTCGAAATAATTATTTTCCACGTTTTTTCTGAGTTTTTAGGGGATAGCGCTCCCAAATTTGGAGCTAAAATTCCATTTTATATTTCGCCTCGGGGAATGATTTTTCTGAACATGTATGCAAAATTTCAACGTATCTAGGGCATCACGTGTATAGAAATGGAAAAACTGACAAATATAATGCATATATAATTAAAGTGTTTCCTGTATATTGATAAAAATTGCATTATTTATGGATTCTTTTTCAATTCATTCTCTCTCGAAAAACTAGATACGCTACATCGAAGCCCAGTTAAGCTACGACAGATACATACGCCCAAGATTCGCAAAATCGACCTGTATACAGCTGTGCCTCAAATTAGAGGACTGAAGATGGAAAATGTATTATTAAGAGAAAACTTATGAAATGAAGAAGTATCCATAATTGGTGCATTCTTGATAAGTCTACAAAAAAGACTTCAATTGTAAGTCACATTTTTTTTCATTTCTATACATGATGCCCCAGATACGCTACATCAACCCCTAAAAACGTGTAAATATATCAAAATCTCAAAATCGAATTTTCGCGCCATCACAACACTTTCTCTTTATAAATATGAGAGAGTAAAAAAATAAAAAGGAGTTTCATTAATTTTAAATTTGTTATAATTATTTATTGTGATAATTATAAACAGGTCTGTTATAACTAAATTTAGAAATATTTTTAATTGAATTACAATTGTGTAAATTATTACATGTTTGGTTATTTTAAAAGTGTTTATTTATTTGGAAAACATGTAGACTATAATATAGTTAATATTATTATATACCATTGAAAATATTTACCTAAATACCCATTTTTAAATTGATAAACAACAAGAAACCACGATAGCAATAATTATGTGTAAACTGTTTAATTGTATAGATTCACGAATGTATGACTCTGATTAAAAGGGATGCCTTGCGTTTAAATGGTTAAGAAAGTCACATTAAAAAAAAACCAATAACTTTTTTAAAAATTAGGAGCATTTTTAAAAGAATTATTATAGAAGCAAATTAAGCCTTCATTGGATGAAAGCTAATTGGCTCATAACATGCTTCTTAGTTAGGTTTTGTGAAATATAAACTTCACCTTCATCTTATCCATCTGTTAACAGAGGAATATGATTAATTACAGTTTTGGGCAAAGTTTTGGTTAAGTATTTCACAACTTTTGGAGAAAACAGCTTGGTCTCAGCATGAAGTATTGACTTGTTGGAAAAAGGAAACTTCCGTTAACGCTTTTTTCGCATGTTAATTATTCTTTCGGATACCTTAATTTACTTTTATTAAGTTTATATTTTTAAATTATTGGTGATTCAAAGACTTCCTAAAGGTACATAAGATCAAGTTAGGGTTAGAGGATTAGAAAATATCTAAAGGAAATAAAAAAATGAAGATTGGCAAAAATAAAGATATGACGGTAAAGACTAAGTCTTCAAAGTTAACTTTAGTTTATCTCTAAAAAGGGTGAACAAGAAAGACTAGGTCTCAAAGGTTTTGCGAAACTGACAAGGACTCAAAATTAATTATTTCAATTTTGTAGGACTAGCAGTTATAGGGTGGTTGGGGGAACAATTTTTGGCATATTTCGACTTATAAATCCAATAAAAAATGCAATGTTTAAAAAATTGTACATATTATATTTGTAATCTACACAACTGTAGCTTTCATTTAATACGCCACTCAAAATTTAAAAAAAAAAGGTGCACTGCTTATGTGCGCACATAAAATTTGAAATTTATAAAAAGTTGGCATTTTTTTCAGGAAATTTCATTTTCCAATCAATAGGTATAGCACGAATTATTTCAAAATTGTAGGACTAGCCGTTATATGGGGAATGGGGGAGGGGAAAAATATATATTTGGAAAATTTAGGCGGTAAAAAAACAATACTCATAAATGTTATATACATGGAATCTACTCTTCAGTAGCTTTTATTTAATACCCCACTCGAAAATTAAAGCAAAAACAAACTAAACCTTATCTACATTTATGCGATTATCCAAACTTTTATTTATTTTTTCTATATGTGGGGTCCAAAAGTTGCATCAGAGTTTTAAATTTTAACTCTCCAGAGGAGATATGAACCAAAGGGGGACGGACAGGCACACATCACCCTCGGCATAAGGGTTTCGAGGATGATCAATCTAAATCAATAAAATATTTAAATTAAATACGTATTTAGAATAAGGTGCAAAATTTAATTTAACTAGTCAAAGAAACACTCTATAAGTAAGTTCAAAATACTAAACTAATAGCTACAATAATTAGAGTAACATTTTCTAGAGAAGTGAAACTTGTTTCACATATATATTATGTATACATAAATACATATATACATAAATACCTAAAGTGATATCCTGTAATAGCTTAATGCTGTCAAATAAGAAAAGAAAAAAAATATATTAGTTTAGAAAATATGACTATATATTTGTATTATGCGGTTTCAACAGGTTTCTCAACAGAATAATTGACAAGAAATCCATATCGTGAAACAAGTGGACTAAAAACACAAAAAAAGAGACAAAATAGGCTTTATTCTTTCCTCAAGTGAAACCCCTTGATCGATTCTTAGCTAACACTGAAAGAAAAATAAATAGCAAAGATAAATAATAAATATAGGTGTGACTTCAGGTGTCCCCCAATAGATGCTCATAGATGCCCCAATAGATGCCCCCACCATAGATACATTTTATATTCGTCATATTCAGGATTTTCCAAGACATCTATTTCCCTCAAGAAAAACACATATGCGTAATTCAATATAATCTCTATAAAAAAATACGTATATATTATGTATCTCTTAAAGTTAGATCAGGTAATTGTTATGTTTAATTCAAACAATAAAACATAGTCTTTTTTACTGTTTTACAATTCAAATATAAATTCAATTATATTTGTAATATAATGTTACCACGACAAAAAAAATATAATTCGAACAACTCTCGATATTTTCCTCTCTAGAGTTTTTACAAAAATAGAGTCTAGATACTATTTGAAGCCCACGCAAAAAGGACCAATAGGGTAAATAGTTTAAGAGAAAGAGGACAGATAGGGTTTTCGAATTTTCCCTGCTCTCAAGGTTGTATAAGGAAGGAAGGGCAGTTCCAATCAAGGCCTTGAGTTGGATGAAGGAGTCCCTAGCCCTATTCCTACTTCTAACCAACCCTGCGACTCTTTAGACCCTTCTACAGGTAAAACAAGCCTAACGAGAACCAATTTACTCCGACCTAAGTTTAACCCTTACCACTTAATTACAGTTCCACTTCCTTCCCAACAACTATAATCAACTCTTTTGTCTCCCTCCACCACCAGATCCAGAAGACGAGTTGAGCCAACCTCTCGACTCATCTAAACTTTTTTTTCTTCCTACATTTCCCTTACAATTGCTTCCCTTCCCTTTTTTCCAATTTCCGTCAAGACTAAGAAAGATGCAACTAAGAAGAGGAACTACGTTTCAAGAATATTTAATCGAACAACAATAGATGTAACCATATTAAAAAGAATTAAAGTGGTAACGAATTACTTGGGCAGAAAAAGGAAAATTAAATTAATGTCACGATTTTGTTGTAAAAAAGAGTAAGTGCTGAGTGTAGCCAATCAGTACAAATAAAGGCAATTTAAAAACTATCCCCAAGTAAACAAAAAAAATAAAGATGAATAAGCATGAGATAAAAACGACTAGTTAAAATGCACGAAATCTAAATAAATTATTTTGCAGATAAGGCCTAAAACTTCTTTTTATAAACGGATATACTATATAAATAGACAGAATGTAGAACCAAGTTTTCCCACTTATCACAGAAAGGTTCAAATAATATGGGTTGAGGTCACGAACCAACATAGATGCCGACCCAGTGTTAAGAGCATCTTCAGGGAAGTGCTCGTTCTCCTAAAGAAGTAACAACTTTAACTGGAGGGACATCAAGCTCTAGAACCTAAAACTTCATTAGCATAATAAAGATTAACCACAGAAGCAAACGTATCAGTACAACATATATATGTTTAATTAATGTACCTGCAGGTACAACAAATATTATACTCTTATCAGTATAGATCGATTAAATTACATTGATTTTGAACAGAATAGATAACATTTTGTGTTTTCATTGACTTCTGTATAATAATTATGATACCAAAGATTTTAACACACAACTCCAGCAATAAAAAGCTACTTCTGCGCTTTTTATAAAATATATTTATAAGGGAATTGGAAGGAGATTAAACCTATATGCTTAAATTTATTCATTTTTACATGTTTATAAAAAGTTAAAAATAATCTTAATCTTAAATATACATTTATACATACATACATATATAAGATTGGAGTGGTGTCTGTACATTTATCCGATTGGGCTCAAATTTTGTATTTACACTAAATGAGTTGTGCTGATAACGAATTTAAGTTTAGAAAATTTAGTGTCTGTTTTTGTCTGTGCGTCAATCAAGTCCAAACGTCTGAACAGATTTTGTTGGTTTTTGGGTACAATGTTAAGCTGAATTCTGCGTTATAGGCTATACAACTTTTTGCTAGCTTTATATGGGGCTTCTAAATAGATTTCAAAATTCTAATTTTATTTTTTATAAAAAATGTATTCAACCAAAATTGCAGAAGAAGATACAGACGGGAGAGTTATGGAAGGGAGTTATGTACGGGGAGTTTTATGTTATGTGGAAATTTCTTTAGGAAGAACTGTTCAATCGAAACCTTTATAACATAATTATTACCACTTCTTTAAAACGCTAAAACAAAATCTTCAAGTGTATACGTAATATAATAATTTCAAAATTATATTGATATCTGCCAATAGGGATTTTATTAGGGTTTTGTAGATACTTCTCAAAACCCTTATACCGAGGGTGATGTGTCCGTCCGTCCGTCGCTCTTTGGTTCATAGGGCCCGAACCGTTTAAGCGAAAGTAGTGAAATTTGAAACACTGGTGCAACTTTTTGACCCAACCACAGGAAAAATATACAGAACTTCATAATTAGATTTGCGCATGCGCAATTCGAAAAAATGTGGTAAACTTAAAAATTTATATTTTTTTTAATTTTTGAGTAGGGTATCAAATGAAAGCTGCTGAAGAGTAGGACACAAATATATATATGCTTTTTTAAAATTTGCATTCCTTATAGGGGAAAAAAATCAAAATATAGCCAAAAAAAAATTTCCCCCCCCCCCAACCACTATAGATCGGCTGGCGCTAAAATTTTGAAATAATTCATGCTAATATCTTATTGTGGGGCGATGAAAATTCCGGGAGTTCATCCCAAATTTTCAAAAATTGTTAATTTTGGGCGCGAAAAAGTGAAGTGCGCCCAAAATTTTATTTTTTTAAAATTTTGAGTTGGGTGTCAAATGAAAGCTGCTGAAGAGTAGGACACAAATATATATATGCTTTTTTAAAATTTGCATTCCTTATAGGGGGAAAAAATCAAAATATACCCAAAAAAAAAAATTTCCCCCCCCCCCAACCACTATAGATCGGCTGGCGCTAAAATTTTGAAATAATTCATGCTAATATATTATTGTGGGGCGATGATATTTCCGGGAGTTCATTCCCAGGTTTTAAAAATTACCAATTTTGTGCGCGAAAAATTGGAGTGCGCCCAAAATTTTATTTTTTAAAAATTTTGAGTTGGGTATCAAATGAAAGCCGCTGAAGAGTAGGATACAAATATGTATTTGCTTTTTTAAATTTTTAATTCTTTATTGGTTTTATAAGTCAAAATATACCCCCAAAAAAATCCCCCCCCCCAAATTTTATATAATGTCTGGTCTTAAAATTTTGAAATGATTCATGGCTACACCGTATGGTTGGGAGATGAAAATTTCCTAAAAAATGTGATTTATCTTGTCGTTATTACCTATAAAAAACATTGTGACCTCCCGGGGGATCGAACCCGGGGCCCTTAGGATCGAAGAAAAAAAATCATAATTACATAACGGGTATGCTTAATCATCTACAAAACCCTAAAAAGTACTTGGACGCAAGTACTTCCCTGTGATTTTAAAATTTTATTCCTAAGGGGAACATAGGGAAAAGTAAGAAAAGAAGGGGAATTGAGCCCAGACCGATCTTCTAAAGTTAGGAAATTAATAATTGAGAAAGGGCTCCTATTTTGGATGTAAACATATAATATATTAATCAAAGATAATTCCAATTTTTAACTCAGGGATGTGAGAAGACAGAGGGAGGTTACAGAAGGAAAATACCGCTGCTTTTCCCCCAAAGTTAACATTTAAGAATTTTTCATCAGTAGTTGGAATTAATTAGTAATATGGGATATTTGCAAATTATATTATCAAAGGTAAGAAGGGGTTATAGAAATAAGAGGAGGGATAGCATCTATAGATATTCCCGATTAGGAAAATAATTTAAAAGTTTCTTGATGGTAGGTTTATAAACCCATCAAATTAAAAATAACACACTCCATAATGAAGCAAGGGTGTCCAGGTAGTAAGTCATAAATATATTTTTAAAAAATCTTAAAGTAACTTGAAGTAAGAAAGATTTTATAGATCATAACAAGCAAGCTCAATTATTTTATTAAAGAATTAAGTACCTACACTTAAAGATTTACCCTGAGGACGTCTTGTACGTATATTAATATAATATTATCATCAAAAGTAGAAATAAGAATAAAGCGTCATAAATATATTTTGTTTCTTATTAAAAAATTAAAAACCGCAATTAATTATCCTTTATTAGCATGTCGTACACTGTTGGCAAGGTGTGAATTTTAACCCCGATTGGTTATTAGAAATAAATGACGGGAGGCACGTTCCTCAAAACAATGGATCGTGAAGAAAATGAAGGAGACCAATTTGAATTATTTAAACCTTGAGGGGTACTTTTCTTTTAAAGGTGGCCGAGGACAAGAAAATTGCCGGTAGGAAGGTAAAGGGGAGAGGGGCTGTAACCTGTAACTGAATAAATAAGAAACTTCACTTTGCCGTCAAGAAACGAGCCAATTAGATGAATTATTGAACAGAGCAGGTGGCGCCCCGATTCTTAAAAAGAGGAAACGACGGACAGTTAAGGAACTAATTGAACGTGCCGATGGCTTCGGTCACAACGCTCTTACCTCGTTAAAACGGACGTCTAAGAAAAAGGGCCGTTATAAGAGGCTAAGAAAGGGAAGAGAGCCACTTAATTAGTATATATTGTTATTATAATAAAGAGGGAGAAAAAACTTAGCGTCGGATGGAGCAACCCGACCCAGACCAGAGCTAATTTTCATTTTTATGAAGTCTGCGGGGGGTCTCTAGGACCTCGAGAATCTAGAATAGAGTTGAGGGGAAAAAAGTCTGAGGTTTTTTTCTTAGCTTCGTCTAAATAATGGAATACTTTGGACGATGAAGTCAGGGTAAAAATGCTGTCGGATTCAGAGCCAACAATACACCCTCGCTAAAAAAAGGAACTACAAGAACGTGCGTCTTTCTCAAGTCAGCTGAACAAGAGATTCGATATTGGTATGACCAACTAAACAGTTAACTGAATCGGCTGTAGGTTTCTACACCCAATCCAATAAAAACACGACATTAGAAATAAAGCACCACATATAAAGATTTTTATTTATACTGGAGCTCCAATCTTGAGTTTACACAACTATAAAACACTTGTATAACGTATTAAATTACATTAACTACAAATGCGTTTCCCTCCAAACTCGCGTATTTATAATCAATTATCATTAACTCAAGAAGACCATTAATTTGATATACAACACAACATATACAGGGTGGTCCAAAAGTCTCCCCCCCCCCCCCCCTCTTATCTTGTGAACGGTTTGAGATAAATTAATAAAACTTGGGGGATCTCTACCATGCAAAGGGAAGTTTGTTTTCATGCAATCGCCCACTAGGGGCAACCACCCACTTTGCCCCTAGGCCACCCAACTTCAAAATTTTAAATTGGAATGTATATTTTTGATAGCGTATTTGGATTCTACGGTGAAAAATAATAAACTTTTACTTGACACTATTTTTTCTATCTCCAACATTTTGCCCCCTACAGGGGGGTAAAGATAGGAAAATAACCCTTCCGAAATAGTATAAAAATAATACTTAGATTGTTATAAAATCTAAACGGTTAGAAATAAAGTAATGAAACTTGGGGGATCTGTACCATGTAAAGGGAAGTGTGTATTCATCCATTCGCGAACTAGGGGCAACCACCATTTTGCCCCAAGGCGCTGAAATTTACCATTTTTATACCTTTGCCCCCCTGTAGAGGGCAAAATATTGGATGTAGAAAAAAAAGTTTTAAGTAAAACATTTTTATTTTTTGCCGAAGAATCTAAATATGCTATCAAAAATATACTCTCTAGGTTAAAATTTTGAAGTTAAGTGGCCTGGGGGCAAAATGGGTGGTTGCCCCCACTGCGCGATTGCATGAAACAAACTTCCCTTTACATGGTACGGATCCTCTAAGTTTCATTAATTTATCTCTAACCGTTTAGATTTTACAACGTATTATCGGAAGGGTTATTTTGCTGTCTTTGCCCCCCTCTAGGAGGCAAAATATTGGAAATAGAAAAAAAAGTTTCAAGTAAAAGTTTATTATTTTCTACCGTAGAATCCAAATATGCTATCAAAAATATACACTCCAATTTGAAATTTTGAAGTTGGGTGGCCTGGGGGCAAAGTGGGTGGTTGCCCCTAGTGGGCGATTGCATGAAAACAAACTTCCCTTTGCATGGTAGAGATCCCCCAAGTTTCATTAATTTATCTCAAACCGTTCAAAAGTTAAGAGGGGGGGGAAGACTTTTGGACCACCCTGTATAACTTGAAACCCCTTAATTTTTGTGATTTCAGTCATTTGTGGCGCCAATTTTGAAAATAATGACATAACATTTATATTTTCTTTCTCTACCCGTTAAAACCTATAAACAAAATATTTATATGCAACAAAGAGCGACTTTTCCAAAAACTATACAGTGTGTGCCAAATTTCGTTCAAATCGGTCAATTTTTACGCCATTTATCGTAATAGAAAGAAAAACACATAGTCTCTAAAAAAAGAATTCAACTTGTTTAACTATTCTATTAATACTTACCTATTATAGTTTAAATAAACATAACTAGTTTAGCTTCCAATAATGGAAAAGGGTGTAAGGTTTCACAAAATACCTAAAAAAATAGTTTTCTATAAATTGGTTCAACAATCAAGATAAACAAGGTATGAAAATATAAATAACTTATTATACAGATATATTGTTATATAACTCATAAAATATTAACAATAATTATATATATATGCGTGAGTGTGTGTTTGTATTAATCAAAAGAAATTATATAAAAAGCAAAGAAAAGTTGAAAACAAAATATTTTTAGTGTGAAAGTCAAAAAAAAAATAACAAGATGGTTAATTTGGTGTGACCCAGTTTGTTTTGCTTACAAAGACATGACAAGTTGTTCTTTGAGGCTTTCCTAATTACCCCCACAGGACTGAGAGCAAGAAGACAAATAATTCTGTATGAAGGGAGAAAGGGAACCAACGACAACGAGGGGGAGAGGTCTCTCAGGATTTCTCATTAACCAGTACTACTTCACTTGTATAACGACTCTACAATAAAACACTCACTCACCTTCTGCATATTTTTAGCCTTTAGTGTTTTTATAAAGTCATAACATATCGAAAAACTAGTTGGGTCCTGCAAATGGCCTGTCCTATCTATATTAATAGAGCCAGAATTAATCAGATCTTTTCCAAAGAAAAATCTAATAATAGTAGATGTATATATCATATATTACATATCACTAATAATAGTGATATGTATGTATATTGTATATACATAAGTACATACAATATATACATATCACCACGTACTATAATTGTATACAAGAAAAGTGGTATCAATTAATCTATATGTTTAAAATTAAAGTTTGTCTGTTCATTGATTCAAAACTGGCCTTAACTTTTTTTCCTGCATGTCTGTAGCTTATATTAGCTGGTCCGACTTTATTAGCACAAAACTGTCAGAATGAAATCCATAGATTTTGATGCAATGTTACTCTAACATATGACGCAATGTAACCTTGGTTTTATCAAAAATATTAAATAGAACAAAAGTTATTAAAAACACAAAATGTAAAAAAGCCAATCTTAAAGGGGAATCTGATGTACGAGGGCAAGAAAAACCGGGAGAATTGGTTTAAGTAAAGATATACTGCATGCTTGTTGGAACTTGGTCTTACATATTGCAAACTGCCGTCGTTCGCAGATAAACAGATATTTCTCAAATCAAAATAAAGTACAATCTGTTGCATAAGAGGTACATTTTCCAAACTAGGTATATATGTGAATTAGAATTGATTTGAACCGATACCAAGCTGAGAACGCTTGACCATACCATATAAAACTTCTCAAACTTGCTCCTATGTGTTGGGTCGTGAAGGGGTAAAAAGTAAAAAATGGTTCTTTGATTGTTACTCCCGTATGATTTTCTAAAATATAAATGACTGACTAAATAACTATTAAGACAAGGGGATGTCTAGTCCAATGTACTTTCGGACAAAGGAATATCAAACTTCTGTTTTTATAAGGGGAGTAAGAGTCTAAAGAAGAACACTCTTTAGATGTTCTGTTTTTTTTTTTTATAAGGGGAGCAACAATCTCAAGAAGTGCTGAGAAAAGTTCTAGAAGCTTATTTAATTATTATTTGGCTATATTTTGTCCCTAGCGGGACATCATCAGGCCTGTTACATGTTAAAATTTAATATTTTTAAAAATGTAACATTTCACTGATACATACATCTAAACTTAAAAGCTTAAAGGCAACTCTCTCAACCATAAGCAACTTTAGGTACAAAGCAATTATAATTCATAAATAGTCATCTTGAGAACTGGTGACAAGGTATAGAGTGATAAAAAGGTAGAATAGGAGTTCAAACAATAGTTCAAATCTAACTCAGACTCAACTCTGAACTCTTTGTAATTTTGTCAGGTATGAATTAATCTCACATACCACTCGCACAAAGGGTGACTATTTGTGAATGAAAAGAGGCTTTCAACAATAAAGTTATTTTGATGAAGAGATGACTCAAAAGAATTAAAGAGAAAATCCGACTTTCATTGTTTCTTTAAAAAGTAATATTTGTGCTTATTTGTTATGCTTAAAGAAAATGTTTGAATTATTGAATAGTTTCTGATAAAACCTTATATTCATGGAGAGATCAATATGACTTTTAAAATAACAAAGCTTAATTTGTCAACTAAGATGTGTCATTTATATATTTTTTACGATATTAATATAAATGAAATAAAATATCGGAGGGACGTCCTAGAATAACAAAGAGACATTTAAATACAAGAGAATAGCTCTCTCTTTCTCTTCTACTATAGATTGAAACTTAAGACCCTAAAAGGAATGAAATTTGCAAAAACTATAAGCAAAACACTTTGTTCCACAACAGCTACGAAATCAATTTATTTTGTATTTAGCGGTAAGAAGAACCAAATCAAATTAAATGGAATGATATTTTGATCAACTGGTTACCAAATCAAAAGACGTCATTATAAAATTTCATTATTTTATAAAGAAAAAACATTGAGAATTATCATAAGTAATAGGACAAATTAGAAACAGAAATAGTAAGTGCGAAAGACCTTTAGAAAATAATAAGTCATTTCGAGAAATCTACTCTAATAAAACACAATTAAATAATGAATTTCCGGTTGTCAGCTGTGTATTACTAATATAAGATGTTGAATTGTCAAAATATTTCGAATATAAATAATCTCTCTTAAATATAGCTACTCTAAGTAGGGGTGGTTCCCTTAGCTTGGACACAATCAAGTATCGTGGATAACAATAATATATTAGCTGGTGAAGGCGGGAAGGTTGCTAAAATAGTGTTGCCAGGCTCCACTCGGACAAATAGTATCACAGGAAAAAATTTCCTCAATCCCTGGAACTGTACTGGGATAAGTGGATAAGTATCCAATCCAAGGTACATAGCTGTCTCCAAGGTAAGGAGACCTTCCTTACTCTCTCTCTCTCCCTGGAACTGTGCTAGGGAAAAGTGTCCAAGGTACAAAACTGTCCAAGATAAGGGAACGTCCCCTGTACTAGAATAATTAGGCTATTTAAACCTGGAACAATCTTTTCAAATATAAGTGGGAGATTGGAGATTCCGCAATCTAATCCTTACTACTCACTAAAGTCCGTAAGTCCAAGTAACCGTGAAATTAGATTAGAATAAGGTAGATAAATTTTTCAGAGTACATAAATTGTTCAGATGTTTGGACACTGTAATGAGCTTGAGATCTCGGATTTATTGTTGAGAACAACAATGCTAGAGCTCTGTAGCTGTTTACAAGTTCAGATAACAGCACTTCCTACTTGCGGGACTGAAGAGTTAAAGAACCAGACGAACAAGTTTAAGAAAAGTAATCAGGAACAAGGGAACGAACTATACTTAGATTTAACAAGAAGTAAGCATTAGTTGAGAGAAAGACCTAAGAAAAGCGCGTACATCAATTATATGTACGCGGATACAGCCATATTTTGAATTAGCTCATCTCGTTTGTGGTTTATTTTGATACACATAGACTTTTCATGTGTCCCCAAAGATAATTAGTCAAGAGACGTTAGGTCTGGTGACCTCGGAGGCCAAAGAACTGGACCACCTCTTTCAATCCACCGGTTAACAAAATTATTATTTAGAAATTCTCTAATACTTTTACCAATATGAGGTGGTGTGCCATCATGCTGAAACCACATGTCACCACAGTAATAGGACCAAACAATTAGATGCCCTACCAGATTTATTTATTATTGCCCACAACTGCAATATGATAAAACAATTACATGGCCAACCAGATTCATTTACTGTTAAATTTAATATTGGCCATAACTCCCTAACTATTGAGTTACGGACAAAAGTGTATAGCTAAGGCACTTAACACCTAAAATTTTCCCAGGAATACGATCTTCAGCTATGGGCATCAAGTCATGAGACACTCTGTGTAATTTGGTATAGTTTATTAAAAAGCTATGACATAGAATATGACAAGACTCAAGAGATTTGCAGGAACACTTGGTTCGAAACTTCCCTAATAACAAATTGCAGGAGGCAACCGCAGGTCGCGAAGATGCCAGTAACATTTTGAATAGTGCACAGCAACAAAAAAATTAAAAATTATTAAGCGAAGTAATAACTAATTTAATAAGTAAGTAACCACCTAAAATATTCAGATAGCCGAAGAGTAGAAAGAGGACAGAGAATAAAGTAGATGTAGATAGAGGAACGGATAACTTAGCTATTTTACTTATATTGGACGAAAATGGTATTGAACCTCAAATATATGGACCTCGAGGTCATTTCTTAAGGTATAATTTCATTTTCCTGCATTTCCTCATCTCATAATCGAATTTTTACACCTCACCATACTTATTCTTAATAATAAATAATACGCTCAAAAACGTAAAGTAAAAATAAAGAATTATCAGTGGACGAATAATAATGTTCAAGACATATGTGTTCAGTCTATGTATAAAATTTTTGCTTTTGGGTGTCGGCACTAACCTGATCTAAATACTACCAATATTTTATTCAGTTAAAAATAATAATAAACATGTAATTAAGATCTGAAAAGCCAACATTTACCTACGATAAACTTATCGATATATATATATATATATATATATATATATATATATATATATATATATATATATATATATATATATATATATAATTCAAACAATTTAAACTACGGGAGACAGAAACAGAGAAAAATTTGCACTGGCTCCGGCATTTGAACCACGGACCTTCATATTTCCAGTATAACGCTCTACCAGTTAAGCTAAGCCAGATATAAACTTTCCTCTGCGCGAAACGTTAGATAATCCCAGTATTTAGCGTGAAATGTATTCTCAAACCTAGGAACCGAAATTTTTACGGCAGTAGAACTAGACAAGAGAAAGTTACGCTAGAAACTCGCCATTTGGCAACATCCACTCTTACTAGAGAAATATGAAATCTCAACCTTCGGGCAGCGACATATAATTCAAACAATTTAAACTACGGGAGACAGAACCAGAGAAAAATTTGCACTGGCTCCGGGATTTGAACCACGGACCTTCATATTTCCAGTATAACGCTCTACCAGTTAAGCTAAGCCAGATATAAACTTTCCTCTGCGCGAAACGTTAGATAATCCCAGTATTTAGCGTGAAATGTATTCTCAAACCTAGGAACCGAAATTTTTACGGCAGTAGAACTAGACAAGAGAAAGTTACGCTGGAATATATATATATATATATATATATATATATATATATATATATATATATATATATATATATATATATATATATATATATATATATATATATATATATAAACACATTTATCGATATATTTTTAAACTTTTAAATCAAGCCAATTAAACTTTATTTTAATCATTAGGGATGTCACGAAAATTCAATTTTGAGACGAAATTATGGAATACACGTTTTGAGGTCTTCTGAGCTCCTAAAAATCGTTTTTAAAAATGTTTGTTTGTTGTATGATATGTGTGTCGTTTGTGGAGACGCGTGGAGCCTAAGCGAATGGTCCTTTTTTTATGCCTCATATATATCGATCATTAATTTCTTCAGAAGCGGAATAATTAAATTTTAATATAGGCTTAAGAAAACGGGTGTAAAAAAAGGTTAAATATTGATTTTAAACTAAAAACGTTTTTGTTTGTTTCTTTTATTTATTTACGGCCGGAAGAGAGGAATTTAAGATTAAAGCAGTTTCCACTCAATTTCCTAAGGGAAAAAAATATTTCGAAGCCAACACGAAAAATGAAAAAAGAAAATCGAAAATAAAGATTAAGTAAATACGAGAGGGAGTCCAAATGTTGGCGGAAGACTGCTCTTCTCTAACGTGTTGAATTGTTTACAAAACAAAAGATTTTTTTTTGGAACATGGAAAAATATCTCATTAGATCCGAGTTGATGGTCCAACAACCCTGGGATCATTTGGCTGATCTACTCTCCCATCTTGAATACGCACGTAGAATCTATTTTCTTTTTTAAACCTCAATTCTCTTTAGAGGAGGATTTACATAAAAATTTCCGAGGTCGACTGATGGCTACCCTTACTTTTAGTAAGAAAGTAAAGTAAATATATTTGTCAACAAAGCATATTGCTTTATACAAAAGGGTGTATACGTAGGCATATAGATACAAAAAAATATCCATATTAAAATCTAAATATACATTATAAATCAATGCAAAAATCACAAATTTTAACTTTTTAATAAACTTTTTCTTAAATTATATATCTATTATTTAATTATTTATTCATTTTATATAGGCAAATACTATTTATAAGGCTTCCTTCTTTGTATTTTAGCTGTTAAACACTTTTTTGAATAAAAAAAAAAAATATTATAGATTAAACCAAAAAAAAAAATATCATTATTATTCATTAATTATAAATGATCGTATTTTCAGCATATTAACTAAAAATTAAAAAACGCTAACTGCCTGTTTACTTGTTCCACCATTCCTCACAAATAAGTTAAGAGGTATGTGAGCTTCCCTGAGCAACTTGTATATCGGGCATCTTAACATGATGTGATCCAGAATTTCCACTTCTTGCATATTACAAATTGCACATTGTTGATCTGTATGGATTATGTATAAATTCCCTCTTAGAACAATTTACTTATAGTATGGTACTTTTTGTTTAAAAAAAATATATATATGTGTGTATTTTAAAAAGTACGTGTGATAAGGAGACGCAAGATCAATCGAAGAAAGGAAAATTATAACTGAATCGATAATGCAGGTATTGATAGTATAAATAGAAAGTTGTCAAACGTAAAAAGGTAATTAAAAAAGGAAAAGAATAATTGAATGGGTAATCCAAGTATTAACGCTACAGCTACTATAAGTTATCAGAAAGGAAAAGAAAAACTCTCTAAGTATATTATCTAAGTATAGAAGGTATAAGAACATAGTAAGTTATTTAACCTTAACTGAGGTACATTAGAAAATATTGGGGTGTCTGGTAACTTGTACAAGAGAGCAGTTGGCTCTCCTTTAAATAATATTAAGCATCATCGGACATGGTCACATCTTGGACGGGTGACCATAGATCTGGTTCAATTCCTGGACCAGGTCCCCCGCTTGCTGTTCACCTAGCATCGTTATATAGTTGACAATTGTTAGGTTTATACAGCTGATGTAACAACACACTAACTTCGTATCATCCATAACATATATAATATATAATATATATATATAATTGTATAAGCCCTTTGGCAGGCCTAATAGGCCCTCCACGGGGTGTTGAGCCACGATGTTAGTTACTTAGCTAGCAAAATACTGTCACTCCACAATAGGTTTATTAAAGATAAACTGGCTTTCGACAGCAAGGGGTCATTATGGAAAAGATGGTTCAGCCAGCGCATATTTAGATGGACTGAGCAGCGAACTTATGTCAATGAAACCCAAGTAATTTAATCATGTTCTCATTTTTTCTCCTATACTTTCAGATGCCATAAACTTCGCTCCTACTTTAAGAACAAGATTTCGAGAAAAAGATTATGCAAAAAAGAGAACATTATGTAAAAAAACCCTACGAATCAATCGCATAAACAATTATAAAAGTCTATTAAATAACTAAGGTGGATATGGTTTGTAGAATTCAAACTATTCTAGTCGAAGGGAGCAGAATCAGTTAAATTCAAATTAGAAAGTAATATTTTTATCTCATTCCGTGCCCCATACATATTGTAAATTGTAACATTTGACATGGATAAAGTAAATTATTGTTCAACTTCTGTTATTAGGTAATTTTTAATTTATTTTGGCTGTTTCTCGCTATTCTCACACTTTCTTATCAATAATAGCATCTTAAACATACTTTACAAACTATTTCAATTCAGAAATCTGTTTGAACTAGGAATAATGTAGCTTGTTGTAGCCACCTAGTTATTTTATACAGTAATTTATTATGATTTTTTTTTCTCTATAAGCCTCTATAGTTCCCTCCGTCTCATTAATATACCATTCCAGATTTAAAACAAATCGATAAAAGAGAAGGGGGCAACCGAAATCCAACAATGGGCCCCCCCCCTTCTAAAAACCAAGGCCCCTCACGCCACATGCAACCGGAGAAAAACATTCCCCCGCCCCCGCCAAAACCCCTAGTTTAAGAAAATTTATTCCTTCCAGACGATTCTACTCAACTAAAAGAAATAAGGCACAAAATAAATTCCTTCGTATAAAACTTCCGACCTATCTCTCTCTTACTCTCACTCTATCCAAATAAAAAGGAAGATATTAATCAGCCCTTTCCTTTCTCCCTTTTTAATCCTCCTAGAGGGAGCTCAAGGAGCTTTTACAACATTATTCAAAGACAAAAAAAAAGAATTAAAGCCAAAGAATAAGGATTAAAATTTAACAGTGGTACTATCTAATTTTTCTTATCCTCAACTATCCTACTTAGGCCAATCGTGTTAATTAAAACTATTCTTAGCTAAACTTCAGACCACAATGATAATAAGTAAGGTGTAAGTAAGTAAGGTGCGAAAGAAAAATGTTGGGAGTTAATGAGCTCATAGTTTTTCACCTGAAACAAGAAAGAGGTGTTTTTTTGTTTTTTTTCACCGGCTAATTAAGACGACGTAGCATCGTGATAATAAAGGCTTATTTTGTTTACTTCATGTCTTTACAAGGGAACCAAAACATCTTCAGATACAATAGTTCAACTTCAAAGAAAACATTTAATCGGACAAATATCGATAATTTTTCCTGTCAAAGCCATAGAAAAATCTAATAGACAAAAGCTAAAGGCCATAAAAAACTTAAAGACAATAAAAAGGTTTCTATAAAAACTAAGGGAAAAAAGATTAATAATGATTGAAGTAGACAAATAAAGAATTAAAAGAAAATAAAAAGTATTTCAAATTACATATTTCAAAAACTACATGGTGTATATTTATTTTTGGTGCTGGGTGTTGGACAGCTGATGTCACCAATTTAGGTGTAAATTATTGGTAACTTTATTGCAGCTATAATAAAATTGATATCGGTAGACCCCGTTAGAAGTATTGGATCACCATTTTGTAGAAAATTAAAAACTGAACTTTATTATTAATAGCCACTTCTATAAAAATTACCAAGGGCAGTCAAACATAACAAAAATCCAAAGCACTTGCTATAGCAAGCTACTAAAATGATATCTTCGCTAATAAAAAGTAATATTTCCTTCATTTTTTTCATAATATCTTTGGGGGTAAAATGGCCGGCATTTTGGAAACGCGATATATATTTGTCATCTATATTTTAATACCTTCAAAATGATACCCCTCTCAAAAATTACAAAAAATTAAAAATATTGCGATCAGTTCGCAATTGCTCGCTGATCGAATATATTTCTAGCTGTGAAGTTCGTAACATTTGGCCTGTATTTGGGGAAAAAAGTTTAAGATGAATACCAAATTTCTAATCTCTAGCTACAATTTGTCCGGAGATAATGATTCAAGGTGCGACGGACGGACGCGGACGAACTACCAAAAGCATAAAGGTTTCTAGGATGACCTCAAAACCCCCAAAAATACAACTACACTTAGTAGGCTTTTAGACCATCTATTTAGTTACAAATTTGTATTGTCCAGTACAAATTAGGGCCAAAAATAGTTTAGTAATATGTACTTGTCAAATACAAGTACTACTATAGTCAAAAGGTGTTTTGTTTTCATTATAGTTACCTCTAATAATATTAACTTAAGTGGATAACCATTATTATTCGGTAAATATATTATTAAATAATTATTATGTAAATATACTCTTTATATTTATTATTGAACTGAATTTTTAATTTTAACTGCTAAACTTTATTAGAATTTAAAAAAAAGGTGATAGTTCATTCCATTCAAACCTCGTTATGTAGTCAATGGTTAAAACAGTAGTCTTAACTAAGAAGTAAAAATACTTCAATTTTAACCAATATATATATATATATATATATATATATATATATATATATATATATATATATATATATATATATATATATATATATATATATATATATATATATATATATAATAGGGAAAGCGTTTTAAAGTGAAACATTAAGTAGAAGAATTATACTTTAAAAACAATTTCTTCCAATATATTATAAAATATACTTCAAAAGGCACGTTCATGATGGGATCATGACTATTTAACCAGGTTTGAATATAATATCCTTAATAAAGGGATGAAATATACTTCAAAAGGCACGTTCATGATGGGATCATGACTATTTAACCAGGTTTGAATATAATATCCTTAATAAAGGGATGAAATATAAAATTAAAAAAAAATTAATAATTAATTACCCCTGAAGACTCAATTAAAATGTCATAGTAAAATTGTTATAGCATTTGAGTTATCTATTTTGGTTTTAAATTTAATTTTTCTATTATTTTTTATAAGTTTCAAAAACAGGATTAAAAATGGTGTTGCACGACAAGGAATATAGTCAGTCAATATTCAATGATGTATAATACATAAAGATTAGATAATAGGACAACTTAAGTGTGTGGCATAGGCATAGACAATCATTTTGTGAGATTTAGACTGATTACTAAGATTAAGAATAACAATTTTACACTACTAGGTTAGGTACACGGTTAGATTTTTGTTAGGGATTATTGCTACACGAGTATTATATTTATGGTAATGTTAGCATCTGGATAAAAAGTTGTATGATTTGAAAGATAAGAATAATAATAACCCAAGAAGCAATAGCCTGTTGAAGGCTGTCCAGCTCAAGGGCTTATAATAGGACTATAATAAATGAAATGGATGACAATGGCATAAAATGTATGGATGAAACCTTTACTTAAGTAGTAGCCTAGGCCATTAATGCTTAAGTGGGGCTTCTAAGTTGATAGTCGTTATTTAAATTTTGAATACCTACTTAACAACAAAAAAGATAATTTTTTCATTAAAAAAAATAGAAAAGCACAATACTAATATAAATCAGCATTGTGATATTATCTAGTCTATAAAGTCTAGATAAAAAATTATAACTTCATAATCTATAATTGAAAGGGATGTATAATTAAAAGTCAGGTTTATATCGGAACCTCTTGAGATTTTTCTATAATTGTGTTGCTAGTTAACTTCTAGAAACTATGAGGAGGGAGAAAGATCATTTTAGATTTATCAATGTAGAAAATTATAATAATTGTGTAAATCTATTTGATTATAAATTTAACCAACTCAAACAGTAAGTATGTGCAGGAAAAATTGGCTGACAACTGCAACAACATTCAATTCACGTAAGTTCTGTTGATATAAGCTGTATATATATTGTTAATAGAGTATATAAATAATATAGTGTAGTATATAAATTTAATGTTATAACTTGTTTTAGTTCATCTAAAATATTTTAGATCATTAACATGGAAAAACTGGCTAAAAGGTAGCATTCAGTCAAACGGCTTGAATTTGGTAATATGATTCTAATTTTGAGCCTATGGCAATATTCAAAATTTGTAGATTTTTCATTTCTAATAATCCCAGGAGAAAATTAAGATTCTAAAAATATATCTTGAAACTAAGATAAATGTTTATAATTTAGTAAATATAATAATTTGATTGTTCTTTTTGGACCAATAGTAGTGATAAACGAAAAATTAATTAAAACAATTCCTTGCAAATTTTAAAGTTATTTTTATTTATAATTTTGGTTATTTAAAATGTCAGTAAGGAGGAATATAACTTTAAAACTTTGAACATTTCACGTTAAGTTCTGGCGGTAAAATAATGCTCGTAAAGATAAACCAGCAGAAGTAGATACAATCAGGACTCCAATGTCAAAATGTAGTTACTATCAGAGAATCAACGAAAGTAGAAATAGAATGTTTTAAGTAGAAAGAGAATTTAATGGTGAAAAACAGATTTGACAAATAAAATAACATTGAAATTCAAAGTTTATTATAGTCAGGTAACATTGTATAATATATTTATATATTATCAACAGAGCATTAGGAGGGGGAGGAGTTTTCTATTCTATAATGTCCCAAGTTGGGGAGTTTTGTGCAAGGCTAATGTTAGGCAGTGTTGCCTTCGGCACGCGATCTATAGCTCTCCTTTTATACTATCTATATCTACAACTAATTCTCCCTTAAAAACCGAAAGCTTCTCCCGAGTAGAAAAGCAACCGGGAAAATTAATTACAAAATGAACCCGAAAACGAAAACCCGACAAAGTTTTCGGCGGAGGAAAACAAACGAGCTGCCTTATCGGGGGTTTTGGTATAGCAACGGGGTCGCTGCCAAAGCACTTCCCCACCCAACACAACTCCCTCTTCCAACAGAAAACTAGGGAATTTACACAAGTTTTAAGTGAACAAAACTAAAACAAAATATTTTCTAATATTAGAAAACGGCGAGGCTCTGACACGGAGACGGGCATTAAAAGTCGCTCTTCTATGAAAAAAAGCGGCGAACAGGTAGCAAAAACAAGATAGGGGAAAACTCTACCTGAACTAGAATCCCAACTTACAATACTTACCAGTTGAGCAACAACGTAGTTTAATCATAATGACAGATTGATTAATAGGCCAAACGATAAGAATAAAACTAATCAGCCTGAAAATTTCACGTCAAATTTCAGCTCGTCACGGAGTAGTGTTTCTTATTGACCTCGCCACAATTTTTTAAAGTAAATAAAACAGTAGTAAATTAACGCCTAACTATTATTTTATATCAGTGGAAACTTTGACACGAAGGAATGAGGTCAAACAACTTTTCATTTTTCTTTTAATTTTAAACATTTTTTGTTATCTTCATCCTACAGGTTCTAGTACTAATATATAGCCCTTAAAAATTAGATAAACATTTAAATTAACATACAAACTCCATAAAATAAAAAAATAATAATAACTCCAACACGGCAAAAGAGAAAAAATGTTAGAATGAGATGTATGCTCTAATTGATGAACTTATCTTTTCTATGCTCCAACAAGCAAGTAGCAAAATATTTTTAATTTAGTAAAATTTTCGTTTCTTAATTTCCAGTGTTTGGTCAATGTAATCAAATTATCAAATATTATAATTCCAAGGTAGAACAATAGATAAATATTTGACAATGTTCGATGAATACAAAGTAAACAAGCAATACTGAACTAAATTTAATTAATTTTCTATTTTTGGAACTATGGAACTCAAATAGTAAAGCCGGATTCTAATTACATAATAGGAAACATACAAGCGACCGAAGTACAACTGTCTAAACTTCACTATATAGGGAATTTCATTATTTGCAAATCACACAAGTAAATCTACAGCGTATTATATAGAGGGGAATAGAAATATATATTATTATAGAACCTAAAACTAGATGAAATTTCTTACCTCGGTGATGTATTGATGAATAAATATGGACTGTGTTATTGTTTGGAGAGAACGCATGAAACATATTGCTTTTCTCTTATTTCAATATATTCATTTAAAAATAAAACCAAACCAATGTTGCTTCGTTTCAAAATGAAAATCACAGTTCAGAAATAACAAAAAAAGTATGAATTACTTCACTTCAAGTATAACTTTATTCTATACAAACAAACCATTTTTCATTAAAAAAAAAAACTGTTCAATATTTCTACTTAATAAACATATGATTTTATCTTAATTACATTTAAAATTCAAATTTAAGGTAGAGTTCAAAGTACTTTATTATATAGTTATAAAAGAATAGTATTCTAGAGATGACAATAAAGGATTAAAATTAAATAAATTTGTTTATTTGTGAAAAAATAAAATCGGACAAATAAAAAATATGAAGGTCGTAAATAAACTATCTAATAAATTGTTTTGTAATAGGATAAATTATTTTCATTTGTATAATCTGTTTAATATGGTAATGAATGAGTTATCGGTAGCAAATTATTTTTTGTTTTTTACATCTTTGCATATAATACAGTATCTATAATGCATATATATAGTACATATTTATAAATTTGGAGATGCTGTTCCTCGAAAATATAAATGGACCATGATAATAAACTTTTTTTTATACAAGTATGTATATACAATATATATATATATATATATATATATATATATATATATATATATATATATATATATATATATATATATATATATATATATATATATATATATATATATATATATATATATATATTATATATATATATATATATATATATATATATATATATATATATATATATATATATATATATATACATACAGAAAACAAACAAAACTCAGGTTTTTTACATCTTTGCATATAATACAGTATCTATAATGCATATATATAGTACATATTTATAAATTTGGAGATGCTGTTCCTCGAAAATATAAATGGACCATGATAATAAACTTTTTTTTATACAAGTATGTATATACAATATATATATATATATATATATATATATATATATATATATATATATATATATATATATATATATATATATATATATATATATATTATATATATATATATATATATATATATATATATATATATATATATATTATATATATATATATATATATATATATATATATATATATATATATATATATATATATACAGAAAACAAACAAAACTCAGGTTTCGGTCACAAAAAACCGTCTTTATGTTACAATCCCGACGTTTCGGTTTTTACTTAAAACCTTCTTCAGGGGCCGTAAAACATCTAAACCACGACTGAATATATATATATATATATATATATATATATATATATATATATATATATATATATATATATATATATATATATATATATATATATATATATATATATTGTAGAAATATAAATGAGTGCGTGATTCAAAGTCCAAATAATCCAAAGACTCCGGGAGTTTATACAGTGAAGCTAGAAAAATAACTGTAGCGGATAAATTTATTAAATTAAATTTTTAAGTTACATTAGTCACTCGCGGTATATTTAATTAAATGTATGTATCATTAAAGATTTTAATCGGCACACAATTACATATATTATTAAATAGATTGCGAATCTATGAAGGAATTGGTCTTGGATGAAATGGTCTAGTTTGAAAGAGAAGGGAAAAGATGCACTAGGTAAGGTGAATAGAAGGGCCTGCCCTGAGAAACTCCCTAGATACTCTAGGTCTGAACCTTAACTCCTTCATATTCGTGTAAACCGGTGACCTTTGCCAAGACATTTAGCTATAATGGTCCCGACGACACTCCTTTCACCCCTTCCACCGTCCATGATCTACGCTCATCTAAAACAATATATAAAATGGCATACATCCCTTCAGACATTTTTGCCAAAACAAAAAGGTGGATTATTTAAAGGAGCAAAGTATTGTCACGAATACCAAGAGAAAAATCGAAGGACGATGTTTCCTCCTTGAACTACTTGGAGAATTTGTAGAAGGGAAAGAAGATTTCTAGAGCGTAGAGGAAGAATTTACATCCTTAAAGAAACAGAGAAATAATGTACGCTTAAAACATCTAACAAAATTAAGTCATAACATGCCTTAAGCAAAAAATGCCTTAATTCTGCTTAATTTGTTGCCTTTTGTATTTATTTATTGTAATTTTTTTCACTTATCCGCTAGACGCTAATAATGACCGCTTGAGTTCATTTCACTTTTATAAAAATACTCGCCGGCGTCAGCTGGCCTACGGCCAGCTTTTGCCCGTCGAGTGGCCAGGTAGATATATGCCAGGTACTTGTATATAGTAGTTGGTACTTGTAAGATCTGGTAATGTTGTAGGAGGTTGTGGGATATTGTAGCCATCAAGTGGGTTAATTATACTGTTAAAATTCGCAGTCTATAAATGACAAAATAAACAAACGATAAAGCAAACAAAGAAACAAAGTATGAATGCTATAGACGTCTAGAGGAGCTGAGCTAGTATCTGTGAAGTTGTAGAGGGGATTGAGTAAGGTGGGGTGTCAGGAGCGACGGGAGAGGATGGGAAGATCGGACATATTATTAAAGTAAATATGTATTTAATAACTTTGGTACTAACCAACATTTTTCGGAGAAACAATACATCTAACATGCGCCAAATGTGGTGCACATATAATCAATTTAATAAAATAAAAAAAATAAAAATAAAAAATCGTAAAAACCACAATAAAACAGTTTTTTTCCAATTTTACCCCCCTTAAAAACTAAAATACCCCAATATAGAACATAACGAAAATTAATCCACTATTCAAGAGCTTTTCAACGATATACATCATATTATAAATGATTAACTTTAACATTTGTACCTTTGTACTCTAAGGCCTAAGGTACCAAAATTATATTTTTAAAAAAACAAAAAATACAAAAGGGCATTAATTTAACTAATAAATAAATATAAATAAAATAAACCTAATAACAAAAAATTATTTAAACCCTTTACCCTGCAAGAAAATTATAAAATGGTACAAAAGTACGAGTACAAAATTTTGAAAATATAAACAAATATAATAGCTTTAATGTACAAATCAAGGCCTTTCAGATGATATACAATACAATATTAAAAAACAAAAAAAGTGGTCACGTGACACGGTACACAGAAAAAAGTTTAGTCTCAAGTTCTCAGAAAATAGGATGAACTAATAAAATATAATATAGTCAATTTAAAGATCATTAGTGTGAGATTTAAGCGCCCCAATCAGAAATAAAATCGGTCTACAATTGTAAAAAATACGGTCATTCAAAGTAAACAAATTGAAACAATGAAAACAAAAAAAATCCAAAATAATCAGCATTTAGGGTACAACCGATAGAGATACGAAAAAAAGTCATAGAACCAAAGTTGTAGATCTTTTAAAATCAGTTACCGCTGGTGCTATCTGTTTTCCAATACGACTTACCGTTCAGCCGTAACAAGCCCCAAAACAGCTTAAAAATCAAGTCGGCCATTTTTATTTTTTTAGGGGGGGAAGGAGTGGGAAAAGTAAACTTTTTATAATTATTTTGGTTCACAATATGGACATTGCGCGTCGAATGGCGCAAACCGCAAGTCTCTAGCTCTTCTGGAAGTGGGCAAACATTAATGTCAGTGAGTGAGTCAGTAAGCCATGCGGCTTTATAGTATAGTGATAGTGGGAAATTTTTTTATTAATTTACTTTAGTCAATATAAATATTTTAAATTTCCTCAATAAAAACTTATACTATTATTCACTAATAGTCCAGTCTTTGGACTATCCAAAGATATTTGGTAGTTTGGACAGGAAACAATTGCTGAAGAATTTTTCTCGTCGGATCTATATTTTTTTTAGGGTGCTGAATCTGAAAATCCAGTAACCATAAATTAAAACCATAAAATAAATATAAATATAAATATATAAATAACATTTTTTGAAGTTGTTAAGTTTTTCGCTTATAACTCCGAAACTACGCATCCTAGAGAAAAATTACTTCTTATCAAAAAGAAAGGTGATAAATCTCCAGGTTTTCTTCAATTTTCTGGATAGTTTGTATTGACATTTTCTGCTAGTGGTAAATTTTGAGATTTTAGTGTCGTAATTGCTTTTGCCGTGATGCCGTGTGAAGTGAATGATGTTTGTATAGAAAATTTCTAGTAATTTTGTAGTAATTTGCAGCCACTACTGAACTAAAAGGTAAAACCTCCCTTCTTTCTATAGTCACCTCAACATCTGTAATTTACGTAGAGGGGACATCAATAGTTAAAACATCGATGTAACGATCTCTCGACCAGATGAGCAAAAAAAGATCGCTGCTTTATTAAAACATTTTTTGTAGGGCACAAAAAAAGTCTCAGATTACGTAGTTTTAGATGAAATTTTTGGATGCTTTTGATTTCGATGTTCCTTTAGGTTCATAATCGATTATTTTGATGTTACATGGTCAGATCCCTCTATCATCTATCCTTCTTCTAAATATCTCCTTCTTTGAAAAACCATATAAAATCACCATTTATGTAATAAAATATATAGTATTGTACCTATCTAAAAAATATGCATTTAACAGTAAAAATATGCAAAACATAAAAATCCGAGCCCTATAAATGAGTATTATTTGTTGACAAAACATAATATAAAATCTTACAAAAATACATAATAAATCTTTACAAAATAAATCTTTACAATATAAACCTTACAAAATATTAAAAAATCTTTAGTACAAACATAAGAGTCCAATACCCAGGAGACCTATACAATGGATTCATGTTGCCGGTGGTCTTATATAGTTAAAAAAGGAGGTGAGGAGGGGGTTCTCTGAAATGTCCAAGAGAACTTGTAAAATGACTAAAGGTGTGTTGCGAAAGGTTATTTATTTTGGAAGCCCCCCCCCCCCCCCCCCCCACAGAGGGAAGGCAACCCCCCTACCCGAGCAGGGATAAGGATTCCCTATGGGGAGGGTTGAGGGATATTTCGCGCGCTTATTCTTCTAAGGATTAAGAGTAATAATGAATACTAAAAAAATATCGTAATGACATTTACGCTTCTTCTGTGGGGTATGCTAGGCTCTGAAAGTACGGTCAATCTTAGCGCGCTCTAGCGGCCAAACGAAAAAAGCTTATGAGCTGAATCTAGTCTTATTTTTTTAGAAATTTTATCAGCTTTCTTTATGATAGGAAGTGATTTTTTCTAGAACGCGTCGTTTTTGAGATATAAGCGAAACATTAAATCAACTTCCAAAAATGTATGGTTTTTCGCCATTTTTATGGTGAAGCCAAATCCAAATCTAGTCGATAACTAGACATGTTTTCAGATTCAGCACCCTATAAAACATATAGATCTGTCGAGAAAAATTCTTCAGCAATTTTTTCCGAATCGACTTCTTTCCGTCACCAAATAACTGGACTATAAGGTGTAAGTCAGGGTTTGTTTAGGCAGTTATCTTATTCAATATCTCAAAATCATCTGAGTGAATTGATCAAAGTGCAGTAAAATGCAATTATATGTTTTCCGAAGTACCTATAGTAGGAAGGGAAAAACCCATTTTAGTAAAAGACCTTATAATAGGCTATCTACTAAGCAAGATTTGTATGTAAGCACATTTGTGCTAGTATTGTCCATAACCAGAGGTTCATGCTTTTAGAGGGACTATGTTTTATATATATATATATATATATATATATATATATATATATATATATATATATATATATATAATATATATATATATATACATATATATATATATATATATATATATATATATATATATATATATATATATATATATATATATATATATATATATATATATATATATATATATATATTCACTAATAAGTGAATGAAACTATCTTTTGTAAAGATTTTAAGAAAGAACCCAATAATAAATTATTTGTTTTTCTAAAAAAATAAACTGGAAAACTCTGTAAACAATGAACTTTGTAAACAAATAAGAAGAATGTTAAACCAAATCGAGGTAACAAAAAAGATTTCATCTATTTACGAATTAGTGTGAGGGAAAAATAACGAATTTTATTTCCTTTCTTAAAAAAGGGAATTGGGTCCAAAAAATCCATTACAGTAGTCTTTGAAGAAACTCTGTGCCTGACATGTTTACTGACATCCTAACGTTCTTCGGCAAACAAACACCAAGGGCTTTCAACAATAGGGGGAAAAAAAGAAGATAAACCTGGGACAAACAGGGATAAGAATAAATAAAATATTTATAAATCACTTATCCTGTCTTTCACTTCAACTAAAGCAAATCGATTTTGAGCCAGATGAAAAAAAAGGGTTTTTAGAAACGGGCAACAGGTAACCGGTGTTTAAATAAGCGGAATACAGTCAAAAATAGCATTCATGTGACACAGCTGAATTGAGAAAAAAATCAACAAACAAATGACTTTGAATAGAGAATAATAGAAGATCTAAAAGATGATTATCAACCAATAAAATATTTAAAATGTAACCTGTTTTAAAATTAATCACGTACAATACTGCCACAACATGTTTAATTCAATTCTACATTTTTAGAATAAATTTATTTTATTCCTGATTTTTATTTCTTAAAAATATAAATATAAATTGAGTATTGATTTGGAGGCATTTTTATTTATTTATTGTTTTTAATGAAGGCATTTGTATTTCTTCATCTTTTACAGAAGAATATTGATATTTGTGTTGAAGAGGAATCTGAAATGTATTCCATGTTATGTCAGTTTCTATTAACCAAAATAATCCAATGGGTGGGCTCAATCTAAGAGGCGTAATTTTCAACAAGATCCAAATCATTTTCATAAATGCTACCGCGGTTCATCTTATTTTACAAGACCCCGTACTTCACTATGTGGATATCGACAACGAATAAAATAAATATTGAGGATAGCGAGGATGAGTCAAAAGTAGAAATCAGAGTTGTGGTACTATCGACATTTATTTCCTTCTTTAAGGTATATTCCATCATACTTTGAATTTTCGTTATGACTTATTCTCGCCATATCCTTAATTTCATACATACAAGATATTTGGCTTTTGAAATCTATCATGACGATTTTAAAGTTCCTTTCCAAAGCGACCTCGCTATACCCCGATAAACACCCATTCTCGAGTCCTTATCCTTGTCCTCTTTAAATTTCTTCCCGAACCATCCCTGACCAATCCTTACAGCTGACCGAAGCAGCAATGGCCTCGCGATGTATTTTAAATTGCACGATCTTTGCTTATTATTGGTTATATTATTTACCTTCCTTCATTTTATTAACTCGCATTTAATTTTTTTTTTTCATTCACTAATGAACCTAATGCACACTAATATTCATTTATATAATCTCGTCATATAGCTACTAAATGATAATGTTCAAATGTAATAACTAAATTACTATTATTTCCCCAAGAATAAACAAGATTATGTAGAAGCTCATAACTGGTATTTTATTATGAGCTAGACACTTGCCATATTTAATATTTGTAGTATAGGTGAATCACAATCAGAGTTTCATGTGATAACCGAAAAAATAATATATTGTGTAAAATAACTCACTGGTTTTAAGGTTGATGCAGACCAATGCCGATGTAGCCATAGTCTACCCGGTGAAGATGTAGTCACACTAAGCCATCGTTCCTACCCTGCCTCCTGAAATACAAATAAAACATATATGTTAATACCACATTTTTATCAAAAAAATTATAATAAAATAAAATAAAATAAAATAGTCTCCCAATTAGTGTGGTACATAGCTTCCTCGCGTCCTATTATTAAACGAATGGTCAAATGGGAATTGAAAGTGTGGTTTTTGGAACGGTTTTGATCCCCAGTGGAATCACTTTTATTCTATATTAAATGGCCACAAACGGTTTAAAATAATATGGAACCATCTGCGGGATACTTTTGACAAACCATCTAAATTTCATTAAAATCAGACAACTGGGTTTTTTATTTTAAGCTATGGTGATGGTGTACAAAATGTTAAATACACGAGACCGAAATGTTCCCTGATGTCTGAAACAGACTTGTGTCTAGGAATTTTTGAATTTGGAGGTGATTACCTTCGGTAAGCTCGGGAGGAAAAAAAATCAGGAATAAAGCCAAGATGGGTTAAAACAAGATTTAAGAAACTTGTTAATCCTAAGAGGAACTGAATATGATAAAACTTGTATGGTCAAGAGATTTATTATACACTGCTAATATTTGTTTTGACCGAGACTTTTTTACAGGCTTTCATTTAACTTGCAATGTTTGTATGTATGTATGTATGTATGGGTCAAATCTTACAAATTTGAATTTTAAAGCAGTTATCCTCAACCGATTGAATTGAAATTTTGCATACACGTTTAGTTTGGATGACAATACATAGTTAGCTAAGCGATGTCATTCTAAATCTAATATGGCCGACAGCACAAGATGGCGGAATAGTTATTTTTTAAGCACGCCCATGATATGGGTATCAAGTGACCGGGTTTGCTGAGAAGAATACGAATAAAAGCTTGGTTTTTTTTTTTAAAAATTTATTAAAATTATCAAACCTAAAAAATAAAGGAAACAAATGTTGAACAATTATATTAGTTCATTGTAAAACCACAATAGCATATGCTTTATATTTTAACATTTATTAATAACAATACATCTCAGCTTCGATGGCTTAAAAGAAAAACAAATAAATTACCGACGTATTAATTAAATATTTACAATGTTTGTTACACTTATAATGAATAAACTTGTGGATTGTAATATTCTAATCTATAACGATACTGGCTTTATTTAACTACGAACATTCAATCAAATAGATCATACTTAAGATATAAAAATATAAATATAAAAAGAAAGTAATACATAAAAGTGACAATGAAATTGAATTACAAAAGCACAAGACAGTAATCTTATGCATTTAGATAAGAAGTCAGGTGCAGAAGAAATAGAAACGACGATCAGATAAAAAAAACGATGGGAAATAAGAATTGAAGCCTATATACAAGGAGATGAACAACTTGTAGCCTTCTTATATACAAAGTAGATAAAAATAATTTTAAAAGATTACGGATAGAAAAATCACACTTGATGCTTCAAGAACTTAAACACGTATACAGATGCAAACTGAGTAATATAGCTTGTAGATAAACCGGTAAATGGAATCAAAACAAATAGATCTAACTCTAACAAATGCCTTCTCTTTATCATTTGATAGAGCGAAATCAATAAAGAAAAATTAAATGAGCTGTGAAAATAGTTCGATAAAAAAAAGGAAAAATTAATAAGTATTACGATTCTATTTTATCAATGGTGATTGTCAACTAATTTAATTTACCTGTTTGAGAACTTATTCTGAAATTATAATCGTGAAAAAAAGCTATGAATGATCCACTAAGTAGCAAGGTGTATTGTTTAAGTTCCATCACTTCAAAAGTAAGATCGAAATTAACTTTAAACAGAGCCTTAGGAGTTTCATATATTTCCTTCAACAGATTAGCAAAGATCTGTGTTGAAGGAATTTAATCAGCTGTATGAAAACTTCTTACAGTGAAACAAGAAAGGATTGATCGACATATTAATTTGATGAGAACTAATTAATTCGAGAAGTAATTAAGTTTCAGAAGAAGTTTACTATACGGTATACTAGTTTTAGTATACCGAGGTCGTAGCTCAGCCTATTATGTCAACGGAAGGAGTGCAATAGACATTTGGGCCTTCCGCACACGGGTTGACTGATTTACAACGCGAGTTTCAAACCGGATTCAAAATAGTCCACACACAAGAGCGACTGATTTTGGATTAGTCGGAGTCTTCTGTTTACATAGTTTGTATTAACGAAGCTAGTTTTGGCCATATGTCAAATAGTAGTTCAGATGAAGAAGACAACTGCCCATCATCAATACCGCAGACTATACAAAGAGCAGTACAAAGGGAATACTGGGTCCATCCTTGTTTAGAGAAAAAAAATATAAGGTTGAGGTTCGTACATCGTAGCAGCAGAACAATTAAATGAAACAGACAGCAAGTTTGTACCACTCTGCAGTATGTCCAAAATTTCTGTCCTGGAATTGGTGAGGATGGTTGCTCCTTTCATATAAAAATAGGACAAATATGAGGGAATCTGTGACTGCAGCAGAAAGTATATTAATAACGCGAACATTAAGTAAGCTTTATTTATTTAATTTTTTTTTATTATTATAAAAAATTGCATATTATTACAAAAAAATAACAGCCTAATGTAGACAACAGATAAGATAAGTACTATCAGAAAAAAGATACAAAATTACAAAACTCTAATTTAAGGAAAAGAAAAATATTTCAGTCTGGCTATTTGTCGTGCAATTTCTATCAGCAACCACTTTGGAAAGGACGAAGGACGGTTACGAGGGATGTCGTTAACTGATTTCAAATAAGTAAAGTTAAGGTTGGCCCGTGTGCGGTTCCTATTCCTATTCTTACTACACGGGCAGTGTCACTAAACAGTTATGTGCGTAACTAGTTTAAACTCGTGTTGCAAATCAGTCGATCCGCGTGTGGAGGGGCTTAGTCTACCTTGAAGAGCCCTAAAAGCCAGAGGTTAAGTGGACATAGATGGACAACAACACATCCTATAGCCACCCTCGATCAGCACAGAATTTCCCTTCAATGTGCCCGGACCTTCCTCTGTATACTATATGGAGAGAGTTAAACACTTTTTGGTCCTCCTCGACCAAAAAGTTCTGTTCCTGACCGATGAAGTAAAGTTAAACAAATTTGGTATTGACTATCACACTGCTTTCTTTCTAATTTTCTGTCTAGTATTGAAAATTTATTGTATTCAAAGCTGAAACTAAGTTTAAACGGATTGGCTGTAATAGCATTAGGTAATGCCCATCGTCAAGTCGTTAACATGTTTCGTTAACAAGATAGACATCTGACAAAACTACCAAGCTTTCTTACTTAAAGAAATTCAATCATGTGAAGCGTCTATTCGTCAACTTGTTAGCAAGATGGTCTCTCAAATCGAAACCAAACAGCTCAAATGTTACCTTCAAAAACTAATAATTCTAAAATATATCGTATATAATTTGATTAAGTTTTCTTTGAAATACTAGCAAAGGGGAGGGGGGGGGGGACTGCAGATATAGTTAGTAACGGACACCGTATCAAATTAATTCTATGCGATGGTTAAAAAGTCCATTCTCATCATTAAAAAAAATCCAAAAATTTTTTTCTCCCCTTTTCAGACTGATTCTAAAAACTGACATGCATGCAATTCTACAAATATGCTCCACTTCATAATTTTATTCTTTCCATCAGCTGTTGTACCATATCGCATCTTCATATTGACAGAAGATTGATACATAATCGATTAAAAAAAAATAAACAGAAAACATTTTTGGAAAAAAAAAAAAAATTGGAGTTAACAAAAATGATATTACAAAGTAATTTATATTGCATGTGAAAAATGTTATAAAAAAAACTTGGTTTCGACAGCCTCTCATCTCATTTCTCCTTATTCTATTAAACATTGATTTTATTGACAAATTTGGCAGCAATAACTCCCAATCCAGAGCAATTTCATCTTCAAAATCCAGAGCAATTGATTTACTGATTGAAGCAAGGATACAAATACATAATATGAATAAGTATTATTATTTCTAAGTATAAGTATAAATGTACTTGCAAATAAATACGTTTTTGAGGTATTTACTTCGTTAAGATACAAACCTACATAACATCATCTGGACTTTTTATATTTTAGTTCTCACAAATACCAGAAAAAGGAAAATCTATGAGACATCGGTGAATCTTAAGCGGACCTCACACGGTCAATATAATTTCCTTCAATATATTGAAGGAAATTACATTGACAGTGCCCCTCACACCACGTCAATATATTGAACAATAAAATTATGTCAGTCGCTTGGCAAACCTCGCACTGTGAAGACTGAGTATTGTGTGTAGGTATATTTTTTCGAGGTTGTGTTTAATTTTATTATGGATGACTTCAATACATCGACGAAGAAACAGTCTGTCTTCTTGTTTGTCCTCTGCAGATAACTTTTTTCTATTAGTATTTTTGTTCTTTTCACTCATATTTGTAAAATAATATTTGAAGAAGTAAATTTATATAATATAATATATATATAATTATATTTATATATAATATAATGTTTAAAAAAGTAACGAGACAAAATTGAACACAGAAAAGGTTTCAATTTTGAAGGTTTTAAAGGTTTGTTTTGGAAAAAGTTTTCACGAGTTGCCACTGACAGCGCTACAATACGACAAAAATATTGATGGAGCTTCAATAAAAATCAAATAATTTTTATTTTTATTGAAGGTCCGTCAATATATTGACAACGACAAATATTTCTTCAATAAACCCCTCACACGGTCAATATATTGACAGAAATCAAATATTGAGTCAATATATTGACCGTGTGAGGTCCGCCTTATAGAGGCTGAACATTCTCCTCCTAGAAATATAGTCCAAATAATATTCCGAAGATAATATGAGTTCTCTCTTCTAGAAAGTGCTTCCGTAGAGAATCCAAAATCTTTAGCCACAAAGAGGCAAAAGCTCATAGAATCAATAGAAGAACTAATACAAACTAAAAATCTAAGTAAAACGCATAAAATAATAAAGAGAAAAATAAACAATTATCTTCGTATCTCCCCATTCCCCAAAACAATGTTTCTAGTCACAGAAAACTTTTAACTAACGAAAAATCTTGGAAAATATATTTTTAAGTAAATTAATTATTTTGGCAGGCCTAGGCTCTTCACGGGCTGTTGCACTACGGAGTTAGTTTTTTAATTATTTTAACATAATATTTAAATGAAAAGAATATATAAAATACGTAAATAATTAAAGTTGCTAAAACATTTTTTCGTAGAAAGAAATGAAAACATCCGACACAGTAAATATTTATACGAATTGTAACCGAAAAAACCGCGACCCAGAAAACAAACTGATACACAAATCTCTTCCTTAAAACCACATGGAACTAAAAATTCAATTTTGACATTCCCACGAGAGTAGGTATAGAACAGGCCAAAACCATCTACAAGTTAAATAAATGTTGAATCCAAAGTTTATTAAAATCCGCGCAGTGTTACAAACACTGCAAGATGAGAAGTTTATAAACTAAATCAAGCTTTTTACCCCCTAAGGATCTTAATATAAATTATACAAAATGGAAAAAGGAGTTAGCTGATTCTTACACAAGTGGATGAACCAACTGGGAATTAAGTTTAATTTCTCCGAGGTTGGTTTTTGAAAAGGGAGTAAATTAAAATAGTAGATTTATTATATGAGCATAACCGAAAAACCAGGTATGGAGTAGTAGGAGAAAGGGTGAGAGAATTCGGGAAGGTTGTGATTTTACATTTAAAATATTCAGAGTAGATACCCCATGCTAGGAGGATGGAAAACCTTCAGCCCTTTTGGTCCGGAGGCTGAAAGGAACTAATCAAGGGCATGTCCGAACCCGAAGGGTTGACCACATCAACTATTTATCCATCACCCCTTCCCCAACCACCCTCACCTAAAACCTCACCGGACAACCCCCTCTCTCTGACCGTTTAAGCTCAGCTATGCAACTTAATTTCCACCCAGAAATAAATCTAAGCCCTTTAAACTCATCTGTTAAAAACAAATTAGTGAATAATTTAAACTTGAGTAAATGAAACCATTAAAAAAAGAAGTTAAAATTGTTAAATTATTTAAATAGTTTCTAATATATAAATAGGAAAATAAAAATTAAATAAGTTTTCTTTTGTCAAAATCTGAGGTTAAATAATTAACAAAAATATCTTACAATAACACGGTTGATTTCATACCATAGATATATAAGATTTATTATTTCGAGTCTAGATTAAGACATGTGCTACATACATCACAAGCCCAAGATAATTTCAAGTTATAGTTGTCCATTTATTAAATAGTTTTACATATATAAACTTGTTTAAATAAACAAGTTACTTCAATAATAAAAGTATATTTTATGCATGAATGGAATATGGGAAAATCTCTTTTCCATTTATTCTTCTTCAATAGAAAATGAAGAAGAGTTAGGAATAAGAACCTAATATTATACAGGGGACATCTTTCTTGCGCCTTTCTTTTGCAACCGTTTCAAAAATCAAGTCTACAATTAGGATAACACCTACCTCATATAAAGTGTCAGGACATCACAGTACTATAATCACAAGACCAAAAAATATATATATACAATTGAAAGGATATGGTAAAATTTTCGGAAAAGTGTCATGAAAATGGGACTCGAAACCAAAATTGTTCCCTGAAGTCTGAAACATTATGTTAAAGATATTTTGAATTTAGAGATTAGCTTATGATACCTTGGGTAAGCTTGGAAGCAAAATAAATATGAATAATTAAATTAAAAATGGACCAAGATGGGTTTTTAGAACACGCATAGGCAATTTAATTTCATTACAAACGATTTATATTGACTGATTTTGATGATATTTGGCTCAGATATTGTAAATCCGAGTATCTCAAATGAATTTGTTAATCAGTATAATCGTAACAGACATTTCAAGACGGCAGCCATTTAAATGTTTTCTTATGAAAAATAACATTAGAATTTTTTTTGTTTTTTGACCAAGAATAACAACTGTCTTTATTGTTGAATTATTTTTAAAAAATTGCGGGGGGAGGCGCAATTTTCGATGACCCATAACGCAAATATGAATTGGTACAAATACTAAACTAAATTTGTACAGATCTAAAATTGTACATAAATCTGTTAAAAAATGTTTAACCCCTTGTTATTAAGGGATGATATTTTAGGGGTAAACTGCACTTTTTCCTGTGTCCCTAATAGATAAAATAAAATAAAAAAATACTGCTTCACTGATTTCTAATGTTTATCCTCTATTCACTATTAAAAATTAAATTTAGCTAAAAATGTTGTAAACTAAAAAGTAACTATAAGTGGACGTGCAACTAATTCTTTTTAAATTAAATATCAATATAATAATATGTATTTATTTTATATTCTCTTAAACGAATAATCAATGTTTTAAAGCTTAAAAAAAAAGTTTTAAAAAGCAATAAGAAATCATTTTGTGATTAGTAAATCGATTTAAACCCGTGTTTACACTTACTTATGTGTTCACACATTCAACCAAATAATCGTGTAAATTAAAGCAATGAATTTTAAGCAAGCTCGTTGTAAAACAAAAACAAAATTGGAAATAGTTAAATGCTTATACGGATTTTTATGCAACATGAACTTGTACATGGGGTTTAATTAATTTAAAAACTGAATAATTTTTAAAACAATAAAGTGCAAGTAAAAAAAAAAAAATTCATATAAAAAAATAAATAAAATCCGGTTATAAAAATAAAAAAGTAAAAAACAGTCATAACAAAAAGCTATTCGAATTTAATAGGATTGAAATATCAGAAATTAATGAGATTACAAATTTTCGTTTTACTATAATAATAATAAAAAATAAAAATAATAATAATCGAACTACAATAAATATTTTTTTCATAGTAACTAACTTTAGGTAAATGACCTTCAAAGGAATTTAAGTATGAAATTAAAAATTGTTAAGAGTTAGAAAGCACGAAATAGTAATAAATTATAAAACAATTTACTACGACTCGGAAACTAAAGGAAACCATAAGGTGTGTTTTATGAGTCAATCTCTCAAAAAAAAAATATTAAGTCGAAAATAAAAACAAAAATTGCGTGACTTGGAAATAACCTGATGTAATACCTTCGATAAATTAATTTAAGAAATCATACTTAATTATAATTAAAGCGATTCATTAGCATTAGAAGCGGAAAATATAAATAAATAAATACAATTAATTTTGACTTTAGATGATAATAATTTAGGGGTGAAATAGATTCTTTAACGTTAAAATAATAGTTTTATTTTTTTTATTATTTTAGGTTGATAGGTTGAAGTTTACGAAGTGCATTTGTAAATTTTTAATGGGAATTTCTAATTTGAAATTATTTAAACAAAATCATTTGAGCCAAGCTATTAAAGCGGGGTTCAAACTAACTGATAAGCCCATCAGCTTAAAATAAATTCAAGTAATTTAAGAAATTGTGAATATAAACTTTTATATGTAATTATAATGGTTTGATTTACAATAATAAATTACTAGGGGCTCTGCCCCCTACTCACTTCGCTTGTCGAAAAGCGGCCGCTGCCTTGAACCTACAATTTGACACATTTGTTTGTTTACAAAACTTTTTTAATAATATAGATAGAAAACGCATAGATAGAAAAATCGTACCAGTGATAACCTCATTTTGGGCTTAAAATGAAAAATTGTTTATTAACCACTGCAGGTTAGTCATCATCTACAAACTGATGTATTAGCTACAGTGGTTTTTTGACAGTTAACACAGAATCAATCAAGTAGTGTGTGCAGCTACAGAGGTTTTTTGACAGTTAGATACATGGTAGTGTTTATTAGCTGTCTTCCACGGCTTAGGCCGATTTACTAACAGGCAAATTAATGTAATGTGTACAAGTGTATTATGTGTATATGATTTGGTAATAAATGGATCTACCTATCTATCTATCTTTACTAGCTACAGTAGTTTTTGACAATACAGAGAATCAACGAAGTAGCGTAGTGTGTTTTAGCTACAATGGTTTTTCAATAGCTAACAGGTCAATTTTTCTCTTGGAGTTTTATTTACTATAGTAAGTATGTTTCATAAAAATCTTCGTATAGAAACAAGAAAATTTAGACTTTGGTTCTACGAAGAGCCCTTAAAATCTTTCGGAAACATATTATATTCACTAATTATGAACTTCTAAAAGCAGCACTTGCAACAGTTAAAGTGTTTTAATTATTAATCCTTTCATTAATTATAAAAGGATAAGGAAAAACAAATAGTCAGCCAATTAGTGAGGCACAAAACTTCCTCGCATCCTATTATCAGACGAATGGTTACATGGGCATTGAAAAGGAGGTTGTTTGCACCTGTTTCAATTCCTAGTGGGGATACATTTATTTTTATTCAATATTAAATATTATCAGATTATTGACGGTTAATAAAAAACCATTATGTGGACATTTTTAAACGATGAACCATCTAAATTTCTTCAAAATCGGATGAGTACATTTAAAGATATAGTATATTCTTAATAAAAATAAGTTTGTGAGTTTGCTGAAGAGAAAAAAATGGGCGCAGAAAGTTAACATTAATATTGGGCCAGCAATGAGCTAATTATGGCCTATCATCCAAATTTCAAAAAAATCGGTCCTAGAAACCCAGACAAACTTTCTCATTTACGAGTTCATAATTACTTATCCCAGTCTTTTCCATTTATTAGTTTTCGTATATATATTTAATTATCATTGAACATTGCATATATCAAAACATTATGATTCATCAAAATGTATCATAAAAATAACTTCTCCCGGGCAGGAAATCGAACCCATCAGGCTCTCTCCGCGCTTTAATCTATTTTATCAGGAACTAGAATTGTCCCGGGAAAACGGATTATATCGTTGGATTCGAAATTAAATGGACCACATTTTAGAAGTTTTTTTTTTATTAAAATCATCGCACCGTCATCGAGAAATAATTGTTTTCACGTTTTTACAGAGTTTTTGGGTGGAGCCCCCCCAAATTTGGAGCTAAAATTAATTTCTCGATTTCGCCTCGGGGTATGATTTTCCTGAACATGTATGCCAAATTTCGTCAAAATCGGCCCAGTAGTTTGGGCTCCAGGTGACTGCACAGACGACAGAAAGACATTTTTTAAAAACCAATTTTTTTTGGACTCATGGGACCTCAAACCGTTTAAATCCCTCAAAATATCAAAATCGAATTTTCGCACCATCACAATACTTTCTCTTTATGAGAAGGTAAAAATTATACGATAAAAATAATAATTAGTTATTAAAAATTATTATAAAAAAAATAGTTTTTTAGATATGAGGTTAGCGAAAATGTTAACGGACACACCAAAAATTATACGATAAAAATAATAATTAGTTATTAAAAATTATTATAAAAAAAATAGTTTTTTAGATATGAGGTTAGCGAAAATGTTAACGGACACACCAACAGACAGGCTAGAGACCAAAAAGTCCCCTGATGTAAATATTTATTAATATTAAACCACCATAAAATCTGTTAAACATAATCTACATCTATCTTAAATTTACATGAATACGAGGCCGTCAAATAAAGGTAAAAACCTCGTTCATGACGGCACCTTCAAAACTATTACCAAGGACAATGAATTTAGTTAATTTTTCCCCCCTCCTTTCCCTTTTCTTTAATAATAATTTAAAAAAAAAAAAAAACATTTATTCATAAATTAGAATTATGCAAAGGGCATTTTTGCATGTCCCAAGACTAGAGGGAAAGGGAAAGGGGTTATTTATACCGACATTAAAAGTCTCCCTTTCTGGATCAATTTGATGAAATGTAGATTATAATTTAAATTTATAACTCGGAGGAGAGAAGGGTAGAGTAATTTTTCGTGGATACATGTGATAACATTGACTGAGATTGACGTTTAGACGTTAAAACATTTCGATATTTTTGACGAGCGAAGTACAAAAAAAAGGAAACATCATATTGTTAAGCTCAATATAACTCTTTAATCTAAATTACATCCGTGTTTTTAAAATTTGTTTATGGGGTTACATGTTTATATTATAAACATGTAAAAACTATTTTAATTTTTTTTTAAATATTATATCCGTGATCTATATCTAATGTTTTGAAGTATAAAATAGCGTTTTACATTAATTTCGTTTATTCGGGAAATAATTTTGTGTTAATAACCATATAAAATTTTATTTTTAATGGAAAATGCATGTTTAATATCTCATACGTACTACAGTATAAACAGGTGGACAAAATTAAAGCACCACCCTACTTTTTTAAAAAAAATAGTGAGGTAAATTTAATAATAAAGGTTTGTAAATAAAGATATTTGAGTCATGGGTTTACTCGAACCACGTAAATGAAAAGTACATTCCTCATCTGTGGACGCGACATGCTCCTTGTAATTTCCGTCTATGGCTTCTTTTTCCGGGAGGTTCATTTATGTTCTTGGGAAGCATTTATTACAACAACGTAAAGCTAGAAACAAATATGTGTATATTCAATGAGATCAAATGCCATTATCACTTTCGTTAACCAACATCTATAACTTAGTTTAAATTAAATTTCAATACCTATAAATTTGTCGCATTTATTTTTTTACTCTCTATATATTGTATATAATATATATCATATTCATACAACAGAAGTGATATACGAGTTTACCACCAGTTTATACAGGGAAAGAATTGTGATGGCGCAAGAGAATATGAGTAGAGAAACGTTAATTTTTATGAGGCCTCAGAAGTTTTGTACATACACCTTTTATGCCCAACCAATCGTGCAGTCTTCTGCTTGATTGAGAATCAATTTTTATGGTCCCCTGAATCCAAAAAAGTGGTTTTTAAAAATATCTGTCTGTTGTCTGTGCAGACGCGTGAATCCCAATCTATTGAACTGAATTCGATGAAATTCCTATGTACATGAGAAAGTTTTGCCCCAGTTAGACGGACCAATGTCAAATTAACAATTAACTCTTCTAAACTCATCACTAACTTGAAGTTCACAATCTGATAATAATTCTAAAATAAATTGGCCAATCATGTGCTTTTAGAACACAAAAAGTAAACAATTTTACAAATAGTGCCAGCAGAATTGACTCGATGTTATTTTCAGACTTGATAGGTTAGTTATTCAAATATTACTAAAACTCAACGTGGTCACCTGTCAAGGGACAAACTAACATCAACTTGATGATTTTCGGTCTACTAACTAATTCTGTACTCAGGATCATGAAAATCACATTGTCCACCATAATTGGTGAGACATGACCGCTCTCCACCAGTTTTTTTTTTTTCAAACGCCTATTGCCAAGCTATGTCCTGCAGACGAACTTAGCCGACCACATATTCTTAAAAGGCGCTAAAAGATTGACTTGTATACAAACTTCTGTCTTGATGTTAGTCACACACTTTTTTGCACGCTATCTCCTGGACTATAAACAACATTACCAAAATCAAAAGGTTGAAATATTAATTTAGAACTAATAAAAATATATTAAGATAAATTCTGACATATAAAAAAATTTATCTTCGTCACTGTTTCATTCTGTTGTGGTTTGATTCTATTATTGGATTTTTAGCAACTTTGATATTTAATAAAAGGGGCCGTCTCTCAATCCTTAATTATCTATGGTCTAAATGCGCAACTCAATTTTCCTGATAAGTGTCATTAATCAAATTTAATTATCACTTTCGTTAACCAACATCTATAATTTAGTTTACATTATCTTTCAATATCGATAAATTTGTCGCATTATTGTTTTACTCTGTACTGAATATATCATATTCGAGATTAATTAGTGTTCGATTATTATCGAATCATAACTAAGAGAACTTACACAGCGCTGAAATATAAATACATATAAACTATTATCTTTTTAATTATTATTATTGTTTTTTAATTTTAACCTGGTATTTGTTTTTATGTCAGGCATCTGAAGTATATTATACTTAACGGGTTCAATTTGACAAATGTTTTTAATAATATAATGAGCGAAGATATAACATACATTTTTAAAAAAACAAGTTCATCAGGACAAATAGTACCCGGTGTACTATGTTCTAATAAACCTCTTACTCCCCTGAAAAATAGTAAGAACCAACGAACACACATGTCTTTTGCTTATTTTTCTTTAAGAATTTGCCGAGTCGCAACATCTCTCCACAAGTCTTTCTTTAATAACACCTAGGACCAGAATCTATCACTAGCACATATTTATACTGTTGTTCATTGTAGGGCACTGATGATGGACTGAATTTAATTTATAGAGAGGTGCTAAAGGATTTATTTAACTATCTTTAGAAGGTTTAACCTTTACGAAGTTAACATCTAACTCAAGCGGTAGCAAACTTAATTTAAGTTCATCAGGATCGATCTCAATAACAACACAAGGGAAAGCTCGGTTTCACCGTATTAATTTTGTATTTTATAATTTAATATTAAAAATAATTGGCAGTCTTGTTAAATTTTACACCTTATCTCTAGAGCAGTCGCTTCAGTTTGCTGATTCAAGGATGATCAAGATTTTTTAACTCCCCTGAATATACATAACGTCAAACATATCATCCTTCAAGAAGAGGTTTCTAACAAAATTTGTTATTATGAATCTAGCAGTGGAGGACTAAGTATCAAGCTAAAGTTAATCGAAAACGGTTTAAAATTACAAGATCTAGAATCTTCAGAACAAAAAACAGACTAGTCACTAGTCTCTTTTTTGTTCTGAAGATATTCTGACCATACGAGAAGAACTGTTTCTAAAATTATACATATTTTTAGAGTAAAGAGTTGCTATAATACTGTTTTGTCTTTATTTTTTATCCTGTATATATGTTGTTTTTTTTTAAAAAGTAACTAGGTAAAATCTTAGGGGCACCGTCAGAAAATATGTTTACCTTTTTTACCTTAAGGGAGCCATGAGTTGAAAAAGTTTGAGAACCTCTGGACTAGTGTAATATTTTTGTTTTTATACCTAAAAACACACTTGGATTAACTTTTAGTGAATTTTCGGAGAAAATTAAGCTATTGCAATGGCTTCAAAAATTTTGTAATGCGAATTTTTGAAAATTTTCTCCACGGAAATCCGTTTTAGGCCATTCTTAATCGATTCCTGAAATTTAACACTTTTTTATGTATATATGTATGTGTCACTCCAGACAATATCTCACGCTGGCACTTAAAAAACACAAACAAATTTTAAAATGTCAATAATACCAAAAGAAAGGATGAGTTCGTTGGCCAGAATTTTTTAAGTTCATTTAGGGGTCAAATTTTGACACTTTAGGGTCAAAAATAGCATAAAAACTTGTTTTTTCCATTTTACCCCCCTCTTATATGAAAATATGACAAAAGTGTACATAACAACAATAACTGTACTCTTAAAGAGCTTTCTAACGACATGCATCTTGAAGGGTAAATACTATTTTGACTTTTGTACCCCGTACCCCCAAGTACCAATTTTTTTTTTTCACCCATCCAAATTCAAAACCAAAATTTTCCTATATTATCATAAGGCCAATAATTCGCAGATTTCTTTTAAAATTCGCTCATTAAGTCATGGTGCATGACTGGTCATTTATTAATTTTTATTTTCAATATTAGTGTATAATTATTGTAGTTAGTGGATAGTTTGTATATAATCTTAATTTTATACTTTTTCTCAACAAGTTTGAATATTATTTCTAGATATTATTTTTATTGTTACTGATTTTAATTAATTTAATACTGCACACATTACAGATTGATTTTAATTTTTATGACAATTATTTGAAGATCTCTCATGGAGAAAATAAATGTTTTTTTTTTAAATTTCTACTGTTAATTTATATTATACTCGCATATAGAGAAGACATCACTAATTAATAAAAAAAGAAACAGACTGAAGATGACCTTAAGAAGTGTCGAAACGTTTCAAAATTAATATGGCTTAAAGCGTGATTTTTTGCATACACCTTAAAATTCCATCATTACTCAACTTATAAACTAAACATTCAGTAAAACTAGTAAAACGTTACAAAACCCTAAATTTGATCTAAGTTTAAAATAATGTAAATAAATAAAAGACAATAAATATAGAGTAGAAAATTAAATGGTTTATGAGACATAAGCTCATCATGTTTGGCAATATCAAAACTTAAAAACACGTTCACCAAACATTGTCAATATTTCACTGAAAAGCAAAAACCTTAACATGAGATTTATGGAGGAGAGATCTGTTTGAATACGGAAAAACCCTTATGCCGATGTCACAATCCACTGCCGGTACCACGGCATGACAATATCAACATGCCGAGATACCTTGATACATTATTTAACATGACCTCTATACATATAGTACGCTTCAAATATGATTCTTTCATATATGTCTTTTATCTCGTCTCAAGACACTCGGAGAATTTTATAAACAGAACACACAACATTTGGTGATTCGAATAATAAACACTACACTGACAATATTCCATACATAAATAACCATGTTAAATACTTTTTTTAGTTCCTCAAATAAAGTTATTTATACATATGTGCCGGCTTCAACGTACCTAGAATATTTTATATTTATTTGACACACAGTTATGAATGATGACATTTTATTATAATTAATACATTGATTTGCATGGAAAGTTAACGTTGTCTGATACATGGCTTTAGTGATGACCCCCATCTAGAAATACACACCTAATTCAACTGCGATGACTGAATACTTTGTTGCAAGTTTGGAAATTGATAAAATTCAACCAAAAATTACAGTTCTGAATAATCCATCGTTTACAAACCTCAGCCACTCGAACACTAACTTTTTAACAAAGCAAGAACTCAACAAAGTATCAGTGAATGTTTCCCCTCACTAAAAGACTCGTACGCTACTTTGGTTCCTTCAATTAGAGTCCCAGTCCGTAAAAGCCGAGATCTCAAACGGAACTTCAAAATTTCAAAAACTGATCGGGTCTCTAGAAATGGAAGTTCTAGCACATGTAGCAGAGATTGGAAATTTGTAAATCTCTCCGCCTGCACATGAGCCCTACCAATTCCTCTACTATTCCAATCTCACCGTTTCTTCACTGTTCCGAGGAACAACAAATCCGAAAGTTGAACTAACACGGATTTAGGAGACAGGAGACAGTAAGCCAAGCCATCACCTTCGTAAAAAGCGATCAATTCTTACGGACATTATGGTTTCACAGCATGCCTACTGAGGTAGAGACTATACTATCAGTGAGTGAAGAATCTGGCTTAAATATAATATCGTTGCTCGAGGACAAACTAATATAGGTGACTAACAAAAATTTAGTTAACACTGTTAAAAATCAAGCTCTTGTACACCCACTAATTCAGATAAGCGCTCCCTTCACGATCAAGCACAGTCTTTAACTCTACAAATAAAAGAGTTAACATTGACCATCTATGAAGGCCGCTCTAGGAGCAATTCTAGAATTTGTTGTATGATACGTGACCTTACCTACAATTGTTATATCTTATGTTGTTAGTTCTAAAACATTATCATATTTTGTGAATAAATTCACAAAATAGTGATAACTTAAATAGTAATTTTATTCAAATATAAACCAAATTTCATCAAAATCAAATCGTTTCAGTGGTTTAGGCTCCGCACCCGTCTGCACAAACCAAATATAAAAACAATAGATAGTTATAAAAACAAACACAGTCAGAGAATCTATCATGTCTTTGGATAATAGTCAAAACTTAATGAGGTAAGTAAAAAAAAGGTAAAAAAACACTAGAGAATCTCTAAAAGATACGAATATTTTCATTAGCTTAAGTATAAATATGATGATAAATTTCGCAGCCCATTAAACTTTTTAAATTTCATTTAAGGTTTTGGTAGTTTTCATACTACGGAAAGTTTAATTTTTAATTTAAATCAAATTATAATTATTATTAACTACGGGAAACAGACAGTGAAACATACACTCCAGCGCCAGTGTTACAGGAGACCCGTGGTTCAAACCCCGGCGCTGGAGTGAATTTTCACTGTCTGTTTTCCGTAGTTAATAATAATTATAATTTTATTTAAATTAAAAATTAAACTTTCCGTAGTATGAAAACTACCAAAAACTTAAAAATTGAATTTCGAATTGATTGTACAAGGTACAGGTACTAATTGAGTACTTTATAATTATAAGCGTTAATTCTCGGTTTAGTTCTAATGTCATAAATATTGACTTTCTAAATGTGTAAGCATATTGAAAGCTTGTATTCGGGACTAGTTATCGATTACGGCAGTGAAAAATCTTTCTCCTGCGTAGCTTAGTTGGTAAGAGTATCTGTACTGGAAATACAGGAGACCCGTGGTTCAAACCCCGGCGCTGGAGTGTATTTTTCACTGTCTGTTTCCCGTAGTTAATAATAATTATAATTTGATTTATTTTAAATTTATTTTTTAAATTAATATATTATACATAAGAAAGCTCGCTTCAGCAAAGCTTTTAATGACTCATAGATTTAGTGTCTAACAAACTGTACTGCAAAAAAAGTCACTAGTTAAGCAGAATGATAAAGTTACTTTTGAAAGCAAACATCTGGATCGCTCCTTTTCAGAAAAGCAGGAAAACTCACTAACGAGGAAGGGAAGAGCATGGAAGCAAGTGAATGAAAATAGGGAGAGAACTAAGGAGCAAAATATATATAAGACGTCCTAAGACAACAAGCCTGTCACAAACATTCCCACCTTCTTCCTCAATTAACCCTTTTCCTTTCTTGTCGAAAGACGAGAGGCCATCGAATTTAACAACTGCATACTCAGAACTGATTACTTTGCAAAAAGGGAAACAATTTTGATAAATTAAAATTTAGAATATTGACGGGCCGGCAGTCAAAGTCAAATTGTTTCTTTTAGTTATATGATTATTATTTCATCAGAAAGATGTCGGGTCATAATTTATATAATGTTTTGTAGTATTCAAAACAATGTCTTCAATTCAGTATTTTTTTTTATTCAAAAACTAAACTCGCTATAAACTATTATGCACACATATTAAAACGAAAATTAGTAAAATAATAAAATGCACTTGTAAATAAAAAGCTTTCGAAAATACTCATTTTCTCTATTACATTGAAAAACATTGAATCATGGATATGATTTTGGGCATTGAACCCACATATCGATATTTCAATGCTTTTCCATGAGGTGGAGAAAATCAGTGTAAATGTACATGTGTCTAATTAATTTAGTAGATGGATCTTAAGGTGTGATATTATGAAACATTAATTTATTTTGATTACCATTTGGTCCGCTAGGAGCTCTAAATATAATTTTATACAAAATTTATAAAGTATATAAAGACTCCTATCGGCCAAATATAGTACTACAATGATACAAGTGAAAACTAATCTACCTCATATTATATTCTAACTTCCTGGCACGATATTTATGGACTCAAATTTTGCAGTTCGTTTATTGAAACTTCAGCCCGCCTATCGTCAAAATATTGTACTGTAAGTTAAAAGCTATCGACCTCCTGTTAAATCTTAACTTTCTAGCACGATATTTAAATGCGTCACATCATTCATGTCATTTTTTGCGTGACGGAAATTTCTTCTGTACCCCAGAACTAAAACACATCCATATAAATATAAAGCAACCTAATTAACTAGGGTACTGAAGTGTCACAACATCGGAAGCATGTGTACACCTAAAGGCCCCATACACGATCAAACATTTCGACCTTGTATGGGGGCCTTAAGATAACAATAGGATACTGAAATTTTAATTGTTTAAATTGTTATCAGTAATGGGAGAATACTGTGAAACATGGACCTTTAGTTCCACTTAGTATGCAACAATAGCAGAATAAAATAAAAATACTGGGGTATTCCGAACCCGAACCCTACATTAGTGTTTCAGTGTTAAATTCTAAGAGCAAAATGAGCAGTTAATTGTCAGTTACAATAGTTTCAACTAATTTAACTGAACTAATGATACATTTAAATCGGTCTTAATCTTTAATTCTTTGACAATAAAATTATTAACTTTGTTCTTGCTGTTTGGTTCTCTATATAGATGTATCAGTTAGAGGTAGAAAGTTTCAATCAATAAACCACTTATAAAGTAGGTAATAGGCATCGAAATGTGTTTAAATCACACATAGATTAGCAAATAGCAAATACCTATAGCTAACTAATGAAACTAACTTTACTCAAAAGTAACAAATAGGAGCATTACTCACTACGGATAGAAATAATTAGCTTTTTAAAAAGTAACATCTGGAAAAATAAAAACTTAAATTTATTTACCACCTAAAATACAAAGATATATGTATAGCAAAAAGATAAAATTTATGAAAGCTTTAATTCTAATTCTTCAATTAAAATGCGCAATTATAAAAACTGAAGGCAAGACAAGTTGTTTTAACTCCGTCTGATTGGATTATTGCATTAAAGGCGTATTAGATGCAATTAAAGACGAAGAAATATATAGGTGAGACATATCCTTTTGTAATCTTAACTACAACTCACAAGTTAATCTATTAAAGTGATTCCATCTTAAAGAGGCTTTTAAGTAAATCGAGTGTATAATTAAGTTTTAAACAATTTAACAAGTAAAATATTTCTTGATCTTGGAACGAGTGTACGGAGTTTTGTAAATAGGAAAGACTGAAGGGGGGGGGGGGGGGGGGTAAAGATATCAAAAGTAAAGCCTCCTAAGTCACAATGAAACGGCTTTTGAAGCTCTGACGAGTTTATATACCGTAAAATTGATCGGGATTCTGTAAGTTTCAGCCTTGTTTCTCTTGTGAAATGAGCTTAAAGATGTTTAAAGGAAGAACTGTGAGAGAGCAACTAGGGGAGTCTAAGTGACGCCAGAACATTATGAAAGTTAGAGAGATGAGTTAAAACTTGACAAGCGACTCGAGGAATCCTTCTAAGTGTCAAACAAGGTATAAAACACGGTCTCACTACTTCGTACTTACCTTCGTCATCTTGCATTAGACAAAGATATTTTATCCTTTTGCTTCTTTTTCAAAACAAAAAAGAGTAAAACACGTATAAGCTTACTCCAATCTCGTTATAAATAGTAACCTGACGAAAAGAGTAGAATGATTCGTGTCGAGAAACGAATAAAATAAAAATCTTCTAACTTAGGGATTAAGTCCATGCATTAAGCCCATATTAATGATCTTAGGTTAAGTACAAAGCCGGAACTTTTATTATTAGTTTGTGTATTTTTTTTACTAACAATGATACAAAAAATAAATATTTGTTACATGGATTAGCTTCATTTATAGTTCTATTTAAAGGTACTAGAACGGTGAATGTCAACATTACCATTTAAACAAAAAAAGAAGCGTATATGAAAAACGTGGAAGGTAAGTCACCCGACTCGTTAAAATGGAACGACAATAAATTAGCTTTAACTAAGAAATACTCCAAAGTAGAGCGTAGTTTCAACTTATAGATAACAAATACTAATACGGATACCCTGAACTCTAAACATGAAATCTGAAAGTAAAAATGGAAGAAATAAAGTTTCTATAGGTAAATATTTAATCAATCTATCGGCGTTTGATGTATGTTTAATTACACATGAATAAAAGAAACTTGCTTTCTTCGCTCGTTACTATCAGAAACTACAATGAAACATCAATGTAGTACCACAGACACCAGTGGGATAATAAAATAAGTGCCCTCAATTCAAAAGTGTTTTTTATTAAGAAACACCTAATCCGTAAATTCCGCATGCATAGGGAAGATGTAGAAGTGATCCCCAACAAAATCCTAACCGTGAAAAAGAGTCCCTAAAAATGTCAACCTATCAAAGTAGTGATATCTATACATTGTGGCCAAGTCTGCTCTTTCTTTAGTGCATAACCTCACTTCACTCCTACTTTATTGAGCAACACTGCTCTTTGATTTTTATTGCTTAACACTTGGCCAGTTCCTGAATGATGCATAAAATAGACTAGGCTGCAATGTACATATCACTATTTTTTTACAGTCTTTTTTGGAAGGGGGTCAGGAACTATTTTCCTTTTTTCTTAGTTCTCTCCTTTCATTACCAACGTAACTCCTATGTGAGTGCACAAGATACTGATGTTTTATGTTTAGGTTTTTGTTGGGGATATCATTCCATTTTGGATGCAGCAACGATGCTACGAGGGTGTCATCTTGGTTTTTTTACGAGGCACTGAAAGGAGCAAGGCCACTGTATTTTCCCCATATGTGTATTAAACCGACAAAGAATAACACGGTTATAGAATATAGATTATTATATATGATGTTATCATGATAAAAACCCCTACAAAAGTACATGTACCAACTTTTTTTAAAAAAAAACAAATGAAACAATCCTAAAGTACAAATTGAGACCTTTCAAATAATGTGAAACACAATAACAAACTTTAAAAAAAGTGATTTATTTTTAGATACCAAGTTGTGTAAAATGATATTGATCCCATTTAAATGTGTGAACAAAAAATTGATATAAGTAATAATATCCAACTTTTGTTGATCAACTATAATCAGTCAATTAAACTTATTACGTGAGAACGCCCCTTTAAAGTAATATTCAACTATGTTCAAAACAAAATCAACTACAACGATGAAAAAGGGACAAAAATAATTACCTAATTTTGTCTCGTCTTATATAATCTAAAACGGGCGACAGTTAAAAGTGAAGGTGTTGAAAAAGTAAAATTAAAAGTTTAAAAAAATAAATAAAACAGTTTTATTCAAATAAAGATCCATTAGACAAGAAGTGTGTCTAAATCAAATTGCTAGAAAATTGAATATTTATCTACAAAAAGCACTCAGTAGACTATGACCGGTGAGAGAGTGAGTTAATAGTCTCACAAGTAAAACGGCCAATTAAGCCAACTTACACTGGCTTAAAGCCAGAGATATATTGCACATTAAATAATTTTAAATCAAGGAGAACTTTCTGTCGTCTAGAGACCACAAATTATCTCTAACAGAGAGACTATAAGCCTAAAAATATTGTTTTAAATTTATTTGCACAATATAATATGTAAATAGGTGGAACAAATGTTCTAAATTAAACATATAAATTTAAAACAGGTTGGCTAACGTGAAAATGTGGTAAGTTTTTATCGATAATTGCCCAATGTAGCCACAAGTTGGCACTTTTAATTTATTTCGATGAGAAAAAGATAAATCAGCTGTAGATAAGTACAAACTATTCATAATAAGGCGGCTTTCACACAGCGCGCGAGATTGAGCGAGGCTAAGCCGAGCGTTTTCATATATAAACTGCGCGCGAGACCGACGCCGATTATCTACCAGTCCGCGTACAACCGTTTACAATGCGTTTTCGGCGGCCAAAAACGCTTAACGCTCGCAACAAATCGCCCGGGTCGGTTCGGTCTCGCTCGGCGTTTAATGTGAATAGCCCCATGCTGATACATGTGTTAGTTTCTCAAGCGGAATCAGCCTCGCTCAGTCTCGCACGAAGTGTGAAAGCCGCCTTAACTCTATTTTGTAGATGAGCAGTGGAGATATTTGATTAGAAAGAAAGAGAGTCTTCTCTCCATTAAAAGTATAGCTTTATTGTACAAAGCCGAATAGTTCAAATGCAGAGAAAAAAATCGTGTAGGGGCTGAGAAAGAAGTTGGGATGTGACTCAAATTTTCTGTTCCAACTCATACACTGATTTTTACTGTCTCATAAACACGTACTATATACATTGCACCCGCACGAAAAACGGACGATTTTTGTATAAATTGTACTCGATCATAATTCAAGCTAAAAAAAAAAGAGTGGCCATGCTCCAATTATTTTGGAGGACAATGTAATTTTTATGATCCTGAGTACAAAGTTAATTAGTAGACCAAAAATAAAGTTTAAACTAGTTTGTCAGTTTATAGGTTAGTTATTAAAATATTTCTTTAAATCAAAGTTGTCACATCGCAAGAGAAAAACTAACGATAACTTAATTTTTGGTCTACAAACATTAGTACTCAGGATCACGAAAATCACAGTGTCCGCCAAAATAAACGGGACCCCTCACCGGTTCGTTTATTTTCAAACATCTTAGCTTATGGCCAAGCTATGCCCCTAAGATGAACTTAGCCAAATACATATTCTTAAAGAACACTAAAAAATTAACTTATACACAAAATTCTAGCTTGATTTTAGTCAGTCACTTTTTGCACGCTATCTCCTGCAATATGAGAGAAAATAAGAAAACAACTACATATTATTGAATTACTTCCAATGTAACACAAACCCAAAAAAGAGTTGAACCTTTGTTATAGCGAAACTAAGTATTGATGTAAAACCACACATCGTCAATAATATTGTCAATATCCCCACCAATTTTAAGTATTGATGTTTAGATTTTTTTAAAGAATAAAATCGCATCCACATTAAATTTCGTCTTCAATATCGCCCATACACTGTCACTGTCAACAGTATATTTCAATCTTTTTCTCTATTGACAATAATTTAAATCAAATTATAATTATTATTAACAACGGGAGATAGACAGACAAAAATAGACTCCAGCGCCGAGACATTGGATAAAATTGACAATACTATTGAACGTGTGCTTAACACACCCTTAATAATTAAGTTTGAGGGACAGATTAAAATTAATTTCAATAATGATTTTTAACTTAGCTGTTTGTTAGACAAACAAAGGTGTACAAGTTTTATAAGGTGTCATAAAAAAAAATATTTCTCCACTCACATTCTGGATTTGTCGATAATATAAGATTTGGAATATATTTTATTACTAAAAAAAAGGCACATTAAACATTCAAAAAAACATTAAAAACAAATTAAATTAAAACGAAAGTCTTGACGTAGCATGCAAGCTAACAGTCAAAATCTAACTCATATTCTATTTTAAAAGAACGAATAATAAAAATTTGTCTTCTTAATAGCATTGAGAATTTACATAAGATAATGTCTGTATTACTTGAACGCACGAATCCTAATATAAATTACACAAGATATTTGCGAATTCTAATTCGACGCGAATCGTTAAATGTATAAAGCAACTTAAAAAAGTGAGTTGAGTGCAAAAAAAAACAACAAAAAAAACATGTACTTTATGTAAAAATAAAACCAATTTTTTATTACAGACTACTATTTAGTTACTCCAAAAAAAAGTCAAAATACGAAAGTATAATATAGGGTTTCGTGTTGGAGTACTCTAAGCTCAACAAAGTAATAATAATAAACATTTGTATACGTAACAATGGATTTTTAAGCCTCATTTGGTATTCGGAAAATGCATTAACATTAAAAATACACTTCACTGAAGTACGAGTATATGATTTTATTGAAATTGTTTACTGGATGAGTACTTATTTAGAGACTAGAAAGGAATTATTTAGACATTTTATGTGGAAATTGGGGATAGGGAGCTAAAAAAAAAAAAAAGTAATCAAGAACAACACAAAATCTGCACAAGCTATAAACGTAGAAAAGATGCTGGTTTTAAACCTTCAGGCTAACTTTTACATACAATCCAAATTTCACCAAAATCGGACAATTAGTTTATCTTTGGGGTTCACAAATGTTAAGCTTGCGGAGGAAAAAAATAATCTTAAATATTTAAAAAAAAAAAAAGACAAAAGGGAGGTTGCTAAAGCCCCTAGCTTTATGCTAAAACAAATTTCAATAAAAATGTGTATTCAAAAACGAAATTGAATAAGGAAAACTGTATTTTTAAAATGATTAATGTGATGGAAGCTGAAGCTCCTTTGGACTCAATACTCGTAAAAAAACATCAGTCAAATTTCTTGACAGGCTTTTTCCAAGATAAGACATTGAATAAGAGAGCCCACCCCAGAGAGGCATCTCACTCTAAAAATAATTTATTTCATATTGATTTAAGTTCACCTTGAGCAGGCTTTAAAAACTAAGACTTTAAAAATAATGTTATCAATACATTAAATAATACCAAAAGAAGATTTTAAGAACTCTATTAGATGATAATACAACACATATTACTAAGGAAATATAATATTTTAGGGAAATAAAGGATAAAAGGTAATTTTACTCAACTGAGATGACACTGATCATGTCCAGTCCATCTATATCAGCTACCAACTTACCACAATAAATAGTATAAAAATAGATCTTTGGGTAACATCAATAAGTATAAATTGTTTAGCATGCTGGAAGTTGTGGAAAAACATATATAAATAAAAAATATAGAAATGACACTGGCCATGTCCAGTCCATCTATATCAGCTGCCTACTTACCACAATAACTAGTCTAAAAATAGATCTTAGGGTATGAAATATCATTAAGTATAAATTGAGGAAAGAAATAAAAAATGGAAATACTAATAATAGAGAAACTACTATAGATGAACAAATAATTGGTGGTTTTGACTGGGATTTTGTGGTATCACTTCATAATTATGGCTAGAGAGGTTAACAGAAAGCAAAAAATAATATTTTCACCACAATTTTATATTAAAATTAACAAAACACATTTCAACATTCTATCATAATAAGTTTTGTCTCACTGTCTTTGATATTATATTATCAACTTAATAACTCTCTATACTAGTAAAACCTATAAAGAATAATGTTGTAAAATAATTTCTAATATAATAGTTTTGAGGTGTAAATTTAGTTATACAGGGTGGTCCATCCTCTATTAACATTTGAACGGTTTGAGATAAATTAATGAAACTTGGGGATCTATACCAAGTAAAAAGTAGTTTGTTTTCATGCAAGCGCGCACTAAGGGCAACCACCCACTTTGTCCCCAGGTCATCTAACTTCAAATTCTCAAATTAGAGGGTATATTTTTGAGAGCATATTTGGATTCTACGGTGAAAAATAATAAAATTTTACTTGGAACTTTCTTCCTATCTCCAATATTTTGCCCCCAAAGACAGAAAATGACCCTTCCGAAAATAGTAAAAAAAATGAAAAATAACACTTTATATCGTTATAAAATCTAAACGGGTTGTTATAAATTAATAGACCTTGGGGGATCTGTAGCATGTAAAGAGAAGAGTGTAAACATCCACTCTTCTTCCACACTTCTTTCGCGTAGTAGGGGAAACCACCATTTTGCCCCCAGGCGCTGAAATCTACCATTTTTATACCTCCCCCCCCCCCCCCCCCCCCCCCCCCTGCAGAATTCCACCGTAGAATCCAAAACTGCTATAAAAAATATCCACTCCAATTTGAAAATTTGAAGTTGGGTGGCCTGGGGGAAAAATGGGTGGTGGCCTCTAGTGCGTGATTGTATGAAAACAAACTTCCCTTTACATCGTACAGATCCCCCTAGTTTCATTAATTTATCTCAAACTGTTCAAAAGTTAAGAGGGGGGGGGGGACTTTTGGACCACCCTGTATAGTAATATTATAAGAGATATACTATTTAGCTTTAAGCAGTTATGAAATTATATGCCTGACACAACCCACACCAGGGAGACATGGATCTTCACATCTCATACCATTGGTTCCTTTCTGTAATCCCGTAGCCCCACCTTGTATGGTTAGTTTGTTTCAAAAAGTTTGTAAAATATATAGCTGGTAGAGATTTATACTCTTACTATGTAAACACTTTGATGATGATAAAATATTAAAAAAATAAAATAATAATAAATACAATTGAGATGACAATATGATTGTGTTACTTTCTATGGACTTCTCTAGCCGTAATTATTAAAGTAGATTTCACCCAAGGTTTTTGTAGACCTCTAACTCAACTCGGTAATTATCAAATCAAAATAATATAAACCTATTATAATTGGCAAGGCGACCCCATATGAAAAGAATGTATTGTCGATAAAAATAATCAAGATTACTCCTTCAAGTCATGCTTGGAATGTAAAAATGGAATGGTTTAAAAATAATAGGTGAAGAGCAACTTAACAATTAGAAGGGAACCTTTCTCTTTTAGTATTTTAAGATTTATAATTCTAGACTGGATTTATCTATGAGTCAAATTAAATTAATAAGCTATCTTATGGCACTCTATATATTCATCTTATCAGAAAAAAAATCTATAAATAAAAAAAAAGTTTCACTTTCAATATGAAAGACAATGCATAAACATTTATTAACTATTCTATTATATTTACACCTCTGCTTTGTACTTGTCGAAGAGTAAAAAGCATTTTGAAAGAATCAAAATTTGTCTTTTGTTTCTGTTCTGGTTGATAACAGTACTACATCAGAGGGATCACCTACATTTGTTGATAAGATCTATGAAAAATCATGTGTTGAATATGAAACACTTCTCAGGCAATCAAACCCAGCATTTTTTTTGAATTTTCAGAATTTCATACTAGGAAGAACTTGGATAAAAAGATCCTTAAGGTTATTATTCTATTATTTAAAGATACAGAGATACCGGCATTATAATAAAAACTCTGTGCAAAGCTAAAAAAAAAAAACTGCCAATTAGTGTGGCACATAGCTTCCTCGCATCCTATTATGTACTTTATTATTATAAAATAGTATTATCAATTAAAATTAACATTATTGTTATATTGTTTATTGAGTAAAATCTATTAATTGTTCTAGCGATCTTTAACACTTCATAGCGGTGCCGTTGTTTGTTTTACTAAAAAATTGTATTAGAACATTTTTTTTGTCCCATTGAATAGATAAAGATGGATTTTTTTCCCCGACCTAAATTTCCAAATTTAAAATTTGAAGTTCATGTTTACGCGAGCGTTGCGTGTGAACTCTTGAACGGATATTGTTGTCCAACAAACTCATCCTGGGCATAAGTAAAATGAACATGTGTACCAAATTTCAACTAAATCGGTCGACATTTACTCAAGTTTATGTCACATGTTTCAAGGATTCGTGGACACACAGCCCGACAGACAGACACGAGACCAAAAATGTTCCCTGATGTCGGAAACAGATTTCTGTCTTGGAATTTTTAAAATCGGAGACACAATTTTTTCGTTATAAAAGTGAACACAATGCTTCCGTTACCTTCGGAAGCAATAAATAAATAAATAAAACTGAGAGAGAGGTGGTACAGAGAGAGTCAAAGGTATTAATAAAAAATAATAAACAGAGAAGAGCCAACCAAGGTAAAAATATTTAGGTATATTATATATCAGGTGATCCAAACTTATTATCACCAAACATCATAAGCTAATTTTGTGGCCAAAATGGGGGAAAAATTCCATACAAACCTAAACTCATTAAATACTTTAAAGGTTAAAAACTAAGGGTGATAATAAGATGAAGTATATTACCATTTGAAAAAGCATTATATTTTCTTTTGAAACATTCTTGCTTAGTTAAGGTCTAGGTAGAAGTATTATGTTAGCTGTTCCTAAGAAAAAGCTCACACTCATTTGACAAAAGACAGCGGTTTCTAAGATTTTCTCAGATAAAATAAGGTTTTTTAATAACACTGGTTTCTTAAAATAAGTTGTTTTAACTAAATTAATTAAGTTGTAAGTTAATTAAAAGTTGTTAGAATTAAAAAAAAGTTTCTCAGACTAAACTATAATTGATAAAAGAAAATTGAATGCTTTTTGTATTGGTGAAAAACACCATCTTTCTATCTATCTTCTTTACGTATTCCTAATAGTATTTAATGAGAAAAGAAGAGAAAAAATAAATAAGTAATATAACTTGAATCCGCACTTATGTTAATGAGGAAATTTTGTTTCATTTGAGACACAGAATCACTTCTTGAAGTTTGGCATGATAAGTTTTAAGTTCCCGACAATAATTATAAATAAAAAAAAAACACAAGTCGCGGGTTTCAGTCAGAAACACATAATCCTACATTTCCAATGTTTTGGCTTTTTATTTAAAACCTTCTTCAGGGGGGTCTAAAACAAAAGAAATATAAAAACAATTACTTAAAGTCATGGTAACAACTATAAAAAAAATAAATGTAATTAAATACGACATATAGGATTAAAATTCAAAAAAATACTTCGAATATGAAGCTTTGTAGATTATTCCTCAGAATAATGGATTCAAGTTGACAGTGACAGGACTAAGAGGCATGGTAAATAATCCAGACACCTAAGCTCCTTTCAGAACTACAATTTATAAGTGGGTATAGGGGGAAAATGAGGCTATTTGATCAATATGTCCCAATGTTAAAAGCATATTGTGTCTAAAGAATCACAAACACTCAACTAAGCCTAAACAAAAGTTAAAATGGCTGATATTTCCACGGATGAATGTTAAAAATCAATGGGGAAAAGAGAGTATTTAAGTTAAGAAACCATAGGAGTTAAAAAAAAAAAAACAGTTTTTTGGTCCATGGTGAAGTCCGTCAGTTCAGTAAAAATATATTTTTAAAAATTTGATTACAGGAATAAGACTTATGCCAGGATAAGTGAGAGAAAAATAGAGGATAATTTAAAGTCTTTAAATAGAAAAGAACTCTCGGTATGTTTAAAAATAGCACAACAGATTATAAAGTTTTGTTTTAACAATTTGAAAGAAATGCAATTATACAAGATAAAAAAGTTTATTTATTTTAAAAACCCACTTTGAAAATGTTGGTAACGATTGTGCGGTTGATGAGTTTTTACACAAAAACACACAAAAAAAAATATTTTTTTTTAAATTGATTTGTTTTTTTAGTCAAAAAGTGGAATAAAAATTGATTATAAAATTTTTACCTCACAATAAAGTGAAGTTAAATGCCAGCATGTAGAAAAAGAAAGAACGTTATAACTATAACATTGTAATTTATTTATTTTGTAGCATTACTACCAATTTGTAATGGCATAGAGCATAAATAAATAATTAAAAGATAAAAAGAACTTTTTATATACTACGTTTATAAATTTTCTGTTGAATCATATGTAATGTTGCTAATATAATAATTGTCATTATTATAATATAATTTTAGTGAAAAAAATAGTTCTGAATTTATTTACTTCACATAAATGACAACCATCTAGAGAGCTGATCTTAAACTTATAAAAGGACAAATCTTTGTACAATGGATCTCGCCAACACCGAATCTAAACCGTACAATTGATATGCCCCTGTGTAGGGACAGTAAGAGAAGAAAAAGAAAAATGTGAACAAGTAAAGAAGTACAGATGCATAAAAATTAAACCGAAACCTAGGACACAAGTGTAAACAAACCTGGTTATCACACGTCAAATAATTTATTTTTTTGTTTACTTTTCCTTTTTCGCTGTCATTTAATGTTTATCTCTATAATAAAAAATCACAAATTTTAAACCCGTCAAAATGAAGATTGTAAATATAGGACATGTCAAAACAAATAAACTAACTTGCGAATTTTTTCCGAACTAACTTTCCATACAGCAAAACTTTCTGAAAACTAATTAAATTCTGCTGAAAGTTGGCTAAAAGTATTAAAATATTGCATTGTCATCGTGTTCTGAGCTATTCTAAAAGCTTCAAATGTCTAGCTTCTCGGGAAGTTAGTTAAAATTGCACGATTGCAAGATTTGTACTGGACAAACAGACAAGAAAGCAAGCTAATAAAACGTTAAAATACAAGGATGAATAAACTTAAGGGATGGTTCAAAATGAAAGAAAGATTTAACCAATAATAGGTAAAAAAAAAAAAAATAATTGGGGGAATGTGTCTGTCTAAATAATAAGATACTGAAAATGCCCAAAAAACTAGCAATGATGTTTGGGCACAATTCCCAGAGAGGTCCAAATTAATTGAAGTCTAAAGTAACTAATTCTACTATCTTTAAATGGGTACTTCTTTAGATTGTTACCCCCTATGTTTTTTTAGAATATAAATGAGGAGCCTAGTATCAAAGACGGACATTCGAAATTTTTTCCGAATTTCAGTTATCGATTGTTTCTTATAGATTTTTGGCTGCTGCATCAAATTCTGCTATCCATTTGCATTAAAAACGACCAGAAAAGGGGTAAAAATGCAATGATATTTGTAGTTTTGTTTCAAATACGGACAAGTCAACACATGTTTTTCTTCAAAAGTGGACATAACCGAAACAGCCAATCAGGAGGCTGCATTTTACTAACTCGTTCCTATGATGCACTGCGGGCTTTAGCATCTGAATACGTACTCCTACCATTTTGTCATACATGATTAGAAAAATGATACCCAAGGGGAAATCGAGAAATCAATTTTAGGTCTAAATTTGGGAACACTACCCCCTAAGAACTCTGAAAAACGTGGAAAAAAAATAATTATTTTTCCAAAATTATTATTCTAACCATTATTTTCAACGTCATTTTGCTTCAAAAACAAACAAAATCTTGTTTTTATTTCAAAAGCGGACAACTCCACTTTTTAACTCCATTTTGCAGCTAAAATATCAAAGATATTCACGTTTTCAGTACTTCTAACTAGTTTTGAGTCTATTAAGAATCTACAGAAAAAAAATCATTGCTCTAGTACCTGTAGAATTTGAACTCCTGTAAAATTTTGAAATGTGCTCTTGTCCGTCTTTGATACTAAGCTCCTCAAATGGCTTTAACTAAATAACAATTAAGACAAAGCGATGTTAAGTCCAATGTACTTTGGGACAAAGGATATCCACACTTCTGTTTTCAGAAGGGGAGTAAGAGTCCAAAGAAGAACATTCTGTACACCTTCTTTAGATTGTTACTCCCCTCTGTTATTTTTATAAGTGCCTTTAAGTGACTTAAATGTTGAAAATAATCAAATAAATCATTATCAATAAGTATTATAATTAATAAAATTAATATTATAGATACCTGGTAATAAAATATTATTAATCATTAAACCCATAAAAATATTTTACGGGTTTAATAACTAATTCTTTACACAACAAATGTTATGAAAGAAGAAAAAAGAGAGACAATTTAAGTTTTAAGAATCTATGGTAATCCAAAAAACAGTTTGTTTAATGCGTAGATTTAAAGCAATACCATTTATTTTAAATTGACTAGAGTGATAATGAAATGTACAGATAAAGCTGTTCACAATTATCAATCATTAAAATACCAACAAACCTAGTACAATTTTAAAGTGGTAGTCTACAGTTCCATGTTGGCTAAATGTGTAAAGTAGTTGTCAATATGTATAGTAACCTATCAAGCACTTTTACTTTAAAATATGTGTTTATCTCCTTAAATGAAATCTAGATTTGTTTAAAGATACAAGAAGACATTCATGTGGTTTAAATCTATGTTGTATTGTTTCAAAAAAAATCAGGGATTAAATCTTAAAAAGTAACTATCCCCTTAAGACCAAAAAAATGAACACAAGTCATATTACAATAGTTGTTATGAGGGGAAGGAATATTAGGCACTTCTTTAGATTGTAACTCCCCTTAAAAAAACAGAAGTTTGATATTCCTTTGTCCTAATAGCTGTTTAGTCAAATTCATTTATATTATAAAAAAAAACAGGGGAGTAACAATCTAAAGAAGTACCACATATTAAAATTATTGTTGCCAGCATTATAGTTAGAATATTTTAAATTAAAAGAAATACAATAAATATTTTTGTGTACTTCTCTTTTTGCAAAAACTTATCAAGAGTATAAAAAAAGTTGACTAGTTTATTAATTAATTGACTTGGGTGATTCCAGCCAGTTAAAGAAGGTTAAAAATGGAATTTTACTATTTTTTTTTTTCAACCAAACGAAAATATTAATGGTTACAACTTATATAATTAAATAATTATAATTATATATTTTTAGTTATTTGCCTTTGCACAATGCACTATTACCAAACTAATTATTTATTGCAAGCTGGTATTATCTCAAATAATAATTGGTGAACACAAGTTCAATTTGGGTCATTATGCATATCTAAGCTTTAAATAATTAACAATTAGGTTCAATCACTCCCAGAAACCAAATAGCAAACAATATCAATAATCTAGGTAAAATTCCCAGATATGTTCTACGCTTTGGTAACATTGATAATGTGTAAATAGCTAGATTCCTTTGACCAATAATAAACTAATACTTCTATCGATTAGGGAGAAAAGAGAACATAATTTATAAATAAGGTTTAAACACTCACAAGAGCTGAAGAACAAACATAGTCAGCACTTATTTAGATTGTTACTCCCCTTATAAAGAATTTATGAGATGTTCTTCTTTAGACTGTTACTCCCATTCAAAACCAGAATGTGATATTCCTTTGTCCCAAAGTACATTGCTTTGTCTTAATAGCTATTTAGTTCTAAGTCATTTTATTCTAAAAACACATAGGGAGCAACAATCTAAAGAAGTACCCATAGTCAATCATCTAAGACAATTCTCAAAAAAGGTGGGACATGATACCCTCATTAAATAATATTGATAAATAAGTGGTTGATTCTACTGCCATCGTTTAGGATGAAACCAAATAAACAGGAAAGTAAATAAATGCAGAAACAAAAGTGAAAATGAACTCAAATTTTTAAGGTCAATATTATCACTGTTAATTCTTTCAGTTATTGTAATATTAGTGGATGTCATCACAAAGAATTTCAATAAAATTTCTATCTAAGTATTTTTTTATTATTATTATTATTAAACAACAGAGCTCCATTCATCCTTGGTTAACAAACATTTGTGTAATATTAAATATTTTCTATTAAACTTTCATTAAAATCATTTTGGTTAGTTCATTATAAGCTGCTACAAAAGACAATAAAAAAAAAAATATTGAAAAGAATATTTACATTTTTACTAGTAGTCTCACTAAAATGGGAACTATATGCTAAACTAAATTATTTCCTAAAAAAGCTATTATTTATAATGGTATCTAACAAGAGTTAAATACACCTTTAAAGCATTATTCAATAACGAATAAATGTTCCCTTCAAATGTTTTTATAATAAGATAAACATTTAATTTTTAAATAAAAAAATAAGTTAAAATTAAGAAACATTAATGTTCTTTTAATGTATATGTTAATTAGTCCAAGCTTCCCTTTGATATAAACTATTTTGGAATTGAGCATAAATTTATCAACCTCTATTACTTTCATTGCCTAATATTAAAATTAATAAAATTGTAAAAGTAAGTTAGAGAAGTAAATATTGACGGTGAAGTCTCAAAAGACTATTATTATAAAATTGTTCCGATAATAATAACTCAAACTCTTGAATTCTTTAAAACATTTTTGTATTAAACTCATACTTTATTTTTTATAATAAACACTGCGGTCAGGGTCAGGATAAAAAAGTGGTTTATATTTTCAATGACATTTGAATTCCTTTCATTACTTTTTACAAATTTGGAATCAATATCACATTTTACTTTCTGTGGTATCTTATTTAAGTTGTCAAAGTTGTATATTTTGTACAGAAAATAGTTTAACTACAATTAAGATTTACTCGTATAAAAATATAATAAGGGAATTTTGATCTTGTACTAAGAAAAGGATACAAGATTTAAATTCTCATACAGGATTTTAAACAGCATTACGTACAATAAGACAAACAGGTTTGCCACATAAAAATGTGAACCTAAGATACAAACATACCTCACCAATCTAAGAGTTGAACGTAAATTATGTAATTTCTCATTTTAATTCAAGAGGAAGTGTCTTCCGCCTAACACACCAACACACTGATATCCAATATAAATTAATCAATTCTATCTTTTTATAAACTAAAGGTGTTAAAGAAAGAAACATTATACACTTATATGTTTAGAGTTTAATTAAATATTTGTCAACAAATTCACTAAGATCACACTGCCTTCGAACGATTATATACATTTAGTATCCCTGTTATGTTCTCATATCAAATTTTACAAATATGTCAATTATGTCCTTTTATTTTTGAATCCCTCAAATGGAACAACAAAAGAAATTTAACGACTGCAATAAATCAGTTTCAACATGTAATTTTACAATTATGGATTTTATAAAAGTAAAAAAGAAAAAAAAAAAAATAATCTGATATATTATCTGTTATGTTTGTAAACATTTTCACATGAATTGTGGATCACACCTTTATAATATTAGTTTGATGTCATTCCGCTATTGGTCCATTTATATTTTTAATATTAGTATCGCATAGCATATTTACTTAGCGTACTACTACCATCTCCATTAATTTGAACAGAAATTGTAAAAGGCAATTGTAACAAGATTATTCATATTTTGTCATATATATGTCAAAGTAAGGCGGAGAATTATCAATAAAGAACTTTTCTCTGCATATTATGATAACAAAGGTGTTTATATGCCTTCTCTTTGTAGGGAAATTATCAGACAAAAATATAAAGACACAACAATTTCATAACGATAAGCCAAGGAACTACCATATACTATGATGTAGAAACAAAAATAAGTAGAAAATCATAACGATGAAAGATTGACACATGACATTGACGTAGAAGGCGATGATTATCACCTTTGTTACTGACATTGATATAATTGCAGATAGATAATTTTACATTATAAATTGTTAAAACAGATACCACTTGTCACATAATAATATAATATATTACCTTTAAAATTGATTAAACTGTCTTCCAATCAGATATTAAGATGTTCATCTAATTAATACGTTTTATAGACAACACAAAAGTGTAACTATCAAAAAAAGCTTCTTTGCTACAACATCTTAACTAATATTTTATCAAAAATTAACTGTTTTAAGCTACTACCTATATAAGCATAAGTCTACAATGTACACATTTTTTATTTGATTGTAACCAAAAAGTTTAGAGTGTTAAATATATGATAAGCAATTACAATATTCTCATACAAGATTATCAGCTTTACTAGTGAACGTCACAATAATATTTCATTGTAGTCTCATATTCCAAAGTTTAGTGTCACTTCCATAACTGATAACTTCGGTGAATACAGCGAAATTTTGTTCTATAAACGGTTAAGGAACAATATACGAGATAACACTGTTCTTAAGAGATAAAATGGAACTATAGCTGAGCTTAACAAAATTCTAAACAATATAGAACGATAATACAACAATATATGTATAATATAAAAATGTAATCCATACCTATGAGCTATACTTATTTCAACGTGTACGGTGGAAAAGCAGGTTGAAAGGTAATGTTACTAGTACCTCACAGAGAGAGCCTAGTTTCATACGAATAGGTGATATTATTGACTGAAATTTTTCATTATTTGACAGACTGAATAGCATTGTTATCGCGACAAGATAAGAGCAGTGCAATTCAAACTTAATGATCGATAATTAAGCAATTAAGAAAGGAAAACAAAATGAATTCATAATTAGATGTTTTCAAAATAAAAATCAATACGAGTGCCATGGAAACCGGTTAGAAGGCCTTCTACGGATTATAGAAAAGTCAAGAAATCAAATTAAACTCACCTTCTTAACGGATATTCTATGATAATTCCACTTGAAACTTCTCCAATCATTATCAACGGCCTAATAAATACATATTTAAAAAAAAATCTCTCCTTAAAAAATAAACAAGGAGTAAACACAGAGTTGCTCTCGAACACGACTTGATTTAAAAATTCGGGGATCAATCACGCGATAACAATAAACTAAATCTGACACTATTTCGCAACGATTTAGTCGATAAAAATCTAATTAAAAACTCGCTAAATTTAACAAATCTATAAAATCCTCAGATGGATTTGAGTTGACAGCCATATTCGCACAGCCTGTCATGGAACCGCGCATGCTTTTGAAGGGCACACGCGTTACCAATCGAAACGAGGTTAAACGAAAAATATACCGCCCTGCAATCCAATGAAAGCATCACCTTATTCTTTGTACGAGACCCTCCGAAATTTGCATACACCCTTTTAAAAATGGAATTTATTAATCGATCTGTATAAATTACTAACAAAACAGAGAAATTCTCAATATATAAGACATTATTTAAACCAAGACCGTGGACGAAAGAGGTACATAAAAAAAATGTTGTCCTAGGTCACTGATCGCGTGGAAGGGGGTCAAAATTAAAAAAAATATTTTATTTCTAACTATCCTTTAATTTAGATTATCGTATTAAAATAATCAGATAAATAATAAATAAATAAGTACTTAATATTTATAAAATTGGCTGCGTTTCTTAAAAAAGGCGTTCAGTTCGAAAAATATTTAAGGCATTAAAAATCATTAAAGCCAACTAGAATAAATTAAATCTTATTAAAGCTATCAATATATTCTTAGTTACCAAATAAGTTCAACATCTTACTTAAGCTATATCTTTGTCTAATTAAATAATAATCTAATAAGTGACTCAGATTTTGTGGGGAAATCTTAAGTTATAAGTTCTTCTAGCCCACTTTTATTGTCAAAAAAGACAACAATTCCCTACTCCCGGTAGAAGGTCACAAACGTTCACCTTCATTTCATTGATAAACAGGTTTAAATGGATAATTAATGACAATGGTATAGAAAAAAGAAACTACTAATAGGGATCACGTTTATAGTAATTATGATTCCGTGACTTTAATAGGACAGAATTAAATATATTATATAATGTCATTAATATTAAGTAAGAAAAAATATCAAGTATTAATAAGTAATTAATTTATATTCTTATAAATCTAGTGTGGTGAATTAAAGAATAGGTAAATAAATTTGAATTTCCAAATTTTACTCTTGTATCAATTTTTTGTGTTTATTTATTTTAATTTCAATAGATTTTATTCAGACAATAATTAAACATTGTCATGCCTTCATTCCTGCCTGTATTATCGCATAATGTGGGTAGGTAATTGAGTAATTCTCATTAAAATTGGCTATTTCAACATCCAGGGGCTTGATTTTTAAACAAAAAAATGTCCTAATAATCCTGAATGAAGTGTATTTAAACCTTTCTAAATATCCTCTTGTATTCTTAACAGTATTAAGCGATTTCCTCCCCCCACCCTTTATTTCAATACCTTACCGCCAGGGAAAATGTCTTACTGGACAGGTAATAAACATAATAATGAAATTTTGACTTTGAAAGTCTTTAATAAGCTGGACCAAGAATAAAAATACGTACCATGTTGTCAGTCGGCGTACCAAGGCGGGTGTGGGAGGGGCGGGCTGCCTCAGGTGAAACAAGCCTTAGGGGGTGTCATTGTGGCAGAAAGAAAAAAATAAACACCCCAATATCATTTCTTAGGGGGTGACAAGATAATATTCCGCCCCGGGTGCCACAAGACCTTGGAGTGCCACTGCATGTTGTCACGTAACTTGAAAAACAGTCACCGCTGACAAGTGATTCTCACAGGTATCTTGAAGGAGGAATGGGGCAAGCATCTTTAAACTTCTCGAAAGTCCCAGTAATGTTCTAGGTAAAGCTCCTTAAATGTATTTTTTTTATTTTCAACTGTGAATTACAAATTTATATATAGTTAATGAATTTCAAATTTCTTATAACCAGAAAACCTCTACCGATTTCCCCTGAAGTTTACGTTTTCTTAATAAAAACTTAATTTAAAAAAATAGCTGGGGACAGCGACTTTTTGGACAAAATTAAAAAGGTTTAATTTTTCTGGCTCATTCTGGGCAATAAAAAATTATCCAGCTTGGATGATAAATAGTCATATATTGGTACAACAAAAAAAAAATGCAGCCCTACTTAAAGCCAGGCCACAACTGTCCGCACGCGGACATGTGCTGTACGCAGCGGTGAAGGGAGGCCACACATGTCCGCACCGTATAATCTCAACTCAATGTTAGTATATTTTTTTATGCTCACGCATCTATTTCATTGAGACAAAATGTTACAAAGTTTAACACATAGTGAATTAGGGATGGTAGCACTCGTCTTAGAGGAAGAACATGATAACTGGAGAAGAATTCAACACAGAAGTCAGATAAGAATGTGGGTTCACAGCGCTTGGAAGAAAAGATCGGTTGAAGGCGAGTTTTGCTCGCTGCTGCCTCATCTGACAATGAAACCTAGTTTTACAAATATTTTAAAATGTCGATGTCTGCTTCCAAACAACTAGCAATTACCTTCCAAACACATTTATTCTCTGCATTTCTATACTTTTCACTCGCCTGATCACACAAAACTGGGAATTTTTTAATTAATTCAATTAATTTTTCGACCTCCATTTAGGGTAGAAAAGTAAAATACATATATAAAGTGTTATAATGCAATTAATAAAGATCTAAACATTTAAGTAGAATAATTATAACAAAGAAAGTTGAAGATGTAGATAAAGTATTTAAAAGGACGACCCGCACTGTGGCCGACAAAAAGTAAACTAATCAAAGTGTCGATGCGGATGCGGTGCATGCACAGTGAGGACAAGTAGGGACTACACCCAACATTTCCTTAGGTTTATTCCAACACACGGACTTGTGTTGGACTTCATACAATGAGGACAGGTATGGCCCGGCCTTTAATCAGCTTACAAATTTTCCACCGAACCATATCAGATAGCAACTGAAGTTGTGAGGGTAGCAAATGCCCAATTTCTAATGAGAGTGAACCATTATATACAGATATAAAACAGTTAAATTTATCTTCTAAAATAGCACTTTTGAATAGAGGACATGCATCTAAAATGGACATAATACCATTCCCTCGAGTTTATTTAGTGATCATTCAGCAAAAATTCTTTTACTTAGCAGACACTCTCAATAACAGACACCTTAATTTAAACAACCCCCTTGAAAACAAAAGTAATAGATTGCTAATGGTCAGCAGGATTAGTTTCAACATTTTTCTGATAAATATTTATTTTACATTCTTTACAGTCAACATAAGCTTGTATTAATTTCTGATGCCTGAAATGCCACTAGTCCAAAACACAAGTTTTCAATAAACAGGTCAAGTGTGTGCTAGTCAGCACACAGCGAGGGTCCGTAGGCAACCCTGTATAGTTTAAGTAGTACCCTATTGATGGTGTTTTTTAAAATCGACATACCCTTTCATATGATACCCCACACGGTGTCGAAAAAAAAAAAAAAAAAAAAAAATTAACATTAAGTTTTTTACCCTAATTTTTTTTAAAAATATTTTTTTTAAGTCGCTGTATTTTTAAAATATGTGGGTAGGTACAAGACACATACCTGCCAAATTTCAAAGGGATCGGACGAAAGGTGTAGCCATGAGAGCAGGCGACAGGATGGACGGACAGACACACGCAGGAAAATATAAGGGTCCTTGGTTTTGCCTACGGACCCTAAAAACACCACCTCTTCATGTATATAACACTAGATGAATCTTTTTATTATTATTATTTGTACTTATTGGTATATACAGGGTGGTCCAAAAGTCTCCCCCCCCCCCTCTTAACTTTTGAACGGTTTGAGATAAATTAATGAAACTTAGGGGATCTCTACCATACAAAGGGAAGTTTGTTTTCATGCAATCAACCACTAGGGGCAACCACCCACTTTGCCCCCAGGCCACCCAACTTCAAAATTTCAAATTGGAGTGTATATTTTTGATAGCATATTTGGATTCTACGGTGAAAAATAATAAACTTTTACTTGAAACTATTTTTTCTATCTCCAATATTTTGCCCCCTACAGGGGGGCAAAGATAGCGATATAACCCTTCCGAAATAGTAAAAAAATAACACTTATATCGTTATAAAATCTAAACGGTTTGAAATTAAGTCATGGAACTTGGGGGATCTGTACCATGTAAAGGGTAGTGTTTAATCATCTTCTCGTGTACTAGGGACAACCTCCATTTTGCCCCTAGGCGCTGAAATCTACGATTTTTATACCTTTGCCCCCCTATAGGGGGCAAAATATTAGAGGTAGAAAAAAAAGTTTGAAGTAAAATATTTTTATTTTTTGCCGTAGAATCTAAATCTGCTATCAAAAATATACATTCTAGGACAAAATTTTGAAGTTAGGTGGTCTGGGGGCAAAATGGGAGGTTGCCCCTACAGCGTGGTTGCATGAAAACCAACTTCCCTTTACATGGTACGGATCCCCTAAGTTTCATTAATTTAACTCTAACCGTTTAGATTTTACAACGTATTATCGGTAGGGTAATTTTGCTATCTTTGCCCACCTATAGGGGGCAAAATATTGGGAATAGAAAAAAAGTTTCAAGTAAAAGTTTATTATTTTTCACTGTAGAATCCAAATATGCTATCAAAAATATACACTCCAATTTGAAATTTTGAAGTTGGGTGGCCTGGGGGCAAAGTGGGTGGTTGCCCCTAGTGGTTGATTGCATGAAAACAAACTTCCCTTTGCATGGTAGAGATCCCCCAAGTTTCATTAATTTATCTCAAACCGTTCAAAAGTTAAGAGGGGGGGGGGGGGGGGGGGGAGACTTTTGGACCACCCTGTATGTGGATAAGAAAAAGTTTGTTTCGATCAAATTTTATTCATGACAATGATGTGTTCCCATGTCTTATAATGTGTTTAGACTCTGAGATAAATAATTTCATCTTTAAATAAGATCACTTAAGTTTTGAAAGGGTTTAAACTAAAATAAATTTATTTTGTTAAAATTATATACCTTGAAGTTTACAATTCTTCTTACTCTGGAGTAAATCAAGTTGGAGGGGTTCCGTTCAAACGACAAGTGCCTATGAGAAGAGATAACTTCAGAGGCGTAGCTAGGATTTGTAACGCCCAGGGATACAATTTCTGTTTTCATGCCCCTTTCATCGATGTGAACCTAAGCAACATAAAAAATAAGTCGCCAATTTCCGCCCGAATGATGCTGTAACTGGGAACAAATACCCCCAGCTACACCACTGAATAGCTTCATAAGGATATTAGGGAATAAAAATCCTAACATTATGAAATATTATTTTAAAAATGTTTAATAAACATTATCTGAATTCAGGTAAATCTATAAGGAGAATCAATAGGATTCAAATATAAGGTACAAAATTAATATTTTAGTCAGTAACTTGAGAATGACCCAAGGAAAAGGGGACCTTTATAATTCCTTATAGACCCAACTTAATAATAAAAAAAACTACCAAGAGCTGGTGTGATTAGACTATGATATAATATAATTATTTTGTCTCTACTTTCAGTGGTGCACTTACCTATTACAACAGGTTTCAAAATAGACAATATTCTGGGTAGGCTTGTCCTCTAACTGGCTAACAGTGTGGTTTTCCCCACACAAATTAATCATATATTAATCAAAAGGATAAATAAAGCTACATCATACAACAACAGATGAAATATCAGTCTTTCTTTAACACCTTTAGTTTATAAATCACTCATATATAATTTAAATCTAAATTCTTGAGTAGATGTTCAGTCTAAGTATAAATGAGGTCATCATTGATCAGGACAAATTTACTAAACTGAAAGTAAAATATTAGGGAAATTTAAAATATTTCTTGGAAATATGCTCCTATGTAAAATGATTAGAAAGCTTCAAATTAGAAACAGGATTAAGGAAGGATGAGCTATTCAATTCACACAGCTCTTTAGTATGGTCCAGAAGAAAATAATATAAAGCATGGAAATGAACTCGGGAGGGGAAAATACACTACACAGTGAAACACACTATCCAGTGCTACTACACTATCCAGTGTCTTGCATTTGCTGATAATGTGGACCTAATAAGTAGGTCAGGAAAGGACAATGTCAGCATTTGACTGCTATATTTGGAATAAAATAATTAGGTCTGGCAGGCAAACACAACTCTAGATAATGAAAATTAAGTAGTAGCCAACATTTTAGCATCCTAGTTTCTCTGTCTCCTTGTCTCTGTGTACTCCAGAGACAAGAGTTATTAACAACGTTGTAATGCACATCCTTTTCATATGGTAACACAAAAGAGAATATACTGAATGTTCAATACCCTTCCTGCAGCTCCCTTTGTTTCTCAAATATAAATGTCATTTCAACTCATTGTTTTAAAAAGCTAATTATGTCCTATTGTTAAATTGATGTTGTTACCTTGTTACAAACCAGTATTAAATTTATGGGGTGGTTGGCCTGAGTGGCTAGATTGCCTTCATTGTTACAACAAAAATAAATAGTCACAATGTATTCTCATTCATTGTGTGTATGGTGAAGAGGTATTTTAGCCCCTTTACACAATGTATTGAAAATGTATAGACTTCTCTCGTCAAATTTCATTTAACTAACTAATAACAACAATAAATGTTTTAAATTCGTAATTTCTTGTTGAATCAGATACTACATCTACGTCTTCGGGGAAAAAACACAGAAATAATGTGAATCTTTTGACATTTCATGTCCTTAATATTCGTATTCTTAGAGGAGTTGCTCATGAGCATTAGCAACTTTTTGTTTAGTTGTTAGTGGATCTTGTTTGTTCGATTAGTTATTGTATCGGTTTTTTAAATGTTTATAAGATTTAACACTTAGTTTTGTTCAAAGACACTGACGTTGGCCTTATAAAGGCCAAAAGCTGTTTTAATAAATAATTAGCAAGTATTATTATATGTGATGATTTAGTTTCATTGAATCCAATTAGTTTCCTTTCTTTAGGTCAATAAAGCAATACCAATAAGAGAGAGTCCTCTACTATTTCACATAACTCCATGTCACTCCTAAGTCCTAACTCACATGAGGTGAAAAGTTTTCTTTGTCAAGAAATTTAATTTTTAGTATTTTTAAGTCTTTATAGGTGTACTTATTGTCCAGTAACATAGTAGTGACAATGGTACGTGCTAGAGAATGAACTATTGTAGAACAATAAATAAGAATGCAGTTCTAACCTGATTTGGTTAAAAATTCTAAAAAGCTTTCGTTCTTTTAGTGGACTGAATTTTTATACTTGTAAGTGAGATTTAACTCCTAATCTACCTTTAAGTCAAAATGTAGCCAAATATTTCAAACAGTAACTTAAAAGGTTCTTATTGCTATCTAAAAGTGACTCAATAAAAGGAGAATAATTTCTTTTGACTCATTACCTCCTTGTTCTTGATTTCTGTAAAGAAGTGATATAATTTTAGTTAATTGAGCTATAACTCACATTAAATCGGCAAATTATAATTCAAATGAGATTTTAAAAGCTACCTTTTTGATAATGTGTGTTTAGTGGCTAACATCTTTGAGAAGATATTGCACAGGCCATGTTGATTTTGCTTGAAGATTGTGCCTACACCAAACTGTGTTTTGTACCAACCTAAAGCTGGTTAAAGATGTATTTTTTTCAGAACGGCAAGAATATTAGCACCTTTTCTTCTTAACTATCATTCTGTAATGTTAATAATAATACAATAATTAAAATGCTTTTTGTAAGAAATTGATAATAATTTGTAAAACGATCGTTCGAACTGAAAAATACATCCTAATTTATAAAAATATATTTATTTGGCAAGTTATTTTTATTTTTTTTTGAGAATATCTATATCACAAGAATTTTGTAAATTAGGATCTTACTTAATTTAAAATAAAATGGAAATAAATGGCTTAAGAACACATCCCAGTTTGATGAAAGCATGTCTCACTTTGTATCAAACCCAAATATGTTGATGTTTAAGCTTTGGATCAGGGAAGAGATAATCTTAAACCTTTCGGCTAAACTATCGATAAAAAGATTAGGCAGTGCAGCCAGATTATCTCTGTATATTAGTCCCTACATTGTACAACTCTAAACCTTTCTATTATACTAAAACTACCAGTAAAATTTGCCATTTATTGGGTGTATGGACCAAGAAAAGAAGGATCCCCTACACACTGTGTCACATTTTAATCTCAGTCTCATCCACAATACATGCAATGTTTTAAAAGCATCAGTTAAAACGAGGAAATGTTCTGACCTAAGTGCCACTACTAGCAGCCAATCCCTACTCTTAAAATTACTAATTACATGTGAATAAATAGTTGAAAGACACAGTTATTCAAGTATACTTCTTATAATGTATTGATCCATGATTCTTAGTTAAAATATTTTTTTTTTTCAAAATTTATAATTCATTATTAAAATTAAGAAAATAAGAGAGTATTATTCATATTATTATCTTTACTCACTTGATTCCAATAAATAATTATAGGGTTTATTGTTTAACTTGTTATTTACTAATAACTAAAGAAAGCAGGTACTAGTTTAATTCCCAGAGTACCACTAGTTGTGGCACATCCCTATTCTTGGTTTACCTAGAGAAAAGTGCATTAGATATGCTGTGCCTGTATAGGGTATCCTACCAAGGGTGCAGCAATTATATAATCCCCCAGAGACCAAAAGGTGTCTGACTCAATTCCAGGGAAAACACAATAAAAATTTAAAATTAACGAATGCTTAAGCACAGTAAACTTAAACTGACCTGTCAACACAAGCTTTAAATAAGGATGAAACACAAGAGCTAGTAAACCTAATGATAGGAAAAAAAACTGCTCCCAAAATGTCACAAATTAATTTTAAAAATCGAATGGCAAAAATGGCAGTGTTTCAATTTTTCGCAAACTAATCCTGTTTATAATTTACATTAAATTATTTAAAAACGTGTCAGATAACTCATAGATATTGACTTACAGAAGATTAATTCAGTTTTGATTTTTAGAAGAAGAAAATGAATATTCTATGGTAAGCATCCCCTCTCAATAGATAGGAGAAGGTGGCAAATTTGTGGTTGAGTTTACTAAGAAGTGAGCTTAACTAAAAAAATATCGATTGTAAAATACATTTTATATTTTGTTCAAAGCAAAATTAAACTTAAAAGTGACACCACATTGGAATACAATTGATATGCTACTTAAGAATGTAAACTAATGATACTTCAATTTCATCAAAATTATGATTTTTTAATTGATTAATTCCTCTATGAAAAGAAGATTAGCTATTATAGCACCTGTACAGAATTATCACCTGATAAATTTTCCCTAGTTTACGAACTCTGATGAAACTCAAAGATATGAAAGATAAAAGGGTTTTTCCTTTACCTTTTACCGGCACTGATGATGGCAGAGAAGCTGAAAACTAGTTGTGTGAAATAAACATTTATTTGTGGAGAGGCTTTCCGTTATTCATAATTCTATTTGAAAGATACTTTGATAAGGTAAAACATTTTATAGTTTGTTGAAAGCATAATTAAACTTAAAAGGGGCACCACATAGGAATGCCCACTAAGTTCCACTTTAGAATGTAAACTAATTATAAAGCATATGCTAACTAAAATAAGTCAACTTCCTCATAATTATAATCTGCTATTGGTTAATCTTCCTTTATGAAAAGAGAAATAGCTATTATAGCACCTGTACTACTTTGTCTTTTACCTAGAAAAACAAACAAAATTCATACAACAATTATTCTAAAATATCAAACTTAGGATATGTATATATTGTTAAGAACAGCTTGCTAACTGCTAACTGCCTTTTTAGCGACTTATCCCGATATCTTATATATAACAAATGTGAAACCAAACTCTTAAACTCAATGCAATGAAAAGGAAATTATTTTTGTGTCGAGAAATGTCATTGAGTATTACCTCAGAAAGTACATCCTAAAATAGAAGAAAAGAGTCTTAGCAACTGAAAAGACACTTCAGCTTAGTGCCATGGCAGTTGTTTTGACCTCCTGTTTTTATGCGGACAACTGATTTACCAGTGTTAATTCCACTGAAGAGTTAAAAGAATTTTATATCTTATCAAGAGAAATCTTAAAGGCTGGTGGGTGTGACCTAAGGTTTAGGGAGTTGACGGAGGTCAAGCCGAATGGGTTCTTAAAGAAAATAGAAGATCACTAGTTGCAGGTCCTTGGTTTAAAAAGGGACAGAAAAGATTAAGCGTTTCTGTTCCCAAAATAGAAAAATCTAGCTACACCACTAACAGAACGAGCTATCTTATCCTCGGCACATCAGATATTTGATCATCCCATTGATATAATGTGTCCTCCCAGTGTTGACTGAGAATACTTTTGAGAGATGTGTTTTAAAACGGATTCTGGGTGGGATTCGGAAGTGAGTGAGGAAATAAAGGTGAGCTTAGCCAGATGGAAGGAGGAACTGGCTTACTTAAAAAAGATTAAGATTCCTCATTGGATTACTTTATGTCTTGTAAAGTAATATACAATGTACTTTATGTCTTTAATAGTACATTACGCGTCGAGTGCGGAAAGTAGCATTTTGCATGCGAGTGTGGAGTTTGCACCTGAGCGATAGCGAGGGTGGTAAAACAACACGAGCAATGCAAAATGCCGTTTTTGCACGAGTTGCGTACCGTACTTTATCTACGATTGTTAGATTTAAATAATAAATACAGAAACAAATAAACTTGCTGTATGTAAGTATCTCTCTCTTGATAAAGATGGCATTAATTCATTAGTTGTATTTTTTGCCGAATTAATTATTTCTGGAGGATTATTATTCTCCACATTTTCGTCAAAGTCACTTGATTCACTCATTGTTTTTCACTAAAAACTCGATATAAACAGTTACTTTAATAAAAGAACACCAAATTAGTTTTGTTAAATGTAAACAAACTCACTAATCGTGCGTAAAGCTGAAGAATTCCTCTTCTTTACCGCACTAGTGTGGTAAAGAAGAGGAATTATTCAGAACTATGAGACGCGCATGCGCAATGAATACAAGTACGTAAATAATCACTTTCTACGCATCTAAACAAAGATATAATGTTTATATTTCGTATCAATCGTAGATAAAATAGTTTAAGTGATGAAAATAGTCTTCATGAGATACACAACTTTGTAGATGCTAGTATGAATGCCTACTCCGCTGTAACCTTTCTGAGAACAGACATTGGTGGAGAGGTTTTCACTTGATTCCTCATAGCCATGTCTTGCTTAGCACCACTGAAATGAATGATCATTCCCTGTTTGGAAATGATGGCAGCTGTTGAGGAAACCTGTTTAGCTAAGGCAGTCGAGAATTCACAGATTCATCTACTTTTCTGGCATGGATTCAGCGAGCTGAGAATAGGAACATGTTTGTAACCAACAGATTAAATGAGATTTGCCAGCTATTAAGGCCTGAGGAATGAAATCATATTTCTAGCAATAAGAACCCAGCAGACCATCCAACCAGAGGCTGTACTCCAAAGAAACTGGAGAAATATCTATGGTGGGAGTCCTTGTTGGCTAAGAGAGGCCCGAAAGCATGGCCAGTGTCTCCAGTTTGCTTATGATGAAGAAGCTGTTAGTGTTGAGTGAAGTAAATCCATAGAACCTGCAAAGAATATTGCCCTGTTTAATAGTCTATTGTTGTGTGAATTGAGTGGAGATGAGGTAGGAAGTGAATGTTTTAAATATAAGGGTAGACAATGGTACTATAGACAATTCTCGAAATTTAAACAAGTTGTTAGATTAGTTGCTTATGTAACCCAATTTGAAAGTAACTTTCTTAAACATATAGAACTAAAGGAGGGTTATGCACATTTGAATTAAAACAAACTGAGGAAAAGGTTTGGGCTCTAGTAGTTAAGTCCGCAAGTAGTAGTAGTTAGTTTGTTAGGGGTCCTTATCTGTAAATGATCCAAAATTAGGCACCAATGTCCCTTTGTTGACCCTGAAGGTGTAAATAGAATTAAGTCTGAAATAGTAGAAAGATCAAATAAAATAGAGTTACTTTGCCCTATATTAGTCCGTAGGACTCATGAGGTTGTAACCATGTTAATTACAGATACTCATGAGAAAAAAATTCATCTAGGTACTCACATATTATTACAGGCAGTTTGAGAAAGATTTTGGGAAAAAGGTGGGCATAAAACAATTAGGTATATCTTTCGAGATGTGTTGTTTGTAGCAGTACAATGGATCACCGATAGGCTATCCCTCCCCTCTATTGCCCCCTAGTAGGGTTGATGATGCTTGACTCTTTGAGGTGACAGGGGTAGATTATGTGGAACTGTAATTTTGAAAGGGAACCAACCAAAAGGCATGGATTACTCTCTTCACCTGTGGGGTTGTTAAGTTGTTACTAGTAACCTCATTATCTACTAAGGGATTTCTGTTGGCATTTCGCAGATCAAGGGTTTATTCCAACAATAGAACTAATTTTGTTGGTACCAAATAGTTACTTAAATCAATAGATTGGAATGAGATTAGAAGGTGTGCTGTCGAAGAGAGGATTCCATGTTATTGCAATCTGCCTGCTGCCTCCTAGTGGGCTGGTTGGAGGGAGCAGTTAGTGGAATAATCAAGTCATTGCTGAAGAAGATTCTAGGAAGAGCATAGTTAAATTATGAAGAAATAGTGATTGCATTGTGTGATGTTGAATCCGTTAGACATTTGCGTCCCTTGACGTATCTGTCTGAAGATTGCCAGGATCCAATCCCTTACATCTACTACGTTCCAACAAGACAATTTTGGAGCAGGTGTTTTTGATTTGGAAAAAACTGATGCCAAATTTTTGAACAAAGTCTCAAGCATTTACAAATGTGCCCAGACCTAAGGTCACGTTTTAGAACAAAACAGTTGGGAGCACTTGAACAACGACCAGGGTGATGTTAAGAAACAATCTCTAATTGCAAGTAGGGGAAGTTGTTTTAATTGGTGTCGATAATAAGAAACGAATCGACTGAACATGTCAAGAATGCAAGTAAATTATTTTTGTGTTGGGTTTAAGAGTTTGGTTTCACGTTTGTAGTAAAATACTACAGTAGTAGTTAGAAGAGCAATAGGTGGTTAGCAAGCCGTTCGTAACATACATAATAGTACATAATAATAATATTAAAAGTATAAGATAAATTATTACTTTGTCAGAAAGATTATTCATTGCTCGAACAATTAAATAATATTTAAACTTGAAGATTAGCTGAAATCTGAAATTTTGTTTGAATTCATAAATAAACAAATAATAAGGAAAAATTTCTCTTATTAGCAGTAGTGCAAGTTTGGTTAATTTGAAATAATCTAGTTTTGATTTCTAGTTTAATATTTATGAAAGTATAATAAACATTAAGTTCAGCTAACATATATAACAGGATCAAAGGGACACAAAGTTCAATATATTTTTATTTATTTATTTCCAACGCCCAGCATTGCTTCATATACGTATCACATCTTAAACAATTAACAGATAATAAAAATAAACAAAAAAAAAGAAGATGCCCATACATGTGTAGATTATTTCTTTATGTTCCACACAAAACATCACGCCCATAAAATTAATTATCTTATAATACAATTTTTTTAAACATTTTATTACTCTTAAGTGTTGACTTATAGCAACAGGTGTCTTAAGGTGCTGGTTATAGCAACATTACATAATAATAGGATCAAACATATGTTTGGTGTGTTTATTAGTGTGGAGCATGGCACTTGTAGGAATTAAAACCAAGGTAAGTTGTTGGTGTTAGGAATCGTGGGTTCAGAGGAAGTGCCTTTATTAAATTGGGGATATACTGATCCCTTTATCGATAAGCATTAAATATAATTTATTTTATTTTATTTCATTAGTAAAACAGCTCCTTTCAGCATGTCAGTTATAAAGCACCACATAATAAAACATATACTATAGAATTATACATAAATGGGCAGCTTAAAAATATAATTTAAAAAAAAAATAAATAAAATAATAATAATATAAAGGTAGTTAGCACTTGTACTTGTTTCATACGTAAATTTTATAATCACTTTATACAATTTATATTTATGAATTATAAATTATAAGTTACCAATACACTTTCACAGTAATGTACAAAGTATGTCCAAGCTTGGTAAAAATTAAAAAAAAATACTGATTAACATTTGATAAGAAGTAAAGGAACCAATTACACTAATTTGATTAATTATGAATTAAGATCACAAGAAAAAAAAAAAAAAAAAAAAAAATCAACAACAACAACAAAAATTACAATGATAAAGGAAAGTTGAAAATTTACAAATAGAAACAGATCTAATATAATATTTTTAATTTTTTTCATAAATAATTTTTAAATTTAGCATTGACGGCTTTAAAGAGTAAAGCGGTTACCTGAGTTCTACATTAATGAAATATGTTAAAGACCACCAAATAAATAAGTGTTTGACTAAAGTTTTGGGTGAAAGAGGAAACTATTTAGTGGATTTATGCAGTAAGTTGTGGAGCATCTTTCTGGGACATTCCAGATATAAGTTTTTTCATTTCAGCAATTGCTTTAGCAGGATTCAAACCCTGAAGGTGAAAAAAGAACGAAACCATTATTCTATAATTTAAGTTAACTAATTAATAATAATAAAAAAAAATAAACTTTCCGTAGTATGAGTACTACCAAAAACTTAATAAATTATTTTCTAATTAATAATCTACAATATATGAAACATAATTTAATAAAAATTTAGATAGTTATCCTTAGCAAAAAATAAAAACGTCACAGAGAAGAAAATATTTGGTCTAATCTAAAGATTATACAAGGAAGCCCTCTTAACCTACCCCATGGCTGGATTAAAATAAGGCCCGTTAAATCAAATATTTCTTGTAAGAAGCAGAGAAATAATTTTAAAACATTACTTCACACTGCACTGCAATATGTAACCTGTTCAACTAATTACAACAGAAAGGTGTCAACTGATATATTCACAAAACAGCGGTGAACAGACTTTTTGTCTATAATGTACCAAGCCAGAAAGGTCGGTTTTACAAGTGTTGTAGGCCCTGCTGAGTAGCCGGTTCAAGCAAAGCCAGATTAAGAGGGCTTCTACTGCACTTTCTTAAAAGTTTATTAAATTATTTTTAGGCTCAATTGTAAGGACTCTTGAACTTAGTAAAAATAATTATAAAAAACAGTAAATTCATGATAAGGAAAGTGAATTGTTAAGCAATCATAAATTCATCTTGAAATATTAAATATATGAATCGGCGTTTGGTGTCTTAATGATGGTTTGCTATCATACTAAAACCGTAAATAAAAAAAATAAAAAAGGACAGTAGAATATATCCTAATATGATTATCAATCAATTTATTTTTTTTGCAATTTATTTTATTTTTTTGTCATAATTATGGATTAAGACTAGCTATCTAACTCCGTGGTGCAGCAGCCAATGGAGGGCTTAAGGCCTGCCAAAGGGCATATACAAAGATATATGTAATGGGTGACTTCTATTAATAATTTTTCTCCATTGAGAACCCAAAATTTGTTAAAATAGATTTGTAATTTCAACACAAAATATTTTATACTATAACAAAAAATATAAAAAAAACATACCTTTGGGCAAGTCTTAGTGCAGTTAAGAATGGTATGACACCTGAACACTGAGAAAGGATCTTTGAGTTTATCAAGCCTTTCCTTAGTCATTTCATCCCTAGAGTCAATAACCCAACGATAAGCTTGCATGAGAACTGCAGGACCAAGATATTTATCTCCATTCCACCAGTAGGACGGGCAAGAAGTACTACAGCAAGCACACAGGATACATTCGTACAGGCCATCCTGAATCAGAGAAAAATTATATTGTAACAAGCAATGTTAAAAAAGGGGAAGGTGTTCTGAAGTATTACAGAAGAAGATTTATGATTTTTCACAACAAAAAAGGAAAGCAGGGAATAGAAAATAAAATTGAATTCGGATTGCAATAGATTTTCACATTTTAAGCACCAAGATTATACTTATTCATAGTATTCTTGATACTGACTGTCTTAATAAAAGAATTTGTCTATAAATCTCACAGAACTTTAACAACAACAAGTTAACAAGTCCACAGCATCAAAAGGCTAGCTTGAAATCACTCCGACTCAATGAAACTAATGTTTACTTCTATAGTAATGAGTACTTCTGTAGTAATGAGTTTATTAGGTACATTATCTATGTAGCAACTATACAAAATATGTTGACGTTTTATATATGTCAACAAGGCTCAGACACACACAAAAAAAAAATCATGGACACACTAAACGCTGCCTCGTGCCACACAAGTTGACAGAAATGAGAAAAACTAGTATAACTTTAAAAAAAAATGGTGCCAAAATCCAATAGGGGGAAACAATAAAAAATAGAAAGTAATTTTAGATCTGGCAGCACACCCTCAGAAGAACAAAAAATAACATTAGATGGCAGGACCTAAAGAGAAATGCGCAGGGAAAATGAAAACCTGGCACTCCCTAGGCAACATGAAGGAGAACTGTAGAAAAATAACTAAAGGGAAATGAAAAAATTTAGGGAGAATTAAATTATATGGCTCAAAATAGTCAGGTGGAAGTCCTTAGTTGAAACCCAAGGAATTTAAGAAAAATAATTTAGTTAAATAAGCAATGTTAAAAATGTCAAGAAAAAAAAGCAAATAGAGACCAGTTATGTAGTTTTAGAAAATATTTCAAAACTCTTTATAATCCATCCTGTATAATTTCCGCATCCTAATGCTGATTAAATAACTAGCTAATAATAAACAAGGACTATCAGAAGTATTAAAAATAACAACAATGTAAATTTAAACGTAAAATTTATTGATTACATTAAAAATTTAACTAATTCAACTTGGATTGATCCTCATCTATAAAAATTACTTTATATACTTTTTTCTATTTTATTTACAAGAATTTTGAAGCCCTTCAAGAGCTTTCAATTAATACATATTCAACTAAGGGTTTCTACAAGGGCAAATATATTTCAAATTTAGAAACCACTTCGTGTTTGCAGTGAAAACAGTAATACCCCGACTTACGTTATCCCAACTTAGGTAAATTTGGAGTTATGATCGGAGGTTGATTCTGTAACTCTAAAACCTCCCTTTTCATGAGATTATTTATCAAATATGATAAAGAGTGCCATTATTGTTTTCATTTTCCATCTGAAATAATGTGTATTGTTTATTGTTTGTAAAGGTTTTTTTTTATCCCTTGAAATTGATTTTGTTTCTTTCAAGATTATTTAGTACGTACAGACAAATTTGATTTTTACATAAAGGTTTTCCAATAAATGTTTTACTTATATGCTCAATTTTTTTCTTAGTAATAAGTATTCAGTTAAGAATTCATCTAAGTACATTCCTCGACTTACATATTTTTCGACTTGGTATACTTCACAGTCCCCACCCATTACATAAGTCGGGGTATTACTGAAGAGTTAACAAAGAGGCCCAATAGTCCGAGGAGGGCCAGGGTCTGCCAAATAATAAATATAGCAGGTAGACGAAGAAAGGAGAAGCACGTTTTTCTTTAACCCTATAAGACCCCCAAACAATGAATTGTTTTTTATTTAAAAAATATAAATACCAAACAATGTTAATTTAAAAGTAAATTGAGACTTGATGTAAAATGCATAGAGGTGTACATATAATATTTATTAATTCAAGAAGTTAAGGTGTACTGTGAGAAACAGGAAGTTTAATTTTAACTGGCATTAAATTGTTTTAAATAATAAGCAAATGCAAAGTGAGCCAAATTAAAAAGTATGACTAAACTGTTTGATAATACATTGTTAAAATATTCAGACGGGTGGAAAAACATAATCTTTTTATACACTATTGCAATAAAAAAAAACCACAGTGAAAACACCAATTTATTATTAACATCATTTCTAGTTAGATATGATTCATGTGTTAAAAATCACATGCTCATGTATTACCTTTATCTGTAACATGTTAACTCTGATAGAATTTTAGATTACAGAATATATTACATAATTGAATTAACTTGAAAATGAAGTCTCATAAATATTTACTTTCAAAAGAGCAAACTGGTTTTTAACTGTGATCATTGTAAGATTTACTTATGGGTAATACCGATCTCTTTAAATTCTTGGATTATTCTTTCCTATAAATTCATCTATTAAAAATAAATTTCCTGTTAATATGTTTTCCTTATTATAGTGTATACATCATAATTATAGTCCATAAAGAACGAATGATTGAACGTTTAAAATACGGAGAAATAAACTTATAAGTATCTTAAATCCATACATTGTTTTCTGAAATAATCCATCTGATACTACTTGCACCAAACTTTCTCATATATATTTAACTAGAAACTATTATTTTGAATTTTGTTACCATAGTTGTATGTATATAATTTTAGGGAAATTTCCTCTGAAGAAGTAATGATAATGGTTAAAACACAATCCCACAAAATTACAATAACATTATAAGTTGTTTTACTGGAAAAAATCTAATTCTTGAGATAATAGGGATATTCAAACAAACATAGATAAAAGGATGTTTATAAAGTTGAATTGAAGTTAAATTCAAGGTGACCAAGTTCAATTTTCCATGACTCATTTTGCAATTTATACTTTTTTCTTATTCAATATTTTCCAGTTCACGTAAGAGAAATTCAAACTCTCCTTGTACAACAATGAATAGTCATCTAATGGAATGATTCAAGGCCAATGAAGATTACTGTGGTTACTTAATTTAAAAAAAAAAAAAAATAAAAGGATTCTAGTTGAATTATATATATGAGAAAGCTTAGTATAAATAATAGGACAGGTGTTTTTTTTTTAGAAAACAATAAATGTATTTAAAGTACTTGTATGTGTACATTTATTTTATCATTTATAACATATTATCTTTATTTTAACGTTCAATTACTCTTTCTTTAATGTCAATAAGTACACGATACATAAATTATAATAAGGTGGGTAAATTAAAAAGAAAGAAGAATCTAAGAAGGAATTAAAAGAAGAAAAGAATTTTAAGAGGTTGGAATTATCGAAAGATAAATTTATGGGTGCTCACATAATAATGAGATTTTAGTAGACTTGGTATTTTTGAGCCCTAGAACCATTAATAGTACCCATTCTCGGTATTGTGGTTCCACTAACCTTTAATACCAAATAATCTTCATCTAATTTAGTTTGATATCACAAACCTTTAAAACCAAGTTTGTGTCAACAAACGGCTTCTGTAATACACCTAAACCTAAGACTCCAAAATAAGTTTCAGCAAAAATTTTAATAATATTCTAGCCAAAGATTTAATTTATAACATTAAAATACTAACCAGTTTCTTCCTGTCCTCCACAGACTGAAGGTTCTGAATTTCACCGGGTGTCTTTTCTACTTTCTTCTGAAGGTAAGGCTGTATTGAGCGATATTGGTTGTAGAAATGTGTCATATCAGGTACCAAATCCTTAACTACATACATATGTGGCAAAGGATAGATCTTCATTGGCTTACTGTCAGAATCGATCTTGCTGTAATACAATCAAATGCATTGTAATATAATTAGTTTCATTAAATACAAAAAAAAAAAAAAAAAAAAAAAAAAATGTTATAAATACAATAGTTTGCTCTCTGTATTAAAAGAAGTTTAAATCCAAGCTATTTCAGCCCCTATACTCATGCCATTATAATTTGTAAATCTGACAGCTCAAATTGGCCAACCTATGTGAGGGAAAAAATGAAACCACTAGGCAGTTATCTTAATGTTATCCAGTGATATTTTTGTTTGCCTGGTTAGCCCAACCTACTACCTGCCAAAATATCGAACTCTCGTTGGCTCCCCTCCTGTTTTCTTTTTTATTTTGCCACACTGTCAGAATAACACAGTATACTGGCATAATTATGGTACACCCAAGCCTCCAAAAAGCACTTTTTTTTGCAAAATTTCCAGACCCTTATCCAACGAGGAAACAAATTAAATCACTTTCTGTTGACAATGATTTCATCTGTTTTACTGATGGATCCAAACTAAGGAGACAAAAGCCAAATTTCAAAAAAAGGAATCTAGAGCTAAGCTCTTTATCACTACACAATATTTTGATGTTTTTTTGACAAAATGGCGCGGAAAATTAAACACTACCCACAAGTGTTATATATATTTGTAATCTAATCTTCAATACCTTTCCATTTGATACCCTACTCAAAATTTAAAAACAGACAGGAATTCGCCGCCATTTTGGATTCCCAGTTAATCAGATCAAATTGCTAATCTTATTTTTTCTATGGCCCATCGGACCACACATTTTTTTATATTTTTAGCAACAGCAGAAATGTAGTTTTAGGGGGGGGGGACTCAAAATGTTAATGTTTTTTGACAAAATGGCGCCGAAAATTAAACACTTTCCCTACGTGGTATATATATTTGTAATCTACTCTTCAATACTTTTCATTTGATACCCCACTCAAAATTATAAAAAAATATTTTTTTCGTGTGACATGAATTATCTGCCATTTTGAATTTGAACAGCTGATAATTTTGTGTTTGCAATATTTTTCCTGTGAGTGCGTCAAAGCAATATTTAATTCTGGAAATTTTCATGTTTTTATCTCTTTTGATTAAAAAGTTATTGGAACCGTACAGAGTGACAGACAGACACAGGAACGAAACTATAAGGGTTTTATTTTTTGGTTTTACCAACGAAACCCTAAAAATAAATGCTCTTAATGAGCTTGGGTAGATTAAACCTCAGGATTTTTATTGGAGTCATGACAGGAAACTGCCAATTCAAAAGTCAACTGATAGATGCTACGAATAGAAACTGAAGTCATAAGCCCAAATGTAGAGAAGATGAAACTTCCTTCCACTACTTGGATGAATTGAAGGCATTAAGCTTCCTCAGATATGAAACTCTAGCAGGAGACTTGCAGAAAAAAGAGTGTCTATAAATAGTCAAGTGGAAGGACATACTAAAACTAAGAACACAATTCACCTGATGCAAGCCAGTGTGTTGGTGCCCCCAATGTTCATGGCACAAGAACCACAGATACCCTCTCGACATGAACGCCTGAATGTAAGTGTAGGATCCATTTCATTCTTGATTTTAATCAAAGCATCCAACACCATAGGACCACAACTGTAAAACAAATAAACATTTCATTAAATAAAATTACCATTATTTTTAGAATTAATTAAATCCTTCAAACTACTTTTTAATACAAAATGGGTGAATAACATTTCTGCAGAGATTTGATTAATTTTTTAACAAATACCTACCTCATAGAAGGCTTAGAAAAGTAGAAGACCTGTCAGAGAATTAAAAACTGGATTTGAATTAAATAATTCTTTATTGAGATTTTTGTAATAAAACCAACTAATCAGAGTTTAGGAAACTCAAAGAAATTAACAATTTTTATTTATTCCTCATAATATATTCAATTCTGTAGTATTAACTAGAGCCTTTTTGTTATTCTGATTATGAAGTCTGGATTGACAGGTTTGCAATTATCGTTACATTGTGTATTATGACGAAAAATGTATACATTAAAATATCATCCTTTTAAGGAGTATTTTATTTTGCTTTATTTAGATAGAATAATCTGTTTCTCCTTCAGTGAATATGTGTAATAAATAAAATAAAAATAATAAAATTGCATGCAGGTTTGATTTTTTTTTTAAAGTAAAAAATAATTACATTGTTTTGAAAAAAAAAAAAAAAACTGGTTTGTACTAGATATAATATCTACTTGACTGACAAGGTCAGCTCAAGTTAAATTCTAGAGAGAGATAGTGTATTAATTAAATTATTAATAAATAACTGCTAAAAGGTATTGCTAATGTCAGCAATATTAAGATGGCTGGGCCACATTAAGAGAATGACCTGGCAAAGTTGCAAATAAATCATTTTAAAATTTAAAAAAAAGTTTTCAGGAAATTAAAAAATGGCCACACAAGTAAAGGTGGTTTGATTTGTTGTATTTTTATTTAAGACTTACTTTCCTTAGTTACTTTTATTCTTTTAAAATTAGAGATAAAGCTCACCTGTTGAGATCAACTTGATATTCCTGCAATCGAGACTTCTCCTTTGGATTGTCAGGGTTCCACCTGTAAATGGCGAATGTCTTCATTCTTTTGGGTTTGGACTGAGGAGCTGCTGCAGCGGCACATGGCAAAGCAGTAGTGTGGATAACCCTTGCCTGAAACATAAAAAGCTTTTGTAAGAAAAAACTACAAAAACACTAAAAATTAAAAAGTTACTTACAATCCCCTAAATACGTTTGTTTGTATTGCTTTATGCTTTTAAAACTGTAAGGAGGTTTACTAAAATAATAAATTAACTTAACTATCCAAATTTTATTTTAATAGTTTCTCCTTATCCTTCATATATAAATTGCTGCTTCAACCGTAGCTGGTCTGTATTTTACATTTTCCATTATGGTTTTACAGGATAGAGTTAATTTGTTATGTTAGTATTTAAATTATTACTATTATTGTCAATGTTGAAACACAAAAATGAATGTCCAATTTAAAAAATGAAAAATCATTTCTTAATTGAATTTTTTTAATTTAAAAATTAATTAAAACAAATAAAGATTGAATATGGCCTTTTGATAAAGGGTCGAAACGTATCTTAATCAAAATGGATTAATATTTTAAATTTCCACACCTTAAAATCCATCTACCATGTTAACATTTCAATTAAACAGGTGATGACTTCAACGTATTCTATGGTTGTACAATAAAGTGGTATTTTTTTCTCTTCATATTTTATTGATAACACCCATAACCGAGAAATTTGAAAAAGTCAATTAGGTAGGATTGGATACCTCGTAAAAGTGGATAGTGTGAGAAAGTTCAAGCAATTTATGGAAGAGATACCGCCAGGACAGAGGCCCAGGGAAATATTTACGAACTGCAAAGAAAAGATAGGAAGGAAGAAAGTAAAAACGGTTTCTAGGATGAGAGGATAACACGGGACCGTCAAACCTGGAAGGAGTTTCATGAAGGATCCCTGACACTCTAAAAGACACCACAGTGAAGGAAAAGAAGCAAAAATAAACAGGTCAAGTGTGTGCTAGTCAGCACACAGCGATGGTCCGTAGGCCACACTGTATATAGTTTAAGTAGTACCCTATTGATGGTGTTTTTTAAAATGCTAAAAAGGATACTTTGAACTATCCTATGGGTCTGATATTTTCAAAACACATAAACAAACTTCTGATAAAGTATTTTTTTCCCACTGAACCCGACTACAACCATATAAATACATCGAAAAGACCATAGTTATAAAAAAACGTATTTTGTCAATAAAAAATAAAAAAATATTTTTTTCGAAATTTCCAAAAAGTGGTATCTTTACTTTTGGTCGAAGAATGTTCAGGAATTTTTTCAGATTTTTTGCACTTCACATAAGCGAGATAGAAGGGGGGGACACGTTTCACACCCACTTCAAACTTGCCTACGCTCGCCCTATTAAAGTTATAACCAAAGAATTATATATTTTTGTAATCAGCTCGACGTACCCTTTCATATGATACCCCTCACGGTGTCGAAAATAAAATAAAAAAATTTTAACCCTTAAGTTTTTTTACCCTAATTTTTTGAAAAATATTTTTTTTTAGTCGCTATATTTTTAAAATTTGTGGGCAGGTACAAGACACATACATGCCAAATTTCAAAGTAATCGAACGAAAGGTGTAGCCGTGAGAGCAGGCGAGAGGACGGACGGACAGACACACGCAGGAAAATATAAGGGTCCTTGGTTTTGCCTACGGACCCTAAAAATTAATTAATAATAAAAAAGGTTTTAAAAAAGTCAACATTTTAACATACTTTATATGGGGGCCATTTTATTTATTTTTGACAGAGGTATGGTTTTGACCAGGTGATATGAAATATTTGTGAATTTTTATGTCAAATTTTATCCTATGTAAATCTCTTTCACTCTACTCTACTCTCTCACATACTATGTGTATGAAAAAAAGTAGTTAAGTAATACACATAAGGTTTGACAAGTAATTGAAAGAGTTTTATCAGCTTAATTGCATTTACGAGAGGGTCAATGCAGTGAAAGGAGTTCAGAGAGATAGATCATGACCCTACCACCTTATCCACTAGATCTATAAGGAAGCATTACGTAATAGATGAATAGATAGGAAGCTAACACAGACAGTGTTGATGGAAGAGGGGATATTCTCTGAGCACAATACTCCGATGACCTTGACCAAGAAACAATTTAAAATCAATTTGGATAACGGTCGCTTATAAACCATTAAGCTACCTAAACCACATGCATCCCACATTTAAATAACTTAAACCACCAACTCAATTTACTTGAAATAAACTGCATATAAATTACTCATATCTGCTATATTGTATTATGATTTGCTCTTACATAACATTCAAGTTCACACAACTAAATTGATTAGTAACATTTATTGCTTTCTTGTTTAAATTTAAAAATAGATAATACTATGACGAATGAATTAAACGTGACTCTTACTTTAATGGATTATTATTAAAGGCGGATATTTTCTTTAAATCTCTTATTTACTATAAAAACAAGTTGGATTTTAATCCTTTTTTAAATTTAAATATAGAAAGTTGGTTTTACACCTCATTTAAATAGAGAAGAATCATATGAATCAATGAAACTTGACATATGACATTTAAAGCTTACAAAAAAGTTGATATTTATCACCTCGTATCTTTAGAGCTAAGAATAATCTGAATAATTGCATATTTTTATATACATATATAAAGTGAACATATGCATATATTAAATATGTGTAGAAATATATTTTATTATTATTTTTAAGTACGCTAGTAGGCACTTAGTACAAAGTGGTTATACATTAACATAGGAATGTATAAATTCATGTATATTATCATATAAAAATACTTTATTATGTACATTTATATTAAGATACGACAGAGTTTTAAGACTTACACTCATCATATTAATTTATTAAAGTTTCTCTAGGTTTTCCACAATAGGCACTAATGGAAGCCAAATAAAAATGTCAAAGCTGCATTGATAAATAAACAAGTATTCTTTTATGTGGAGAGACAGCTTCTTTAATCCATAGAGAAACAGATCAACTTATTAATCAATTAGTATAAATTATTATATCACTATTAAAAAATATCTATTCGATAAAGATATTATAAGAGGCCCTGCCTAGTTCGCTAGTCTACTTCTACTTGTACCAAGGTCTGATCACCAACCTGAGTTAATTACCAAGAAAAATTAAACTATAAACTAATTCTCAAACTATTACAATAGATTCAGGGAAAACCTGAACTGAGGAAAGTAAAAAAAAAAAAAAAAAAAAAAATACATCTTAAGTTATAGAATAGTTTTGTTAATGGACATGTTATTATTTAACTATAATAAATAATTTATATTAAACTTGAAATAAAAATCTGCAACCTTCAAAGGAAAAGTAACCTACTCTCAACCATGTATTGCAGACTAGGACACTCTATTCCGAACGTTACCCTAGTTAACCTCTCCTGCACTCTTGCATAATTTTGTACTATTAGCTACCATGTGTGTACCATTACCTAAACTTTCTAAATGTACTTCATACTTCAATGAAGAGAGTAATAATAGAATTAAGGTTATTCATTGGAACAGATTTAGGATAATTCTGTGTCTATGTTAACAACACACATTTCTTTCAAATTTAAATTTGATATATTATAGTCAAAATGTTCAGAAAAAAATAAGCTTTAATATGAGGATACACTAGGTTGATTAGGATTTTTGGCTAATTCATATTGTACGTGCCGGAGAAATTTACTAAAGGGTGGTAGAGGTGGCTCTAAATCTTGGCCTGGCATGTACAATATGAATTTACCGGATTTTTTATTTATTAATATTTTAACTACAATAACAAAGACACCGACTTTGAAGATAAGAGTATTCACTGTGTCACTATCAATAACATTTACCTAATATTGTATATAAACCTCAATAATTGAATCTTAACTAATAATTAATAATTAATTTCAACTATTAATGTAAGTATGTTACACATTATTAAAGGAAAGAGAAAAGAAGTAAATTTAAGAATAAAATCAGGAAGGAGAGCCTTCAATAAGATTAGAACTATATTAAGATCAGATATAAACATGAACACTAACTAAAAGCAGCTGTGGATAACTTGTATAAGCCAAGTCACAACTTACAGATCAGAAGCATGGATATTAAAGGAGAGTGTATAGAGAAAACGGGATACAAACATGTTAAGAATATCAAGGAAAGGCAGGAAAAGTAAAGTTTTGATAAGAAGTCATATTGTGAAATATGACAGTGTATAGATAGGGCATTATTTGGAAAAAAAAGAAGCTGTAGGAAAGTGTAGTGAGGCAGATGAAGATAGAAAGGAGGGAAAAGTAATTTGTGAATAAGAAATCAGATGAAATTGGACAATATACGTAGGACAACATTTGAAAAAACGTAGATTTTGGTGGATTGGATTATACTGCCAGGACAGAGGATAAATTAGTATCCTAGAAATTTTGTGAGAAAAATAGTAAAACCTATAAAGTAAGGAAATCAAGTGGTGACAGAGATACTGGAAGAGAGTTACAACAGATAGGATAGAATGTTGCAGAATGAGGAACATACATAATCGGAGGTATCTATAAAAAAACTTAAAGTCTAATAGGCATTTAATTTAATTGAATGACAATGATTGTAGATAATCCTTGTATTGTATAATCAAACTGTGACATTACATAAAAGTTATCCTATTATGAGTTTAAAAACAAAAAGACCATATTAAAAAATGTCCTTTGAAATACCCTAACTGGTGCCACGTCATATTGCTCATGTGCATGAAGATGAAATGTTATTTAGTTAATTATTAGATTATTATTAAAAGGTAGACTATATACCCCTGAAAATGTATGGTATGTTATTACAGAAATAATCTTACAAGGTTTTAATCTAAAAAGAAGAGATTTTTTTGCGGTATATCAGCAAAATAGTGGACATTACATAAGAGATAATATCCCTTAGTTTAATAGTAAACTGTAAAGACAATTGGACTAGAACAATTTTATATACAGTAAGGGTGGTGTCTCTTTTACTAAAACAGTTCTTTAGGCAAAGATATAAAATATCTCTTGAACTTGTAGGTGATCATATTTAATAAACATCCTCTGTTCTGCATATCAACCATCACCTCATACTGAAATGGAAGTTTAACCAACTTAAAACAGTGTTTTGCTGGCTTGAATACCGTTTTCTAAATATTTGCTCTATCAAAATTAAAACAACCAACAGAATAAGGAAAAAAACTATAAGTAGCTACTAAAGTAAGTTGTCTTATTAGTACAGCACTAAATTTGAATGATCATTTATTAGAGCAATATTCAATACTACTGGTAAACAAGAATTTATGAACTAAATAATTCAGGGAGTTGCTTTACATAGGACAAGTTTAGAGTTTAGAATAATTTGGGGGTCTAAATCAAGGTTATGAAAAAAGGAGGTTACATCGAAAAAAATCAATTAAATGAAAAAAAAAAAATTTGTTTGTTGATATTCTTAATTTTTTAATCTTTTTTAAAAACGAGCTTCATTTTTACTTCGCTGTATTACCCTATTATATAACATCAGACATGCCCAAAACGTCAGAGATAATTGAAAAAATTGCTTAAAAAAACTATTAATAACTTTTTTTGTTTTTCATCCATATTCATATGACGAAATACATTTATAAGTAATCTAAGATAGAAAGGAAAAAATATATTTTTAAAAAAATTTGGAAAGTTACCAAATTATTTTAATTTACTTTTGCGTAAATTTTTAAAAAGGGTGAAAGGTATAAGTGGTCAAGGATAAATATATATTACCCCGTTTTTATCACAGGCGAAATAATTATACAAATCGATAAAGTGCAGAAACTTAGCACTTAATAAAATATGATGCAAAATATGTACACGTAATATAATTGAAAGAAAAAAGATTTACCGGGTTAATGGAAAGTTTAGCGACACGATAAAATAGTACTTCGCTGACAGCTGCCATTTTGGGAACTGAATTTTTTTACCGAAGATTTGCTTTTCCGAATTTTAACAATAATAAAAATAAAACCCAGGTTCATTCCTCAAATTAATTTAAAAAGAGCTCTACTTAATTCGAAAGCCCGCCATACACAATAACAAACGTCTATTTCAACGAAACATCCAAATAAAACATTCTGACTTCTGACTCTAACATCAAAATTTAAAATTTTAACACTGTATATTTTACAAAATTGGGGACTAAATTTATACTAGGCATCGCGTGGCTCTATCATTGAAGCGAGCGTATTGCAATGAAATACTGAATATTGAAATTTATTAATCACGATGAATATCATAGTTGAAGATAAGTGGAAGAGGGTAGTGTGGGGAAGAGTGGGGGTACTCGGTACAAAGTTTTACATCCTAAACAAACCTATATATACGACTATAACAATTTTAACCACCCGCGGTAGCTTTTAAACAATTATTATAAATGTATCTCTTCACTACGCAAAGACTTCTGCTTGTATCAAGTTGAAATTTTGCATGCCTGTTTCAATTGTGCATTAGATGGTGTATATGAAGTTTTATTAAAATCGTTACGTTAGAACGTAAGATATCGGTAAAATGGTTGTTTTCTCTATTATAAACGTTTAGGTCCGCTTTAATAGTTTTAGCGATCTTTATTAATTCATAGCGGTGTCGCTGTTGGTTATAGTAAAAACTGTTATTTGAAAAAAATGTTCGTCTCATCGAATAGATGATGATAGAATCTTTTCCCGTCCTGAAATTCCAATTTAATTTTTGTACCTCTCGTTTACGCGAGCATTGCGCGCGAACTCTTGGACGGATCACGCTGTCCAACGAACTTAGCCTGAGTATTAGTAAGAGGAACATGTATACCAAATTTCAACTAAATCGGTCAACTTTTACTCAAGTTATCGTCACACGCGTAAACGTTACTGACAGACAGACAGACAGACAAGATGCATATTTCGTTGAATGTAAGAAGCTCGCTTACGCTCGCTTCAATTAAACTAGGCATCGCTTGGCTCTATCATTGAAGCGAGCGTATTGCAATAAAATACTGAATATTGAAATTTGTTAATCATGATGAATGTCATAGTTGAAGATAAGTGGAAGAGGGTACTAAGGGGTAGAGTGGGGGTACTCGGTACAAAGCTTTACTTCATAACAAACCTACACACAAAACAACTATAAGAATCTTATTCACCCGGAATAGCTTTTAAACTAATATTATAAATGTATCACTTCATTACTCAAATACTACTGGACGTATCAAGTTGAAATGTTACATACTTGTTTCAATTGTACTTTAGACGATGTACATGAAGTTTTATTAAGATCGTTACGTTAGAACGTAAGATATCGGTAAAAAGGTTGTTTTCTCTATTTTAAACGTTTAGGTCCGCTTTAATAGTTTTAGCGATCTTTATTAAATCATAGCAGTGTCGTTGTTGGTTTTACTGAAAAATGTTATTTGAAAAAAATGTTCGTCTCATCGAGTAGGTGATGATAGAATTTTTTCCCGTTCTGAAATTCCAATTTTAAATTTGAAGCTCACGTTTACGCGAGCATTGCGCGCGAACTCTTGGACGGATCACGCTGTCCAACGAACTTAGCCTGAGTTTTAGTAAGAAGATCATGTATACCAAATTTCAACTAAATCGGTCAACTTTTACTCAAGTTATCGTCACACGCGTAAACGTTACTGACAGACAGACAGACAGACAGACAGACAAGATGCATATTTCGTTGAATGTAAGAAGCTCGCTTACGCTCGCTTCAATAATTTATAATATATGTATGTATCCCCTTTTTTATTATTTTTATTATACATGGGCGAATATTAACGGCTAAGTTTATATTAGTTTATTTACTTGTTCATTTGTGTATAGGTACATATAATTTATCGTATCAAGTATCAAATGAACATAAAATTTCTCTTATAGTTCTTAGTTATTATTTGCTCTTAAAATTCTTTTTAAAATTCGTTAATATATCAAATAAAACAAAAAAAATGGACGAGGGCAGATTCGGAACTTTTCCTTACCAGATAATTTCCAACATGGTAGGAGATATTTAGTTGAAATATGGTATTAGAGTAAATTATTAAATATTAGTTATCTTATAAAAAGCAGTAATTGGTGTGAATTTCATCTCAATCGGCGAAAAAAGTTCCGACATTATTTCGATATTTTCAAAATGTCGGCAGATATCCCAAAGAAATTCAGTGGATATAATATATAATTGCCTCTTATAAAGTGGTATAATTGGTGTAAATTTCAGCGAAATCGGAAAATGTTTCGATTTTTAAAATGTTTGTGGCTCAGCAAAATGGGTTAATGACGTCACATAAATTTATCATTTGATTCGGCACTACAAATGAGGACTGATTTTAGTATTTTAGTGTCAAGTTTCAACTCTCTAGCTTAAATAAACTGATAGGGAGTTGTGCGTGACACAGACAGACAGACAGACAGATGCGCAAAACACTCACAGCTAAATACTACTCAGATCGTCTTGAAAACACCCAAAGTTGTTAATCCCGTTAAAATCTCGGTTTCGGATTTTTAGGGGAAAACAATACTTTTCCTTTTGATAAAGAAAAGTCAAAATACTCATATATAAGCAATTATGGATTGGAGATATGTACATATATATAAATAATATACGCAGTAAAAAATACTATTTTTAAAAGGCGATTTATACACACTTTATACCCATAACTTATTTATTAAAGCATTATCTAAAAGATAAAGTTATAAATAAGTATTATATGTTGAAACCAAGCCAATTTGGGGTAAAGGAAGCAATCTAAATTATTAATATATATTTTTTTTTCTTAGATAAAATTAAGTAAGTTGAAACCGAAATATTTAAAATGATAAACTTTTTAAAAATATAAAATATTTCGAAGAACCTTTCAAATAGGCTTTTTTACAACCTTAAAGCAAAAAAGTTTTTTCAGATATTATTAAGCTCATTATAAATTTAGAAGTTTCTAAACGAAAATTAATTTAAAGTAATAAAAAAATACTTTAATAAACCTGCAAAACAGAAAGATAAATAAATCTGGGTTTTAAATGTATCTGCAATCTGCATTTAATAAAGAATATCCCTCAAAAATGAAGTCAGCTACTTCGATTTTTCTCTTTTGTAAACGTTTTTTTAATTAAATAATATTATTTGCGCTTTAGCTTCCTTCATGATACTCGGCTTTTATCGAGTGTCATTTAGTATGATCCTTTAACTATTTGAAGAGCCTTAATAAGTAAGTTATTTACTGTTAATTACTTAAAATATTTTTACCTGCATCGTAGTAAAGAATTAACTAGAAAATATGATGAATCCAGGAAACGACAATAAGCCATTTTCGTTAGTAAATATTATTGAAGAGCAGCTTAACAATATAACTTTCAGTAGTGGTAATTTCAATTTAGAAACCGATGCTGCTGAAACGACCAGTCTTTTAGACGTTGATAATGTCCAGGCTTTGAAATACAAGAACGAAAGCTTCGATCATGATAATAAAGAAATCGAAGTTCTGTCAACGAATGAAGCTCGCTGGTTTTATAAAAATACAGGGAAATCGTGGATTGAATTCAGCGGATACGATACGTTGCAATTAGAAAATGCTTATAGAAGAATCAAAGAAGAATGTAACGAAGAGAATGGTAAAGAGACTCAACAACAAACTTCAGAAACAAAGAGTGCCTTGGAAAATAACAAAGAGAAACGAGAGAGCCTACCTATTAATGAAGCAAATAATCAACAACCTAAGTCAGACGAGAAGACAGAGAGTGAAACTACTAGCTCTAGCAGGAGAAGCAGTCAATCTAACAAGCATATTCTAGTAAGAGGAGGTCTCTATGAAGCTGATATACCGTCAAGGAAATGTGCTTCTATTTACTGGCCTGGTAAGTGTACATTTCACATTACCTGTTTCTTATTTAATGATTTTAAACAGTATAAGTATTGTTAAAACCAATGGTGAATGTTGACTCAAATTTAAGTGTAACTTGATAAGCAGACAACTAATGTGAGGTACTTAGTTTTACAGTGTAACCCCTCTTAACCGGCCTAGTCGGGACCAGGACCTGGCCGGTTGATCCGAGGTTCTTGCAGTTCGGTGCACTAATGAAATAATTTTTTCGGACTCAATTTTTGGACAAATTTCTTCAATTGATTGTCTATTTAGTCACCAATCGTTGATAGTATTTTTTCCAACGTTAAGCTCGTAACAGAGCTTATTTACCGATTCCCCGCTGTCAAGTCTTTTAAGCACTTTTACCACCACATCCATGTTTCCGTTTACTTAACTCACTCATTTTTTAAAAAAAGATCACAACCAGCTAAAGGCAAGAACAAAACTGAGGGAGTAACGTCCTCTTCCCTCTCATCTTCAAGAAATTTGCTCTAACGAAATTCGGAGAAAGGCTCTGTCAAAGCAACAGGTGAAGAAAAAAGAAACACTGAGATGTTAATGGATTCCTAGAAATATGTAGTCATAGAATCGAACACGCTTCTATTTTGCCCACCACAACAACGTCACGTCACCCCCCTTTATTTACCAGGGAATGCCGTCAAACAATCAATGTTTAAGTCAGCTGCCATCTATTATATAATAGGCCGTTTAATCCAAGGACCGGTTGATCCGTGGCTGGTTAAGAGGGGTTACACTGTAATTATTTATTATAAATTTTATATACTTAGCATACCGTGTCCCACGATTGAATGATGTAGAGGAGACATTTATTTATTTACGGATTTTCAAGAAAAAGTAATAATTTGTTATAAAGAACTTGTTTTTAGACCACTAAAAATTAAATTTTTCTGATATTTGTTCGATGTGCTAATATTTTAAAAAACAAATGTTTAAGAGTGAACTACCGTTATTGCTGTGTGGTTCAGCATTGCAAAAGACACATAAATATTTAATTTTAGTTTTAATATCCAAAAATTAATAGTAGAAACAGAAAGGATACCTTACATAGCTGGTTGGCCATAAAACTAGTAATTCGAGTTTCAATAAGGGCTGAAATAGAAGGGAGGAAAATCTCATTTTTAAAGGGTGGTTTGGAGCCATTTGGATTAGAAATGGCTCTGTAATAAAACCTTAACTTTTGTCTTATTAGGTTAATCTTGTACCCAATTATTTTTCTTAAGTAATTTAGATGTATAAGTCAGTAAGATGACTAATGTTATAAAAATATTTCCACATCTTAAGTAAGCACTTCTGTTTCATTTAAATAATATATGTATGTTTTAAATGAGCTCATTAATTTTAACGAACCTACTTGAATAAAGAACAATATTATTATACTGAGTTGGTTGTTTCAACTGAGACTTTCTTTTACTTATATTTTCCTTATAAAATTCAAGAAAGTAAAAATTAGATTTTTGTTTAACCCGTATAAAAATATTAAGATTATTTTAAATCTACAACTTCATTTTGAATAATTCTGCCTGTAAATCGTGACATGAACAAACAAATAATAAAGAACAACAACAACAACAAAAAAATAATTAAAAAATATTTATGTTTCTTATATTTAATCTGGTTCTTATTATTTACATTTATTTAATTTAGGTGAAGAGTTTGTCATTATTAGAGGATCTTGGTTCTATGAAACATGGCAGCCATTAGAAGAAGATCTAGCAGACATATTGGAAAATGTTCACTTAGCTTTATTTGAAGGCAAAAAACCTTCTGAGATTGTGTTCGATACTAATGCTAAAGGTAACTAATTGACTTCAAATTTCAAAAGGTATAATGATTAACTAGAAAAATCCCAAGAAACATTTATAATATGTAAATTTAATCATATATATATATATATAAAAAAATTGTTTTTATCAAATTAAAATGAACTTGATTAAAACAAAATGTATATAAATGATAGCTAACCACTTTGTTTCATTCTGTAGCTATCCATAGTGAGATAATTTCGGAATTTCATATAGACTGGTATTCACCGAATGAGGTTTATCTCTATAGTCAAGCAACTCCTTCAAAAATTGTGCGATCATTCGCTCAAAGAATTGGAATTTTTCAAAAATGTAAGTATTCAAATTCAAAATCTTAAAAAAAGTTTTAAAACACTTTATGTTGGTATTTATATCATGCTAAAAAATAAAAGCAACATAAGTATTTCTATGAATAAAAGAAAGAAAAAAATTGGTCCAACAAAACTTTCTTATATACCTGGTAAAATCCTACAATATCTAATTTAAAAAGTGTTTAACAGGTGATTTTTTTTATTTCTCCTTAAGGTATGATTTGATGATTGAACGTGTATTTCATCGAAATCAGGGAATAAATTAGTTTAGACTCTACATGTCTACACGGAAGACAGACTTTTTTTTTATTTTGGGGACCTTAAAACGTGTAAACTTATCAAAATCAAATTTTGTCCATCACATAAACAATATGAGACAGTAAAAAATAAAAAAATAAGATAAAAAAACTCACCTTAACTGTTTATTTGAAGATTACTGGTCCAGTTTTAACAGAAGTTTTTCTACAGCAGGGGATAACTAACATTATGTGGCTTATCAAAAATTGTAGATCCCTAAAATCCTTGCTGAGTCGTCAAGTTCTAATCATCTCTTCTAGTTTTTTCTGGTTTTACAATAAGCATTCATTGTTGATCTTTAAATGTTGTGACTTCAAGCATATATGTTTATCTTTGAACGATTGCCATTATAGGAGGATTATACAAATATTACAATTAGTGCTTACACTGACTAGGTGGGAGGAAGGGAGAGCTTGAGATTTTGATGTATCCTTGAAGATTTCAAAATCAGCAAAACTTTGAGGTTAATACCCTTTCTCTTTTAAATATTTTTTTATACATTTGATGGATACTTTAGGTGTAATAATAACAAAATTAATTTTGTAGCATGAGACTTTGTGACCCTTATAGGGTCATCTTCAGTCACAGTTTTAATAATAATAAGCAGCATAAAAAGTTAAAACAATTTTTGATGTTATATCTATCTCCATGAGAGAGGGTCTTGTAAAGTTAACAATCTTTAAATACTATAAAAAAAAGTTAAACGTCAATTTGTTAATTTTTTAAAAAATATTTAAATATTGTTAACTTTACCAATACTCGAGTTAACAATACCCTCTCTCATGGAGATAGATATATCATCAAAAATTGTTTTAACTTCTTATACAGCTTATTATTAATAAAACTGTGACTGAAGATGACCCTATAACTGACAAAACGTCTCATGCTACAAAATTAATTTTGTTATTATTACACTTAAGTATCCATCAAATTTATAAAAAAAAGATTTAAAAATCTCGAACTTAGTATAGTTGAATTTTTATATTTTCTGTGATTTTATAGTAAAAATGAGTTAATAGTGAAAATTCAGTTTGTTTAAAAACCTGAAAAATATAAATAATACTTTTACAAGACAATCATTTTTAAATGCTTTAGGTTATTTGTTTTTTTATGTATTTATCAATCTTGTATTAAATAATTTATTACAGCAACTGGATCTAAACTTTTAAGAGGCTACAAATATTTAGCAACTGAGGAGGATAAGCAGACAGATATAGAACATCTTGTGTTTGTTGTCCACGGAATTGGTCAAAAAATGAATATTGGTGCCCAAATTTTTCGCAATACTTCTCTGTAAGTTAATTTTTTATTGCTGTATAGATTTTTTTTTTTTTTTTTTTTTTTTTTTATTGATTTAATATTGCAATGAAACCTGTTATAACTATTGTTGTTTTATCTTTTAAAGAATACGAGAAAGAGTTTCATCGTTGAACGAAAAGTATTTTTCTGATTTTAAGAAAAGAGTAGAGTTTTTCCCAGTTGAATGGAGAAGTAATCTAACTTTGGATGGAGGTAATTATAGATATTTATTCAATAATGATTAGTATTATTTTTAGTATATTAATATTTCTTAGTGTGTAAATAACAAAATACAGTATAATTAATGATCTTAAATAAGAGTCATGACAGGGTAAAGAACTGAAGATTATTTGATTTAATTGGCTGTATTTTGTATGATTATATTTTAGTTTCCTTTTGGTTCATACAAAGTTAATACTTGCTTTTTTATAAATAAAAAAGTTGTTAAAAGTTAATTAGACATAAGACAAACATAAAACTAATAAAAACTTTATTGCTTAGCAGTGCAGAGTTTCTAATTTGAATGAAATACATCAAAAGTAGAATTCCTAACAACGTGCATTATAAAATAGTAAACTAATGGAAACTACAATATAAGCATATAATCATCTGATTATTTAATACAATTTGTTTCCAGGTACTGTTGATGCGATTACACCTCTCCATGTTAAAATGTTACGTCAGTTACTTAATACTTCCGCTATGGATATTATGTTCTATACTAGTCCTATATATTGCGCTGAGGTTCAAGATGGATTAACGGCTGAGATGAATCGTCTTTACTCCATGTTTAGAGAGAGGAATCCTCATATAGAACCAAAAGTATCTGTGATAGCTCATTCGCTTGGTGCTGTTATTGTCTATGATATTATTACTGGGTGGCTGCCAATGGTAAGGAAACCATATTTAAAGTTAGAATTTCTTAAGCTCTTAACTCACCTGAATCCTAACTTAGGTCTTAATACCAAAATATGTGGTGAGTTTGAATTTCAGAGAGGTGAATCATGTTTCATACTGGTGATCCCCCGTCATGTAATAAATAACCTAATGATGTGTTGATCAGGATGTAACAGGAATTGCAAAAAAAACTTGTGTGCAAAAACCAAGAAAATGTGTTTTATTAGGTAAAATCAACTTTACCTGAAATCAATAAGATTGAAATTTAATACCCATAGGATATGGCTGATAAGAACAACAACACCTACGCCCTACGCCACCCATCACTTCAATATTTGTGAAGAGCTGCTTTTATACTACTATATAATCCTGCTTTATGGCTGTTAACCCATGAATTCTTTTTGACATTTTCATGTTTAGACTATGGAACATAAGTCAAAAACGTTACGTTACTTTTAGCTTAAAAACTCAGAAAAGTATAACAGGGAGTTAGAAATGTATAGGAGGTCTGTAATCCAACCTCCAGCAGTAGTGCCTTCCCCTACCGCGCTTCATAGGGCCGTATACGTGTGACAGGGAGTTAGGAAAGTACAGGAGTTTACCATCAACTCTCAGCCCTCTCGGCCTACCTAGTATGAAGGCATATTAACAATTCGTAGAAGGCATGCCGGCGCCTTTGAATTCAGTCGTTTGTAATCAAGCCGAGGCAGTGCCGGTGTGGAGATAAGAATAAAAATTATCTTCCATCTACTTTTATCAATTACTTGAATAAATTACCCATTATATTTCATTTTATGTCGGTAGTTTACGCAGAGCGAAAACATGAAAATGTCTCACTGTCTTGCGGACTCATATGCAAGAAGTATTTGTTTATACATTTACTGGGTAAATTCTAACATTACACTACCCTATTTCTACCCCTATTCTACTTGAGGGAGGTGCTCTTAATGTGAATCATTACACTTATTTCCACATTAATGAAACTATTGATTCATATCATAGTAGTTATCTGCAGGAAGGGTCCTTCGATGAATTGTTATTTCAATTCACACTGCTTGAAAACTGTTACTTTGCCAAAAGCACTCATTAAAAGACAGTAACTAATGTTTTCTATTTTTTGAATAAAATATAAAATTATTGGACAAGGGATTTCTCAGTATTATGATTGTAGCCGACTTTTTATAAAATGGTCTCTGGTAATTTTAATATATAAGTTATAAAAACATTTTAAGTATAATAATTTAAATTATTATTGCGTTTTATTAATTAAGAAACACTAACTTGCAAGCTAATTTTTAATTATTTATTATTAGGGTGCCAGTGCTGATGGAAATTTCATTCCCGGGAAATCTCGCCTTAATTTTGAGGTAAATTTAAATTAAAATGATTCTATGATTAATAAAGCAGATTTAAATATACGGGAATATAATTATTATATTATTTTTCAGTTGGATAATTTCTTTTGTATTGGTTCTCCACTATCCGTATTTCTTGCTATGAGAGTACCTAAAGGTCAACATGGATACCACTTATTTCCACCTTCACTCTGCAACAGGCTATACAATATATATCATCTTACTGATCCTGTAGCATATAGGTAATATTTTTTATTTTAATAATTAAAATATAAGAGCATTTTAATAATAATAATAATAATAATAATAATTAAGTCTTCTATTAAAATATTTCTTAAAAATATTACTATTAATTTTTATTATTATCAAATTCTCTGAGTTATTTTTATTTGAACCACTTAGTTTGCTGTGCTTGCAATATGTCAAACCTAAAAAGGAAAATAAGCATTAATATTTTCTTCCCAACCATGAGCACCTCTGCCACACGCCACGCTGGCTCCCTTCAGCGTGGCGTGTGGCACAGGTGCTCTAGGCGCCACCCAGTAATCAATAAGCTCGAGGCTACTCGAGGTCGTGGGTTCAATCCCGTGCCATGATACTCTGAATTGCAGACGGAGCAGGGCGAGGGACACCCCCTGAGGGGTTCTCTTCCTCCCACACTTTGATGTGGGTTCAATCTGTGTCATGAGATGTGATTTGTATCTATGGTTCGAGGACAGAGTAGGGTGAGGGACACCCCCTGATGGGTTCTCTTCCCCCACGCTTTGACGCATGCTTATATAGGTCACTAATAACAACACATTGTACTCGCTTCGGCGGTACAATGTACAAATGTATGATGTGTGGTGTAGCTGGGACTCTCCACTACGGGGCAAGTAAAATGGGTCTACTATAAGGCCTGATTGCTAGGTTCGAACAAGTGGTTCGTCCTACCCGTCTAGGAAGTACTGGGTAACTACTACTACTTCTTCCCAACCAAATTATTTATTTTTATGATAAATAAAAAAGGTAAAAAAACATTCTTCTGAATCCTAGTAGTAGTTTCCTTTACCTCCGGTAAGCTTGAAAACTAAAATTTACTGAATACTATTAATTAAATAAAGGTGAGGAAAAACGTATCAAACAAGTAATTTTGAATAATGTGATAATTTAATTTTTTTAGACTGGAACCGCTGATTGTGAAGGACTATGCAAGGATTTCACCGTTAGTGATTCATCCATACGATGCTGTAAATCCCATACCTTATTGTGATATGCCCCTAGAACCTCTAGATCCTGAGGCAGCTGTACCTCAGGCTAGACCTGAAGAAGCCATTACTTCTCCAACAGATACACCTACTCATAGAGGTAAAAAGCCTTACCTGTTTGTATTATCACAAGCTACCCAATGATACATTTTTAACTTTAAATTATAATGTATAATTAACTTATTGAATCAGAAAAGTTGTTAGCCATATTATCTATGTAATATTTTACTCGTTTCACAAAATAATCTTCTTTTAGGCTTGAAGATGCCTCAAGAGAAGGCGAAGTATTGTAAAATGAGAAGTTATCATGTATTGATTTATTACCCTTAAGACCTCAGATATATAATCTATATTGATTAAAAAATATCATGGAAAACCATATTTCATCAGGGAAGTTGTTACTACGATTGAACTCTAATGTGAACCAAATAAAAACTAATTTCAACACATCTGAAACTGAAGTCTAATCACCAAAATATCTGATGAGATAAAAATCCCACTGTAATCTAATATTGAATTGATCCATGTAAAAGAAATTCCAAATAATTAACTGAAACTAGCTTTGCTTTTTCTAAGCCAAAAATCATTCTTTGGTTGGAAAGAATTTGGTATTGCTCACACTCGTAATTAATTTAGCTTATTTAATTAACTAATCACACAAAAAAAAAACTGAATGCATGCATAAAGCTGATCTATTATTCAATTAATTGTAAAACATAATACAAATATTTTGTGGGCTTATTTCCTTTCTAGTTTAAAAAATAATAAAAAACCATATCATTTTTAGTAATTAGATAACCTCTAGTTGAAGTCATTATTAAACAGTATTTAATAATTTTAGAAAAGAAATGGAGGCTGTGGGATTTTATGAGAGGGGCTAAAAGTGCTGAAGGAAGTAGTTCACCTCAAATGGAGTCTCCTGTTGAAGGTATTTAATTATTTTTTTTTTAATATTTATAACAGTTGGTTGTTCTAGCCAAGGATTTGTGCAATTTAATCATGGTGACTAAAATTCTATGATTGAACTTTATTAGTTTATGATAAAGAACAATATTATCTGTCAAAACTCGTAAGTAATGTGTTGAATATTACGGGATTGGACAAATACACAGGACACTTAAGATTCAAAGGAATGGAACATATAATTAGACTAATGTACAAAAGGAATGGTAAATGACCGTAACGGAGTACATCTTATTCTTATGGCGGACGAACACAAGCGTAAACATTAGTTCAAACACAATACACGGTTCAACAGATGGCGCTGGCGCTGCATATAAAGGATCGTAAATAGGCGGCAAACATCATTTATTCCAACATAATGTTATTGTGGTCTTAAAAATATTGGATATTATGATAAACAGGACATAGACCGAGGGAGATATAGAAAAGAAGGGTTTTGGTTAGAAGTAGAGATAATTAAAAGATGATAGAAAAATTACTATTAATACTAGTAGTAGTACTAACAAATAATTTTGCAATTCAGATGATCTTACCTCCTACTCAAGACCTCTACTCTCCTTAGTCTAAACCTCCTACTCTTGACTAGGACATTCCTCGATAGAGCTGTAAGGGCTTCACTTATTCGATCGTGATTAAATTTTAAGATAAATAATTAAAATTATTTTTTACACTTTAATTTAAATTTGTTAAATATAATTATAATTTTTAGGTTTAGAACACAGACTGGACTATGTTCAAACATGTGGAGCAGCTGGACCACTCATGATACACTCTGTGTTCACAAGTCACACTGCATACTGGAGCAGTTTAGATGTTGCCCATTTCATCTTAACACGGATTTTCCCTGAATTAGAGCCCGTGCATGTTTTGGAATCACCCGTTGATACACCTGTAACTACTACCTAAATTCCTATTGAAATATTTTAATAAGGCTCGTAATGATTTATTTTATTTATATATATATATATAAAAAAAAAAAAAAAAAAAAAAAAAAAAAATGAAAGAAGCTCATCTGTATATTCTAGTATTATCATACTTAGAATGAAACAAAAAAAAGTGAAAAATCCCCTTTACTTGTTTTTTATTTTTTTCTACCAGTTAACTGCAACACAGTGTTATCATACTTACATTATTAATAGATTGGTTATACTAGGGTTGTACAATTAAATTTTATTGAGATTTTTTAAAGCCTAGAAAATTGGTACCAATATTTTCTATTTAGCTAACCAATCCTAAGAATTCTTGGGTAGATCCTCAATTTTCAAACCAACTTTAAAATAATGATCAAAACATGAAAACTATAATTAATATCTTAATTAGCTATGGGCTCATTCTGATAAAAAAAAAATCCTCTATAGAATGATCCCTGAACATGTTCGAAACATTAGGATTTACTTAATTTTAGATGGCTTTAATAAAATTAATTAAAGAGAATTTACAATCTTCTTATTTTACTAAAATTTCATTATTCATCTAACTTATAATTAAATAATAAATATAAATTAACTAATAAATAGAGCCGTGATTTTAAAAACTTAAAAATAAAACTTCAAAGACTTTTATAAAGGCTGTCGCAACTGTTTAAAGACGTTTAAACACAGACAGAATCATTTGTACTTTTCTATTAAAACAAGACTAACTACTAATTAAATGTTTAACTAATAAACAATATAGTTTAAAACTAAACTGTATTACCTTAAGAATATAAGGGAAAAAACTTTGATAAAATAAGAATTTTATAGTGTATTTTATTGAGGTTTTATTGGTTGATTGTATTGGATATCAAAACAAATCTATCAGAGATATGCATCTCATTTGTATTGCTGTAGCTATGAAAATCTGTTTATGATAACTAATTTTAACAACTTAAAACTTACTTAAAAGTGTGATAACACAAAAAAAAAATTTGTTGCCCATTGATGGTGATACCTTAAGAAATTATTAAACTGTATTTTATTTTAGTTTAAAAAAAAAAGCATTGGTACAGTGGAAGCATTAAAAAAATGTTTGTCTTCTTTGTGAGAATTTTAATTTATATCTTTCTCATATTATAATAGAATATTTGCATACCAATTTAAATTTACTTATTTAACAGGTTTGACAAACTTGTTTATAAAAGCAAAACACTGTAGAACTGTATGGACCTGTTGTACTATGTAGTGTATTTGTTGAATTTGGTTGCACACGCCTAAATAAGTATGTGGAGCCCTTAAACACATCTCAGGCACAATTTTTTCCCCCTTCTTCCTTCCAATCTCCTCTATGCAGTCCACAAACATTGAATCTCAAGGGCAAACAAGTTGCTGAAATGATAATTCAATTCATATGAACTTCCACTGAATATACTCCCAACACTGGGAGAAAAACCTTAGGATTATCAACAATTGAGACAAGAACTCCAATGTTACCCAACCTTAGAGGATTACACACTAAAATAGGCCCAAATTATATCATAACTGAATAGGAAAAAAACAGATCTATTAAACTCATTATTATTTCATTCAAACTTCATTAAATGTGATTTGTTTTTTAAACAATTCTAACTTTTTTTTTTGAGAAATAAAGTAAAAATATAGCAAAACCAAATAATTTCTACTTCCCACCCCAGACTGCTAAATTATATATTTTTTAAAGATATATTTATTCGTAAGTAGAAATTAGATGTCCCTATTTATTTAATAATTATTTTTAGGTAGGTCAATTAGGGTAAAAGTAGTAAGTTAAGTGTTCTTTTTTATAAAAATCCTATTTAAAAACAAAATTGTTAATTATATGTAATGATGTTTTAGGCATGATTATGTCCCGGAGGGGGACGAAATATAGCCAGTTTCTAACTACTATGAGTTGTTAACTCTTACTACTTTTACCCTAATTGACCTACCTAAAAATAAATATATTTATTATTCAATCATTCAACAAAGGCTCAAATAATCTGAAATAGAACGACACGTACGAACGACTACGTAATTAAACTTACTTTCAAAACATGCAAATATTCTATTCTTTCAAATTTTCAGTCGTCTTTTATTTTTTAATCCTAAAATATTGGTAAAATTTTCAACTACATATTTTGAAATTTAATCTATACCTAGAGGGTAATCTATTCTGAATCTATGTTGAAGTAGTTCCCTCTTTCAAATTAACAATTTATTTTATTATATTATTACTATAATTATTTCTACTATCTCTATTTTTATTAGCCTTAAATAATAATAATTATTTAGATATTTAAAATACTGTACCTATTAAAGAAATTTAGCTCTTCTCGAATCTCTTTAAGAAAATTCTTAATTTAACTTAGACTATCACTTATCTCATGACCAAAAAATCTAATAATAAAAGTTTGCTTCCATTAGAATCCTTTGCATGTTGCAGGGTTTTCCTTATAATATGAAATCTTTGGTGTTAGGAATTAAGTGTAATTAAATTTTAAGTCATAACAAACATACTTCCTTTTAAACCTTAGTTAATAATTATTAACACTTCTTTTATTATTAATATTATAGTTTACTTTGAATTGTACTTTTAAGTCAACATACAAATAGTCATTAGACTTTACACTTACTCTTACACTCACCATTATACTCTCTTACTATATTTTTTATACACTCTTAATCACTAACACCAAGGAAATTATCATTATCAAATAATTTTTTACATGGCCAGTTAAAATTGACCAATATTTAGAGCTAGACGTAGACTATTTTTAAAAATAAAAAATGATAATAGTTGGTTCTTAAACTAAAAAACCTCATTTCATAAAACAATTTTTTCTACTGATAATTGTAATTTTTTATAAAGTGAATAAGTAATTTTTATCAATTTAAAATAAAATAATAATAATAAAAATGGAGCTTATAAAGAGCCTTTAAAGGCTCCGTTCAACTGTGATTGAGAATATCCTTTAGGCCTCATCATTTTATCACTGATGTTAGCCTGGATAAAAATCTAAATATATTATAATGTAGTATAGAAATTATGAATATTAGCAAAAAAGCAAAATTTAATAAGTTTGAAATATATTTTAGAGCAAAAATTGTCAAATCAAAGATTATAATCAAAATCTCTTAGGGAGAGAGGAATTAGGTTTTTTTCTGGAAATAAAAAGTGAAGTTAACTACAAAGTTTATAAATCATAAATAAAACAGTATAATATGGATAAATTCAATTGTTTGTGTATTCTCTCAAAAATTTAGAATGATTAATCCCAGCTGACTTAAATGTGTTTGTGTTGTATAGAATTTAATTTTTTTATAATTCTATTTTCGTGGAATAGATTTCGTGCACAGGAAATATTCGGAAAAATGTCATAAATTGTAAGCAAATGTTGAATAATTTATGTGTTCCTCAGAAGTTAATTTGATTGAGTCCAGAAAATCAAAAATTGAGGGAATTAATATGTTAATACTATTCATTAGTTTAAAATTTTCATTAAACAAAAATAAAATAGAAAGACTTTCTCAAGTAGAAATAACGAGGACTAAATTGAGACTAAATCCTTTTATTTATTATTATTTTTTTTTTTTTTTGCAAAATTCAGAAAATTTTAAAATATGGACTTAATTGCATCTGCTTCTGAGTGAGACTCATATTATCAGTCATAAATAAAATTTAATTATAATTTTTAATACTGTATTCCACATGATACAAATTATAATGAAAAATGTTTAAATGTTTTACAAGCTAAATTAATCCTGTATTTCATTGAATTCATTGCTCTAAAATATATTTGTTATTGTATAAAACAAGTACATAGTACTACTGTTCAGATATTAAAATAAGCTAAGTATAGTTCATAAGAATTACAACCAAAAATATTTTGTAGACATTATCATTGGGTGATTTTATATAAAAAAAAAGTTTTAAATATAAGTAATAAATTTTAAATAATAAAATAAAAATTAAGGGTCAAACAGCTCAGTTTATTATTTTTTTAAAAAAAGAGAAAAAAAATTAAGTTAAATTATTTTATTATAAAATAATTGTTATTGTAATTACTAAGTAATAAATAAGTAGAGTCAACAATATTAACTATTCATGATTCAATGAATCTTTTTAGAAACGTCTTACCACTATTGTAAAGACACATTTATGTAATGAAGTGTTAAGTAAAACAATTGACACGTCTTTTGTCTTGTGAATTGAATTAATTATAATAGGTGTGTTCCAACCACCAGTTCCGAATCAGTTTCAGATTAGTCCGTGATTGACGTAATGCGCATGCGCGATCACTGACCGTTGGGAATTGATTTGTGATTTCGTTTTTGTTGGAACGCTCCTTTCTCGAACCAAACTGTTTGCCGTGGTAGGTTTTAGCACTGTTATCAGAACAACTTTTTGAGTTGATCGTTTATGTGATTTTGCGTTCCTGTGCTATCGAAAATACCTGAACTTATTAATATTAAAGATATGGATGATGGATAAGTCAATAGTTGATGAAGATAAGTGCCAGTCGCTTAAATCAGGGCCTGATTTAGGCCGCCTAGGGGCTCGCACAACAAGGGGGCGCTACACCACAAAAGTTTCATTTTCTAATGCTAATTAAGCTCGAAAGTTGGAAGTAAAACCTACATACTCATAGAGGATATAAAGAAAATACATGCACACATTTTAGAAATGTTTATTTAATACATGAATTCACGATTTCATTTCGATTTACGTAATTCACAATTTTCGGGCTTACTGAGGTGAGCCAGTTTTAGTAGACTCACGGCACACTCGTATTTTTATTGATATAATCCTAAATGCTCTTTGTTTTAAAAAAAACAAATATTAATCTTAGTCCAGTTAACGAAAGAAATATTGCGGAAATAAATCGGATTCTTTCGATATTTGTTTGAAAATGGAATAAGTATCAAAAGTCCATCTTGGAAAATAGGTCCAATTTTTATTTTTTTCAGAAATATCTAGAAAATGCCAATTATATGCACAAAAATTCATCGTCGCATTCGTACAAAAACATTTTAAAAAGAACAGTTGATTCGCAAGAAAGGAGAATAATTATAATAGGCGAGCGAAATCAAAACAAAAACAATGAAGCGGAGCGGAAGGTTACGTTTCTGTTCACCCAAACTACTAGTCCCTGCCACCGATCGCTGACTGCTCTGACTGGTTCCAAACTAATCCGTGATTTAATCAGAGCATGGTTGGAACAGCCGATTAACAGTCGGAGTCAGTCAGAGTTTGAGTTTGGGCTCGTTGGAACTCTTTTTTCCAAATGTGCATGCGTCGTACAGTTCCAAACCAGTTTGAAGAGTGGTTGGAACAAACCTATAATGTCATGTAAAAACCAAAAAAAAAAATGAAGGAATAGAAATATTTTTATGATGACCATGTAGATATATTCTTAGTTTGGGGATGTATATGTTAAAATGAAAGAGGAAAAAAACTCACAGACTTATAAATATTAAGTTCATGCTATTTACTTGTCTTATTTTTATTTTATTTTTTTAATATGATTTTAGATAGATCTTTCCTAGATAGTCTCTATCATATGATATAATATACATTTTTCTCAATAGTTTGAATTTTAAAAACGAAAATAAGCTACACTAAATTAATAAAATATTTCTCAATTAATAAAAAGTGTGAATACTATATTAAAGAATACTAAAAATCAATAACTAAATGCCACCTGCCTGTTAGTGGGTATTCTTTTCAGTTCTCTAGTTTATAGTGAAATATTTTAATTTATTTTTAATTTCCAGATACTCAAGAAGCAGGAACTTACATTTTTTATAATATTTTTCATAATATCTCTTTGCATTGATGTTCATTACATTGGCAAGACTAATCACATTCCATTTTATCGACTGATACAAGCTTTTGTCTGAGTTGGGAGACCCTTTAACTGAGTGTTTATTTCAACTTTACTTTTTTCTAACAGTTATTTGTTTTATTTTATTTTATATTTAAATAAATAAAAATAAACTTAATCAAATGTGTAATTATTTTAAAGTATTTGTAAAAATTATCTTAAAATAAAGATTAGTTTTGATTTTTTTTTATAAATAAAGTTTTTAATGAGCTTATACCGTACTAGGACAGGAATTGTAAAAAAAATCAAAAAAAAAAAAAAAAAATCTAAATGCTCAATAAGATTTGCCATTTTTTAAAAAAATAAATCTATTTTGATGAAATCATAGTTTTAAAGAAAGCTTAATATTTTATTGTTTATATGCTATAAGTGTGTGAGACTAATGATTTATGTTTTTCTTATGATATAAAAGAAAGTGTAATGTGGCATTTTTAAATTAATAAACATACTTTTGTTTATAGTATCTGTACTGTAAATCAGAGTGTATTTGGATTCCACCAAAAATCCAAGTGGTTTGTGAAAGCTTGTGTAAAATTGAATTGGATACATTTGTAATAAGACAAAACTGTGTTTTTATCTTTTCTAAAAATAACTCCTCTTGATATTTGACAATAACTTTGGAACAAGTTAACCAATTCGAGTGACATTCTTTCAACTGTCTCTTAATTAATGGCCTAAAATAAATATCTTCCCATAAAATTATTATTTGGAATTGTTAATGTAAAACAAAACCAGTTTAAGACTACCACTTTTTTTTTTCTTCTTCTTTTTTTTTGTCATTTTATCCTAGGCAATAATTACAAGTATTACAAAATTATAAGTTTTAATATTTATAAACTTAAGAGAAGGTAGAGAGAAATAATATATGATTGTCAATAAATAATAAATATAAGCATTAGCATGATGAAAAAAACTACTTATTGACATGGAGTGACCAATTCCAAGCCTTTTGTGGCATTTAGCACACATTTCATTTTTCTCTTTAGGCTTAAAATATTGTGTTATTTACTCTACTTACTTTCTTTGTTGTGCCAAGTTTTAGACCTTCTAATTCTTTGGTTGTTTGTGAGCATGTTGTCTCCCAAGTGTTTCTCTCTCTCTCCTCTAGCCTCAGTATTCTAGAGCTCTTCACGGCTGATGATTTAATTTGATAAACTTAATAAGTCAGGGAACAAAAAACAACAGATCCAACACAAAACAGATCCAATTTCACACAAATAGACTTTTCAAATTGTTTCAAATATTTATTGCATGTTTTTATTTAGAGCCGGGGACTCAAAAGAAAGAGCAAAAACCTTAGCACCCCCCCCCCCTTGATCTTAGGCTCATTTTTTTCTCTCATTGTCTCCTACACAGGGGCAATCAGTGGCACAGTGTAGATTCGGTTTTTGCAAGGTCCTTTATACACAGATTTATCCTTTTATAATATATTAAAGATAACTTAACATTGTTGTGGTTGTCATAAAACAAACTTTTCACAAGTGCATGCCCACACTAACATGCCCCATATAAAAGCAGTCACAATAAAAATGACATAAAAGAATATTACTATTGATACTGCATCAATACTCTCAATATAATATAAATAATAAATATTTCTGGTGATTTAAAAGAGAGGATTATAACCCCCTTAACTCCGCCGAATCAAATAAATCCAATCTCTAAGTCTAATGTTCGAAAAAGTTAATTTCAAATAGAAGATTGATTATAAATTGTTAGCAACACACTTATATATTTTTATTTTATTTTGCAATTTTGGCATGATTATATATATATATATATATATATATATATATATATATATATATATATATATATATATATATATATATATATATATATATAATACACATATTATATATATCTTGAATAATATTTGTTAGCGCGCCAAGGTTGCCAGGAATTGGCACACCGATGGTCGACACTATGAGTATGAGCAAATGCCAGTGGTAGCTCTGAACAAAAGGAATATAAATAAAAAAAAATAGTAACAAAACTACTTTGAACTTTGTGTTTAATTTTAAAAGTAAATATCAGTATATATAAAGTTTCACCAAAAGAATAAAAAGGGTTAGTATTACAACTATGGTTAGTAAAAAGAAATAATAGTTACAGAAAAGATGTTTTTCGGAGTAAGGTGAATTAGGTTGTGTAGAGACGAGCGGTAAAGTTGTAGTTGATTGGAAGAGAAGATATATTTAAGAAAACCCGTCGCACTCAGGAGTAGGAAGTATTGACAGGATAGTACAGTAGTGTACACTATACAGTCAGCGGCACACTAGGTCAGTCAGTTGGACTTAACTTAAGACTATGACACTGAACATCACAGAACGGGGCGCCGGGCCGGTACAGTAGGTACACAGTACGTCAAAGGTTCGATAAGCTTGACAGTAGGTCGTAACACTGAACAAAACACTTTAACGTAGGCAGGCTAAAATAAGCTGTGAACCCGTCAGTGGTTCGAGAGAGACTAAAAGTTGAATTCCCTTAGTAGAAGGTAAAGGAATAAAAAAGGAGGTGAATATAATTAATAACGGAAGTGCAGCAGTGGAAAGAAGTAGAGAAGGTAGAGTTAATTGGATTATTAATGTAAGAATCTTAAAATCAGGCTATAGATAATTGAATTTAACGTTTTAAGAAAAGAGAAGAAAGTGATTTTACCAAAGCAGTTCTATATTTAGTAAATAATTAAATTAGTTCAAAGTAAAAATAATTATAAAATACTGAGAAAAGAAATAAAAACCTAACAACTAAATGGCCGTAACATATCCGCCCACTAAATTTACTTCGAGGTTAGAAAAAGTAAAGTGAAGAAGTAAATTTATGGAAAATTTAAGTAAGATAGGCTCATTTAGTTCGAGCACAAGTTTAGTTAGAGCTTTAACAAGGTCTTTAATAATGGAGAACATTATGGTGACAACTCCTGCTATTCCATTCCAATCCTGGTCTGGAAGAAGTTTAGAGATTCTGAGCGAAGGCCACTGCAGAGGAGTCCTTGAAAGAATTGTCACAATGACCAAGTCTCCAATTTGAGAGTTTACAGGAGTGGTCAAGTTACTTTCTTGTTGGAGAGTATTTATATATACTGAACACCAACTCTGCCAGCAGTATCCAATAAGCTTTATGATCCGATTCATTGGATCATCCAAAAAATGTTCGTAGTAATCAAGATCATCATGAGCTGACATAAGGCACAAAGTTCTTGAGTTGAAAAGAGCCTCTGCATCTAGTTTTTGCATAGCCAGTTGTTGATTGACAAATACCTTCCATCTTTGCTTGATCTTGAAGGGAATAGTATTCCAATGAAGGCCTAACTTCCACAGCTTTATATTTAGTTGCTTCATAAAACTTATATTAGGAGCAAAGTAACAGAGAGGATCGTAAATGCTGTCTGTACATGAAAGTAATTTAGTTTTGGTGAAGAATAGATTCGATGAAGGTGGTACTTGGTAAGTGAAAATGTCAATCTTCAGATTCAACTTTAGCTTTAAGATACTGTAGGAATAATCTTCTTTAAATAAATAAGGTTCTTCTTTAAGTTTATCTTCAATCTTTAATAATCTTCGAGTTAGTATTTTTCGAGCATTGGCAGAGTCAAGTTCTGACTTTTTAAAAGGCAAGGACAATCCGTAGCTGCCACGCGCTAGTATAACATTAGTATTTTGAATATGTTGCTCATGAAAGTTGTCTTCTGGGAAACATAATTTCTTTTTAGAAAGTTCTTGAAATTTCTCAAATTGTCTAAAATGAGAATTTATATTCTTTGCATTAGTAGCAACAAAGAAACAAGTAGGAGACAGCTCAGTAGGAGCCCTGTCATAACTTCCTATTATTACATTTCCAAAAATGGTCGGAAGCAACTTAGGTTTAGCCTTTTCAATTTGGATTGGGGCACCACAGACTATGTCAGGATAGACATCAGCACCTAGTAATATATCAATAGAACTAGGAGTTCCAAAGCCAGGGTCAGCTAGAGTGTAAGAATTATAAATAGTTACAATATCTTGAGGTATAGGTTTACAGGGTAGCAAAGAAGTAATATTTTTCACCACAACAGCATCAAAAGAAATAGAAGAGGTTTCTCCCAGTGGATGTATAGAGCAAGATGATAATCCCATAATTTCTTTAAAAGGTGTTTGACCGATTCCAGAAATTTGTTTTCGAAATGGTTTTATTGGTAGTTTGAGGCTGTCGATACATGATTGAGTTATAAAGGAGTAATGACTTCCTGAGTCTAGCACAACACGGACAGTCAACTTGTTACCACTGCGATCTTGAGCTTCAGCCAAAGCTGTTCCAAGAATTACATCTCTTTCCGGAACGATTCCAGTCAAGACCGGAACTTCATCAGAATCAATAGTAGTTGTTGGTGCAGGAGTAGATTTCTCAAGATGGAGAAGACTATGATGATTTCCTGAACAAATATAACAAACACCATTCGACTTGCAGGTAGCTAAGTGGTGGTTTGAATATAAACAGTTGGTACAACCTTGCCAATCCTTTAACATTTGATGTCTAACTTCAACCAAAGCACTTTTGAATTTAGGACATCTTGTTAGTAGATGGTTTTGTTTACAAACATAGCACTGACTAGGTTTGTTATAAAACTCCTTTATCTTATTTGATGAAGGTTTAGAAGAGTCTATAGTATTTGACTGATTATTAGTAATTTCGTTATCATTATGAACGAAAAATGAAGATTTTTCGAATTTGGAAGATTTCTTAGGTAGACTTAAAGATCTATCAGTAAGAGATCTTTTATCTTGGTCAAAAGATAATTCATAAACTTGAATTCGACCTCTAATAAAGTTTATAAGCGAATCAAAAGTAGGGTAATCCGCTAAAACATTGTCTTGTTCAAAAGCTTCACGTGTTTTGGAGTCAAGGCAACGTATCGCTAACTGAAATAATATAAATTCCAATGGATCGGGTATGTTCAACAATTTAAAAGCAGAAACATTGTCTAGCATACAAGTTAAAAATTGTTTAAGAGAAGCCGCAGTAGGTTTTCCTGGTGTAGGACTAAAATATAAAATTTCATTTATATAAGTATTAGCAAGCAGTCTTTTGTTCTCGTAAGTATCTTTTAAAGTTAACCAAGCGACCTCATAATTAGAATCCAACAATGGTAGATTTTTAATAGTAGATAGGGCAGAATCCTTGAGGGAAGTTCTCAAGAAATGGAATTTTTCAATGTTAGACAGAGAATCATCTAAGTGCACTAACGAATTAAAAGTGTCTCGAAAGACAGGCCACTCTTTTAATTGGCCCGAAAATTCCGGAAGTCTAATCTTAGGTAGATGAGCCCTAGTAGTTCTGGATTCATTGAAATTAGTCCGTTGAGTAGGTGAATTACTAGGTTCAACTGGCGTAGAATATATTTCAAAAGATGCATTTGCACTATAATAATCCATATGGATTTTATTAGAATATTCTTTTTCCTTAGTAGTGGGAAAGAGAGATTCTTTTTTTGCTCTTATATAGAGCTCTTCAAGTTCCTCCCAAGTTGATTGGTATTTCTGAAACCATGTTTTTAATTCGCGAAACATTCCACGAAATAAAGGTAATTTAGTAATATCCCTCACAGCTTCAGTACCATGTTGAGCAATTAATGTAATATTTGAACCTGAGTTCTGAAGTTTACGCTTTAGAAAAAGAACCTTTTCTGTAAAGGCAGAATCAGTACTAGATTTTGAAGTTTCCTGAGTAGGAGTAGGAGGTTTACTTGCTGGTGTTTCCTTAGCAGGATCTTTAACAGCAACTTTATCTTTCTCCATGGTACAGAGCTTATTTCAGAATTAAAGTAAAAATAAGAAATTGTGCGCTCGCATAAAAGAAAATTATAAAGTAAAAGATAAAATAAATCAAAATAGTAAAAGTAAAGACTTAACGTAAAAGTGGGCAATATGTTTACGACCATGTACACAAGTCAACAAATAATAAAGCAAGATTAACGCAAAAGTATTATGCGTCTATAGCCTGAGCAAATTTGATTCTACACAATCATTAGCAAGTAGTTTAATTAAAGTATACATAAATTAATATAGTATTAATCACAAAGTTCAAAGTGGAAAATTAAAATTAACAAAATAATATAAAATTAAAAGTAGCAGAAAAAAATTAAAATTAAAAAGTTACACCGGATATACACATCCGGAAATCCAAGAGGACCAAAATGCATATCCGGCCACCCAAAGGACCAAAATGTTAGCGCGCCAAGGTTGCCAGGAATTGGCACACCGATGGTCGACACTATGAGTATGAGCAAATGCCAGTGGTAGCTCTGAACAAAAGGAATATAAATAAAAAAAAATAGTAACAAAACTACTTTGAACTTTGTGTTTAATTTTAAAAGTAAATATCAGTATATATAAAGTTTCACCAAAAGAATAAAAAGGGTTAGTATTACAACTATGGTTAGTAAAAAGAAATAATAGTTACAGAAAAGATGTTTTTCGGAGTAAGGTGAATTAGGTTGTGTAGAGACGAGCGGTAAAGTTGTAGTTGATTGGAAGAGAAGATATATTTAAGAAAACCCGTCGCACTCAGGAGTAGGAAGTATTGACAGGATAGTACAGTAGTGTACACTATACAGTCAGCGGCACACTAGGTCAGTCAGTTGGACTTAACTTAAGACTATGACACTGAACATCACAGAACGGGGCGCCGGGCCGGTACAGTAGGTACACAGTACGTCAAAGGTTCGATAAGCTTGACAGTAGGTCGTAACACTGAACAAAACACTTTAACGTAGGCAGGCTAAAATAAGCTGTGAACCCGTCAGTGGTTCGAGAGAGACTAAAAGTTGAATTCCCTTAGTAGAAGGTAAAGGAATAAAAAAGGAGGTGAATATAATTAATAACGGAAGTGCAGCAGTGGAAAGAAGTAGAGAAGGTAGAGTTAATTGGATTATTAATGTAAGAATCTTAAAATCAGGCTATAGATAATTGAATTTAACGTTTTAAGAAAAGAGAAGAAAGTGATTTTACCAAAGCAGTTCTATATTTAGTAAATAATTAAATTAGTTCAAAGTAAAAATAATTATAAAATACTGAGAAAAGAAATAAAAACCTAACAACTAAATGGCCGTAACAATATTAGTTTAAAAAAGTAGTGTTTTGTATTACAATTTAAAAAAAAAATACAATAAAAAATCTAATTCAGCCGATGACAAAGAAATGGAGCGAATTTTTTTTATAAAAAATTAATATTATTGCCATAAAAATTGACAATAAGAAATTTTTCAAATTTTGTATGAGATCAAAAATAACATTTACTATAATGCTTTTACAAATTTCCATTGAAACTCAGCCAGCTTTATCAATAGTTATTTCTAAATATAAAATAATCATTTCATGTTACTTGGCAAAGCTTTATTATCGATTATATTTTTAAATTTAATATCTTATTGAAAATAATTTCTATTTAAAGCATGAAATGTTTAAAATTTTATTATTGTATTTTTAATTAATTATTTAATTATTTTCTTCAAGATAAGTGCACTTAAGTATTATTAATTATTAATATTATTTTATGTTAGTCCTTTCCGAGGGTTAAAAACCCAGAAGGGCTATGTAGGTGGACCCTTTGAGCAAATCTACACAAGGAGAACGAGTAGATTTGCAGACTAACAAAAAGTTAACAGTATGTTAAGGGGCAGTCCCTTAAGATCTTGAAAGGAAACTGGAATTAGAATTCCAAAGGTTTGCCCGTTAGCCAATGTTGGGCCAGCTAAGTAAGAATAAAGGTAAAGGGAAAAGTTGTAAAACAGCTTTACATTCTTTAAAGTTGCCTTATCTATTAGAGACTTAATTTTTAAGACATTAATTTTGTGCTTCTAAGTGAAATTAAGAGATAGGCGAAACACATACAATACCCTGAAACTATTGTCTTAATTCTGGCATGTTTCATTTGATTTCCAAGTTAAGATAAGTTGCACACGATTCAAAAAATTCATGTGGCTGATCCCTTTTTCCTGTTATGAACTATTGTGGTGCTGATTAAAACTTTTAATAAAAATTGATACCTTAAATAATGACTAGCCGTATAGTTACTAATGGTATTCTTTTTATTATTACTTTTTTTTATTTTGGAAAATAACGAAATTATGCATTCTGAAAACTAACTGGTTAAGAAATTTCAAAAAATTCATATACCATGTCTGGTTACTTCAGGGATTGTACTTCTGTACAGATTTCTGGCTTATTATAGGTAAAAATCAAAGTGGACCATATTATAATGGTTTCATTAGTTAAATCTAATATGAATTTGTTCATTGATGACCTTTGCAATACTATTAGTCAGATTCTCAACTCTGTCTTACCACTGTTGGACAAAGAATGTAATTGCACTGCTCAAATCCAGTACAGAAAGTTGTGTTAAATGGCATATAATTTTTGCCCACTATTTTGAATTGAGTTCAAGTCTAAAATGTTACGAATTTTATATGAGAAGCTGAAACCCAAATTGTGTGTAACTGATCATAAACATTATTAGGCTCACCACAATATATTAATTGAGAAATGCCTACTTCTTTTAATGACAGATGCTTATAAAATAATTAAATTTCTTTATTAGCTCAAGGTAAGGTGTAACCAAAAAAGTAGCCCTGGAATTTCTCAGCATTTTCAAACCAAAAGAAAATCAAAGGGTCTATCTCTGGCAGGGTAAATTAACAACTCTAAGGCTGTAATTTGGACTAATTTAATCCAAAATTAATTTGTAATTATTAAACCTATGTGCACTTAATCTTTAAGTGAAATATAAAAAGAATTTGGTGAATATTCAAATTTTATTTAATTTTTTATTAAATTCCGTCCTTTTACCTTTAGCTCAATGAATATTTGCTGCAATGCATTAAAAAGGATAAAAACTTTTTTTAATATTTGATGTAAATTTTATTTTATTTATTTATTAGTTTTTTGTTGTTTTTTTTAATAATTTCATTAATCTATAATCAGGAACTGATTTTAATAGCAAAGCAAAATTAACCTACTTAATAATTACAATATTAATTAATAGAATTTATTGTTTAAAAAGAAAATATAGTAGGAAAATAAACCTATTATTGTTGACTTTTTATAATGAATTTATCTGGTGATATAAAATTTAAGAATTAACATTTTTTATAACTACCCTCTAAACTTGTACCTAATATAATTTTTAATATTTTTTTTTAATTAATCATATTGGCAGCAGCAATTTTATTTTTGTACTCATTTGATTACATATGTTATGTATGTTTGGCATTGGTTTAATTAAAATTTATCCAAATGTAATTGTTTAAAATATTAATCTCATTATTTATGTAATATTAATTTGTGATTTTATTTTCTAGTTTTTTTTTTTATTTTATTTTTGTTTTTTTTATAGTGTGTTTGAAAAGAATAATTCTTATGATTATATCTTGCTTTGTGGGAAACTAAATTTCATTTTTTTTTAAATTTGTGTGAAAATTATGTTAGTTTTGATGTGAATGATAGAAGTTCTTTTTTATATGTCCTCCTCTTTATCTTTTAAAATTATTATGAATTATTAAAATAATATTTTATATGATTACGCTACTGCATCAAAAGAACTCAGTAAATGATATAAAAACTCTTGCTAAAAAAAAACCGAAGTACAAACTAATTTCTAATTTCCTTAAAATAGTGGGGTATATATAATCATAACTAATATCTTAGCAAATTAAAGCTGTCTACAATGTAATATTTGATTTAATGATAAAAAGGTCCCTGGTCCCTTATTGCTACTGAAGATGATTTGGAAGACTGATGTTCTGGGTTCAATTCCATAGGCCTGGCAAGAGTGAACATGAACAATCCCCTTGCTGACCCCCATCTGAGTGAACACCATGCATTGTGATATAAATAGGTAGCTTATTGAATGAAGTGAAGAAGTGGCATCTATCCAGCTTTGAATGGTTTATGTTGAGCAAGCTATCACCATGTTATCCATAACATATGTACAGTTGTATATGCTCTTTGGCAGACCTAACACCCACCAAAATGGTTATCTTCTTTTACTGAGTGGTGGTTTCTTTTACTTTGGCCATAGAGTTAAGAAAAGTTGAGTTTTATCTCTAATATTTTGCTCAAGCCCTGGACTAGAACTAACACTATTTTTCATATTGTTTATCCTAATTCTGAATCATTTTTATGGCACCTTAAGTTAATTGATTCCTTGAAAAATTAAAACAATATATTTAAGAGGAGGAACAATTGCAGTGTGTAAGAAATAGTCTCACCAGTCTTCGCCAAATGATAGCACTGGAAATTTTTAAAACAAAATTGGTGGGGAGCCAATTAGGCTCATTGGCTCCTGAAGTACTGCAGAAGTAATACGACATTTAAGTTTTGTTAAATTGTTATTATTATTTGAAAGGAATTGATGACATTATAACACTTTATTGATTTAAAAAAAAAATGCTTATTTCTTATCGAGTCTGTTTGTTCTATTTATGTATATATTATTTAAAGGTATTTTTATTCATTGATGTTTATAAGATCATAGTAACAGCCTATTATTTTTGATAATAAACCAATTCATTATGGTAAATATTGATTCGTTTTTCCTTTATCTTACTTAATGATTTAATTAAAATAAGTTAATAAGAAAATTAGAAAGAAAATGTTAGCAATTTTATATATTACTTGCCATTATTTGTTGTGAATAATCGATTCATTAAATAATTATAAGAGGTATTTTATTTTTACTAATGGAATTATTATTAAAATTAATACTTATTGGAAATTATTAATATAAATTATTATACTATTATTTATCTTCCTTGTGTTTTTTGGTTGTTTTATTATTTTTCCATATTTATATTTTGTCATTATTTTATTTTTAAGGTTTATATCCTAGGCATACTGTTTAAATGTAATTAAAACTGGAATAATGCCATGCAACTATAAAATGTTGAATGTGGATTTTTGTCAGGGGGCTCAATAAACTGATTTAAAATTGACTGAAAGATCAGCGTTTTCCTCCTATTAAAATTAAATTTAGTTATTTAAAGTTAAATTTCGTATATGAAAGTGATTTAAATATTATGTTTTTAATATTTTTATTAATTTCAAATGACATCAAACAATATTGACATGATATTATAATTACATGATTATGACATACACAAATTGTTTCCTTGATAAGGTGAGAATAAGGCTAGGCGCACACTGGGGGCAAAACAGTCTCAAGATTGTTGGTGGCCTCCGCAGACAGTCTGCTTACTGTTTTGCCCCCAGTGTGCACCTAGCCTAATGTATTAAAATACTGAATAGTAGTTTGTTATAATATTTTTAGTTTGTTATAATATTTTTAGAGGACAATTTTTTTAAAAAAAAGTGCCATAAAAAACTATGTGAAGGGTTATCTAAGTCAAGATAGAATATTTTGTTTGTTTATGCATCACAATGACAGTGTTAAAAAGTATACTACCATTTTTTTTCCTTAATAATATTAAAGGAAGAGGAGTGTATGTCAAAGGATTATTTTTCAGAAATTAAGTTAAAAAAATCTTTTTTATGTGAATATATTCTAACTCAATTTTGAACACATACATTTTATAATTAAATATCTCTTAACCTTTTTGCTGCTGGCAAGTCACAGTGAAACAGTACTGCTGGGTGCGGACCCTCGCTACACTAAACCCTCCTTCCTTGCGGCATTGTTTTACACCATTTTTCCTAACTTTCTCATTTTGGTTTATCTTTCTCTAGACAATTTAAAAATATTTATTGATCGTTATACTCTATAGTACGTAAAATTCTTTGGATTTTTGTTTAAAATTTATAGAATAATTATTATATACCTTACATAAAAAATAAAAAAAATGTGGAACTTAATTAGTGTCCGTAGGCAAAACCAAGGACCCTTATATTTGCCTGCGTGTGTCTGTCTGTCCGTCCTCTCTCGTGCTCTCACGGCTACACCTTTCGTCTGATCACTTTGAAATTTGGCATGTATTTGTCTTGTACCTACCCACATATTTTAAAAATATAGCGACTTAAAAAAAATATTTTTCAAAAAAAAGTAGGGTAAAAAAACGTAAGGGTTAAAATTTTTTATTTTTTTTCGACACCGTGAGGGGTATATCACATGAAAGGGTACGTCGAGCTGATTACAAAAATATATAATTTTTTGTTATAACTTTGATAGGGCGAGCGTAGGCAAGTTTGAAGTGGGTGTGAAACATGTCCCCCCCCCCTCTATCTCGCTTATGTGAAGTGCAAAAAATCTGAAAAAATTCCTGAACATTCTTCGACCAAAAGTAAAGATACCACTTTTTGGAAATTTCGAAAAAAATATTATTTTATTTTTTATTGACAAAATACGTTTTTTTATAATTGTGGTCTTTTCGATGTATTTATATGGTTGTAGTCCGGTTCAGTGGTAAAAAAATACTTCATCAGACCCATAGGATAGTTCAAAGTAAGCTTTTTAGCATTTTAAAAAAAACACTGTTTATACACTTTACAGTTAAACACTATATAGTGTGGCCTACGGACCCTCGCTGTGTGCTGACTAGCACACACTTGACCTGTTTATTTTTATTATAAGGTCAATTATGTAGAATAGAATGTAGTATAATTTAAATTAATTCAATATTTTATTTAGTCTGAAGTTAAATGGAGGGTGGGTTGATTCGGAAAGGATTAAAAAAATCCTACCCTTTGGATAGCTAGGAGTTGAACATCTGTTCAAAGGGAATTATCTCGAAAGATATGTAGTTCTACAAGAATTACATATTTTAAAAATCTAGTGGCCATGCGAAGACTCAGTAATACTATAAAGAATCATTATAGATTGCTACTAGTGTGTAGAAATGTCCCTGACACTCACAAAATCATTTCAAACTACAAGAAATACTCTGATGAGAAACGGTGTTATCCAAAATGAGAGCAAGTTTTCACCATGACGAGTTAATTCATCGTCAGCTGCAAAAAGGTTAAGAAAATTGAAATTATATTAAATTTATACATAATTTTATTATTAATATTATATTTTATTATTAATATTATATTTTATTATTAAAGATAAAGGAATAAAGGTAGAAAATGCACCCCCTCGCTGGAAAATGAACTAAGGATCTCTGCTGTTACAAAGCATAGCTCTAATCTTTCTGCTTTATGGATAAAATTCCTCTTCTGTGGTTAGAGCAATGCTGTGTAAAGGGAGATTTCTGTTGTTCTAAACAACAGAATGTAGTTTTTTCTACTTCCTCTTTAACATTTATCTATTTAATGCTTACCTTTCTTTTCCCCAATATTCTTTTTATTACTTAACAAAAACAAACAAATGTCTAGGATATACACCTTTTTTAATTTAAGTTGGTATTTGTAGCTCTCTTAATTTTTCATTTAAATGATTAATATTCACAATGCTGTGATAATTGCCAAAATGCCTATTATGTTTTAGGTAATTTATTTGTCATGTTTTTTATTTATTGTTATATTTTTTTCTGTTTTATTGTCTTTTTTATTATTTATGTAAAAAAATATTATTGTTAATTATGTTTGTTTTCTTTAAGTAACCTTTCTTCAACTGATATATAATAATATGAGATCTTGAATGTATCAAAAATCTAAAGGATTCCTATAATATTGGGGGCCACTGCCAAATTCATTCCTTTTTATTTGTAACAAGAAGATGATAAGTTATTAGCAATTCATTTCTGTCCTCTAAAAAAGGAAGAGGTATATAAGGAGTAAATATTTGGCATATTATCTGATTTTCATAGCTGACAAAAGCTACTTAAATTGACAAGCTTCTTATTTTCTCTATGCAAAGGCAAAACAGTGAATTTCGAAATGCAAATGATTTGTCTTTTTTAAAATGACTAATGAGTGTTAATTTTTTCCAGAGCTTGAAGAGGGAGCTGTAAGCCAGTAATAAAGGTACAAATACTAATAATATGCCCCATTTCGATGGATGCCTATCTGAGCTCTAAGAAGTAGTATGGGGTCAGTTATAATTTTATAATAATCGTTAACAGTAGAAATACATAGGTGGCTACAATATAAAGCTGAATTTAGAAAGTAAAATTTAAAAAAATAATTAATAATTACCTAGATACCTCTGAATGAGTTGTCGAAGTCTCTTAAAATCACCTGTCTGCTTGAAGAGGGAATTACAGTAAGTCAATGAAGATGGCTTTAAAAAGATACCTGCAACAAGAAATTATAATAGATGTTTTAAATATTAAAGGTGTGTTCCACAGGGTAAGATATTGTAAAAAAGAAATGTTTAAATTTAGAAATAGGTGGTGCAAATAGTGCAATTTTACCCCTCACAATAAATAACACAGTAACATGGTGGTATTGAAGTAAATGACCAGGATTCACTTCGATACCGTGTTAATGTGAACAACTATTTTTTTTAATCTGATAAGATGCCAATGTATTTAGTAGCTGAAACCGTTTATTTGTTATTAAAAATACTTTGTATGAAGACCTAGTGTCCCCCCCCCCTTTCAAAAACGATGATCAGTAAATATCAAACATTGGAGAAGCAAACCGTTGATAAATAACATATTTACTAAGATTGGAAACGTCTCCAACTCATTAAGTATGGGACAAGTTTTTCATTTTACACAGAACTTTTAGAAAATGTCCCATTTTCCCAAAAACCGGACATATTTGGACTGACGAGACGCCTTCAAAAGGTTGGTCACCCTCTCTATGGCCGTGTTACACATTAAGGATGATTCACAATACACCGAGATTTTATTCCACATTCATCAGCAGTGAAGGGAAAGCAGGGCTATAAGACTTGGTGAACATGCACTCATCTATGCACAAAGGCATAAACCTTTATTTCCAAAGAAAATTTTTCCTACTCTTTGGAAGGTTTTTTATTTTATAAAGATAAGGTAATATTAGGCTTTAGGCTAAATGTACAAAGTTTTTAATAACTAAAGTGACACAAACATGCATGAATTTCTGTTATCACAACATAACATTATTACATCCAGCCGCTACCTATCTAATATTATACGGAGTAAAAACTACCAAAACAATATTTCAAGTGTCTTAAGTCAAGAGGGATAGTGTGTTTTGTGATTGTACATTAAAGTTTTTTGAGTAGTATGTTTCTAATGAAATCCTCATTATAATCCATGGATAGGCAAATTAAAGTATGGTGAAAACACAGCTGCATGACGGCCAAAAGAATTCCAAAAGGCCAGACTGGCTGAAGGTAAAACTATTAAGTATGGATATATTTGGTCAATATCTCTATTTTATTGGTATTAAACACAATATAAGCGCATGAAAGAAAAATGGAAAATGTACATGTAAATTTTTAAAAAACTTGAAATGGCTATGGTTTATCATAACTCGTGCTAGGATTGGGTTGGTCCGAGACAGTAACGATGACATTCAATCAAAATATTTGTGTAAAAACATATTAAAAATAAATAATAATTCAATATCACATTTTTTTAATGCGAAATGGCATGATTTGGAAACCATGTTGATGAAAATCAATGTCATGTAAGGGTCAATAACCTTATTTTTATCCTGCCTACTTGCCAATCTCAACAAAATTCTAACCTCATCAGCATTAACTAATTAGACAGAAAATAGTTATTCTTACAAAATATAAAAATAAATATTAAACTAAAGAAAAGTTATTATAAAACTATAAATTAATCAAAATTTAAATTGTTAAGAACAACTAATTTAATAGTAATATCAGGAAAAACTGTCGAAGAAGTTACAGAATATGCACAGGATGTAGTGATCTACCATCTTCAAAACGTCGTTAACTCCTGGAAATAACTCACAATTATCCATTTAAAAAAGATTAAAGAAAAAACATTAAATTCCTCAAGCATAAAAATTGAAATATTTTTAGAAAAAAACAAACAACAAAATATAACTTACGATTTACTGTTAGAAGAATGGGAGAGAAGGATGAAAAAAGGTGAGATGCGGAATTATGAGTGTCATTGTCATTCCAAGAATCGCTAGGAGAAAAGGCTGGATCAGTGTTTCCTCTTCACTCTTAAAAAAAAAAAAAAAAAAAAAAAAAGTATAAAAATAAGATATTTATAGAATTTTTTACAAAATATTATTACACAATATAAAGTGATAAAGAAATAAATAACTATTAATAATATACCTAAGTATTATTAATAAACATTCGTTTAAGTTAATTAACAAAATACGTATTATATAATATTATTATAATAAACATACATATATATTATCTTATTAACTAATTTTAGTTTATATGAAATAAAAGAAAATATTTTAAATACATATTATATTATTTAATTTAAATATAATATGTATGTGTACTTAAAATTGTTGATTTACATATTTTATACCCCCCCCCCCCCCCCCCCCCCTCCTCTTCCACGTTTTACACATTTCTAGGCAAACTCAATAAAAAATGAAATTCGTCCTATAATGGAAATAATGTTATTAATTACCTACGTTTAATTAAAAACAAACAGTTTTAGAGAATCTTTTATAAATACAATAATACCTTTTAATTGAAAGGAATTATTCAACATATTAATAAATAACTACATAAAGATAAACGTACTTAGTTTTTATAGTAAAGCAATTGTTTATTAAATGTAGTGAAACTCCGGAAAATTAAACAAGGATTGTAAAAATATTACTATTAGCGGGAAGTTTAAATTGAAATTAAAGTTTGTACATAGGTACTTATTATTATTTAACAATTTATGTTAAAACTTGTACAATTGACAATTAACATAATACAGAAAGATTTTTTTTAAATGATTGTTGCCACTTATTATAAGCCACATTCGGGTAAAAGAAGGTACGGAATACCGGAGTTAAACTTTATTTAAACCATTACATTAGGAAGGATCAAATAGACTTAATTCAAGTTCACAAAATAGAGCAAACACTTAACTTACACTAAACAAACTTTTAAACGGTCACTCTCGGACAATTGTAACGAATTATTAGTTTATTAAGAACTCCGAACACAACCTATTCTCGTACAATTATATTATATTATTATATCTCTTTAGGAAAATGTTTCGATTTGGTTATAACAAGCTAGTCCGCGAATTCTTGTTGGTTATCTTTTTATTAAAAAATGTCAGAGAAAAATATAACTACATTTTAATAATAATTAGTTATAATATTAATTAAAAATAAATAAATTTCAATTGTTTAACATCGAACCTTCAAAGTGCGACGTTGATTCAATCACGTATTGACGAAGACTAGAGTGATTGGTGAAGGATTAGCGTCATCCCCCACTCTACGGCTCCCTCACTCCCTCATCGATCTCTGTTTACATCAATGTTTATAAACATCTGTTTACATATTACGTATATAAATATAAATTAATTTATGTATATAGATATATATATATATATATATATATATATATATTTTTTTTTAATAGAAATAATGTTTATTTATTTAATTGATTATAATCCGATACTGTTAATAATTAAATTAAAATTTTAAAGGAGAAAACTTTAATTTTTGAACCGGTGAGACATGTTTATGAATGTCTATTTATTTTTTATTTGATTGTTTCTTCATCAATTTTTTAAACTTTGAATCTGTGTTTTAGCAAGTGAATTTTGAGCATAAATTTAAATGTTTACGCTGAAAATTCCAACAATTAATTCATGCCAACCGCAAAAATATACTATATGAACGGGATATACTGCTATGGCTGTACGAGATTGTTTACGCTATTTTTGTCTCTGCTATAACGCAAAGCTAGACTATTTTTTTTTTTTTTTTTTTTTTTTTTAATAAAGCTAAACTTATCACATATCCGGTATATGTCATATCTGACCCACTTTATTTTTTTTTCTCCGATTTTAATCTTTTTTTTTTAAAGTGTTCTAAAAAAACTGACAAGTGAAAGTGATAATTAAGCGAATTTTGTACTTTGATTTGGACCTCTACCTGGTCTATATGCAGCAGGGTTGTTTTTCTTCAGAAAATGAGCGGAGCACCGTGAAGCAGTGCTCCGCCGTTGAAAATACTTCGATTCTGAAAACAGCACTGTAAAATTCACTTTTACGTATTTTGTTTTTTAAATAATTATTGAATTTACCGAGAGTTACCTACGTTCTTAGATTGTATAAAGGAACACTTTAAGAAAAAAAACTATTAAAATCGGAGCAAAAAAAAAATAAATAAATAAATAAAGTGGGTCAGATACGGCATATTTACCTATCCAAATTAAATCGAGCCTTTAAAAATAGCTATGGCGTGAAGCCGATGCAGAGTGATAACGTCTAAAAAGACCCAACCAACAACTGCAAGAACGTAAATTCAAAGTAAATTGAGAATGCCGTTTAAATATAGTTTGTTGATTTGAGCTCTATGCTCTATTTATGACCTTTTGCTCAGCCCGTAAACTATTTACAAATGCTTACACACATGATACCGCATCTCTACACATTCGCGCTCGTGATTCGCCGGCCGCACTCGCGAGTGGTATTCGTGCCTTCGTCTCAAACAACACGAACCGACCGTTCACACACTCGCCGAGTATTCGCTTCGTCGATACAAGCCTTTGATGAATTGAGGCGGGCGGCGGACACCCCAGTTCTGGACAGTTCAGTGCATGTGCATAAATCTAGCACACAAAAAGTGTACACCTCTGTGTACACCTTTACCTGGTCACGGTCACTTAAATGTTAATGGTCTCAACTCTTTTGTCCCCCACCTTGAGTCCTTTCCTTTTTTCATATTTATGTCCAAGACCTAGTTCCTTTGATCACACTTATTTTTAACTCCACTGTGTTAGTGTTAGATTGTAAGTCTATTATAGATCAACACCCTGATGATGTAAATACATTTGGTTAAACTATGCTGAATGCTGTTTTTATCAAAACCCTTACCTCACTTCACTAATTTTATTCTAATCTATATCATAAATGTTGCTAATGGCTAAAGACATACTAAAGCCATGCATAGCAATGAGATACTTATAAAAGTAATATTAATCTGGGTTTGTTTGTTTATTTTAAACAACCGGACGAACCGGATTTATGCCTGTTTTGAGTTTTGATTTGAATTACAATTTTTTAATTTAGTATATATATTATTGATTTTTGATTATAAATTCGATAAATATCATATCTTACCGATTGCTAGATTAAATAATGTGTGTAGCATATTGAAAAAAAAAAAAAAAAAAAAATAGAAATACCATAGACGTATAAATAACTGTTTTTAATCTACAAAAATGTACTTCTATTAACTCGATTCAAATTGTTTGAGATTTTAAGCATTAAAAAAAGTACGACAGTTCACTTATAGTTTTATATCAAACGAAAAGAATGGACGCGAAGGCACATGCGAATCCTTATAGCGATTTCTGCGAGTTACCAGAATTATTCATAAAGAATGGCTCTGTGAGTTTTTCCCTCCATATCTTTCCTTCAATTTAAGTCATTTAGTTGTCAGAAGTATCTAGTTTATTTTGCTTTGGCTAATCTACTGCAGATGGGAAGGTACTAATTTGTACCTCCTCTAGGTACGGACATTTTTTTTTTTTTTTTTTTTAAAAAAAACCTTTATTTTATAGTACCTCCGCAGATGCATCACTTTGCTTTCTCAATTGGAGTATTCTGGAACTTTTAAGGGAATATTTTATTTAAATTACTATACATTAGACTCTCTTTTATCCGGAATTTAACGGTTAGGCACATTCTGTAATCCAGCACCTATTGTGCTTCTCGCACTCTGACTTTTAGGCGTATTCGTTATCCTTGTCCTGTAAACTTACGAGGTAGACAAAATATATATTTACTTTATCAGATATTTATATTGCCTGCACAAATCAAAAGTTCTCGGACACATCTAGAGTGATTTATCTTTGGTATTCCGTCAAAACAACTAATCTGACATGGCCGTGGTCCCGAACATACCGGAATAAAGAGCTCCTACTGTTGTTAGAGTATGGTGTCTCTTTACAGTGAATGTGGGCTAAGCTTTAAAATACGGTTGTCAGGCCCACAACACACTGTTTTGACCAGATTACATAAAATTTTAGATGTATAAAAGAGATTATGCCCCTTCGTCTTTGAAGTTTATTAATAAAGGAATATTATAACTTACACACCCAAGATTGATTATGTCCATAATCACTCTAATTCACATTAGTTATAGGAATAGAATAAAAAAGTGTGTTGTTGGCTTGACAAGCATATTCTAACGCTGTTCCCGAATGTGGGTCCAGGTTCCTTTTCATCAATTGTCATTTGCTCTTGACAATAATAATTGTTGGGGTTCATTCTGAAGTCATTTATTTTTTACTGATCATTGCTATCCTCAATATGATTTTCAATCACTGTCGGTATCAGCATACAGTTGCATCAAGATGAGAGTTAAGTCTGACAGATCAAGTTGGCCAACCTTTATGATGGGGGGGGGGGGGGGGGGGGGACAAAACTAGTAGGTGATTATCCTTAGGGTCATGCTCCTTTGCCAGTGACATTTTTGTTACTGCCTGAACTAACCATACAAATTACAAGCTCTCATCCCCATTTTTTCAATTTTCCATACTATTGGAGAGAATGTTATTAATGTCTTAGTGTTCAGTGTTATTTTTTTTATTGATTTATTACTGTCTTAGATATTACCAGAATTGTCTGATAGAATTGATAAAATGGTAGACAATATGATGTCGGAACTAAAAGAAGTTTTGGAAGCAACTACATGTCACGGAGAATACTCAGTGTACACAGGATATCTAGGTATTGCCATGTTATTTATGAAAGTTGGTGTCAGTCAAAGTGACAAAGATCTTATGAATGTAAGTACTTATGATTGTTCCTCTCTATTTATTAGATTTTTCTCCTTATAATCATATCTTTCTATTACATATTGAGAACTTTCTGTTGAAATAACCGTGACAGAGCCACAATCTTATCACTGATACTATTGAATTATTAAATTATAGTTTATACTAAAGAATATTATCACTTCTTTACACAGGAGAGGTGGCATCACTTAGACTAAAGAAATGGTTAAGAAAGGGTCAATATCCCCCTTCACCTTAACCGCTCATTGAACAAAACAAGCCCTTGATATACAGTAGAACCTCAATAAGAAGTGTCTCAAGGGGATTAGGGAAACGGTCTTGTTATCGAGGTGCTCTTTTTGTTGAGGGTCGTGTTATCAAGGTTATTTTGGCTATCAGTCGTGTTCTAGAGGTTAATGAAATCAAACGCGAAATGGAATTAAACGCGGGGTGGGGTGGGGTTTTCAAGTCTAGACTTGTTCAAGGTCGACCCATTCCTGTGTCAACCTCGTGTTGTCGAGGTTGACTACTCAAAACCACTTGTTATAGAGGTTCTGAGTTACATTGTGAATTGGAAAATATCCATGTTATTGAGGTTGTTTGGATAATAATGGTCGTGTTATAGAGGTTAATTTAACATTATGTGTTATGGCAATCTATAGGGGATTTGAAAATTGCACTGGTTGTCGTGTTATTAAGGGCCATCTAAGCGAGGTTCTACTGTATATCAAGATTATGTGTGTCACCGCCTAGGTTACTTTAGCCGAACTTTCATTTTGTTCCTGAAGGTAGGCCCCTGACACTGGGAGCATCATACTGTCACAACCTACATTTATTCAGAAGAGGTCTCCACAAGAAGATCTAGAGCTTTATTATAATATTAATTACAGAAACCTATGTGTAACAGTTTTTTAAACATGTTTATTTATTTTACAGCTAGCTCTGAATAAAAGTGAACTGGCGTTTAAAAATATGAAAAAGAAAAAAGCTTGTTTTCTAAATGGAGATGCTGGACCTTTGACTTTGTGTGCAATTATTAATTACTTGTATGAGGATGAAAAATCAGCACAAATTTATGCGAAAAAGTAACGTTTAATTATAATAATAAAAAAATGTATATTGTAATAAGAAATTCAAACATAAATGTAGATAATAATAATCTCATATATGTATTGTTGATCGTAGAAAAAAAAGCTCAATAAAGGAAAGTTAGTCCATCTCTTTTTTTAACTTATTTTGTGCTACGTTATTTTTCTCTTCGTTGGTACAACATTCAAACATGATTTTACATGACATTTTCCACACGCTTGAGAGCAATAGAGCCCCTACTTTTGACATCCGTAAGCATTGCCACAACCTTTTGTGCATGAACCGAAAATCATATACCAGAGGGAAGCTAGGGCGGTTGGTTGAGATGTTTGTACAGGAACTAACAAATTGTCTTTTATAACCTATCCTCATTCCTCAGAGTCTGTATCATTACCAAGCCAGGCTTATACGTGGTGATAAATTTGTCGTGCTTTACCTAGAGCGAGTAATCCACCATAGACCTGATCATTAAAGTTGCTTAGAAGACAATTATTCAGTTAAGTCCATTTTTGATTGTTTCCGACTTAAAGCTATTGCTTTGTTTTTTTCTAAATCAATTTATGCTAACAAGTTCAAACATTTAATTTTTTCTAGACTTAATCATATTATGGCTTCTGAGTAACTTATTAGTTCTTAATTAATGAAATTATTTAAAAGGTTGGTGCAACTGAGTGAATTTGTAATCGATGATGCTTCCATGCCTGATGAAATGCTTTATGGAAGATCAGGTTATCTCTATGCATTACTTCTTGTAAACAAATTCCTTGGAGATGAAGTTGTTGATCCTAAAATCATCAGGAATGTAAGTGTTTTTATTTATTATTATTTTTTTCTTTACTTTCTCATGTTCATAGTATATACACTGGAATCTTGATTTAATGTTTTAGTTGATCTCAGTAAAGAAAAACATATCGGATAAAACGCTATATATATCAAAAGATACTCGTTCCCTTAACATATAAATAAAAAATATGTATTTTATAGATGCCACACTGCAGGGATGTAAAGTACTTACATTTGAATATAAATTAAGTGGTAGAACATAAAAAGTTGCCGTTATGGAGATAGACACACTATAGCTTCTTAATCCATAGCTAACCCCTTATAGCTATTTGGATAACTTCGTACAGTTAAGATGCCTATAATTCTTAAAGAAAGCTAAACAGTTTAAGTGAAACTATGGTTGATGTACAGAGTTATCGTATTATGGTCAGTAATAATTACATTATAAATCACATTTAAAAGTCGAGTTCAATGTTGAAGTGAATTATACGACCTTCATTAATTTATCATCCTATTATTAACACGTTATAATAAAGGTTTTACTACAAAAGTCATTGAATCGCTTTCGCTTTTTTTTAAGTGTAAGTGAACTCGTTAAATGATTAAACCAAAATAAGACTGACTTTTTGATTTAATTTCAATTTCACAGGAACAAAGAGATTAAAGACTTCAAAGAGAAAGATCAAATCTACTACTTAGAAGTGATAAAAAAAAAAAAAAAATCAGCTGTAATGTCTAGATACTGATAGCAGCGTAGTTTTTTATCTACTAATTGGATTCAATTTTTAGAGTTATTATACACGTTTTGAGGTCCCGTGAGTTCAAAAAGTGGCTTTTAAAAAATGTCTATCTGACATCTGTTGTTTACGCAGAGGGTTGGAACCTAAACTTACAGGGCTGGTTTCGATGAAATTTCGCATGGATGTTCAGAAAAATCATCCCCAAGACAAATTTGAGAAAAAAATTTTAGCTCCAAATTTGGGGGCTACGACCACAACTGTTCTGACCATTTTAATTACAAAATTCTATAATGCAGTTGATTTAACTAAGAATATAGCAGTATAAGGCGTTTTTTTTCCGGAAAATTCTAGTTTCCAAGATGTTGGTGAAAATATAACTGATGTAGCTGAAGATCAAAAATGAAAAGTTAACAGCAACCTGTTGAACACTTTTTTTAATTTATTAAATTAGATATTATTGGTTTTATATTCGGTCTTACTATGTAAATGAGAATCTTTTGTTTAATTTTATAAAACTGAAGTATAATCTTTTAATGGATCGGTTATTATTTTTGTATATTTTTAGTTTTGACTAAGTAAATAACATTTTGCAATAATTTTAGGTTGCAGAGAGAATTCTTCAATCAGGCAGATGTAGATCAAAGTTTAGAAAGTCATGCGTTCCTCTCGAATATGAGTGGCATGACAAAAATTACTTAGGAGCAGCTCATGGTGTTGCTGGCATTCTCTATATGTTACTTTTAGTAAGTGAAAGTATTTACTTTTTTAAAAAATTTCATTCCTAACTTTTATAAACATTCAAAAATTAATTAAATTCTGTACTGCCCATATCTTATTTGTGTGCTCAGGCTATTTATCTGTAGATATTTCAATTTTAGAAGGACATGTTATTATTTTTTTTGGTATCTTAGTTTTGCTGTTATACACAAATGGATACTTCAGCCTAGTTTAACACTTTGAATCCAAGCATTGAAGAACCTGTGGGGTGAGGTAGAGATTGAAGATCTGAAATAGAGTATCAAATATGACAGTCTACATTTTGATGTTATAACATTAATATTTACCTATAATTTTATAAAGAATGCTGGTTCAGATTGCTTGAGGAAATCCTCAAGGAAAAAGCCTCCGGCATTTCCTTGGGGATTTTCTGTACCGAACCCTCAATACACTTGTACTGTCAACTCAATACACTCTTCATCTGAGTGTAGTTCCAGCCTCCTAGTGCAGGACTCATCCACACATGAACAGGAATTCCTCCTGATCTGGACTATTCATTCCAAACCTCAAGCATTTCCTCTTCGTGTATGGCCACAAAAAAAATGCTAGCTTAGAGTATAAGAGGAGCTCTTAAAAAAATACATTAGGCAGTAGTCAGAATTGCTCACAAACACATATCTTTGCCCTCTAAGATGATGTGGTAGGAAGAAGAAGCCTCCCCAATTGCCATTATTATAACTTCTACGTTGAACACAACTGTTTGTCAGAGCTAAAAAGAAAGGTATGGACTACTGGAGCAATCCTGGAGGTCTGCTCATTCCTGAGTGCTCCTGCATTTAAAGGGTTAGCTCATGTTAAATATTTTTTGGGATAAGTTTAACTAACTCTAAGAAAAGGATATGTCTGGAGTATCACATTTTGATAGCATCACCTTTAGGAAAATGTGTGTAATATTATTATTATTTTTTTTAATTTAAATTACTTTTTGTGTCTTGTTTAAGTTCATTTTTGGAAACTTTTTTATGCTACCTTATAATGTATTAACTTTTTCCTAATTAGGTACATTTATTATTTTTTTATTTATAATTTAATTTCTTTTTTTTATTATTGAAAGAATGTTAAAAATTCTGGTTTTATTATGTAGTAATCAAGTGGGCAGATACATTCCAGGCATTAATTTGTTGATATTTGTTTAAACATAATACATTTTCCTTTCTACAGTACTTTATTCTTAGCTTTCTTTATTGATTGAATGGATTAGACACAAAACTCATCTCTATTGATACAATGATTAATATGGAATATGTTCCACCACACCAAGCATTGAACATAGAAATGTTAGTACATTTCATTTTAAGAATACTCTCTTGTAGAGTAGAGACAGTGCCTTTAGCCTGGCTCATTCAAGAGATTCATCATTAAATTAATGATATTCTACATTTGTTTTATAATGCTTTCAGTCTGCAAAACTCCTTACACGTTATGAATTGGATGAGCTCATTAAGCCAACTGTGGACTGGCTATTGAAGCATCACAGGTTTAAGAGTGGAAACTTTGCTTCAAGTGAGGGAAGTGATAGAGACCGTTTAGTTCAGTGGTGTCATGGTGCACCTGGTTTCGTCCATATGCTACTTAAGGCATATGAGGTAATTAATAATTAATAATCGTTTCATTTTTAACAAATAAATTGTATAAAATATGAAAAAAAAGTTATTAATATGATAGCCTAAGTGTAACTTGGTTGTGTTAAACCAAACTTTATCATAACTTATTTGAGAGTTGGTAGAATAAAAGATTACTGAATAACCCTATGTAGGATTAAGTAGATAAACAAATACACACTGGTTGAATTGTATAATATTGTTTTGTAGAAAACAATATAGGTACAAAAGATACATAACGATGTAGGTATTTTAGTGGCTGAATACACAGAAGTGAGTGCATTGATAGATAGAAGGACACTGGTGGGAAAAGGGAGAAACAGGAAACAAATACAAAGGGTAAGGGAAACGTACCATACAGAAGGGGTAGTTGGGAGAAGGCAACTGAAGGCTATGGACAGGCAAATAAAACCACTAGATGGGTCGTTTGAACAAACCCAGGTTGCAGAAGGTGTTCCTTTTATTAATCAGTGCACCTTCTACTCCTTCAACAGTCTGATGCCTTGACAAAATGCTATCAAATTGTTGATGGGTATATTTCTTAGTCCCCTTATCGGAACGGTTGCCTCACCAAAGATTAGCCAGATATGATTAAGCAGCCCAGGGAAAATTGTTTTCTTGGGTATTCAAGTTTATTTTTAGTACTAAGAGTTAATTTTATACTTAATTTATAACAATTTTTCAAGGTGTTCCACTTCAAAAATTGTGAAGTATATTATAAAAAGTTATGAATTACCTATCATAAACAAATAACTATTCACTTTTTGGAATGAATATTAGCAATATTTATGAATTACGTTTATAATTTATTCAATTTACTTTTACTCTTTTAGGTTTATGAAGATGACAGATACTTGAAAGCTGCTGAGGATAGCGGCGATGCAATTTGGCAAAGAGGACTTATTTCTAAGGGATATTCTTTGTGTCATGGTGTATCGGGCAATGCATATGCTTTTCTACAATTGTACAAGGCTACTCAGGTAATATTCTCTTTAATATAATTTCTTAATCGATATTTTAACTTTCTTTGTTATTAAGAATTAAGCAATTATTCATCTTATTTGTACAAATATGGGGGATGGTAAAGGGAATTGATTTTACTGAACTGACATACTTGCCAGAAAAAAGAGTGAAGTGAGGGGGGAATGTCAAAATCTATAAAAATTAAGAGAGGGTATTATAGTTCTCTTTCTTATTTGTATAAGAAAATCCAATGTCAGTATGAATGAGAAATTAATTTGTACTCAGTATAGTTTACTGTTGACAGACAAATACTAGCCACAAATGGTCCCTGCATTTTGGTTGTGGGAGTTTTGAATTTGAAAAAAACCCTTTAGAATAATCACTATATGCTTCTGTTACCAGTAGGTAATGAGCAATATAAACACAATGAAAAATAAATTGCTGAAAAAAGTAAGGCTGAGATTTAAAAAGTTTTATTACTGTAGATAATTAAAAAGGTGTGTGGGAAAAAAGATCATTGAATTTTTGTTATTTCGAGTAGTGTGTCGTGAAAAGTATGAACTTTTCAACTTTTTTTTTTACTATCTCAATTATAGAACTAATCTTAATTTTTTTATAAGAAATAAATAACTTGACAGTCTAACAAATGACATTATCTTCTAATCGATCCCCGCTACTGACTTCGGTTTCAGCGGTTTGCATTAGTTTCCGCTTATAACCTTAAAATTGGTATCCGAATTTATCAATCACAGAAAAACTAAATTTTTCTATAGTCTATTTAAAAAACTAATCACTAGAACACCACTTTAGAGATTAGTAGAAATTATTGTACTCCAAGTGTTTAAAATTAACAAATGTCACTTAACCCCTTCTTTTACTCACCCTTTTCAGTTTTCTTAAAATTTTATTTTCTTTTATTCATTTTATTTTCTTTTTTCCTGCAGGATATCAAGTATTGGCATAGAGCTGCATGTTTTGCAGACTGGTGTACTAAGTACCCAAGAAACCAGGGACTTCAACCTGACAGACCTTTTTCACTTTATGAAGGTAATAATTTATTAACATCAAATATACATTTTAATAAGAAGGGATAATAGACAGCAACAATGCACTCGTAAGTCAAATAGTATATTCTAAAAGGATACACAACTCTCACATTCTTTGATAATAGATCAATATTTGAATAATTTTTTTCTATTTTTTGTTTACTTTTGTTTTAGGGAAAGCCGGAATAATATATTTTCTTCTTGACTTTCAAGACCCATTGGAGTCATCATTTCCAGGTTTTGATTTATAAATCAAATACTCAACTCACTTAAAAGCGATCTTTAATTTCAAATTACAATTTTATATGGTAATAAAATTCATGGTTGTGCATTGTGCATGTTTATTTAATACTATTTATTTATTTCCATTTTAATAATATGAATTTTATTTAAGTTTTGATACTAAATTTGAAAAATTGTATTTAACATAATTTACGAAGGGATGGAAACAAATGAAAAATAAATTGAAATATAATCTATTATGAAAAATTAAATGAAATATAATTTATTTTGAAAGGTATTATGATATTGTAAGAATCTTATTGTAATTTTGTATTCAAATTTATAAATAGCCGATGCTTTTGTAGTTTTTGTGTGATTTTTTTTTTTTTTTTTTTTTAAATTAATATGTAAGGACTGATTTTTGTATCAAGTTTCAACTCTCTAGCTTAAAAACTGTGGGAGTTATGCGTGACAAAGACTAACATCCAGCTAAAAACCACTCTATCGTCTTAAAAACACCCGAAATAGATCACCTAAATCAGATTTTTTGTAAGGAAAAGTAAAAAAAAAAAAAAAAAATTTAGATGGAAGGCCCCAAAAAACAAGGGTAAATATGAAAAAAAGTTAAACTTTTTTTAAAATATCAAATAAATTTAAAAAAAAGCATACACATAGATTTCAAGGAACGTCCATGCCAAAATTTGAAGAAAATATAACATGTTTGGTCGTAACTGCGTAACAAACACATGCAGACGAAATGCCAAACGGTCAAAGTCTGGAGAAGGAAAGTTGATATCTAAACAGAAAATTAATACGAATTACATAATGAGTTCTTCCATGTCTTGAAAAAATGTCGACCACCAAATATTCGTTGCTGCAAAGTATATATTTATTGTCCAACATACCATATTAGATACACTAAAACTATTCACATTTCTAATTATTATACGGTATGTACATACAAGGATATGTATGAATATGTATAAAAAAAAAAAAAAAAAAAAAAAAAAAAATGAAATTTTAATTTGTAGCAGTTTATATTTGTCTTGATTTCTCTGCCATTGTACACATAAAAAATTGTATTATTTAAAATGCAATAAACACTGTCTATTTTCTTCTTTTGATCCCTTATGTTTTTATTGGATTTTTAGCACTTTTACAGAAAAGTGCCCCCAAATTTTTTTTTAATCTAATATACTTTCGGACAACCGAATACTTGTGAGATATTCCTTTGTCCCAAAGCATATTGGACTGGATATCACTGTCTTAATAGGTTGTTAGACTAAGGGATTTAAACTCTTCTGTATATCTCCTATACAAAATGGGGGCCCCTTTTCTATAAGAGTACCGGATATTCTTTTTTTTCTCAATGCACACAGAAGAGGTGAGAGGCGGAGGCGCGGCGCGGGGGCGAGGTGCAGGCGCTGCGTGCCACCCGCCTCCTCCATATAAACATATGGCCAATGCACACAGAGCAGGCGAGTGGCGGATGCGTGGCGAGGGTGAGGTGCAGGCGCGGCGTGCCACCCTTCTCCTCCTTATAAACATATGGCCCAATGCACACAGAGCAGGCGAGAGGTGCAGGCGCGGCGTGAAACACACCTCCTCCATGTAAACATATAGCCCAATGCACACAGAGAAGGCGCCGCTTTCTCACCTCCTCGACGCCTCTTCCTCACCTCCACTCATTTTGAAGAAGCGTGCCTCCTGCACACCTCGCCCGCGCCGCACCTTTGCCTCTCGCCTCTTCTGTGTGCATTGGGCCTAAGGATGAAAAATTCTTTAAAAAAGCTAATATTTTCTTTTAATTCATATTATCGCCTACACCTGGGCATCTTCAGGCCTTGAATGTATTATCTAGATTTACATTATTGCATTTTATATTTTAACATTTTCATTTGAAGTATAAACCTGACTCACTATTGGAGTAACTGTCAAAGATATCATTCTCATTCATTTTTTAAAATCATTTTTCACCCCTAAAGAAAAAAAGAAAATCCAATAAAAACTATAAAAGATTAAATTCACTGATTTTGACACACCTGTCACCAAATTTGAAAACTAACTGATAAAATATATCTTTATAATCCTTAAAATATGTGAGCAATAATTCCAAGTAATAAAACAAGAAGCTTTGAAATAAATAAAGAAGTTAACAATACGGACTTTTATTCCAAACAACGCCTTCACTCTTTTCATTTCTACTCTACAAAAACCTCTTCAAAACCTAAGAAAACCTCTTCAATAAGAAAACAAAGTTGGTTATTAGGTAATAGGTATAATTCACAGAGTTTAACAGAAACCGGTGTCACAAGGGGTAGGGGGTGTTAGAGTTAAGTTAGAGTTCATTACAAACAACTAGAAATAAAAAAATTCACACCTCTTCCCACATTAGTTCAGAAGATATTTATGAGCCTAAAGTTTAGTTATATGTCACTGATCTATTGACTCATAATTCTGAGGCACTTCTAGCAGTCCTAGAAATTCGAAATTTTTTAAACAGGTAGAGTTTAATGTAACAATAAAGGAAAAATTACGAGATTCGAAAAACAAAACTGGTTCTTTGCCCCTGTCAAGGCTAATACGAGTAAAAAATTCGGCTATGCAAAATTAATACAAATTATAACTTTTGCTACTAGTGCTTTCTAGTAGTGATTTTTGAAACAAAGTATTATTTTACTCTCAATAATAGAATTTTATATTGGAATAAGAGTGATTGATCTTTATTAAGTATTGAGCTCGAAGATTGTAAACATACACTTCCTGCTCGTCTGCACTCGTTCACCAGATAATTGTTCAGTTCAATTAGAACACCCCACACGTTTACATACTTTGTCACTATCTTTTCATTTCAAACTCTAAACAATAATATTATTCCCTGTTAATATTTATTTCCAATTATGTCCTTTCCTTATCTTTTCTATCTCATCTTATATAATATGTACATCTTATGTGTTTAAAAAAAAACAAGAGGCAAAGAAACAAAAATTTCTTACAAAAATAATTAAAATCCCAACTAAAACAATTGTGTAAAAAAATAAGCCAAGTCTCGTGTAAAACATTGTGAGATCATTGAGTTAGCCAAGTCTCCCCTTGTCCAAGTAAGTTCTACTAGGTCTAAATACATCCATTAAAATTAAGGGATGTAGTTTGTCCGTCCCTTACAAACTCAAACTTTTCTTTCCCAAATCACTCTACCTACACGTTTAAATTTAAAAACATTTATTACTTGGCAATTACGCAGCATGAGGATACAACACTGCATAACATATTATTTAAAAAAAAAAAAATCCTAATATAAACCATAGGAAAAAGATACATTAAATAACAACAAACTTTTTGTGTGTCAGAAAATGTTTTTAAATTTATACATGTAGAGTGATTTGGGAAAAAAAAGTTTGTTTGTGAGGGACAGACAAACAGTATCCCTTACATTTGTTGCTTTTTGGTCTTCCCTCCTTGGGTCATTCTCAAGCTGACTGACTAGAAGATTACACTACATTGAATTTTTTAAAGTCAAATTGAAACATATTGTGAACTTATTGAATCGTCTGATTCTCGTCAAACTTTCTGCATTTAGATAATGTTTGTTTCACTTTAAGATAGTGTGTACGATTTTATTTCTTATTTATTCTATCAATTTTCCCGACTTTTTCCTTATTCTTTCACTGTCTACCACCCCTTTATTTTTTCCTTTAGACCAACAAATTTAAACTATACAAGGAAACAACTACTCTACTTACTATATATCCCTTACTTGTAGACCTAGTAGAACTTACTTAGGCAGGGGGAGACTTGCTAAACCAATAATCTCACAACATTTTGCGTGGGACTTGGTTTATTTTTTTACACTAGTGTTTTTGTTGGGATGTATTTGTTCATTCCGAAATCCCTTCGTGTTAAAAGAAAAAAAATGTATGAAAATACCTAGTATTTTGTAGGGACCCCAGTATTTGGTGTTAAACGTAGCGACTGGTTATCTGTAGGATATTCTAGGAGCGAAAAGTTTTAAGAAAAATCGATGGACCTATATGCAATAATGGTGAATGGAGAGTGAGAAACAGCAAAGAACTAGAAGATCTTTATGGCGATCCCCATAGTAGCTGAAATAAAGAGTGGCAGATTAAGATGGCTAGGACACGTACAAAGAATGGGGCAAGACAGAGAGGCAAATAAAGTGTTTGAAGGGCATACAAGCGGACGAAGACTACATGGGAGGCCAAGGCTAAGATGGCTTTAAGATGTGGAGCAAGATCTGCAACACCTGCGTATTAGGCGCTGGGGAACGCAGGTTGAGGATTGGGCTGTCAGGAGGGAGGCCAGGGCCCTACATGGGCTGTAAGCACCATAGAGTAAGTAAGGATATTCTAGGGGTAATAAAAGTATAAGTCCACACTTAGAATCTGGGTGGCACCTAGATTAATAACATACACTGCAAACTAATTGAAAGTATTTTTAATTTTCTATGCATTTTTTTCGTTTTGTTCTTTTAACAGATTCATTGTACTTGCTTTTCTCTCTAGAGTAGATTTGTCTGATTTGTTTTTCTCTAATCTCACTTTTACAGGTTTTGTTTTTTTTTGCTTGACCCAACTTGCCTGCATTCGTTCATTTAGATTACTTTTGACAGAGTGTTTTTCATTGTGTTTTTTACTTTGTCTTTTCCCTGACTTGTCAGAGTCAGGTAGTGTAAGGGGTCCTACAGCTTCACTTCTTATAACTACTTTGTTTTGATCCAGACCACAGTTCTGTTCAAATGTTTCCTGTTCAAAATGTTTAATGGGCAAACTTTGTAGGTATGCTACTGCCACTGAAATTAAAAGAAAAGAGGAAATAATATTAATTCAAAAAAATTAGCAGTTAAATAAAGTAATAATGTTCCAGATTATTATTATAATAATCTATGGCGCAACAGTCAGTGAAGGCTTAGGATTTCTTTTACAATAATATTAGTGGATGCCGTAGGTGTTGGTATACCAGCTGTACAAACTGTATTTGAGGTGTTCCAGATTATAAGTATAAGAGTATAAGAGGGTATCAACTAATAAGCTTCAAACAGTTCTCATAAGATTTTGTTAACTTTATGAAGTTGCTTAGTAATATATATATGACATTGAGTTGTCAGCTATTTAGTGTAGTGTTAGGTTTTAATTCCTTTTTGTGATTATTACTCTTGTTTTTACTCTGCACTTGGTAGCAGCAGGTGGGATTTCTGATAGTTTATGGAATGTGCCAAGACCATGAAGACAATTGGATTCTCAAACAGAGAACAAGAGAATCTGTAGGCCTGTGGTACAACCAGATAAGTATTCCTTAGGGGATTGGAGTGAAAATTTAAAATATTTTAATAACTTAGCTTTAATAGACTAGGTACTTAGGACTTAGGTAGAACAATCAGTCAAAGGCTAGATTTTTACCAATTTGTTTGACAGGCAATAGTTTAAGAATTTATGACACTATACCAGAAAATATATGATAATTTTGAATATATGTGTTGAGAGGTCACAAAGCATATTTTTCCCTCTGCGCTAAGAGAGTCGAGGAAGGATATTTTTTAGCACTATAGAAAGCGGGGAGTCACTAGGGCAGTTTGCGAGAACATTGAGGTCGCTAAACAAAGAGACCTTTCCAGAAAACACTGATCCAGCACAAGCTGACGAGACCATTAAAGATCAATTCAGTATATGTTTGTTTACATATACTGTATATAGGGTCATATGAGCCAAATTTCCAAAAAAAAAATCAGGTGAAAGAAAGTCTGGTGAAAAACTGGTGGCTGACTAATAAACAGTGTCTGTAATGAACACTATTGGAATTACTTTTCTTTAACGTATTCTATATATTTATTTAAATCACAAAAAAAACATTAACTCTTTTTTTCTTCTCGAGTCTGTCAAACGACTGACCAAAACATTGAAAAAATAAAAAATAAACATTGAAAATCATCGCCTTAGCGACACTCGGGCGAGCGAATAGACTCTTCGTCCCCGATTTCAAGCGGATATAGCATCCCAATAGACCTTAATCGGGTTTCTGCTGATCCCGCTACTTTCACCTTGGCTGCTCTGATATTACCATCTTGGCTGGGCACAAGCTCTTCAATTCGGCCAATTTTCCACTGCTGACGAGGTGTTCTATCTCCCAGTAAGACTACTTCTCCTACCTTAGGTGATCTGTACACTGATCTTCTTCCTTGTTGGTGGTTAAGTTTTGTCCGTTCTCTTAATGAAACCAAATACTGATCCTTCCAACTCTTCCAAAAGCTATCTAACAGCTTTTGCCCTTTCCTCCATGCATCTAATAATTGCTTCTTTGTTTCCGTACCGGCTGCTTGATTCGTGTTTGCTGGCTCGAGTATTCTTTTTGTTCCTAGGAAATCCCCTGGAGTTAATACGTTGTCCTCAACCTCCGGGCCAACGTAGAATAGTGGGCGTGAGTTAACCGTTGCTTCTACTTCTGTTAAAATCGTATTTAATTGACTCAGTGTTAATTGCTTCTTTCCTAGGCTTCTCTTCAAGCATCTTTTTACTAATCCCACCATCCGTTCGTAGACTCCTCCTGTCCATGGTGCTAGGTCGGTAGTAAATTTCCAGTCTATTCCGTTCTTTATACAGTAATCTAATGTCTCCTTATTAGTCAAGTCAGTGTGAATATCTCCATTCCTTAATATTGTGCTGGCTAGATGAAACTGCCTAGCATTATCTGAAAGAATTATCTTTGGCGTTCCCCTCCTAGCAACAAATCTCCGTAAGGACTGAAGAAATTCGTTAGCTGTCATATCATACACTACTTCAAGATGTATTGCCCTAGTGGTAAGGCATGTAAATAAACATACCCAACATTTATTACTATTACTATTAAATTTGAAATACAGTGGGCCGAAAAAATCTAGTCCTGTATTTGTAAATGCTATGTTTTTTGCTACTCTAAATTCTGGTAAAATTGGAAAACCTGGTAGTTTAAAGGCTCCCCCCTCCAATTTTTTACACTTACAACATCCTTTTATTATATTTGATATGACTGCCCTTCCCTTCGGTATCCAAATTTTCTTTCTAATTTCAATTAAAGTCTGAGCTACCCCACAATGAAAATATTTTTCGTGTATTTCAACAATCAATAGCCTTGTTAAATGACTTTTACCCGGTAATAATATAGGAAATTTGGTATCATATGTTATGTCCGCATTCTGAATTCTTCCCGAACACCTAATGATTCCGTTTTCATCTAAAAATAAGCCCAGTTGATCTTTTAATGCATTTCTTTTCCCTACTCTCATGTCTTCTAAAACTTTTCCCCATTCTTTTTTCTGAATAAATTTAACCCATGCCCTTTCACTTAAATTTATTTCATTAAGATAACCTAATTCTATTTTTCTTAGTTTATTAATAAATCTAAACCCTAATCTAGTTAATTTAATCAACTTCCAATAGCTAGAAAATTGATTTTCGTCTATCTGAAAAGGAGACCCAATTGTTTCTGTAACAGGAAAAGAAACTGTGCTAACTAAATTTGTTTTCAGTTCCTCATCAATTTCTTCAATAAGCCACTCAGGCCACTCTAAACTATCATTTTTTAACCAGAGCGGTCCGTTCCCCCAAGTTTGATTTTCTTTGAGTTGTATAGCGGAGCATCCTCTTGTAGCTAAATCCGCTGTATTTTCTTCTCCTGGTACAAAATGAAACTCTACTCCTTTGGTTTTTCTTATTTCTAATACTCTATTTTCTACAAATATTGGAAGAGGTTTCGATGACCTTATCCAATGCAGAACACATTTAGAGTCTGTAGCTAATATTTTCTTCTGAATATTTAAATTTTGTAAAGTTTCACAGATAAAATTTATGCTCCTTATTCCTATAAGTACTCCTAATAACTCTAATCTAGGAATAGATATCCCTTTAATGGGTGCTAATTTAGATTTGGCAAACACTAATTTCGTCTTATATTCATTTTTAAGTTTAAATCTAACATAAGTAACTGCTGCGTATGCATAACATGACGCATCACAAAAAGTGATTATTTCAATAGAACATTCTTCATTAAACTCTACCCACCTAGGAATATTTATCATTATTATTCCTTTTATTTTATCTGCAATACATTTCCATTCATTCCACAATTCGTCTTTTAACTTATCTTCCCACCCCAATTTTTGAATCCATAGTTCTCTTAAAAATATTTTTCCTAATAAAGTTACAGGTACAAATAGACCTAGAGGATCAAAAAATGATGCTATAAATTTTAAAATACTTCTTTTAGAGTTCCCTTGAACTAAGCTACTATTTTCTCTAGGAGTTTTGATACTAATGTCGTCTAATCTTGTGTTCCATTTTATTCCTAATACATTTACCGTTTCATCTTCTGATCGATCTTCTTTATTAAATATTTTTCTCACTTCCTCTGAGTTGGAACTAAACTCTCTTATGTTCATTGAGGCACTCCTAAAGATTTCTTTACTTTTTCGATATAATTCTATTGCCTTTTGTTCATCTTTGGCGCCTACTAATGCATTATCTACGTAAATATTTTTCATAATCAATTGACAAGTTTCATCTCCAATATGATTTAAGTGGAACTGAATTGTAGCGTTCAACAAAAATGGACTTGAGATTATCCCAAAGGCCACTCTAGAAAATCTCAATTCAATTAAATTTTCTTCTTTTGGTTCTTTGGTGATATCTTTAACCCACAGAAATCTGGTTACGTCTCTGTCCTTAAAATGTAAACCTATTTGCAGAAATGCCTTTTCAATATCTCCTACTAAAGCTATCTTAAACATCCTAAATCTAATTAGTATCGCACATAGGTCTTCCATCAGTACTCTTCCTCGCATGAGGCAATCATTTAGGCTTCTTTCTGACTTCTTTGTTTTAGCTGATGCATCGTATACAATGCGAAGTTTAGTAGTTGTTTTCTGGGGGGTAATTACAGGATGATGTGGTAAATAATGCTTGATTTCTCCTACAATTGTATTTGGTGTAATGAATTCCAATATACCCTTATTTATTTGCTCTTGAATTATCGAATCGTATTTAATTAATATGTCTAAATCTTGATTTTTACATAATGACTTGAGCCTACCGCGTGCTAAATGATAGTTGTCTGTAATGTCCGGTGGATAATCTCGCCAAGGCCAAGACACATGGTACCTTCCATCTATAAACTGAATGCTTTCGCTAAATTTCTTTAGAGCAATATCGTCTTCGATAACTGACGGGTTCCCTTTTATCCCTATACTTTCTAAATTCCACAATAATCCTAAGTCTTCCCCGGTTTTATTCACTAAACTTATATCTGGTTTGTCCAGGTAGGTGTACTCTTCCCAAGGTATAGCTGACTTACAATACGTAGTAAAACTGATTCCTATTCTTTGATTTATCTGCTTAAGTGCCTTTCTAGACCTTCCACTTACTATCCATCCTACTTCAGTATTTACTATGTACAACCCTTCTCTAATCTCTATTCTATCAGCTCCCATAAGGTCAAAATAGTACCCATTTCCTATTAAAAGATTGATATCCTCGAACCCTTCTTTTATTGTATCTTCATTCTCGGCAAATTTCAAGTATGGATAATTTTTCCTTATTTCAGCCACGACTGGATTAACTTTAAATTCTTTTAAAATTGTCGGAACAACATTTGCAGATATTTCAAATCTCTTTCCATTTTTTAATATAATATTAATTTTTACTAATGATGTTGTGATAGTTTTAGGTTTTTCATTGCCAAAAACATAAACTGAAAGTTGTTCCTTATTGTATTTTTCCAAATTTAATTGTTTAACTATTTGTTCTGTAATGTACGTCCTTTGACTCCCTGAATCCAACAGTGCTCTTATCTTTATTTTTTCTTTGTCTTCTGGTCCTTCAACTTCTGTAATAGCTGTCTGTAAACAAACTATCTCCTCTTCCCCTTCTCTATTTTCATGCTCTGTAGTATCTATCTTTCCTGAATTTATGCTTAATGTTGATGTATTTTTCTGTTTATTTTCTTCCTTACTTTTTGAAAACTTTTTTGGACAAAGACTTCTATGATGGCTTTTTATTTGCTTACAGTAATAACATGATTTTCTTACTGTACAATTTTTCGCATAGTGTGATTTTGACAGGCAAATATAACATCCCTCTACCTTAGCTTTTCTTTCATCGACGGTCTTGAATTGGTCGCATTGATCACTCCAGTGTTTTTTAAGACAGTAATTACATTTGGCTTCTACTACGGGTAACGCTTCTGTCGTACTTCGAAATTGTTTCGATGTACTTGCCTCACACTTATAATCCTTTGTTTCCCCTCCTACTGAGTAACTTACTCCTTCCTTTCCCCTTCCCGTTCTATTTTCTACCTTTTCCCTAGCTACTATTAATCTGTTTAAATACTTCCTTAGTTTATCTGGTTTTATCTTCGACGTGTCTTTATCCTCCTCTAGTTTAAGGATAATTTTTGAGGGAAACTTAGAAATAATAAGTGGAACTAAATGTGGATGAGAAATGTCCTCTCCCATTGCCTCTAATGATCTTAATGTTGATTCGATCTGATCTAAAGTATTCCTTAACTTGAAAGTTTGTTCCGTCGATGTAGGTATAAGCCTTAACTGATCGTACAGATCATTTTTTATCATTCCCTCCTGCCCGTACCTATCTTTTAACAATGAAATGGCAACCTGGTAATTATTATTTGTCATGGCTAACCCTGAAATACATCGTAATGCTTCGTCTGACAAATAAGATCGTAAATAATTAAATTTGTCGACATCCCTCATATTGATTTGGGAATGAATTACTGACTCAAAAGAGTCCCAAAACTCAGCCCATTTAGTGGTATTACCCCTAAATTTCTGTATAACTAATTCTGGGAGTTTAACTGATTTTTGAATTGCTGTGCTTTGTTTTGGTTCGTTATGTGTTTTATAAATTATTCTTTGTTTTATAACTGTCAGGTCAGTGTTTACTTCGTCGACGTCAAATTTTAAGTTATATTCTTCTTCTGTTTCTTGTTCTATTTTTGTAATTTCTGCTTTATTGTCTTCTAATGTCAGTGCTAATTTCATTAGGTTTTCTCTAAGGTCAAAAAAAGTCGTAGCGAATTTGTCAATTCTATCTAAATATTTGTCTATCTCAGGTTCGTCTAAGTCGTCTGTTTCTGTTAGTTTGTCCCGGATGGTGGCGATTAAATCTATAAGCCTTTTCTTTGCTGGTCCTAAGCCCATTCTTATTCTTCCGATTGTCGTCATTTTAATATAGATGTTCTTATTCTAATTATATTACCTTCCGCCTTCCGCCGTAAATCTGTTTTTTCTCTGCTACCACGTTTGTAATGAACACTATTGGAATTACTTTTCTTTAACGTATTCTATATATTTATTTAAATCACAAAAAAAACATTAACTCTTTTTTTCTTCTCGAGTCTGTCAAACGACTGACCAAAACATTGAAAAAATAAAAAATAAACATTGAAAATCATCGCCTTAGCGACAGTGTCTACTTATAATAATTTTATGGATGCTAAAGTTAAAATAAATGCAAAAAAAATCAGTTGATTCATCAGCACACATGAACCTTATTAGCAAATAAAAACGCATGCTAAGTCAGATCAGGATAAATGATTTTGAATAATTGTAAAGATGAGCTGTGAAGTCTCATGATTTTTTAATCTAGAATGCAATTCTAGTATGGATGAGGAGTGGAATCAATTATTAGAAATGAATAGACATCTCCACTAAAAGTAACTTCATTGTTGAAAAACCAACTTTCTATTGTAAAGATATTTTTAGTGGAGAGACATATTTCTTTTTACTTTGTGTAAATGTGATGGTGCGAAAATTGGATTTTGAGAGTTTGATGGCCCCCTGAGTCCAAAAAAGTGTTTTTGGACCGATTTTGACGAAATTTGGCACACATATTCAGAAAAATCATACACCGAGGCAAAATCGAGAAGTGAATTTTAGCTTCATATTTGGGGGTGCTACCCGCCAAAACTCTGAACAAATGTGAAAAAATTATTTCTCGAAAATGGTGCCGACGATTTTGATTAAACAAATTCTAAAATAGAGTCCATTTAAATATGAATCTAATGATATAAGATGTTTTCCCGGGAAAAATCTAGTTTTCACGATATTGATGAAAATAAATCTGATTTTGTTAAACATCGAAAACAAAAAGTTTCTGGGATCTGGGGCAGAGATATGTGAGAAAGTTAGTCTGAGTTGTCTCAGACCAATTTTACCAATTTTATCGTACTGGTAGTGGCTTATTATATTGATCTATGTGATTGAAAGATTTTATGATTAAGTACTCTGCGGGGATGTGTCTATCTCCATTATGATAAATTAATAATAAATAATTTATTGGACAATTTCAAATTCGACAATTGGACATGTGTAAATTGGTATTTTGATCTGTGATTCACAAATAAAATAAATACAAAGCTGTTGTAAATTGCATTCTTTCAATTTTTTTTTTAACTTACTATTATATGATTTAAATATTTGCTTGTCTCTGTACTCACTTGTTAACTGTCCTTTGTCTGAAATAACTTTCTGAGCAATATAATGAACAAGAAGAGATAAATATGGTCTTAAACCAGGAGAATAACTAGCAGTTAATCTTGCTAATAAGCCAGCTGATTCTTTGTCCACTTTCTTATTTACTTTTCCAGCCTTAAGGGAAAAAATAGCAGACAAAATTAAATATAAAGAATAATTCTGATGACATTTTAAATTATATAGCAAATATTTATCATTAGGACTGCTGAAACTAATTTTTCTTAGTCTCATGTTTAGTTTCTTTACTGCATATATCATTGGAAGGTGTATTATATCACTTTTAGTTATTATTTACTTTATAGTGACCCCTCGGGGATCAAACCAGGGACCCCTAACACTAATCGTTTTTTTTTTGTGTGTTATTTTTGAGTCTTCGATCAATTTTTTTTTTTTTTTTACTTTCATAAGGGGTGGTAATAAAAAAAAAATTTCACAACATGATAACGTTATCATATTAGGAGAATACTACAATGTGCTTGTTGAGGGATTGGGCTGGAGATTTATGAAATCAAAACGAAATATATGAAGATATCAGCGTCCCATGCCAGAAGATTATTTATTAGGACCTGTGGTTGAAGGAGAGTCAACATTTGACAATTTGAATGACTACATATACCTTGGGGTCAATATAAATAATAAAAATATTATTTCCAATGGAATTGCTGGAAGGATTTAAGCCGGTAACATTGCATGGGCTTATTTTGCAACGCTGACTTTATTCTTATCTGTTGACAAGAGAAACCAAACTAAGACTTTACAGGACACTTGTACAGACTGTAGTGACTTATGATGCTGAGTCTTGGACTCAGACTAGAGCCAATGAAAGAGCACTTAAGTGTGTTTGAGCAAAAAGTTGTACGACAGATCCGTGGACCAATATGGGAAAATGGTGAGTGGGGGATCCGTACAAATTCAGAGATCAATCGTATCTTGAGTGAAGTTAATACTCACAGCTCGCTTTGCAGTGTTATAAAGGTATATAAATCTAGATCTATTGTCTTCATGTCTTTTTTCCGTTTCTGAAACCTGCTTCGGTACCAAATCTCTTACCTTTAAAATAAAAATCATAAATTAGAGGCAAAATCTTTACTTAGAATTTCCTACTTTATTGGAAATAGTTTATTAGAAAAGATCTTACATTCTCTCTACTTATAACAGTTTTTATTCCATATTTTCCTCGTTCATACCTTTTTAGAACCATCATTACACCTGAAATCAAATATTAACATGTGAAATGTCAATAACAATACCTGAACTTGACAATTTGACATAAATCATTCATATTATAGTCCAGGAGATAAGCGTGCAAAAAAGTGTCTGATTAACATCAAGCTAGAATTTTGTATACAAGTCAATCTTTTAGCGCCTTTTAAGAATATGTGGTCGGCTAAGTTCGCCTGCGGGACATAGCTTGGCAATAGGCGTTTGAAAAAAACAAACCGGTGGAGAGCGGCCATGTCTCACCAATTATGGTGGACAATGTGATTTTCATGATCCTGAGTACAGAATTAGTTAGTAGACCGAAAATCAAGTTGATGTTAGTTTGTCCGTTGACAGGTGACCTCGTTGATTTTTAGTAATATTTGAATACCTAACCTATCAAGTGTGAAAATAACATCGACTTGATTTTTGGTCTACTAACTAATTCTGTACTCAGGATCATGAAAATCACATTGTCCACCATAATTGGTGAGACATGGCCGCTCTCCACTGGTTTGTTTTTTTCAAACGCCTATTGCCAAGCTATGTCCCACAGGCGAACTTAGCCGACCACATATTCTTAAAAGGCGCTAAAAGATTGACTTGTATACAAAATTCTAGCTTGATGTTAGTCAGACACTTTTTTGCACACTATCTCTTGGACTATTATAAAAATTCAAAAAATAAAACATCTATATCTGAGTGCGTTAACATTCTGTTATATCTATTAGTATATTGGGGCATGTGTAACCTCAAACATGTGAAATATGAGTAACAATGATAATAATAATAGAAATATCCTTCAAAATCATGCAGAAAGTAATGACAAAGCAGTCAATTGTCAATAAAAAGTCACAGCCTTGTAATACTGATTTTATCACAGCGAATGCTCAATTTTACGCACTTCGTACGGACTTCTAGAAGCTCTCTATTCTGCTGTTAAAACAGAAATAAAAGGTTTAATCCAATAGGAAGTTACTGCTACTTAAATTTTAATGACAGTAATAAATGAAAACCGGGCAAATGTGAATGAAAACAGCAGTAAAGTAAGAGGCATGCCCAGTGGTGACATAAGAAATCCGGCGACCCGACCCCCGCAACTTTTGAGAATGAGCCTATAATTTACAAAATTCACCCCTGTCCTTGGTCTTTTTTCACCTCTTTAATGGTCCTTCGGGGACAGATGGAGTGGGGCCGATAAAATAATATGTTGAATAAACTAAATGAAGTGTTTTATTTATTAATTGACTAATTGACCATGCCACTAAACAATACAGTACGATGTCACAGACAAACGTGGTCTTAACTGCAAAAAAACGTGGATTCGGAAAACTTAGGAGTAGCAAATTTCTATCAAAAAGAGAATCGCTCACTATGAATTCTCTAAGAAACTAAATACTTATTTCGAACAGAATAAACCATTCGTTAGGAAATTTAAATAAAAAGTTTTTTGAACGCTTTTTGAGAATTTAAATTTAGTATTACCTACAATAATATTCCGGGCAAAACCGGTGATCCATGTTTTTAATTCCATCGGCAAAAATCCAGGTTGAGCCAGCAATTAGGCCGATTTAGTCAATGCAGCCTTAATTACATTCAATGAATTTAGTTCCATCGGCAAAAATCGGGGCCCAGCAGGCATTTGGGGCATTTGGGCTGATGTAGAGTATATGCATCATGCATCCTAATATTATTCAATGAACTTATTTAATTCCTTTCCAAAAATCCGGGCCGAGCCTGGCTGGTCTAGTATACATTCTCTATAATATACTCTTTTTACAATTAGTATTAAATTTTGACACTCAGATTGGCCAACCTATATGAGAGAAAATTAAAGCCACTAGGCGTGTGGGAGGGGTGGATCCAATGACATTTTTATTTTCTTAGTTGGCTCGACCTTTTTTAATTCAAAATCCAGTGCTATCATTGGCTACCCTCCAAATTTTTTCTTTTTCCCCGCGCTGTCATACTAATTGTAAAAAGAGTATAATTTAATATCAAAGAATTGAATTTCATTGGTAAATATTTACATGTGTTTGTTTGTTTTTAAATGTATAGCGGGTCCAAATAATGGGGCCAGAGCCCCTTGCCTCCTGTACTCTCCCCCCCCCCCCCCCCGTGTAAGTCTATGAGAATTACACATTAAAAGAGACCAAAAGTGCTATGTTCAATATAAAAATAATATAAAAAATATATTATATCTTCTGGTGGAGACCCCATATGCGATTTGTGAACCCTGGCTTTTTTGAAAACCGTTGAAGGATTCTTAATGGAGCTGATCTTGATTGAATTCTTAGCAACTGTTGTTAAGGACTTACTTTTTGATAATAATTCCTGCTTAGGGTTAGAAACTTTAGGATTTACGTAAAATCTGATATATTCTTTTCTAAAAGATAGATATTTATCAGATTCTTGCAGTGGAATATTACGTTAAAAAATGACTGTAAAGTTAGATAAAGATCCATTACATACTGAGTAAAGTGCCAACATTAGAGATCCTGCTATTTATAATGGCCTCCACTATTTGAAGGTAGTAACTGTTAACTTCAGTTGGCGTCATCACTGCCAGTATGTATATCAGAAGCCCTTGACTCATTGTTATTTTATTTACCCAGCTTCGTGCCTGAAACAACAGAACAACTTAATTTTTTTCTACTAGCAAAATTCACAAATTTAGCATTATAAATTGACTTTTGATTTTTTATCATCAGTAAAAAAGATATATTTTTGCCAACTTTATTGCCACAAATAAATCAATGTTACTTTTTTTTACGCTTAGACTGCACAATACCTATAAATCAATGTTACGATGGCTTGATCATTTTCCTTTTTTTGATTTCATTATAATTATTACAACTAGTTAAAAACTTTACAGTCTTTGTTGGTATATTACAAAAAAAACCTTAGACGTTTCTTAGTCTGTCAAATGTTCTAAAATAAATAGTAGTTAGTGAAGTCTCACGTAAAAAGGGGTTCGTTGATATCCTTAACATAAAATAAACAGGTCAAGTGTGTGCTAGTCAGCACACAGCGAGGGTCCGTAGGCAACCCTGTATATTTTAAGTAGTACCCTATTGATGGTGTTTTTTTAAATGCTAAAAAGCTTACTTTGAACTATCCTATGGGTCTGATATTCTCAAAACACATAAACAAACTTCCGATAAAGTATTTTTTTGCCACTGAACCGGACTACAACCATATAAATACATCGAAAAGACCATAATTATAAAAAAGCGTATTTTGTCAATAAAAATATAATATAAAAATATTTTTTTCGAAATTTCCAAAAAGTGGTATCTTTACTTTTGGTCGAAGAATGTTCAGGATTTTTTTCAGATTTTTTGCACTTCACATAAGCGAGATAGAGGGGGGGGGGGGGGGGACACGTTTCACACGCGCTTCAAACTCGCTTACGCTCGCCCTATCAAAGTTATACCCAAAGACTTATATATTTTTGTAATCAGCTCGACGTACCCTTTCATATGATACCCCTTCACGGTGTCGAAAAAAAATTAAAAATTTTTAACCCTTAAGTTTTTTTACCCTAATTTTTTTGATTTTTTTTTTTTTTTTTTAAGTCGCTATATTACTATTATATAGTATGTGGGTAAGTACAAGGCACATACATGCCAAATTTCAAAGTGATCGGACGAAAGGTGTAGCCGTGAGAGCATGCGACAGGACGGACGGACAGACACACGCAGGAAAATATAAGGGTCCTTGGTTTTGCCTACGGACCCTAACTAGTTATTTTAAGGAGGGGGGGGGGACGTAAATTGTTGATGCTTTTTGGCAAAAGGCGTGGAAAATAAAACAATTAACAGGTGATATAAATTTTTGTAATCTACTCTTTAATACCTTTAATTAGTTACCCCACACAAAATTTCAAAAAAATATTCTTTTTTGTAGTGGGAATTATCCGCCATATTGGATTCCCAGTTAATCAGTTAAAATTGCTATTCAAATTTTTCCTATAGTTCAGCAGACCGCTTGGCATATTTTTTATACTTTTAGTACTGCAGAAAATAATCGATGTTTTTTGACAAAATGGCGCCGAAAATTAAACACTTTCCCTAAGTGGTATATATATATTTGTAATCTACTTTTCAATACCTTTCATTTGATACCCCACACAAAATTTAATTTTTTTTTTCAAATTACATGAATTATCCGCCATCTTGGATTCCCAGTAAATCAGATCAAATTGCTAATCTTATTTTTTCTATGGCCCACCAGACAGCAACATTTTGCATATTTTTCTATATTTTTAGTAAGAGCGGAAATACGATTTTAGGGGGGGGGGGGACACTCAAAATTTCGGCGCTGATCATTAAATACTTTCCATAAGTGGTATATATTTTTTATAATCTACTCTTCAATACCTGTCATTTGATACCCCCTCAAAATTTTAAAAAAATATTTATTTTCGCATAACGTGTTATCCGCCATTTTGGATTTAAACAGCTGATAATTTTGAGTTCGCTATATTTTTCCTGTGTGCGCGTCAAAACTATCTTTAATATTGGAAAGTTTCATGTTTTTATCTCTTTTTATACAAACGTTATTGGAACCGTACAGAGTGACAGACAGACAGACACATGAACGAAACTATAAGGGTTTTTTTTGGTTTTACCAACGAAACCCTAAAAAGGATCTAAACTGTAGACCCTCATCTCAACTACTTTACAATATTATACTGCTACAATAACTGCCTTGTTTTGTTTCATGTCTTTTGAATAAATGTTTCCAGTTGTAGCTGAAATAAACTTCTAAATGGCCACCATCTTGACATGGCTGGGCGATTATGCTCGTTTACGATCTCGTCCTATTTGTTAAATTACCTACGGAACCTTTGTGTATGCTGCAAGCACGTATTTAGCCAATTTATATTTTGCCGTTCTATTATGTTCGGATCAATACAACATTAGATTATTACTATACGAGTATATTGCACTTTGCTTATCTACTCGATGTGAACTTCAGTGTACATTATTGTTTGAAAAAATGTGTAGGAAGATTTACTTTATAGAATATATTTAGTTATGCTTAGTTTACATAAGCTTATAATTCTAACTTAGAACAAGGCAAGGTGGAATTGAATAGCTTGTGAGAATGTAACAATAGATTGGAACAATATCTAACCTCGTTGATAGCTGTCTCCAGCCTGGTATTGAGCTCAGCATTATCTTGAGCCTCCCAGGCTACGTCATCCTTTAAGCCAATAGACACTAGGAAACCACGAACATTCAGCTTCTCCGTTAGCCTAAGCACCAAATTAGTTAATCAAATGCATTAGCCTACAATACAGCGCTTACAGAAATAAATCTAGTTGACATAACTAGCAGATGACTATACAGTATACACTTCGCACATACAGCGAAGAGGAAAATTGTTTACCTCTGGCATCAGAAAATATATAATTGCACCTAATGTGCTTCTGATGCAACTGAATAGCCACAAAATTTTGATTTTTGCTGATTCTAAAATTAGTTAATTATGTTTCTCAGGTGCCCATCATTGACTTAAGAATTAAGGCTTTTTAGAACAAATTATCAACTGTTTTGGCTATAAAACTGATTCAGTTTGATCTTAAATGAACTTAATATTGATTCTTTTCTATTAGTTGTATTAACAAAACTGGCATACAAGTTTATGTGTGCATCCTTGTATTGTTAAAAGGACGCCAAATTGTATTGTAATTTGATCAATAAGGCTTATGTTATCGTGAAATTATGAATTTTTATTTTATAAATCCAAGGACGATACTAACAAAAATAACTTCATCCTTGAATGCAAGGGTCTTCTTGTGCATTTTATTTGTTCAATGTAGAAGTGAATAATAAATAAACCTAAAAATTCTGAGAGGCTTAAGTTACTCTTCCTGACACTTGTCCCAGTATCAATAATAATCCGGGTTCGATTCCCAGATAGGTAATTTATCATGTTCAACACATGTAATCTCTCCAATAAAAGTGTAAAGGAACATTATATAGTAATTTTTTATTCTTTTGTCGTCATTAATTTAAACTAACAATAGAAATTAGTCCAATTAACTCTTACAAAACTTCTCAATTACTAAATTTAAATTTCATAATATCTAATTTAATTTCTTTATTATTAAAGTGTTTAACAGGTGATTGTTAATATGTATTTCGTTTTTGATTTTTATCTAAAGCTGTTCGCACACGGTCAATTGTATTGTTAATATAGACATATTTTCTACTACTGACAGTGGTGAAGTGGATCTTGACGATGAAAATTTAAATTCCAAACATCGATCCTGGAAAATGGTATGGATATTAACAGTATTATTGAAGATATGTGGTCTTACCTCAATACTTATTTCACCTGAAAATTTTGTCGTGGTAGCAATTAGGCCGCTTGCAAATAACCTATCTACCTTGTAGTTGTTATGAAACAATTTTTTCAGATTTATTTAATTATTTTCAAGACTTTATTATTTAAAAAATGTCTGAGAAAAAGACTGAAATGGTTCAAGCATTTCTTTGAAGTTATGCTATACATGCATGTCCATTCGTAAATAATTACAATAATCGTTTGCTTCTCTAAGGAAAATTTCTTTTGTTAAGTTAACATGAGAGTAATGCTCCCTTCTCGTAATCTATTCTTAATTCACTGTTTACGGTTGAGCAACATCATCTCGAGGCAAATGGAGTATTATTTTGTGGATGTAAACATTCGATCAAACGTAAACGATGGGTTAAACATTGACATGAATATTAATTAGTGAGCGGTGTTGCAATATTGATATACAGTTTAACATAATATTGCCATGTGGATTGATCAATATGGACATGGACCGTTTGTGGGCCGCTAAAAACATTTTTTTTTTTTCGGAAATAGATTTTTCCAACAACTTATGTGGTTAAATTCGTATTTAAATGACTTCTAAATTGACTTTTTAAATCAAAATTGTCGGAAACCTTTTCGAGCAATAGAAATAATCTTGTAAAACTAAATTAATTATTATTCCGTTATAAATGAACCTGTTGAAGTTATAAAATAAAATTTCTTACATGATATAGTGGCCGTCGTTTGACAAGTAGTTGCAAGTGTTAACTCTATCAAATTTATTTCTACCAGAATATGAGTGATTGTCTTTATGAAACTGAGGTTTCTGTATGATATCAAACACTTCTTGCAAAGGCATCTAAAACAGTGAAATAAAATAATAAAAATTGTCATGAATATATTGTTATTTTTTATGATAAATTGTTATTTTTATGATGAAATTTGATATAATGTTCAATGATAATTAAATGTACACACCTACTTCGGAAAATGGTTATATTCGTTTAAAAAAAAAAAAAAATAGTAGGAATCGTTTTTGAGAAATAAAACCTAGCCGTTGAGAGACTTTACCGTGGATCAATAATTGAAGCGAGCGTAAGCGAGCTTCTTACATTCAACGAAATATGCATCTTGTCTGTCTGTCTGTCTGTCTGTCTGTCAGTAACGTTTACGCGTGTGACGATAACTTGAGTAAAAGTTGACTGATTTAGTTGAAATTTGGTATACATGATCTTCTTACCAATACTCAGGCTAAGTTCGTTGGACAGCGTGATCCGTCCAAGAGTTCGCGCGCAATGCTCGCGTAAACGTGAGCTTCAAATTTAAAATTGGAATTTCAGGACGGGAAAAAATTCTATCATCACCTACTCGATGAGACAAACATTTTTTTCAAATAACATTTTTCAGTAAAACCAACAACGACACTGCTATGATTTAATAAAGATCGCTAAAACTATTAAAGCGGACCTAAACGTTAAAAATAGTGAAAACAACCTTTTTACCGATATCTTACGTTCTAACGTAACGATCTTAATAAAACTTCATGTACATCGTCTAAAGTACAATTGAAACAAGTATGTAAAATTTCAACTTGATACATGCAGTAGTATTTGAGTAATGAAGTGATACATTTATAATATTAGTTTAAAAGCTATTCCGGGTGGTTAAGATTCTTATAGTCGTTTTGTGTGTAGGTTTGTTATGAAGTAAAGCTTTGTACCGAGTACCCCCACTCTACCCCTTACTACCCTCTTCAACTTATCTTCAACTATAACATTCATCATGAATAACAAATTTCAATATTCAGTATTTAATTGCATATTTAATTGCTCGCTTCAATGATAGAGCCACGCGATGCCTAGTAATATTATTCTGATTATTATTAGATGTGTCCTTATGATTATCTGGTCGAAGTAAAGAGGTAAAGTTCTAGACTGCAGTGGTTCTTAACCTTTTGGTAACCACGGCCCCCTTAAAATCTCCAAATATAATATATATAATACCTAAATACCTTTCGAGGCCCCCTGGGGGGCCGCGGCCCCCCGGTTAAGAACCAATATTCTAGAGCATCGGTCACCAACCGATGGTCCATGGACCAGGGTTGTTTCCAGACTAATCTTGACGAGAATTCTTAAAATATAAATGGCACTCTATCATCCAAGGACAGTCTTAAAACTAAATTCCAGTCATCCATATACACCTCATTTTTGGCTATCCATAAAAAGAGAATAAGGCGCGCTTCACGTAAGTACGTGAGGCGATAATCGCCGGTTTCTATATAGTTGCATATTCTTTTTCTATATTCCCTTCAAGACCTTAAAATTGATGTATAACATGTCATGGAGACTAACAACTTTTTTTTAGTCGTCCATTATATTGGAAATATTAAGTGAAAATTCCAAAAAGTGTACAGTTACCTCAAATGCCGAGATGCACCTGTGTGTGCCGAATTTCATGTTCCTAGCTATAGTAGTTTATGAATTGAAACATGCCAACGGACAGACACCAACGGATTTTTAGTTAAACTAATTTAACTAAAAATGAATAATACATTAGCTTAAATTATTTTGTTCTGATTTAACTAAAGGCCCCCATACACGGTCAAAATGTTTGCGCAAACATGATGCTTGACGTGTATGGCCTAAATTGGTCCGATATCAGGTTTGCGCAAAATGTTTGATCGTGTGTCGGCCTTTACTTTAATAATTCTATTTCAATTAAAGATATCATTAAAGATTTTGTAGTAATTAAATCAGAATTAATTATTTTCTTCTCTTTTAGGTTTCTGTACGAAGTACAAAAAGAAACCTTATATTATAACGGCTCTGTCTGTCTGTCCTGGCATGTTTCAATTCATAAACTACAATAGCTAAGAACATGAAATTCGGCACACAGGTTCATCTAGGCATTTGTGACAACAGGACACTTTTTGGATTTTTCACTCTTAATATTTTCAAGATGGCGGCCAATATGGCGGGCGACTAAAATGTTTTTAGTCACCATGACATGTTACACATCAATTTAAGGTCTTGAAGTGTAGAAAAAGAATATGCAACTATTAAAATTTTACACTTAAAAATTTTAACTTAATCGTACAGAAACCGGCGATTATCGCCACACGTACTTATGTGAAGCGCGCCTTACTTGTTTTTACATAAACTTGTGCAGTTCATATTAAATGAATGAAAGTTCTTTGATAATTATTTTACAAATTTATTTATTTTTTAGGTTATTCATATTAGTTGTCCGCGAGAATGTAAATTAGGAATGTAGTGGTTGTTAGAACTTAATTTATATTAAGCAGAAATGAATTTGCTTTACTTAACAAAATAGAATCAAAGTCATTCTCATAAAATAAATATATATATAAAACACACCAAGAAAATTATAAAATTTAATTGATTGACTTACAGTTACTTCCGAAGACATAATTTTATTGAGTTTTTTGAAAAGTTTATCTTGAACGTTTTGAAAGTCGTTTGCTTTACTCTGAGATATTTTCTTCAGCCATTTTTTTATTTTCAACTTATTTTCTGTGATCTAAAAAAATAAAAATAAGAATGAAGTAGAGGTACAAAATAAAAACTATGTAAACCCTGTTCTTGTCTTCCGAAAATCCACAGAGAAAATTAAAGACAAAATCTATTGTAAGTTTTCCAGTATGACACAGATGATCTGAGGATCATGTTAAATTATTTATATTTATTATTATTCAATTTAAAAAAAAGTAAAAGTAAAATTCTAACATAATCAAAGACACGAGGTCTGATGTTGCCCTTAATGGGTGAAATATAACTTTTTTAGGGTTTCGTAGATCATCCTCGAAACCACTTTGGTTCATATCCCCAGAACCGTTCACGATAGAGAACCGTTCACAATTTGAAATTTACAATACTGGCGTAACTTTTTGACCCACACATAGGATAAATGTAGATAAGGTTAACATTTAGTATGCACATACGTAATACGCAAAAATGTGCGAACCTAAATTTTTTATTTTGTATAATTTTTGAGATGGTATCAAATGAAAGCTACTGAAGAGTAGATTACAAATATATATATGACCTTTTATGACTACTGTGCTTTTTACCACCAATATTGCGTTTAAATATCAAAGCGCCAAAATTTCACCCAACAAAAATGCCCCCCCCCCCGTTCCACCCCATTAGGGCTAGTCCTAAAATTATAAAATAATTCATGCTAATACCTTTTGATAGGGTGATGAAAATTGCCTTAATATAATTAATTTAAAGTTTTTTTGTTACCGATAAAATTCATTATAAGACCCCGAGGAATCGAACCAGGGACATCTACTCTACTAGCCTTACTCTACACTATTTTTTCTTTTGGGGGATCTATTTAAATTTGTTTATATATTTTTTACTTTCATATAGGGCGGGATGGGGAAATACTAAAATGTTATTTTAGCAAGTAATAGCGTATATATGCCGTATAATCTACGAAACCCTAAAAAGTACTTGCTTGATGCAAGTACTTCCCTGTGATTTTTTAAATTAACCAATTGTTAATAGTCCAGGCAACGAAGGAAAAATAGGGGATAAAAGTCCTACAGAAGCGAAATTTGGTATAGATGTAGGGAGAGGTATCTTGAACAACATACTAAAAGTTATAATTGGTGGAAGGCTTGGCAAGGTGGGGGAAGGGCCGTAAAGGTCCCATTTTTTAGATTTTTGTGAATAACTCAAAAACTAAAGCCTCCAGCCAAAAAAAGATTGAGTACAAAATTATTTTAAATAAAATTCTCTACAAAAAATGTCTTATTCATTAATTTGCTAGGATCAATAGGTGTAGGGTGGAGGGTTGTTGATCCACTGTCGTATCTTTAAAAATTTACGAGACCAGCATGAGTACTACTTACACAAACTGATATTGATGCACATTAATAACTGATATAAACAGATGCTGATAACTGATAAGATATAAGTAAAATAGAGACACAAGGGAAAACTTTAGTTAACTGTTGACTTTACCGATATTCTGGTAGATTGAAAGTTGGTAAAATGTAAATATATACTTAATATGCATACATTACATTTATATATACATATATCATTATATTAATATACAACTACGATTATTTTACTCAATCATTATTATTTTCAATGTCATGCCTGGAACTAATACTAAGCTAATGTAACGGGATTTAATTGGGCCAGCATTATATTTTCCTTCGTACATAAGAAAGTTGATTGGACAACTAAATAAGCGGTAAAATAAAAAAATAACTTCAGAATTCTACAATGATGACCACTGACAGCTAAGTTAGGTTAAAATAGATTAAAAAGGTTTAATGTGACGAAGACTAAAAAGTAAAAAATAATACTTTACGCGCCTTACGCTTTTAACTTTAGTGACACGCATATACTGTGATCTCTCGTCGTACTGTGGCTGTAAACAAATTAGTTTCACCTTTTTTGGTGCATGTTTTATAAAAACATGGTCATATTTTATTTTTTATTTAATTATTTTTTTTTTTTTAATATAATATTTTTACGAGTATATTAATAATAAACGTTGCCTTACCTTAGGACGTTGCGCAATAAAGTGCTCAGGAGGAATATCCTCATATTCCAATAGTTCTGGACTGTACTTTTTACTTTTCTTAAATAATGACTTCCACATTTTCGAGGCATGTTTGGAAAACTTATATTTTCGAGATTCCTTCTTTTCTTCTTCCTCAGCGTTATCGATGGATCGATTTTCTAGGTCGTCCTCAACTTGTGCAGAGTTCTCTTGAGTATTACTAGTATTGTCCATATTATTAAAGAAGCTTTCGTTTAAATGTTTCGAATAGCGTAAATCACCACTTAGTAATAACTTAGATGATTTGTATTGTCTTTTATTTGGGTTCTTGTGTTGAAATGTGTCATGTGAGTAAATTTGACGTTTGTGATTTGGAAATGACAAACGTTCAGAGGGTCTAAAATCGGCAGATTTGTTTTGGGCTGATGGATCACTCGAATAATGTTTGTGAGGAAGGCAACAATGCGTTAAATTTTCAGCGAAATTTCGTTTATTACAATGATTACATTGTGTACACTCGGTCCAACGCATATCGTCAATAAAATGCTTTTGATCGTAATGATTTGAGAAATCTCTCTCGTAAACTTTCCGAGAACACTGAGGAAATCCGGGATGTTTTGCTCCGGCATTCCCACTTAGTTGTTCCTGTTCTATGACTCGATGACCGACAAAAGCTTCGTTTTCCTTTTTAACAGGAGGACACTGATTAATTATAGGGTTTTTAGAGTTTAAACTCAAATTACTACTATTTTCAAATAAACTCTGAAGCCCATATAACACATCCTCCGACATATCTCCCAGAGCATATTCACAAATAGAATGACAATCATTAATGCCAGGACCAGTTGAGTTATTAATTACTGAATCTTCTCTATAATGTTTTTTGTTAGCTGGTTTCGTGTTCGACCTATTTGATATATGTGGCTCTGTACGTAGCATTTGACCTCGAGGAAAATGATCATCCGTGTTTCTCTGTGTATCCCAATATCCCACAAAAGAATTTAATTTACCACACGTGCAAACTGAACAATTAGGACACTCACGTTGCAGTGCATAATTTTTAGTTCTATTTGCAATGGGGGAGAACTTTGTTTGTTTTGAACTGTTCGTAAGTTTTTGGTCTGATATTAATTTTGAGTCGCCGGCTTTACTTTTGAAGTTTTCCAATCTCTTTCTAATGGCGGAAAACATCATTTTTGGATCGGGAAAACAGTCTATGAACTCGGTAACTGATTTGGTCGATAACTGATCTTCAATGCTAGTTCTACCAATGCCTTTTAATAAAAGATATTTGAAAGCATCTTCTTCTGATTGACTAAGCAACAGCTTCTTTTTTTCGAGTTGAATTTTGCCGTTATTTTCATGATCCACCTCTTGAATATGAAGTGGGTAACCATTCTGATCAGGATTACATGACTGATGTAAAGGATCCCCCTTTCCGTTTACAACGTCATGGCTTGATTGTGAGACAAAACCAGATTCGTGTGTTTCCATAACTCTATTATTTAATCCTGTTGCGTTAGGCGACGGGATTTTTATACTAGGACTATCATTTTGAAAATGTGGCAGCGGCATTTTCAGACTAATATTTTCTTCTTTAATTTTTTCTTGAGAAAAATCAATTAGAAGAGAGTTTGTGTTTTTCTTTTTTAAAAGAGCAATGCCTTCACTCGAACTATTTGAAACATCTTTACTAGTGTTGACTGCGCTGGTTTTATCAGTGTCTTCACATGTACCATTGGTGCTGGAGAAACTGCAGCTTTCTCCCTCTTTTTGAGTGGCCGAGTATGCAGAACCTTCCAGGATAATTCTTTTGCTGCTGATCTCGCTTTTTTTTAATTCAAAAGTTGAAGACGTACATGTTTCGACATCACAGCATAACACATTTAGTCCATTGAATACCGTGGAATCACAATGTTTATCCACTACTGTTTGAACAAAAGCATCGGGGTTCGAAGGTGTTTTTTCGGGGTCCAGCTTTTCTAGGACCTGTAGCGTGGTCCTATTTTCATTTTTGACAAATAATTCGTTCTCAGTAACAGTTTTACTTTCCTCAAAAGATTTATTTTCTTTATGAAGATCCACCTCACTTTTAGAGTAAGTAGTGTTTAATTGTTCAATATCTGGTTTACTATTTTCACCCTGAACTCTAAGATCAATGAGATAGGGAGTTTTTTTCAAAATTTCTATACTTGTAGCAGACAAACTACTCGTGCGTTTTTCACTTGTTAGTGAACGCTTATTTGAATTATCATTATTTTCCGTAGCAAGGTTTCCCCATTCATCGCTAGTTGTGAAAGTTTTGGTTGCGCTATTAACTTGCATGCAGCTTTTTTGACGTATCATAGATCCTGCATTATCTGAATGGTCTATCTCTTCCACATTCGGTTTATCTCTGCTTTGCGTTGTTTTAATTTCAGTGGTGATAGCCGCTTCCATTTGATCCTTTAAAGATTCCTCATTGGCTAAAAGCTTACACTTTTTATCCCGGGACAAGCTACCATCTCTTTTCCCCCTAAACACTACACTACTATTTGATATGCTACGACCATTACTCGAACTATTTTCTGATTGAGCGCTGCTGGATAAACTTCTATTTTTATTTAAACATTCATCAGAAGAGGTTTGACCAGGAAGACAGTCACTTGCATTAAGAGAAAGAAGATCTTCAGGATTATTATTTGTCCGACTAATTTCCAATTTCTTATCACCTCCACTCTGTCCTTCAGTATACTTAATTTCTAAAGGCTTTTGGTTGCTGTCGACACTTCCTAATTCAATATTGTCTTTATTAAAATTAATATTCAGTTTACCACAAAATTGAATTTGCAAGATGTTACTTCTTTTAGATGGGTCCGAAATTACTAATTTTGTGTTGATGACGTTTTCTCTTTGTTCGGTTTTCAAATCACATTTAAATGCTGTACTTGCACTTTGAAGGGATGCTTCCAAAACATTTGTACGAGGTTTCTGACTCCTTTCATTGTTTATAGTGTCCATGTCTGCGCATGATTTGCTGCTGCCAACACAAGGGCGTTCTACCACTATATCTCTTGAGATAAAAGAGCTGTTAAGGTGGCTTTGTTCTAAATAATCTATATACTTTAAACAGCTTAGTGAATCTCGATATTTTCGTCGGTTTGGCATAAGGTTCTTATCCTTCGTTAAGTGATCATTACATTTTTTCTCGTCTCTATCAATGATGTTTCTATTTTTGTCTCTCTTTTGATTGTTATCATTATTATGACTAATATAGGAAAGTAAAACATTATTACTTTTCTCAATCTCAGAAAATTTGTTTAATTTATTATCGAATTTACTCTCCCTCAATACATTAAACGAAGGATTAGTGTCTTTTTCCGGAAAATCTTCAATCTCGTTTATGATTCTCTCTAAAGTAGATGAACGCTGAAAACAAACACCTCGACTTTCATCAATTCTAGATTTTGTCTTGTCACGCTTTCTCAAAATATTAATTTCAGGATGTTCTCTTGAAACATCACTTCGTTTTAGTAGGTCTAAATCTCCTGGATTTCTTAGAGAAATATTGTTGGGAACGCTTGTATCTTTGATTCTATCAAACATCGATAAAGAATACGACGAACTATTCAAATTATAATCGACAGAAGACTGAGCAAAGTTTCGTTGTGAACTCAAAGGATCTGATTCCTGATTCGTGATTCTAGGCGACGTAGAGTCAGGTTTACATTTATTTTTTATGAAAACCCCAGCATTTTTATTAAGGTTCTTGTCGAATGCTCGTACACTTGAACTGTTTTCGAAATACCCTTTTATATTGTTCGAATGGGCTAAGTTCCAAGGGAACATCGATGAACTATCTCCCAAATCCCTCTTTGGTTTTTTTAACAAGACATAATCATAGTTTTTCATGGTGCTGAGACCTTCACTCGAAGATAAACTGGGTTTTTTCTTTATAGATTGAACAGAGTTATCTTTAATGGAAATTCGAACATTTTTATTTTCAGCTAAATTTTGAAGTAATTTCTTACTTTCTTCACGTATATCAGTGTGGAATTTCTGGCACATTTTAAGGTAGATTTCATTTTTTTTAATCTTGTTATTACAATTACTAGCTTCCCTCAGGCCAGTTTTGCTGGCCGTCCTGAAACCTAAGTTAATTTCGGTGGCGTTGTTTGGACTTCTAGCGTCACCAATTTCATGTGTTTTCTCCTTGTCTGTAGTTTGATCATTTTCATTAGCGTATATTAAACTTACATTACAAATCATATCTTCTCCTCCACCCTCGTTTTTGACAGCTGCTCTTCGGCAATTTTTCAAAAGCCACTGAGAACTTTTCGTAGAGGGGACAACCTTGTCCTTGATATTCGAGTTTTCTTCTTTACTTTCTAAAAAGAATTTATTTAACTTCTTTCGACCTAACGAAGGAGAAAACCCAAAATCAACGTCCCCTCTTGTATCTGTATATTTCTTCTTCTTCCTATCTTGCATTTCTTTATAACTCTTCTCGTAATCAGCTAAATTAGAAATTTTGAATATCTCCTTAACACTAGGGAGTTTGCAAACAGGCAAATTTGTTATCGGAGGGATAGTAGATTTTTCTATAAGAAGACGTCCGTTGAGATTATCGCTTGTACTCTGTTGCTCTTGTCTCTTTTTTTTAATTTTCTTTAAAAATTGTTCGCTGAGTCTAAGTTCGTAATCCTTCAGATTTTCCATTAAGTACAACTCTTTTACCGTTATATCCTGCATCCCTTTCATAAGAACATCTTCTTTATTGAATACTTTAATGTATTTGTCGCTTTTCAAGTTATTCTCAGTAGTTTCTACCTTGTTACTTCCTTTATTATTCGGATCTATACTGCTAAGGTCTTTTCCTCTTCTCTGTAAAGGAAATTCTTTAACAAATGATATCTCAACCGACTTTTCGTCATCATTGTCTTTTAGACACTCGAATTTCGCTTTCTTTTCTATTTTCATGCCATCCGAAGGCTCTTTTTGAGTTGGTTTATCTTTTTCAGATTCATAATTATTTTTCCGATATTTATGTTTAGATTTCTTACTCTTGCCTTTATAGTCACCTCCCTCGTTTTTTTCGAGTTCGTGCATTCGACTTTCTGGTACTTTAGATAGGTTACTTTCATTTTGATCTCTCTCTTGTTTATTAGAACGAACATTTTCTGGTTCTTTAAATCGATCACTTTCTAGTTTATTAGGCTGATGGTCAAATTGATCATATTCACCACTTTCACGAGGGTTGTTGTGCTTCTTCTTATGTTCTTTCTCTTTATGTTCGACTTTTTTCTCCCTTCTGTGTTTTGATTCCTTGTCTCCATGTTCATTCGTCTTTGCATTAGTTTCACTAACAACATTGATATTTTCTTCGACACGACGGCCACCTTTTTTCGACTTTTTTTTCTCCGGACATATTACCGTAACACTATCAACAACGGCGTTAGCTTTACGATTTTTTTTCTTACTTTTTCGTTCACGATGTTGTTCATTTTTTCTTTCATTCCCGTCATTTTCTTCCGTAAATTTATCGACAGAGCTTTCTAAGATTATAAAGTCGGTTTTATCTTTAGTTCTAATTTTAGATTTCAACTGATCATCATTAGACTTTTCACGTTTCTCACTATACTCCGATTTTGGTTTGTCCGAATGAACTTTAATTCCACCTTTGCGTCTTTCACTATTTAACTGATGATTTGATTTTTCTTCATTGTCTTTCTTTCTTTCTCTTTTTTTAGACTTGTCAACGTTCTTTGACTTTTCTTTAACTCCGGCGTTCTCTTTGTCACTGGTCTTAATATTTTTATCAAACCTTACCCCATCTTTAGTCAATTCACTTCTTGGATTTGAGTTTTTTAAAATACTCTCTATCTTGTATAGCGTCTCGGTTTCCGCTGTCTGTTTGCCGCTTAAAACTGGTGTTTTAAAATTTGAGTTTTCATTTTCGATAACTCTTTTCTTATTTGTTTCACTTCTATTTATTTTTTTATCGTCTTTGTCACCTACTAAAAGTAAAGAAATTTCAACTTTCGGTTTATCCTTTTCGTTTTTTTTATCGTTAGATACTGTACGATGTGATTTCCTTGTTTTTCCGATGACAGGTTCATCTCCTTTCTCCTGTTTCGACAATAGACTTTTCTCTTTTTTCAAATTTCTCGATTTGGTTTCGTGGTCCCGATCTTTATAACGTGGGCCGTCACTGGTGTCCATAATTTCACTGTTAACCATTTGTTCTTTATTTTAATAATTTAAGTATGCTGTAAGACTTTTGGAATTGTTTATATGTACAACATAGAATTTTGAATATCTTGCCTTACTTTATCTTTGGAAAGGATTAAAACACTGAATATAAACACTAAAAATTTAATTTCTTTTCTTCAGTCATTTAAAAAAATAATTTGACAAAAAATCAAATGATAATAAACTAATGACGTTTTAAGTGACAAGAAAAATGACACAAGACGCAATGTGAAGAGAGTCGAGAGTCGTTGCAGTATCTTGTGCCAACAGACTAACGAACTAGAAGAAGTTGAGCTAATCACTTATTTCAGCTCATAAAGAAATAATCTAGTCGTTATAAATAATAGCTGTTCATGAAGTTGGACTTATATATAAAATAAAACTATTAAATTAAGTGCTAACATAAGCAGTAAAATTCATATTAGTTTAGGTATAGTAAATATAAAAAACAAATCACTAAAATGTAGCCAACATATCTGTACTACGAACTTTATAAACATTAGTAATTGCTTTTTGACAGTAAAATAAATCATTTGTTCCGAACATAACGAAGCATTGTGGTTATTCTGAAAAAAAAAAAATTTGTCTGCCAATTAGTGTGGCACATAGCTTCCTCGTATTCTATCACGTATTTTATCAATGTTATGCTTTTCAACCCATTATTTTTTATTTATTTAATTGTTCCTCTTCTTTTAAATTCTGTCAAAATTGTTTTGTTTTATTACACGAAAAAAAGTATCAGTTTTGCAATATTTAATGAGCGCAGTCGGTTGAAATTTATCTGGGGCTATCTGCACTATTGACAAACCATCGTTATTTCTTAAAAATGGGATGATTACATTTGAAGATATAGGAGTTAATAAATATTTGTTTGTGCGCACGAGGAAGATTAAAAAATGGGCGCAGAAAACTTATAAGGGACCAATAATAGGCTCATTATGACCTACCATTTAAATTTCATTAAATTCTGACGAATTGTTTTTATTTTAAGATCTGTTGGTTCGCAAAAAATGTGTGAGACAGAAACATGACCAGAAATGCTCCCTGTTGTCTGAAACAGATTTCTATCTTGGAATTTTTGACATCGGCAACACTTTAGAACGATCACATAGCTTCCGCTACAATCGGTAGGCTTGGAAGCAAAAGGGGGAAACAAATATTAATAGGGTTGTAAAAGCATAACATCGACAAAAGTACGCGATAGAATGCGAGGAAGCTATGTTCCAAAAAAATTGGCAGACAATTTTAAATTTATTATCCTCAATTAGTTAGATTTTAAATCAGTAGATACATTTAATTTTAATCAAGTTTGCGAGAGTTATTTTACTATAAAAATAGATAAGACAACCTATATACTCTACAGAAAGTAACGTTTTCTAATTATCAAGCCCAATATATCAGACAGATTTAATTTATTTTGGCTCAGTATATAGCAATATATTTGAGACAGACAAACAAAGAAGGGAGGATGTAGTAGCAGTACCTCCCAGGATGTTCGTTAAATAAAATAGTGAGGGAGATTGCTCTTCAATGTTAATTACATTTCTCACAGTCAGACAAACAGATTAATTTTATTCAATTTATAAAAATACTGAATAAATAAATCAAAATAATTTATTACAAGTATTAAATTATATATCTTGCAGGCAGACAAATTAAGCTTATGCAATGTGTAAAAGGTAGAAATACAGCTATATGGTACATTTAAATAGAAATAATTTTTACAAGTGCTACATGTGAACTAGATTTCTCACAGATAGACAAACAGATTTAACTCATTTATAAAAGACAGGTTATGAAATTAATATTATTATATTATATTACCATTTATTGCATGAAATGTATTTACATCAATATAGTTAGATTTCTATTGTTATTTTTCCTGCTAATCAGCCTAATGGCTGTAATTCCTCAAAGAGGCAGAATTTGGAGTTTACGCTGTTTTTAAAAAATAGTATTTAACAATATATTATTAACAATGAAATTAATAATGGATAGATAATAAATACATTTAATTTTTACAAGTACAAAAATGAAAATTAAATGTATTGGAAATTAAAAAGAATCACTATATATATTATTTTTAAAGAACAAAAATTACGCTAAAAGAAAAAACAAACAGAGAAAAGGAGTAATTGGACGTTTTTGAATATTATTTTCTGTGTTCTCTTTATTTTTCAGTTTCGTATATTTTCAAAAAAAAAAAATACTTGGAGGAGGAAAAGGGGTCCCCCTTTAAAGGTTCAGGGTCTGAGGGATTTTTAATGTCGAATTCACCAAGCGAGAAAAATTCTAAGGATTCTGAGCCATTCCATTCTTTTCCTCAAGCCTCTACTTTTTTCCCGTAACAAGAAAAGAATTTTTTTTATTCTTTTAACACTGATTTCTAAAGATTGAATGTGAAAATGGTGTGTTTGGTGATGTGAGAAAAACCAAGAATGCCTTTTATAATAAAATTAGATAGATTATTTTTATTGTTGAAGAGAGCACAACGTAATGTATACAATCTCCATAAAAATAAGATACTTCAAATAAAATTTATTCAAACTCAAAATAATTATTGTTGCTTAGTCAATTCTAGAATCAAGATAAGAATCCCTATTTTAAGTCCAGGTACATCTTCAAACGCTAATTAATGCATTTAGACTATCTCAAACTATTTTAAAACCGAGGCTACTGCAGTGGCCTAACTAAGGACTAAGGAATCTGGCGCCCCCTGCAACTTTTGAGAATGTGCCTCCTATAACTTCTAACCATATTCACTCCTGCCTCCCTCTCTCACCTTTTTCCCTCTTTATTGGTTTGGATTGAGTGGGGACGATAAAATAGTATGTTCAATAAACTTAATGCTGCATTTTGATAACTAAAACATTTAATGAAAGGCATATTATGAAGTAGACTAGAGAATTCCATACCGCAGACCACTTGCCGATTTTTCCGTTTTAGCGAATTTTCGAAGAAAATTAAGCTATTGCAATGGCTTCAAAATTTTTGAATTTTTTTTCATGGAAATCCGTTTTAGACCATTCTGTATCGATTCCTAAAATTTAACACTTTTTTTTTATGTATGTATCACTCCAGACGATATCTCCCCTTAGGATGCACTTAAAAATTTAAACAAATTTTAAAATGTCAATAATATCAAAAGAAAGGATGAGTTCGTTGGCCAGAATTTTTGGAGTTAATTTAGGGGTCAAATTTTGACAATTTAGGGTAAAAAAAATCCATAAAAACGTGTTTTTTTCCATTTTACCCCACTCTTATATGATATGAAAATATGATAAAAGTGTACATAACAACAATTACTGTACTCTTAAAGAGCTTTCCAACGACATGCATTTTGAAGGGTAAATACCTACTATTTTGACTTTTGTACCCTGTACCTACCCGTGTGTACCATTTTTTTTTTTTTTCACCCCTCCAAATTCTAAACCAAAATTTTCCTATATTATCAAGCCTTATTATTAAGCCAATAATACGCAGATTTCTTTGAATGACTGGACTTTTTAATTTTCCTCGCTACCTATGGTAGGAAAAGTATTGTTTTCACCCAATCTTTTTTTTTTTCGAGATTTCAACGGAATTATCCGTTTTGGGTGTTTTTAAGACCTCCTGAGTGGTTTTCAGCATGACATCTGTATGTGTATGTTATCATCGTAGCGCCCAAGGTATTTAACCTAGAGAATGTAAACTTGGCAGAAAAATTAGTCCTTACCTGTAGTGGTGCCGCTCGGAAAATCAACGTTTTCCGCCATCTTGAACCCAGTTTGCGGAGTCGGCAAAAATTTTAAAAAATCGTAAAATGGTCCTGATAGAGTTGAAATTTGGCACGAATGTACCTCTCTGTATGGCAAACAAGCCCACCAAATTTCATTTTGAAGTTATAGCATATCGTTGGAACCGGAAAAAATGAAGGAACAAATATAAAAAACCCAATGAAATTCCATTAATTAGGTATATAAGGTTAAAAGTTATAAGCGAATATAATTATTTATTAGTGCGATCATTTTGATGACGTCAAAGTTGGTTTAAATTTATCAAAATACCGCCAAAATTCAAATAATAAAATAAAATAAATAATAATAATTTATAAAATTTATTTTGAAAAATGATAATAAAAAAAAATCAGTTAGTTCAAAACAGTCACCCATCCAAGTACTGAGCACGTCCAATGCTGCTTCCTCCCCCACTTGGAGAGGCCACTTTGGTGGCCTCCGAAGTGAGGAAAAGTTCCGAGGTACCCCGTACCCGATTTTTTTGTTTTCCATCGACCCCGGGTGTCTCCCTACTATTGAATTTTCCTAAACATGTTAACTTCTAATGTGTTTTGAGTTTTGACATTTGACACAGTGCTGCTGTGATCCTCATAAAACGTCCGATAAATCGAACAAAACTTCCTCAGAAAGATATTGATACTGTATGTTCATGCCATTTGTAATTCTTTATCCTGTTTTAAAAAAATCGCTTCTCCTTTAATTTTATATCGAGGCCTTTCATTTAATTTATAAAGTCTTTATCTCATAGTTTTTTTTTTTTTTATAATTTTATCAGTTATTTTTGAGACATTTTCCTTTTAACTCGATGTTTGAGAGTTAAGAAACAACAGCTTATGATGTTTTTGTTCTTAAGTTCAGAGTTGATGTTGCATGTTCCTACCTCTTCCTGCTACCACCTGCTCGTGTTCCCATTCTTTACTATACTGAGTGCCAGTACCTCTGCCAAGCTTCAGTTCTCCCGGCCGAGGGTCAAATAGCTATGATGCCCGTCACTCAACGCCTTGTCAATCACCGTCATCATTGAGATAATTTCCATCATCTTCATTTATTTTTCAAGATAGTCAACAAACCCGTGTTTGGTTATTGGAAGTCTGTCCATCGCGACCTCCAATCCCCATCCTCCATCAGGGTCATCAACTCAGTAGAACTTTTAGATAAAACTGATTTGGTATGCCAACCTGCAAAACTCAGGTACCGCTTTCTGCTATTTTTTATTCAACCGCCTTATTTATCTCATATTTTTGACGAATTCGACTCGCGGCGCGTTTCGCGTACCGTCGGTTCATCCTTATGTCCTTTCTTGCCAGTTCCCCTCTCAAACACCCTTAAACCTTAATTTTCTTGTAACAAATATAATTTGAACTAATAGGCCAATATATAGATACATTCTAGCTTACATTAATTAGGGTACAAGATTTTTTTTTTTTTTAGGATTGTTTTGTATAGTAAGAGGAGCATGAAACCAAGTTTGCGACCTCGAAAGCCCTGGGGACAACATTTTGTAGGCGAAAAACCTCGAAATCAGAATATTGTATTCTCTCCGAAACGAAAGTAGACAAAATTCCCTACAAAATGCACTAGTCAAACCTTAATTATGTTATCCTAACCAATTTATACAGGACTTCGAAGTTAGGCGAAATTTTGTAAAATGCAGGATTTTACAATTCCATCAGGTTTTTTTTATTTTTTATTTTTATACAGATTTTGGGGAGTAGCGCCCATACATTTTATTTTCGATTTCGCCTCAGAGTATGATTTTTCTTAACATGTTACCGAATTTCAATTAAATCACCCAAGTAATTAGACTCCAAGCGTCTGCATGACTACAGACGGCAGACCAACATTCTAAACCTCAAAACGTGTAAATCCAGCAACATCGAATTTCCGTGCTATAAAAATACTCTCATTTTATATATAATAGGTACATGAGAAAGTAAAAACAGGAATTAATGTTTTATTATATAATAATCGGCATGAAAAACGTATTATGTATTAGTAAAAATAATTTAACTAGTGGAAAAAACTGACTTCTAAACTCTAAATCATAACATTCTTAACTCCGATTTAAACACTTATTTGCGCTTCTCCCAAAATATTTGTTTTTTAAAAATAATTCATAGGTCGCATGAGTATAAAATAATGTGATCACAATGGAAAGTGTGGTTGTTCGGACCTGTTTCGGTTGCTGTTCGAGTGCAGAAGGTTGAAATTAATATGGGATTAAACAAGAGTAGTTTTTTTTTAGCGCAAAAATGTCGACCAATCATACCGACTAACAGACAGTAGGCCTAAAATATTCCTTTTTGAATTTTCGAATTAGGGAAAATTAAAAAAGGTACAATGTGTGCTTGATTGAGGGGGAATCGCCGTATTAATGACAATAAACTATTATTAATAAAAAAACTTTATTTCCTCTTGCTAGTGTAATTACTAGCAAGAGGAAATAAAGTTTTTTTTACACCCGGGAAAGAGGATCCCAAATTAAGTCAAATTCTAGGGTTCTACACTCGAAGAGACATGCACCTCGTAGGTGTATGATTCATTGAGCAAATCATCCTCCTAAAAGGGAGGGAATCAGCCTTTTCACACATAGACTTAGTAAAATTAAGAGCGTGAAACATGTATTTCCTCCCTGGAATTCGTACCGTCACATAGGTCATTATATTAATAATGGCCAAGGCTCCAGGCGAAAGTTTACGAGTGTGCTAATCACTCGGCACCACCGATTTCTCTAAATGTTGCAAAACATTTTTTGGAATTGAACATATAAAAAATGTATTGTAACTATTGGTTGTGGTTGGTCTAAGTGATCATCTCTTAAAAATGATTGTATACACGGAATATATTAATTTTTATTATAATATACATTCAAGGAATTTCAAGTTTAAAAGTCTGGATGGGGGTCTTCACAAAAATTAGAATACTTTTTCTCTTATTGTGTTGAAGAGGTTAAAAGAAAGAATCAAGTCATCTTGTGCGAAAAGGTAGAAAATAAAAGATTATATATGACGAGGATGAGAGAAAAAGTTATAGAGACTGATGAGGAGTTAAGAGGACGGGTAAGGAACAATAGATATATAATGACAAGAAGTCCTCGATATCAGGACACAAAGGCAACAAGGAGGGTATTAACAAGTTCCTATACTGATACTTCCTGTCAATATGAGAACCTCTCCCTCGAGCACTCCCTAGCGGACATCGGTATAAAACTCACCGGGCAAAGAGTACTAGTGTTTCTAACTGCCGCAACTTATTCGAGAGCAGCACAGGTCTAGTGGGATATTAAACAATCTTAACCTCTTTAACTTGAAAACTCGTAAGTTTCGATGAAAGATATTGATCATTTTTCTTCTCTTTTCCCGTCCCGATATTGTCCATGATTGGAAAGAGAAAGGAATTAAAAGTATTTAACAAGATGTGTTTTCAGAGATAAAAAAAGGAGGACAAAAGGAAAATCTTACTCAAAATGAAAGAATGAAAGAATTAAAAGAAGTAAATGAAAATTGAGGACAATACAGAAATTCTTTAGAAATTTAAAAACGTGAGTTTATAAATGTATAAAAAAAGATGAACGTGAGGATTACAAACCAAGATATCTACTTTGGAATCAATATATTGACATTTAGGTGTTTTATCGAAAAGTATCTTTTCGCAGGAGTTCGTGTTTTGAAGGAACCTGACGTTTTCCTAGAGAGAGATTTCTTACATAGGCTCTCCTAACTGGAAGATGCTTTAGAGACGATGATTACAAAAGAACAAGAGCTTTATATTAAGAAGGCACAAAGCCAACATGTACCACACACTCATAAGACTTATAAATCCATGCCATTCCTAACACAGAAGAGACAACACATCTTGGATTTTTAAGCTCTAAAAATGAGATTCAAGATTAGAGTGTGTGTGGGGGGGGGGGGGGACTTCAACACCACTGATCGCCAATAGTAACAATAAATATATAGGTCCGATCGTATTCTTGCTATTCTAACCTAAATTACTTTTATTAAATTCGCGAGATTTCGGAATTAAGAAAAACAAATATTAAAAAAAATATACAATTACATTTTTCTGACAGTTTGTTAAGGTGTATTTAGACTTTTAGGTTCAAGTTCATTGCTCCATGTGATTGAAAGGCACACTTTCAATCAAATTAAATGTCTATACTGTTTAGACAAAAGCAATCAAATTGAATCGTCTTGCATACGAGTCCGCAAGATAGTGAGACATTTTCATGTTTTCGCTCTGCGTAAACTACCGACATAAAATGAAATAAAATCGGTAATTTATTCAAGTAATTGATAAAAGTAGATGGAAGATAATTTTTATTCTTATCTCCACACCGGCACTGCCGCGGCTTGATTACAAACGACTGAATTCAAAGGCACCGGCGCAAAGGCGAGGCAAAGGTTCAAGGCAAAGGCGTTAATATGCCGCCATACTAGGTAGGGCCGAGAGGGCTGAGAGTTGATGGCAACCTCCTGTACTTTCCTAACTCCCTGTCACACATATAAATCTTTTCGACTTTCTTCGGCCCTATGACGTGCGGTGGAGGGAGGCCCAACAGCTGGAGACTGGATTACACACCTCCTATAGCTTTTTAACTCCCTGTTATACTTTTCTGAGTTTTTAAGCTAAAAGTAAAGTAACGTTTTTGACCTTAGCCTAAACATGAAAATGTCAAAAATATGCTCATTTTCTCCATTTCAAAATCATTAAATCATGGATATGTTTTTGGGCATTGAATCCACATATCGATATTTCAATATTTTTCCATGAAGTGGAGAAAATCAGTATACATTTGATTGATATAGATCCTACGATAGCCTTTCCTGGCACGATATGTAAGAGCGTCACATTGCATGTCGTTTATTCAAACTTCAAAATATCCTTTATATAATCGAGTGGTGTCATGACGACTCACCTTGAAATAATTTGTTATTGCCAAGCTAAGGCAAACACATTTATTCCAATAAAGATAAAAGTTTGTTTTGATTTGTTGGTCTTTAAATAGATACAACTTATCTGTAATAACTTAACTAAAGTAATTTATTTGGTTTTACTGTTTAATCTAAATATAAAATTAAGCCCGTTGGCACGACTTAATTTTTGTACTATAAATTAAAACCTATCGATCTCTTGTTTATTTTAACTTCCTGGCAAGATATTTAAAAACATCACATTTTGCGACATTTTTCCTGTCGTTTTTTTGCGAATATGTGTTTTGACGGAAATTTCTTCCGTCCTCCAAAGCATGTCCGCATGATAAAACTAGCTAAAACAATAAACATAACCTATGCAGCTAAAACCTTCCATTCCATGAAAAAGAATCAAGCTGTTGTTCAATTTGCTATTTCCATAGAGCCAGCCATTCGATCAGATTGCTTAAAAAGTTTTACTATTTCAAATTCTAATTCTTTTCCCTCGGCAATGGCGATAAGCAATTTCATTGATTTAGTCATGTTTCAATCTCGTGGAGTAATGAAATTGAACCATCTAAAACACCTTTAATGTTTTGTTTTGTTTCACCTTTTTTGTTTTTATATTAAATTAGATAAAAATTAAAAATTAATATTTTCGATTTTGGTAGTATTCATACTACGGAAAGATTAAATTTTAATTTAAATCAAATTATAATTATTATTAACTACGGGAAACAGACAGAGAAAAATACACTCCAGCGCTGGAGTGATTTTTTCTCTGTCTGTTTCCCGTAGTTAATAATAATTATAATTTGATTTTAATATAAAAATTAAAATAACTAAAAATTCAAAATATAAATTTTCCTACAAATCCTATCTTAAATGATACATGATCAGAATTCTAAAGTCTAAAACCACCTTAATTGTGCAATGATTGAATCGTATGGGGAGCTGAACTAAAATGTGATCTAAATAAAAAAAAAAAATAATAATAATTTAGATGAATCACAAATTCATCCGAATCGTAATTTGATCTGAATATTGTCATGATTTCTGATCACTTCTTTTAAATAAACTTTTCTGAATCGAAAGGGATATGAGCTTTGACAATCGGTTAGCAGAACATAAATATACTCTTTTCCTTCTTGAAGAAATTCAAGAAATCAAAAGATCCAGTCAGGTTAGAAATGGGAGAAAGACGTTATCATACTTTTTAACGAGGTAGGTATTTTATGATGATCAAAAGCTAAGCTCTTTTATACTTGTTTATTTTGACTTTTTTTTTATTGCACTTCTTTAATAAAATGGGTAAATACGAACATAGGATGTAATAATACTTAAAAATAACAACTTAGAATCGTTGTTGTTCATTATACGAAAGATTGGCTTTAGAATACTTAAAAACATGAATATCTGATTTATAAAAGATTGCTACGACTAAATACGATTCTACATTCTACTTGTAAATCTTCAAACGTAAATTGTTAGTTTGGTTTTTTTATAATGAGTCAATTATAAACAATATACTTAAATTATACTTATTGATAGGTAATTTATAGCTTTTTATTTTATATTACCATTATTTAGAAATATACGAATATTCGAAATAATGTACAAAACCATTATTAAAATTATTTCAAATAATTTTCAAGTCGGAGAAGGATACGTTCCTTCTTTTTTTTATAATTGTTTCACTTTGTTAATGCAGTAAACTATAATGATGTGCAGGAATTTATACTTTATTGTAATGTAATACTAGCTGTATATCCGTACTTCACTCCGGAGTACTATTTTAATTTGATAAGTTTATAAACTACCATCAAGAAACATATAAATTATTTTATCTACGATTGATACGAAATATAAACATTATATCTCTGTTTAGATGAGTAGAAAGTGATTATTTACGTACTTGTATTCATTGCGCATGCGCGTCTCATAGTTCTGAAGAATTCCTCTTCTTTACCACGCTAGCGCGGTAAAGAAGAGGAATTCTTCAGCTTTACGCACGATTACCGAGTTATTTAACAAAACTAATTTGCTATTCTTTTATTAAAGTAACTGTTTATATCGAGTTTTTAGTGAAAAATGAGTGAATCAAGTGACTTTGACGAAAATGTGGAGAATAATACTCCTCCAGAAATAATTAATTCGGCAAAAAATACAACTCAAGAATTAATGCCATCTTTATCAAGAGAGAGATACGAACTTACATACAGCAAGTTTATTTTTTCTATATTTATTATTTAAATCTAACAATCGTAGATAAAGTACGGTACACAACTCGTGTGAAAACGGCATTTTGCATTGCTCGTGTGGTTTTACTACCCTCGCTGGTCGCTCGGGTGCAAACTCCACACTCGCATGCAAAATGCTACTTTCCGCACTCGACGCGTAATGTACTATTACTATACGAGAATATATAGATTCTATCCCTACCACTTATTTATATACCCCCTCCTCTTTAATAAGATAATTTGCAAATATCCCAAATTTACCCCCCTCCTAGATCAAAAAGTTACAAAACTGTACATAACAACAATTACTGTCCTCTTAAAGAGCTTTATAACGACATACATCATGAAGGGTTTCCATTACTTTGACCCCTTATTCATTACTTGAAATTTTAATTTCGAAAATTCATGTAGTCAGTGATTTCCCCTCTGCTTTGAACGTCTTGTGTGCAAATTTTCATCGAGATCAGACTAAAACTGTAGATTTTCATAAAGAACACACACACACACATAAGTTGACTTTTAGATATATTTTTCCATTTTACCCCCCTAAGTGTACATAACAACAATTACTGTACTCTTAAAGAGCTTTTCAACAATATGCATCAAGAAGGGTTTTCATTACTTTGATATTTGTACCCCGTACCCCTGTGTCCCAAAATTTAAATTTAGAAAATTCATGTAGACAGTGATTTTTCCCTTGCTTTGAAGGTCAAGTGTGCAAATTTTCATCGAGATCGGACTAAAACTGTAGATTTGTATAAAGATCACACACACACACATACGTTGACTTATATATATATATATATATATATATATATATATATATATATATATATATATATATATATATATATATATATATATATATATATATATATATATAGCCGATTGCTCGTTACTTTTGCTTTGTAACCGATATTTGTCAAAATTTATTTATAAAAATTGAAGAAGTCTCGAGTTGATTTAGCGGTAGGTACCGCTTTATTTTGTATAATATTTCTCAATAATCTGTACCACGATAGTAAAATATAAATGTGAAGATATTTATCTAGATGTTTCATTCTATAACAATTCTCAAGGGTATTCATTACGATGATTTATCATATTGGTTATCTGTCTTTTATAGTGATGTCGGTATCAGATAACGGAGGGGGTTAAGTCACTGATTTGTAAAGAGTCAAGGCCTTAGAAACTTGGGTAAGTCCAGTCTCTCTTTACAGCCCCTATAATGACTGCCGACATCTCCTGGCAATGAAGCACTCGGTTTCCATGGTCCCGTTTCCCTGACAACTCTCTATCGAACTGCTTGTTCCCACCCCTTTTCCCTTTTCATCCCTTCCATCCACCCCTCGAGTCACGGGCAAGGTTTAATTTCTGAATTCATCAGAGGAATACGACCGAATGTCTCAAGCCTGTTGATTCCTCAACTTGCCGACTTGGTTTAAACAAGCAAGGGGAGGATATCCGACTTCATTCAACTTCCTCACACCCCAACCCTCTATTTCTAACCCCTTGGATTTCGACAAAGCCATCGAGATAACAATAGAAGAAATAGAAATGGGATTGAAAAATCATACCGTGAAAGGGGTTGTCTCTTTTTCTACTTACGAAGTAAAGATGCCATGAATTAAGATCAGGAAGGAGAAAAGAAAATAACTTAATTGAAATACATACTCAACTTTCCATCTACATTTTCTCAAAATAACAATCTATTATTTTCTTAAAATAAATTTACAGAAATAGAAAAAACTATCCTTCTTATCAATCATTTAAATTTCACATCGAAATACAAAGCAAATTATTTTTATTGAATAATTTAAGTATAATATGAAGATGATAAAAAGTATACAAAAAATAAAATGAAAATATAAAAGTCAAGGGACTGAGGAACAATATTTTGAGTCAATACAGAACATTTCATTTCATGCTTTTTTTTAAAAAGCTTTACAATAATATAATACACAATTGTTTATATCGTTTAGTTTGACACAAACAAAGAAAATTGTATAAAAATGAAAAAGAAATCATAGCTTCCCATTTTGTCTCATTGTGATCGTTCTGAAGAACCGACATTTTTTATTTGTCTATTTTCTTTTTAGTTGACATTTTTTATGTCTGAATTGAAATGTCTGCACATTAGATTGGGACATAGCTTCCTCGCGTCCTTTCGTATACTTGAATGATTTTAGGCTTGTACAACCTATTATTGGCAAATTTATTTAATTTTCCCCTGTTTTTTAAATCTGGCAAAATTGTTTTGATTTCTTACATGAATTAAAGTATTAATTTAGCGCAACGTTAAAGAGCGCAGACGCTTGAAATTAATCTGGGGCTATCCGCGGTCTACTTTTGACAAACCATCCAAATTTAATAAAAATCAGATGGGTACTTTTGAAGATGTAGGTATGTTATAAATAAATGTATGTTTGGGCGCATTTGGAAGAGAAACAAATAAGTGCGCAGAAGGTTAAACTTATAAAGAACTAACAATTATGATCTACCATTATTATGATCTACCATCCATATTTCATTAAAATCAGAAGAGCAGTTTTTAAGATATGTTGGTTCGCAAAAATTGAGCGATAGAAAGTCCGACAGACAGACTCAGGACCAAAAATATTTCCAGATGTCTGAAAAGGATTTCTGTCTCGGAATTTTTGAAATCGGACACATTGATCGTTTCTTCAAAACGATCACATAGCTTTCGTTACTTTTGGCAAGCTCGGAAAACTAAGTTTAAATAAATATGAGACCATCTTTAGGCTAACTCAGAAATACCATCCGAATTTAATCATAATTGGACGAACAAATGAAGGCGAACGTTAATAAAGTGTTGACAGACAGTCACGATACTATAAATGTTCCCTGTAACAAACGCACTTTTGTTGGATTAGTAATTAAATTGTAGACAGAAAAATTGTTCTTCAGAATGATCAATTTTTGTATTTTATATTTTTATTATTTATTTATTTTTATTTCCTTGTTTTTCCATTTTATTGAAAAAGAGGAAACTAGGGTTATTCGGTTGGGAAATAAACCTATTTTTTCTCAGGTAACGTCTCCCTGTTAAATTTGTAATTTCGTTCAGATTGAGCTTGAATGAAGCGAACAGGGAGGTGAAGAAAACACCAGGAAGGACAAAAAAAGTCGGTTGAGGAACTGGCCAAGGCCAAGCTAGCCGAGAATGTACACTGGTAATGTTAAGGAGCTGTACCACATTACCATAAGCCTATCAAAGAAAAACATTAGAAAAACTAGCCCTATCAGAAACAAAACTGGGAACATGCTCATAGGTGGGAACCTGGTAAGGACAGGAAACAATGGTAAAAAAAAGAGACCCATCGATTATTCTGGACAGCCCTTCGCAGAAATCCGGAAGGCACTAAAGACCCGGAATTGACGGGATTATTCCTGAATGGAATGGAAAAAGGGAATAACAATCAAGCTGCCAAAGAAAGGTGATATTAGTGAATGTAATATCTGACATGGTATTACATAACTCTTTTATCGGTACTGAGTAAAATTTTCTCGCGCATTATCCTGAAAAGAATCAAAGAGACAGTTGAAAAAAAGACTAAGGGGCCCACACACTTACAATTTAACTGCAGGCCGTTATCGTATACGATTATCGTAAGGCCAAAATCTCAGACCACCACACATTACCCGTCCACCGCCTGCAGGCAATCGTAAAGAACTACAGATCTGTGCCTGTATGCACCATACACTGTGCGATGAATGCCTGCAGGCCGATATCTATCGATTTTTAACTGCAGTCCGACGAAGGGAAATAAACAAAATAAAGACGAATCACTCTACACGCCTGTAGGCCGACTGATAGTGTAGGGCGGCATTGATCTTGAGGCACAGGCCGGACAGTCCAAGGACTGTCATCTCTCCTTCCATCCGATCCTTTTCTCTACCCTCCACACACCTACAGTCCACCTCCGACTGCAGTCCGTTATCTTAAGGAAAACTGACGAGTGTGTGGCCAAGCTCCGTGGACGGACAGATCGTTATCTTCAGTTAAACTGTTAGTGTGTGGGCCGCTTTAAGAAAGGAACAAGCTGGTTTTAGGAGGCAGTGGAGTTTCGTGGACCTAATTAATACACTCCACATCATCCTGGAACAGAGTGTAGAATGGTGGATCACTCTTTAGCTCACATTCATTGATTTTGGGAAAGAGGTGGTTAGAGGTGCTCTAGCACTTTTCTCCCGAGGTACAAACAATATTTTATCGGAGTAGAGAGAAAAAAACGCATCTTCATCTATTGCACAGTTTTCATTTATTATTTTAATAAATAATAATAATTATTAGCACTTTTAATAGCAGATATAAGAGATTCAATACTAAAAACAAATAAGAATTGCAATTAAACTCAAAACTCAGGTTTAAACAATGATAAGCGCAAATTATAAATAAGGTCGAAAAAGCAGTGTCGTCAACCTGATTTCAACAACTCCACTACATGAGCCATTCATTCTCTACTGTTTATAAAATAATTGAGTTGGAAATCCTTCTTTTTCTTCCTGGTTTCACTTTATCTCCCTACTTTTTGAGTTCAGGGAAGAAAAGACTTACTCTAGAGTCTCTAATCCAAAATCATAACTTTTTTCTGCGAATCTGCGTCAACACAGAAAAAATATTACGCCGATAATGACGACGACGTGAGGACCCTGATGTTGAACCACCAACCCAAGCTATGGCAGCTACAAAACAAGGTATTTTCATTACTACGTATATAATCAAAAATACAACTATTCTTAAATATCAATCTTAAGTACCATGCTTATCATTCTCTTTGATCTTTCAGATAAGCAGCCTCGCCCATCTTCTGTCGAACATTATGAAATATATGAGAAATATGAGTAGTTCGGACCTTCTAGTGCCAGTACCAAGCGACTTCGGCAACATTGAATCATTTTGAGTTGTTCATGGCTTAGCCGCTACGTCTTATATACACAAAATTTAAAAGTGCTCTAGCGCCTAAAGACCGTTCGTCTGAGGAAATACCTTAAGAGACATTAGTCATAGGCAATTTATTTTTTAGTCAAGGCCCATTTTTTCCCCCTAAAAGTTTGTACGTATTCAGTTCAAAACGAAAAACTAAATTAAAGACTGTTATTTAGCCAATTTTGAAATTTTTGTAAAATTTTAACGCGCTCGAGCGCCTAAACCGTTCTTTTAACAAAATATAAATCGTAGGCAATTTAATCTAGTTTACAATTTTATAAGTACACTTTTCTCCAAGAGTGCGAATTTTTCAAACTATAAGCGAAAAATTGTATTTTTTTTTTAGCAGTTTTGCGTCCGAGCTTACCGAAGGTAACGGAAGCATTGTGTTCACTTTTGAGAACGAAAAACTTTTATGCCGATTTTAAAAATTCCATGACAGAAATCCGTTTCAGACATCAGGGAACATTTTTGGCCTCGTGTCTGTCTGTATGTCGGTCTGTGTGTCCACGAATTATGAAACGTTAACTTGAGTAAATGTCGACCGAGTTTGATAAAATTTGGTAGAGATGTTCATTTTACCAATGCCCAGGACGAGTTCGTTGGACAACGTTATCCGTCCAAGCGTTCACGAGCAACGCTCGCGTAAACGTGAACTTCAAATTTAAAATTGGAATTTTAGGTCGGGAAGAAAATCTAACTTCATCTATTCAATGAGACAAACATTTTTTTCAAATACAATTTTTTATTTTAAATCAAATTATAATTATTATTAACTACGGGAAACAGACAGTGAAAAATACACTCCTGTGCCGGGATTTTTAGTAAAGCCAACAGCGACACCGCTATGAAGAGTTAAAGATCGCTAAAACTATTAATAGTTTTTACACAATTCATCATTTAATGTCATTCATTTTAATGTTAATAAAACAATAATGTACATGATAGGATGCGAGATGCGAGGAAGCTATGTGCCACACTAATTGGCAGTCTATTTTTATTTTTATCAGAACGCATCACTTTTAAGAGGTGGCAAAGTTGAAATTCGGATTTAGCATTCCAAAAAACATAAAACACGAAAAAGAAAATTGCTACTGAATTTTTTTCCCCGGTACACTGCCATTTGACTGGACTGTAATATAAGTATGTACAAATATTCAAATTTTAGTAAAATGATAGTAAAAATATCACACAATTTGTTTCATATTTTATTTAATAATGCGAAAATTAAATCTACTAATAAATAGTGGTAAATGTGAGATAAAATAAAATAGGCTCCGAAAAATTCAAGTCCGATGTAAAGAACTACAAAATTGCTAAGCTATAATACTTCAAAGTACTACTTTGAAATTACTACTTAATAAATCAAAGGAGGGAAATAATCAAAAGTGGTGCAAAAAATCACATTTTGGGGGTCTGCTGACGGATACCCATCTTCTGCCACCTGATTTTCTCGTTTTTATTCTTTTAATCATTATTATTATTATTTCATATTCCTCTAGGTGCTCCGTAGGATCGGCAGTAAGAGTACCTATTACAGCATAAAGACGCTTGGTACTTATTGTCTTTATGACCCATCTATTGCAGACTGAAATGACGTTTATACATATTGTTTAAGAAGGGAAAATTGTGCAATTGTATCTGATACAATAGCATATTGTACAAAAAAATGTTGCAGTTTTTCATTTTTTATAATCGGCTTGGTGGGCGCTTCGCGAAATTTCACGTCTTCCCGGTGCCACTGTCCGTCTCTGGATATAAATAATTTTTTAACCTGCACCATTTATAACCAGCTATGTTGTTAGGTGTTTTAAAGAACAAAACTGAAAATGGCAAATATGTTGTTATGTTTTTTGACAGCTTTGACTACATTTCCTACACAAAGACGCTAGGGGCGCACACTCTGCGCATGTCAAGATCGAGTTCAGGTGTTCCCATAAAACTTGATCCAGAATTTAGTGTAGGCATCGCATCTGGATCTAAATCGTATTCAATCCGTATTGAATCTTGGTTTCTATGGGCACTTAAAATCCAAAAACTGTATTCAACCCGTATTCAATCCATATTTAAACATAATTGAAATGTTGTAAGTAATGCGAGAGGATTGATTCATTGAAGACACATGTCTCCTGTACTCCTGTCTCTTATGTCATCTGTCCATCTGTACCCCTGCCTTTTTGGTTTCAAAGTCGCTATAAATAATATACAGTCATATAAACTGCAACCATCCGTTGACTCTATTAATCCTAATATTTGCATAAAACTCTCGCTAAAATATATGTTAAATTTTAAATGGTACTTTCTGACAGAACATTTATTTAAAACACTTTTTTCCACTAAATTATTTAACACCAAAAGAGTGGGAGCTGACCTACAATTTAATTTTACTCTCCCATACGTAGTAGGTATATATAAAGAGAAAGTATTGTGATTCGAAAATTAGATTTTAAGATATTGATGAATTTACACGTCTCTTAAGTCCAAAAAAGTGGTTTTTTTTTGTCTGTGGAGACGCGTGGAACCTCATCTATTGGGCTGATTGTGATGAAATTTGGCATTTAATCGAAAACTGAATTTTAGCTCCAAAAATTCGAAAAAATTGGGGAACATTTTCGTAAACGGTTCCGACGATTTCGATTAAAAAAATCTAAAATGTAGTCCATTTAAGTAATCTAACGATGTAAGCCGTTTTCCCGGGAAAAATCAAGTTCATGAGAAAATAGCTTTAAACGCGGACGCAGAGAGGCCCGGGTTCGATTCCCCACCGAGGAGAAATTATTTTTTTTGATAAAATGTTAGTTAAAAGAGATAGAGTAGATTGAGCAATAATTTAGAAACTAACATTAGAAAAAATTTCTCTCAAGAAATAAATTTTAGTATATTTTTAAATAAAATTGCTTTAAAAATAGCATAAATGCTGTGTTTCACACGTCTGAGAAACAATGTATGTCTTCAATCAGTTAAATAGAAAATTATTATAAGAAATATAGAGTAACTCAGCCAGTAGCGTACACAGAAAATTTTTTCGGGGGGGGGGGGGGGGGGGGGGACCTAACCTAACCGACATGCAGGTTTAGCATACCCCATAATTTATTATAGTTGTAATTTCTCCCCCTTTCACTCTAATTTCAATTGCTAACCCTATAAACCCCCCCCCCCTTTTAATTCAATTAAAATCCTATGAACATCTCCTCGTTCTAAAGAACGAATATTATGTCTCCGATTTCAATAATTCCAAGACAGAAATCTGTTCCAGTTATCAGAGAACATTTTTAATCCCGTTTCTGGGTGTCAGTCTGTCGCTCGCTCGATTTTTGCGAACAATTCTTAAAAACTACTCTTTCGATTTTAATGAAATTTGGATTGCAGTTAATTAGCATAAGTAGTCCATTGTTGGTCCTATATAAGTTCCAACCTTCTGGTCCCATTTGTTTCTCTTCTACATGTGCACATACATACATTTATTTACACCTTTTCTTCAGAAGTACTCATCTGATTTTTATAAAATTTATCTTATAGAAGCTCACAAATTAATTTTAACCGTCTGCGCTGTTTAAATTTTGCTAAATTGATACTTTAAAATCGTGTGAAAATCAATCCAATTTTGACTCATTTAAAAACGGAGGGAAAATTAAATAAATTTGACATGAATAAAGTATCAATTTAGCAATATTATAAGAGCGCAGACGGTTGAAATTAATCTTGGGTTATCTGCGGGCTACTTTAAACAAACCATTGAAATTTCATAAAAATCAGATGAGTACTTTTGAAGTTATAGGTGTAAATAAATGTATGTCTGTGCGAATGTGGAAGAAAAACAAATAGGTGCAGAAGGTTGAAACTTATATGGGACCAGCAATGTTATGACCTGGCTAATTATGACCTACCATAAAAATGTTATTATAATTGGACGAATAGCTTTTAAGATATCTTGGTTCACAAACATTGAGAGATAGGCAGACACGAAACCCAAAATGTACCCCGATGTCGAAAAGATTTCTGTCTTGGAATTTTTGAAATCGGAGACATAAAAATTGTTCGTTCTTCAGAACTGTCACATATCTTCCGTTTCCTTTGGTAAGCTCGGAAGCAAAACGTCATCTAAAGAGCAAAAACAAACGTTGATTAAACATACGAATTTTAAATTTCTATCTAAAAGAGAATTTTTCTCTAAGAAAATTAAATACCTATTGCAAAACAAAAGAACCATTCGCTAGGTAATTACATGGGACATTTAACATCAGATGTTTTCTGAACGCTTTTTGAGTTTTTGGATTTAAATTTACTATTACTATGTAATATGAAACAGTTTTGTCATAAAATTGTAATCCGATTTATTTATATTCCCTCTGTTTTCCCACTTAATGTCGACGAACACTAGTCCGACCCGAGTCAGCAAGCCTGGGGAATGCCGCATAGACAAGAGGACCCACAAGACGACAAGAGTTTTCTACACACAATCCTGGTCCAAAATAAATTTTGCTACTGAAATCAACAACTCCCTTATCCTATCTTTTTCCCGTTTAAGCCAGTCTAGTGTGCATATTTTAATTCAAATAATTTAATTCGATCGGCAAAAGTCCGAGTTGACTCGGGCCTCATTTAATTTAATGAGCTTAACACTTAGGCCGAGCCTTCAATCGGGTCTAATATTGAACGCATTTATTTCCATCTACAAAATATGGGTCTACTAGCATTCAGGCCGATTCATTGTACTCATCCTAATCAATTCAATGCACTTAATTCTATAGCCAAAAATCTGGGCCTAGCTGTCAATCGGGGTAGTCTATTTTTACGAATCCTAATTCAATTCATTGAATTAGGATTCGTAATGAATTGAAGCTGCCCTGTAATGACCTAAGCTATTGAACGGGGCTAAAAACACAAAAAATCATTAAATTCGGCCCCAGCCGGTAATCGGGCCGTTTTAGTTTATGCATTCAATTTTAATTCAATGAATCTAATTCCATCAGCATAAATACAGTCCCAGCCGACAATCCGACAGCCGACTTAGTTTATGCTTCCTAATTTAATTCCATCAGCAAAAATCCGGGCCCAGCCGGCAATCGGGTCGATCAAGTTTAATGCTTTCAGTTCCATCAACAAAAATCAAGGCCTAGTAAGAAAATGGGCCGATTTATTTCATGCATCCTCATTTAATTCAATAAATCTAATTCCATCAACAAAAATCTTGGCCCAGCCTTAATCGGGCCTCTAAAGTGATCAATAGTTTTAGTTTCATCGACAAACATCCTGGCCAAGCCGGCAATTGGGCCGACTTAGTTTATGCCTCCTAATTTAATTCCATCGGCAAAATCCGGTTTCAGCCGACAGTCGGGCCGGTATAGTGTTTAATAAATTTAATTCCATCGGCAAAATCCGGGCCCAGCCGACAGTCGGGCCGGTATAGTGTTTAATAAATTTAATTCCATCGGCAAAATTCGGGGCCCCTCGGGCCCCCCTCCCTGCGTACGCCACTGAATTCAGCAATTTGTGAGAATCTTGGTAATGACCCAAGGAGGGGTTGAAATATCGCTTGATTAAATTTGAAATATCGGTCCAAAAATTGTTTTAATTTTTTACCTGAATTAAAGAATCAATTTACCAAACTTTGAAGAGAGCCGACGCGACGGTTTAAATAAATCTTGGGCTATCTGAGGGCTACTTTAGACAAACCATCCAAATGCCATAAAAATCAGTTGAGTTCTAAAGATATAGGTGTAAGTAAATAAATGTATGTTTGTGGTCACACGAGAGGCAGATACGGAACCAAAAATGATCCCTAATGTCTAAAACGGATTTCTGTGTTAGAATTTTTGAATTCGGGTTCTTCAGAACGATCTCATAGCTTTTGTTATTTTCAGTAAGATTAGAAGCACTATGAAAACATCTCCATAAATAAATTAAAAATTAAGTTATTTTGGGATTTAAATACAGTATCGGACGGATGATAGGCTAAACAAATTTACTGCAGAGGCAAAGCCGAGGCAGGAAAAGGAAAACTCTCCAGTTTGTGTGAAGAATTATATATATATATATATATATATATATATATATATATATATATATATATATATATATATATATATATATATATATATTATTCTTCATACAAACTGGGGAGCTACACACTTAAAGGAAATACACTTATATACGGCTGTAATAAGCGATAAAAACTAGAGGTTTGAAAAGAATTCTGAAGTATATCTAGGTTAAATTAAGTAGAGTAGGTGGGGCAGCAACCACCTGAAGATTTGATTTTATCTCTAGGACCAAGAGATGGGAAGTGTGGCCACCTGTTCAACATGAAACCCCTTCCACCACTTGTTGCTAAAGGACTACTCGATTAGACTATAAGCGGTCCTTATATGATTACATTAACCAATTAAACTATTCCATCATCAGCTCAGAATCTACTGCTTAAAAATAAAGGGCAGTGTGCGAATTATTCATTGTGTAAACTACGTGAGGAGTTTGTTTGGAAGTTTCTACAAACTTTTCAGCATAATTATTATCCAATACCGTACGATTAGTTTCAAATTCCCAATATAATTTGAAAGAAAAGTTGAGTGATCTTCACGATAAATTAGTGAACTTTTCGATCTAATATTGTGGACAAGAAGTCAGACTAAGGAGTTGGATACTTCAAACTTTGATTTGGTTATCAGTTATACAGACTAAATCTTTGTTATTATTTCAATGTTTATGAGCATTCTAAATTTAATTTGATTACTATGTACTTCTGCATTGATTTATCTTGAAGATTACTGATGATACTCAAGATTAATTAGAATACATATAAAAGCAGTGAAACCGACGAACAGTTGGAGGACACGTAATAATAAAGAAGTTAAAGCATTTATCAAGACCCTGTGATTGGTTGGGTATGAAAACAGAAGGTAATAGAAATGTGCTGAAAAAGATTTATACTTATAAGGGTGGCGCGAGAAAACCATAGAATCAGGTGCTAGAATGAAGCTATGGTAGACAATGTTAAAATCCCATGGTTCACCCAAGCCCAAGCATGTAGAATGTAACCAATGAAAGTAGAAGCTGATAGGATTCGAAAATTTGGAGACAGCTAAAAAGTCCCTTATGTTAAGAACCAACTTAGAAACATGTAATAATCATCTTAGTAAGTAACCAAGGGACAGGGAAAGTCATTATACCCAACGGAGAATCAAAAAATTAATTAAGGACTACAGTTAGAGAAGAGGAGACCCAATTTTTAGATAAGTACCAAACCAGTTAAGCCAAGCAATTTATACAAAGTTGGGGCGCGCGGGCGCTGTCGGCACTAGTAGCTTTAATCCTAAGACTCTTGACTAGAACACTTCAACTACGTATTCCTATATTCTGTGACTAAAAATTTCAACTAATCCTATATTCTGTGACTAATACATTTCAACTAATCCTATATTCCTATACATTACTAATGTTCTTTGAGTGTGTGTAACCAATAATACAGCTTGTAACATTACTTCACTTATTCGAGTCCTCATGAATGTCTACAAAGTTTTCTATTTTAACAGAGTGTTGACCTGTTTCTAAGGAATGTCTCGCTCTCTGCATATTTAAACAATCTCTGCTAAAAGATGAGGTCAAGTCAATATCACTGAGCCCTTTTATCCTTATAAAGAGCAAAGTACGTTAATTAGAGCAGAAGTTAAGGTATAAAAGTAATATTGATTCAAAACAAGTAGTATAAACTACCGCTTAACTAACCATTCTTTAAATCACTTACACTTAGAGGCTTACCTTTAAGTGTAGCTGATTTCAGGCCATGGCCTGAAGATCAGACATAAAGAAGAAGACATTCTCCTAGACACGATTTTTTATGCTTCTAAAATAATTTCGTACGTCTCTTTAATTTTTACAAAGTTGCTTCTAAGGGATATTAGAGATTTTAATTGCTTCAAATTAAAGTCGCGTGCGTCGTAGCCTAAATACTGAACAGATTACGATGAAATTCACACACACGTACTGAGTAGTGTATAAAAACACAACTCTAATAATAATCGAAATAGATCCTCGAGGCAAAATAGAGTTAATTTATTTTAGCTCAAAATTTGGAGGCTATTTGTGTAGAGAAACATACCTAACAAATCAACAGCGTCTGTGCATATATATCGTAGTATATATGCTTTTAATTAATCGTTAAATTCTATATTATGTCACACATGTCGCTTTATTTTAATTATCTTTTGGCAACATTAGTCATAATTAGAAAAAAAAATTAAGATGGCAAAAGAAATATTCAATGAAGTGGGCCAAAGAGGCACATAGTGCAAGCGTGGGAACTTTGGAAGACAGGACGGCACCATCCTGACACAGAGGATATATGGAAAAGGAGAGAGATATTGTACGACGAGGGGTGTAGGTGCGGGGATATACAGGCGCGGTGAGTTGCCAGCACTGGTTCTGGACGCCTTGGGCCCGATATAGCTTCAGTCTGTCTCAGTTCGCGCTCGTTTTCTGCCTATCCGCCTCCCCGTCCCACATTTCAGCTTAAATTACTAGAAAACGTAAGCATAATTTATTTATTTTCTAAAAAAAAATAATTTTATTTTACAATGACTTCAACATAGCTCTACATAGTATAAGAAAAAACTAACTACACAAATATTTTTTTAAAAAAACGAAAACAACTTTAACCGAAGACGCAAAAAAAATATAAATAAATGAACGAGGAAATAATTCATTTTTTTACCTTGTCTAAGTATGAGATAAAAAAATAAAATAATTTATATATATATATATATATATATATATATATATATATATATATATATATATATATATATATATATTGTATATACATATATATAAAACAAAAAAAACGAATGAAGCTTATAAAAATCAACAAATAATCCAGGACAAAATTATACTAATTAATTAAATATTATTAATAAATCTAATTATAATTGAAGATGAAAAAAATAAGTAAATAAAAAAACATAACCATTAAATTGAAGAACTGGCACTAATAAATTTGGAACTACAATTAAGAAAACTATAATTATTTAGAATCAATTTAATAGAGAAATTTCCATTTTTAAAAAATTAAATTATAATTAAAGATAAAATACCAATACATAATTCATTAAAGAAGGAAAACCGATACTAATAAATTTAAAACCATAATATGAACCAATTAAGTTTCTTAAAATCAATTCAATAAAAATAAAAAATAAAACAGTAATTAATGTTAAAAATATAACTGAAGGCGGAAAAAAATTGAAATATATAAAATAACTGATCTAATTATGAATTTAAAACCATATTGCGATGCAATAAAATTAATGACTTATAATCAATGAACAAAAATAAATCATAGTAATAAAGATAATGGTTAGATTAATTAAATTCCAGATAACAAAACGAAATATTTTTGATTGTAAATAAACAATGCGATGCGGGAAGTTATTAAATTCTAAACTAAATAAGATTTTGTATCCAAACTGCATTGGAACGAATATATTTCCTCTTTGTGTTAACTAACTCAATGCGATAAATTACTAATATCTAATGAGATTAAAATAAAACATGGATATTATTATTTTTTAAATAATTTGTGTAAAAATGTTATTATAATTACTAAAATTCTAATAATTTAAATTGTGTAAAAAATAATAGTAATATTATATATTTACAATAATAAAAAGATTATTTCTTTTTAAATTTCCTATTTAATTTAAACAAGCAAATAAAATATACTTTGTTATTAATTTTTATAGATTTATTTTGTATAAATTATTAAAACAGAAAATATATTTCAGCATACTGTAATAATAATAATAATAATAATAATAATAATAATAATAATACATACTTCCATTGATCGATCTATGTTAAGAATAATATAAAGTTTTATAATACAATATAAGAATACTGCTAATTAGAAGTAGTATACTATATCAAATAAGCGTTTTGCTGTGGTTGCTTAATGCATACTACTTCTATAATATAGATTCAAAGCAATAATATATTATAGTATACTATATATACAGTAAATAGTAATATATATATATATATATATATATATATATATATATATATATATATATATATATATATATATATATATATATATATATATATATTGTATATATATATAGTATTATATGTATACTATAATATATAGTAGGTTTAGATTAAGATTAAGATGCTAAAATATAAAAAGAGCTCAACATTTATATGGACAATAAATAATATATATAGAATTACGGAAATTTTGGCCTATAATATAAAGGTTTTAAATTTGTTTTATTTATAGTAGAATAAATTTATCATCTAGAAGAAATAGAGCATTTCTGCACAAAGAGGATTTTTGGTTCAAAAAGTAGAGCAGAAGATTTTAGATCTAACATTTTCTTAAGATAAAATATAAAAAATCTATAATTATTGTGAAATCATAAGAACCAAAGGAAAAATAAGCATTATGGAAGAATAAATAAGATGAAAATCAAAGACAAAGGAAATTAAATTAATAATTAAAGTGCAAACTTTGATATCTTAGTAGTTGGTTTACGCGTTATATTCGTTAACATAGAGCCTAAATAATGGATGTAGGATTTAAACCCCAATAAGTAAAATTGACATAAAAGAAATAATGGTTATTAAATCAACTTAAGTTAAAAGAAAAAGAGGAAGAAAGAAGTTATTAAGTATTTGTCTTACAATGTATTTTTTTCTTATTAAGCCCCGTGGCAACGGACTTAAAAGTAAAATTAAGTAAATTATTTAGATATATATTTAGATAAGTATTATATCTATTTGAAGACCAACAATTCAAAACAAACATTTATTTTTATTGGAATAAATGTGGGTGCTTTAGCTTAGCAATAACCAATCATTTCAAAGTGCGTCGGCGCCGTTGTCGGGACACTACTCGATTATATAAATGATAATATATACCTTGGTATAACACTTAAAGTAAATTTAAATAGAAGAAAAACTAAGAAGTAACATTTTAAAAGAACAAATGAGGAAAATCGATATGGTCAAAAAATAAATTGAATGTTCATTTGCCTGAACAACAAGAATAAATAAACAATTCTTCTAAAAACCAAAAGAAATAATCAGTAACTTAACATTGCTTCTTTGAGTCCTATTATTGGAATGACCACATAGGAATTAAAAAGTTTGGACCTGATTAGATTCCTAGAGGGATCACGCTGTTTTTTATTAAAATTATATATGAGCAGATGGTTAATATGAGAACATTTATAAGCAAACATCTATGATATACCATTCAAATTTAATTAAATTTGGGAGAGCAGTTTTTAAAATACGACGGTTCGCAAAAAAGGTTGACGGACAAATTGATAGACAGACACATAACTAAAAATGTTTCTTGATGCCTGAAACGGATGAAAGTCGAGAAAATTTTTAATTTGGAGAAAAATTATCGATCTTTAAAATGATAATAATGCTTCCATTTCCATTACCTTTGGTAAGCTAGACTGCGCCAATAATTCTTAATTTTGCTTCCGAGCTTAGCGAAGGTAACGGCTGATGGTTCTAAAGAGCGGTTTTTTGTCTCCAATTTAAAAAATTCCAAGACACAAATCCTTTTAGATATCAAGAAACATTTTTGGTCCCTTGTCTGTCTGTCATCTGTCATTCAATTTTTGCGAACTTAGATCTTTAAAAGTACTTCTCCAATAATTATAATGTCTGTGCCCATGTGGGAAGAGTAACGGATGAGCGCAGACTGATGAAACTTATATGGGACCAACAAAAGGCTAATTATGACCAACCATTCAAATTTCATTAAAATCGGACGAGTTGAGAATCGCTCAATTAGAATTGAGCGATACACAGACACGGAACCAAAAATATTCCCTTACTCCTAAAACAAAGTTCTGTTTTGGAATTTTTGAAATCGGAGACAAACAAATTTCGTTCATCGGAATGAACAAATTGCTTCCGTTACCTACGGTAAGCTCGTAAGCAAAATAAGAGAAATTAAACAATATGTCGTAAAAACAATTTTTTCCCCTTAATTCTAAAAGCCTTTTTTTCTCAAAATTTACTGAACCAATAATCCTAACCGTCGGGAATTCGAATCCCGACCCCTCAGAAACTATAATTTAATCGGGAAAACGACTAATAAGATCAAATTGATTGCAATTAACAACAATTATGGAACTTTTATTCAAAATCGTTGAAACAAGATTTGTGGTATACCTTTGTTTTACCACTTGAGAAACAACAAACAAATTTTAGGTTATTAGTGTCCTCCCAGATTTAAAGTCAAAATTAATTTCGTCAATTTTCGCCTCGAGATTTATTAAATTTCATCCAAATCGGTTCAGCAGTTTAGGCTCTACTTACAAAATTAATTAAAAGGAAAATCAAATTAAAGAAATGAATGATTACTTGCATGTGAAATTATAGAACCAATCGTATCTGCTAAAGAAGTTTGAAAGATAAAAATAAATTCATACAACATCAAGAGATTTCTTATTTGTCAAGAACTAGTGTTTATTTTCCTAATAAGCACCTACCCATTGTTATTAAGAAATTGTTTCCTAACACAGTATGTAAACTTAAAGAAACCCTTACAACAAATAACAAATCCAAAAGTGCATACATTTGAAATGGAAATGTTATTAATGGTCGGTGTTTAAAATATATTATTTAATTACAAAAAATAAATAAATAAAATACTATATTATAAAGAAGAATAGACCAATTTAATTATATTATGTGAAATGCAATTCTAATTATAATAAAATGCAAATTTATTTATATTTTTCTCTTCCTTTTCCAAAACATATTCAAGAAAGTGCAATTATTATGAGAATAATGATTTTCATGACACACAGATTGAAGAGTCGCTTAGTTTTTATTTTTAATAATAAAAAAAAGATTAATTGCAAAAAAATGTAAAATTAAGGTAAAACTTGCTTATCAATAAATGTTTACAATTAGTTGTAATTATTATTATTTTATTTTTTTACAGCAGTCAGAACAAAGTCACTTATAAATGTTTGCAGAAGATCTTCAATAAGACTTTGCATCTTTAAACAATCTAATGGTTTCTCGGTCTGTCTTAGAAAAATATATCATATTTTAACAACACATATTTAATGTAAGGTCAAAAAGTTTTCAGTGTTTATCGAATTCGGATCTCACTTTTAAATGTTTAACTTTTAATAGCATTTTTATCCAAAACAATTAAATAATTATTCTCAAGTTAATAGTTTTTGTAGATTTTTAGTAAGTTATATAATTATAGCAGTGCATATTTAAACTTTCTTAATTTTTTATAATATGTATTATATATTGTTGTGTGTGCAGAATGTATACATTTTGTTCAAAACATTGTCTGAAATGAACAAGAGTCGAGCATAAATATTCTTTGAACAGATTTCAATGGGGTCTTCAGTGTGATGTCTAGAAATATGACTAGCCCTATAACTAAATTATTTCAGGGATTAACGATAGCCACAGAGGTTAGATTAAAACAGAACTTGTAGTAGGAACAGGGATGAGTTGTTTATCTTCTAGTCAAGTTTATAGAAAGTAATTTAAATATGTATTATGTTACAAAATATACTAAAATTACTTTAGTTACTAACAATAAAATGTAATTTTCAGATGATCCAAAGAGGAGTCAAAATATCGCAAATGTGAGCTTATTAATGTTCCTTTTGACCAATTATAGCCATCAATAGTATATAGTATCATCTTTGGGCAAACATTAACTAACCATCTAAATATCATAACAATCAGACTAGTAGCTATAAAAAGTTAATTTTATTATTTTAATAATTAATACGATTATTAGATAACCATTTATTAATGCATATAGGTAGATAACCATTTATTGCTTCATTTTTACCATATAAAATAAGCAGAATTTATTTTTCCTTTTATATTTAGCGGCATAAAGCCGTAGTACTAATAATGGTAGAAGTAATAAACAACTAAAATATACCATGTATTTTATTAGGGTCATATTTTATTTTATGAGAAGTACGAATAAGAAGAAGAAATAAATAAAAAAATTACTTTCACATGATCTAAAAGTGCTCAGTTAAGAACCGGTTTTAAACAAATTAATTTCGTCATCCGGTCTCTTAATTGATTGCATATAGAATATTTAAAATAATCTGACACCTTTCTAGAACGATCAATTTTCTTTTTGGAGAGCGTTTATAAATTGTAGTCACTTATACGTAAATCAAGGATTTTATTTCTTTTTTCTGGGGGATTAAAAACCCAGAGACCCTTCGTAATCAAAAACCTTAATTATTACCTTCATACAACCGTAAGTGTAAGTACGTATATAAAATTAATTGAAGAAGAATAACAATTTTTAAATTTATATTATAAAGATGAAATTTATATAAACTGAATGTATTTCAATTCATCAACTGGAAACTTTTAGACCTTACAATTATAAGCACGGTAAAAAAACAAAAAACTAATAAGTAGGATAATTTTAGACTTTTTTATTGCTTTCCTTTGTGTTTTTATATGATTTTTTGAAATAGTGCTTCTAGTATTATAAATATTTTTTTAAAAAAATTATAATTAACAACTAACTTGTAGTAAAAATTAGTTCTCGTTTTATTTATATTATTTTTTAAATAGTTATTTAATAAGATGTATATCACGTTTATTTACTGCTTTCCGTTTTAATATAATTTATTTTCTTTTTTTAATTAGAAGTAAAGAAATGCGTGGCTTACGTAAAAGTAAGGCCCTGTTCACACAGGGATACGCAAATATACTCGCAACTAGGAGACTCGGCGACTAAGAGACTCAGAATGTTTAATTAGGGGATTACTCCAGTACCGGAAAGCAACTCTGAAGGCGACTGTGCATGCGCTGGTCTTCTAGTCTCCCAGTCTCTCAGTTTCCTACCAAACGTTGTCTGTTTAACTACTAACTACGTGTCATAATGAGTGAACAAGTGTTTAATTTAAAATTCGTAGCGAAAGTGGAGAAGTTTCCCGTGCTTAAAGATTGCAGGCTTAAAGGAATTTTTAATCCGATTCCTGTAATTCTTTTGCAGCAACAAATAATCTACAATTGATGTTATTTTCGATGTAAGGAGCCACTCTAAACGATCTCACTTTTACCTTCTTTACCGGCGGTAATAATAATACTGAATAACGATATCCTCATCGCTACTAGATTCACTAGACATTGTTCAGGGAGGTGGATACACAACACAATGATGAAAGGTATTGGGTTGTACTCGCCCCATAGCCTGTGAAAACTGACTTTAATTTCTAATCAAACCTTAAACAACGTTGTTGTACGCGTAACTCAAGTCGAGGTTGAGTGAGGATGTCGGGAGACTTGAATCACTTAGTCTCCTGTTCGTGAGGCAGCTCGAGACGAGATTTTTGTATCTCCGTGAAAAGGACCTAACTTAGTTTTTTTTTTTTTTTAAATCAAATAACACACCAATCACAAAAATCGATTACTATTGGGAAAAATCTAGTTTTCGATATAATATAAAATATAAATTTGTATAGAAAATATAAATAATACAAGATAACAAGAGATTTTTATATACTACGTTTTTAAATTTTTCTTATGGGTTTCCTTAGCTGTCATTTGTCGTGTTTGTTTAGAATTGATTTTGAATTGGACCGCCTAAATATTTAAGAAATTTAGTGATTTATCAACTAATAGTAATATTTTGGTCAATCTAATTAATGATTATTGTATTGCCATCGGAAGTACATAATATGTGCAGGTTTCAGCTTTCTACTTAGTCAGGAAGTTAGTTAAAAAGCGATTGCAAGATTTGTACCGGACAAACAAGAAAGCAAGCTAATAAAAACGTAGTAAAAAATCTCTTGTTTGACACTATTAATATGTTTAATAATAAATTAAGTAAATCATAGAAAAATATACAGAAGTTAAAAATTAAATATGCGCATGCGCAATTCGCAAAAATGTGGTAAACTCAAAAATTTATATTTCCTGAAAAAATGTAATTTACCTTGTCGTTATTACCGTTAAAAAAAATTGTGATCCCACGGGGGATCGAACCAGAGACCTCTGAGGTCGAAAAAAAATCATAATAATATAACGGGTGTGCTTAATCATCTACAAAAGCCTAAAAAGTACTTGAACGCAAGTACTTCCCAGTGATTTTTTTATATCTTATATATAATTTAACTGCCGTGGTATAATAAGCTCTCATTATCTAAAAGTTTTCTATCAAAATATTGTAACATAAAGTATGTACGATGATTTTAAGCGTTGGAGTACCAGGAAGGGATGATAATATTTAATTATTAATATGATAGTAAATTCTTGTTTGGCCAGCCAAGTGACCCTTTTCCAAGTAACATTCCTGTTAAATAAAATTGCCCATCCTTGCTATGATTGAGCCAGGCAGGCTCCATTATAGCCTTCAGTTCACACCCTTCAGCTAACAACCTACACAACCCGGAAAACATATTAATTTATCTATAATGGGCTACAATGAGAATAGATATTATGGTATTAGATTTTGAATGACATGGACCACGCTCGAGATAATTTTGCTTGGAATAATAGAGGCCTACCATTGCAGTTAATTTAGATCTTATTAAATTACTGGTAAAGCTCTTTATAACGTCCTAAAAAAAAGTAACCTCTCCAAAAAAAAATTGTTTGCAATCAGAAAGTAGTAGAGAAATAAAGCCCTTTCATTAAGGGGGATGCAGCTCCAATTATTTGCCACTGTGGATTTGCCATTGTAGAAGCATTCTACAATACTTTGATAGCATAGTCCATGGTGAAAAAAAATTAATTTAAGGTGAGAACATTAAAACAAAACTCGAACAAACCTTTCTCATATACGAGTACATTGTGCTGCTGAATTCAAATCCCAATATTTCTAATATAATTTAATTTTTTTTAGTTAAAATATTTATAAAGTGTTTAACAGATGATTGTATACATTTCGTTTTCGATTTTCAGGAAAATCATATTTATTTGAATTATATTAGTAACTAGATTTATTTTGCTAGTATTTTATATCTATACAGACTACAGACAACAGAGATATTTTTTTATTTTAATCAAATTCTTTAATATTGTCATTTGATAGGTTAGTTATTCAAATATTACTCCGAATCAACCTGGTCACCTTACGAAAAGTAAAAGCACTATATTTTAATGTACCCATTATAATTATCAATAATACATTGAATACCTACAAGTCGTTTTAAACCGGATTCGATTTTCATCCTATAATATCCTAACATTATTTTAATAAGGACAATATAGACAAAAATTTATAAATAAGAACGTAGAATGTTATAGTCTTAAAATGGCAGAAGAAATCTTAGAAGAGATAAAAAAGGTATAGGATAGAGGGACACCGAAGCCACAAGAACTTAAGTAAAAAAATGATCAGGTTTTAACTTGAAACAGATTAGGATTAAGTGTACAACCTTTGCCATCATGAAGACTTGTAGTACAGTGTAAACCGATACTAATAAGACTATATAATAGGGAAGTAGCAAACAAACTTATACACCTAAGGACTTAGATAAATGGCACGGGCCTAAATATTTCAACAAACAAAAAAATTACAAACATTTTTCTCTAGCATCTAGTGTACCTTCATTTATTTATTTAAATAAATGTAAAAAAATAAAGGTTTCAGCTATAACTATTAAATCATTTATTATAAATGACGTGAAACAAACACATTTATATGATTTGTTTTAAAATTATTTTCCAAACGTAATAAAACTACTCCGAAGTGTCTAGCCCGATCCGTTCTCAAGATAATCAATTTTTAAGATATTTTTTGAAGGGAGGGGAACATTATTTTTCATATTAAGTATGCACCACCATGAAAAATCACTTAAAAGAAGTTCTTTGTTTCTTTAAAAAGAAAACCCATGATAATAATTATTATTATTATTTATTTATTTATATATCTTTTGTTTGGATTTTTTCATTGTAAAAAAACAAATATATATATATTTGGTTGCACGCAGGGCGTAACATACCACATGACGCATTTCGTTAAACAAATTTTTCAACCTGTTAGACTTCAATCCCTATAGTTCAAGGGATGATTCTTTGAGCTTCCCTATAATTTTCCTAATTTTCGGTAATTAAATATAACATAACTAAAAAGTTCCAAATAGTGGTGCTTGGTACTTTCGAGATCCGGTTCGAAAGCAGGAGCTTTCAAAGGATGAATGATAACAAAGAGCTACCTGAGAACTCTTAAGTTCTTCAAAGTAATTTTGTTAAATAATAGAAATAATTAATATAAAAATACCATTTTTGAAAACTGGTCTTATTTTCAAGATTTTTTTTTTTGGTTTCTGTATTTTTCACCCTTCTCCTTAATTGTTTCCATGTGCAAAATTTGGGGAAGATTGAAAGATGGGAAGTGGTTTAAAATGGGAGTAATAAATGTGCGATGAAACTTAAAAGCAAAGAAATATGACGCCATTTTTTTTTTTGTTTCTGTATTCTTTACCTTAGTTGTTTCCATGTGCAAGATTTGGGGAAGATTGAAATACGGGAAGTGGTTCAAAATCGGGGTAACGTTTGAAACTTACAAAGCAAAGTAATATAAGACCAGTAAAAAAGGTTAGAAGTTAAAGAAAATGTGTAAGATTCTAAACATCATGGGTATTATTTAAAGAAATTACACTAAAAAGAAACAAGAAAAAGCGATCAGCTTAGAATTGCAAATGACAATAAGATAACGAGTTCAAGTAGGCCTATTTATAGAAATATTGTTGTACTGCACAAACTGGTCAAACCTTCTTTCAAATCAATATAATGAGGACATTTACAGTTTACAGGACTCTAGCTCAGTGCACCGACTTTAAAAAGTGGTTGGTTATTTCATATACTTTTAAAAGATTTTTTTGATTATTCTTAGGACCAATATGCGAAGTCAACTCACAAGACACGATCATTTGAAGTACCTAATATAGCTGATGATTAATTATATCACTGTTTCTTTAATATAGCTCAATGTATTATATTAAGTTACTGAATAAGTTTCACGCAATATATGGTAAGAAAAAAAAAAAATTTAAGTAGAACTTTACAAAAGTATTAAACCTGATTTGTTTTCAAAACAACCAAAAAAGGAATAAACCGAAGAAACACAAAGCAAACTTTCTGACTTTTATAATTGAAAAATTAAATTTAAGATTGAAGAAAAATCCTTCGAGGAAACTTTTTAATAAAAACGTTTATTTAGTGTCAAATTAAAAAGGTTAATGTAGAGAAACAAAAAAAGTTGGTTTCTCCCTTATCCTTTTCTCATAGAGAAGTGGGCGGAGGAAGATATTTAATCAGATTTATAGGGTTGCTTGGGAGGTAACAATTAAACTTTGAAAGGGCTTACATGTTGCGTAGGTGAAACAGACTACCAAGCTAATCAATACTTTTAAACCATAGATTCACCTAATGTTTGAGTTAGTAATTATAAAGTTTTTTTATGAAAAATGAAATATTCATAAAAAAAAAAAAAAAAAATAAATAAATTAAAAAGTGATATTTCAATCACTCGCCAGCGCATAATTTTTACTCTACAGCCAATCTAGGGCCTCTGCCGCTGTTAGTTAAGTAAGTTATTCCACTACTGATTGTCCTTGACCTGCGTTCGTCATCAACTCACGCCTAACGCCCGTAGGACAACCTCTACATCATCCATCTATATTTGGCGTGGTCTTCTTCTCTTTCTTGTTCCACGAGGGCATCAAGCAAACCCCCCTTTTTACAGCATTTCGGTCAGGCATTCTTTCCACATGTCCCAGCCATATCAACCAAGTTATAATTCTCCAGAAGCCGTCCAGGCATATCTAACCACCTCCAATCCGTAGCAAGTCCTTTATTGCTTTTGTCATGGTCCAAGTCTTAGACCTGTCAGCCACAACTGGTCTGATGATTGCTTTAAAAATGCAACTTTTAGCATTTCGGCGCAAATTTTTATTATTATTATTAGAAACTGTATTTATTATATATCTACACAGAGAGTTGAGCATAATTACAGCTGGTATAAGTATTTTAGGTACAGAGTTACTACTTGAAAATAACTATCTTAATTTAACATGGAATGTTATAATTATAAGATAGTGATAACTATAACAATAATTAACGTTTTCTGAGCATAAACTTATTGTTGTCGGGCACCGACAGCTCTCCACGGCACAAGGCACTCAGCCTTCATAGTGGAGAGTTCTTCCGTACTCCTTAATTGTGTTGCGTCAAATCTTCTAATTTAAACGCAAAAAGCAACTATTTTCGCTTTGTAATACCGAATTGTTATATTGCATGTAAACAATCATGTTGTAAGCTATATGTTAAATAAAGGACAATTTATATATAAAAAAAAAAAAAAAAAAAAAAATTAACAAAAAATCAAAAAACAATAAACGAAAAAAGTATTAACAATCCACTCACAAAAAATCTAAAATAATAATTAAAGGTATCATTCACATGTAATAATTGATTGGCTTATAGCAAATCTTAATCGAAAATACCTTTTTTTCAAACTAAAGCATGCAATAAATTTTAATCAATCTATAAATAATAAATATCAACACAATAACTTACATAATTACAATACGTGCTTATTATTATTTTCTTTTATTATTATTATTTTTATTTTCTTATTTATTAATTTAATTATTTATTTATTTACTTATTTATTTATTTATATATTTATTATTATTATTATTATTTATTTTATTTTTTTAACTTTTAAAATTAACTATTTCTAAAAAGAACTTGTATATTTTATCTAAGTTGGGAATGTCAGTAGATGTTAATATTTGGATAGGGGATTCGATCTGGTAAACTTGTGGTATGAATTTCTCTCGAATATTGCAAAGTACTGGACATATGAACAAGAGATGGTATACCAAGTCTTGTGGACTCAATCCACAGAGTTTGCACATATCAGGATGAAATATGGAGGTGAGAGCAGTGGCGCACCCAGGATTTATTTTTGGGAGGGGCACAGATTAAAAAAATAAGGGGGGGGGAGGGGAGGGGGATGTAATGTGGGCTTAGCATAATCACTGACAATTAACCAGTCTGGTTTTCTTTGTTCTTAAATTATTCATACCAAGGGCGGATCCAGCCAATTTCGAAGGGGGGCTGGGCTCTCTGTTAGGGGGGTCCGGGGGTCCTCCCCCGGGAAAATTTTTATAGTTTGCGTTACTTGAAAACGTCTTTTTAGCCTATTCTAAGAGCATCTAAAATGTTATTATATACAAATAAATTTAAGTTTTTTATGAACGGGACATGAAGACCGGGGTATTTTATTTAAACAAAATTATATACATACTAATAATATTTTATTATTAAAAGTTGTACATTATATAATAGATTAATGTTTTATTTTAGTAGCCAAAAAAATAGATGGTACATTTTAAAAATATTTTAGTTATGTGAATTAACAACAAAAATACGTACGCCAAGCCAAATGTTTTGAGAAATTAGCTGATAGTATTAGGTTAAAAATAAACATAGTAGGATCTATAATAGTCCAGTCAATAAGTACAAAAAAATAGTCTTCCTTGCTAAAGGTTGGGCATCTGCAATTTTTAAAATCTCATTCTACAATTGAAACCCTTTTCCAAATTCATTAGTATTAATTATTCGATAATTAAAAACTATTCTAATGACTGCTACTAACTATTTTAATTAAATTTAATTAATATATTAAATTAAAACTTTAGATTAAAATAAAAACCCTTAAAACAAGAAAAATAGACTGCCAATTAGTGTGGCACATAGCTTCCTCGCATCCTATCATGTACTTTATTGTTATATTAACATTAAAATTATTGTTATATTGTTTATTGTGTAAAAACTATTACTAGTTTTAGCGATCTTTAACACTTCATAGCGGTGTCGCTGTTGCTTTTACTAAAAAAATGTATTTGAAAAAAATGTTTGTCTCATTGAATAGATGAAGTTAGATTTTTTCCCCGACCTAAAATTCCAATTTTAAATTTGAAGTTCACATTTACGCGAGAGTTGCTCGTGAACGCTTGGACGGATAACGTTGTCCAACGAACTCGTCCTGGGCATTGGTAAAATGAACATGTCTACCAAATTTGATCAAAATCGGTCGACATTTACTCAAGTTATCGTCGCACGTTTCATAATTCGCGGACACACAGACCGACAGACAGACAGACAGACAGACAGACAGACAGACAGACAGACAGACAGACAGACAGACAGACAGACACGAGACCAAAAATGTTCCCTGATGTCTGAAACGGATTTCTGTCTTGGAATTTTTAAAATCGGAGGCATAAAAGTTTTTCGTTCTCAAAAGTGAACACAATGCTTCCGTTACCTTCGGTAAGCTCGGAAGCAATAATTAAAAACTTGATTTAAAAATGTTTTATTGTAACCTTTCATTCAAAATAAACAATGGATAATAGTCGGAAAGAAATTCGTCCCACTAAAAAGTTCGGACCATGCGCAGTCGTAATTTTATGCAGATTTTTCCAAGTTCAATAGACGACACTTTTTTTACCCAGGAGCTCCATCCCTATTTTATAGATCCTTAACCTAAACGGGTTGATAGCTTAACTAACTTCTATTCTTTTTCTTCATCTTCTTTTTAAACACCAAAAAAAAATATGTCGGGCAAAACTAGGTAGATTATTACTTATTTATTAAGTGATACTGGCTTATTTAAAATACTTACTTATTTGCATACTTAAATTTTAAGTCTATGGCTTTGGAGGAGGGGGGGGGCCGTCTTTTTAAACGCCAAAAAAATATGTCGGGCTAAACTGGGGGGGGGGGGGGGGTCAAATCTTTTTAATCGCCAGAAAAAAAAATGTCGGGCTAAACTAGGTATATAATTACTTATTTATTTATTTATTTATTTTTGACTCCCACAACACTATTACATTTACACGTGCTGCGGAATTGCATACTTTAATTTTAGGTCTGGCTTTGGGGGGGGCACGTGCCCCCCTAATATTCGAAGGTGGAATAATAACCACCTGATATCTCAAACCCTAACCTTTTAGCTTGAATAATTTTTTTTATTTACCTTTGGGAAAAGCTAGTTTCTGTGCCGCACCCAGTGCAAGAAAGTATCATGGCTTTAATTTGCATTGAAAATAAAATCCAGTTATAAAGAAATAAAATACAAAATCCTAAATTAATCGAAAAGAACAGAGAGAAAGTAAATTCACGGTCAAATATTAAGTGCGTCACAGTAGGTCAAAAACCGCGATTGCGTGGTTTTAGCATATTGGGACCTTAACAGATTTAAAAAAAAAAAAAAATCAAGGGTAATAATATGTAAGATTGTACTGTAAATAGTAAACTTTTTTAAAAAGTTTACCAACCACTAAACTCAATCGAAAAATTTAAGCGATATTAAAAATAATAGGAAAAAACATCTGCCGAACTTATGCTCATGCGTGGAGAATAAGTCTAGATTTTCCGAAGTCATTTGCAAATGACTCTCATTAAGAGAAACTCCCTTGAGAATGATCCCAGTAATAGGTTCGAAACATCAGGATTCAGAAAATCTCTGACACGCTCTCCTCCAAAAAGATCTAGATTTATTAGACTCTGGCCACGAAAACCTACCTAATAGAATTATGTGGCAAAAGTTCACTAAGTATAAAATAAACTTAGTAGAAAAAATGGTTGTGGACATGCGCGATAGAAAGTAAAAGGGAACATTTATGGGCTAACTTTAACATACCATAAAAATCCGGCTAGTAGTTTAGAGAAAATGGGCTTTCCAAACATGTTTAAGGAAAGACCGGCACGAGACCAAAAATGATACTTGATTTTTTGGTTTGAACTTGAAATTTTTTGTTGAGCAAATTTTTAATAAAAGAGGCAAATGATCAAAGTACTACCATTGTTAAGCTTGGAAGCAAAATCTAAAAATTATTTAAAACATTGAAAAATATATATTTCAGTCACAATTTGTTCATATCAAATATTTAAAACTCGTAAAATAAAAATTTGACTAACATTTAAAATGATGTATCAAATAAGTTACAATATAATATTTTTTTAAATTGTTTAATAGCACATTGTTATTATTCTTTTATTGCATTTAAAATGTTAATAAAAGTTAGATAATAATACTTTTATAAATAATATACCTATGCTGTAATCTATTAAAAGAAGAACTAAAATGGTTATCTTCAGTTAAATAAGTTTAGAAAGGTGCAAATCTAGAATTATAAAAAACATACGAATCTTATTATCAGTACATCAGATTGTTAAAAAATAAATTCTTATAAATATATTCTGGCTATATTAGGCCTGAGTTTGCGTAAAACATAGTTAACTCGAGTCTTTTAAGCAATTAACACAGAGCGAATAAAGTGTTTACTTAGCTCTTCAACTTGTACGAACCACTTCAAGGTAATTTTGATGACTATGTAAACATAATGTATTTTTTTTTTTTTAAGTTTTATAGATTTGAATTACTACCTTCGATTGATTTTCAGTAAATGATAAAATCCAGTAGTTCAAATAAGAGGGCGTATACTATGAAGTACGTAATATGTCTTAGTGTGGAGGGAAAAAAATGTAATGTGAATATTCACAAAAAACGACTGTCAATTAGTGTGGCACATAACTTCCTCGCGTTCTATATGGTTACATGAGTATAAAATAATAAAATCGGTTTCAAAATATGAGTGTTACAGAAAATTAGTTTGATGCGTAAGAGGAAGCTATAAAGATTAAAATTAATATGGAGCCATCTATGAATTAACTCTTATAAACTGTACAAATTTAATAAACATCGAACGACAAATATGACAACTATATGCAAAGAGAAAAAAGTTATAGCTTATAGTTTTATTAGTTAGGCTTTTATCCACGAAAAGAAGCAATATACGCAGAAGATTTAAATTAATAAGTAATCGGTTGACTTAACTTTGACATAAAACCCAAATTGTATCAAAATCAGACAATTGCGGTTTTAAAAAATAGGCTTTAGCAAAACATGTTGACGGAGAGTCTGACACTCGACACGCGATTAAAAATGTCGAATTTGTTTTGAGGAAATTTAGAATTTAGAGAAAAAATTAATTGTTCTTCAGAAAGATCACATTGCTTCCGTTGCCTTCCGGTAAGTTCTATAGGTAAATAAAAAAGGTTATGCAATTTTAATGAATCCAAGAAGCTTGGAGTCAATAAATATAGTTTGAGATTCAATAAAGTGAATGGGACAGAGTGCAGTGAATTAACCATTCTCTAAGAACTATCAGCTATTGTCTTTAAACCTATAAATATGCAATAAAAAAAGGATCAGTTTTAATTTAAGCATGCAGTCATCGTTGTTGTCAATGAATGTAAAGTGCGAAACCGGTCTTTCTTCTGTATATAATTATGGACTCCTTCTATTAACTTTTATCTTTTATTTTGTTCTGTTAATTTGCATACTTCCCTACCTAATATTCATTAACAATTTAAACTATAAGCTCGACAGTAAAAACGTTAAAGTAATGTGAAGTACGAATGAATGAATGAAACGTAAATCAGTGTGAAGCCTCAGGTTTTTACAAGCTTTTATTTAACTTGCAATTTTTGTATGTATGTACGGGTCAAATCTTGCAACTGAATTTTAAAGCTGTTATCCTCAACCGATTGAATTGAAATTTTGCATACACGTTTAGTTTGGATGACAATGCATGGTTAGCTAAGTGACGTCATTCTGAATCCATTAGGGTGGACTAGTTATTTTTTAAGCACGCCCATGATATGAGTATCAAATGAAAGGGTTTGCTGAGAAGAATACGAATAAAAGCTCGTTTTTAAATAAAATGATTACCTAATTAAAACATATAAAATTGATTCTGGTTGTTACCAATCTGATCATCTGATCGCGTCTTTAAAGTATTAAGTCCGTCGTTCCGCTCCTTTTTGCGGGAAGTAACATTAGGACGACGATTATATTGATATTGTCACGAAGCAATGAGTTATTTTACTAATGTCACATCCTTCAATTTGTAAAAAGTTTTCACTCAACATTCCTATGGAAAAAACAACCCGAATATTTTCTAAAAGGGATGGAATCCAGACATTTTATACATTGTAATACAGTTGATAAGGGTATAGGGAAACGACTTACATATTTTTGTGCAGTATTTGAAAACGGGATTTCTTTAAGCTATTTTTCCACGAAGAGTAATCCAAGGAAGAAAAAGTGAACAAACAACATTTAATTTTTATTAAATGGCTTGATTTATTAATGCGAATATACAATTTTCAGTACAATCATCAAAATCGAAAGAATTGGAAAGATCAATCTAAATTAAACATAACATTATTTAAACAAATTAGTTTTTAACAATCTATGTTTCGTTAACATGGTAGATACATAATGTATTTATCAAAAATTAAAATTGAAAAAATAGCATACAATATTATATTCTATTATCTCACATTTATTCATAAGAATAAACTTGCCCATTTCAAATAGTATTGTTTACAACTTTCTACCGCTAAACCAACTATTTAACATAGAGACAATAAAGTATCTGTGCTTGTTCTCTTTACATAACATAAAACACACATCTTAAATATGGATAAGTGGAAGTTAACTGATATTGTTTAACTAATTCAATAGATAATGAAGGTATAAAATCAAGGTTGTGCATAAATAGTCTCTAGAGACTGTCTTTACACAAATAGTAATTAAGATTATGGAATGATAATACAAAAAAGTATTTTAAATGTTTGAGTAGGTATACTAGTATATTAAGTTAATTTTAATTTTTTTAAACATAAATAGAAATGGACCAAAACTACCTTTTTGAGTTTAAAGAGCAAAATTGATTCGATTATTGTCAAAAAACATCAATAGTTGGTCTAATACTGACTTTGAGGGTCCCCGGTAGTTATAGCAGTCATAATAAGCTTCTCATGCAGGGTTCCATTCCTAACTCCGCCAAGGGACCACATACTATAAGCCTGGTGTTCACCCATCATCTGAATATATCAAATTAAAGTTGTCCCTAAAGTACATTTATCTGACTTACAACATTTTTGAAAACTTTTTCATTTCATACATTCCGCATTCAGCCTTAACTTTTTCCATGTCTGAATATATATGTCTGTCGCCGCCAGTCCGACTAGCTAAACGAAATTGGTTAATATTTACACAGAAGTGTGCGAAAAACATGTTAAAGGCTTGGAAGATATTGGAGGAATGTTTGCATGCTATATAAATTAAAAAGCCTCCGAACTACGATGAACAGGGAATTTTATTCTTCAATAATTACAAGATAAAAAGAACTTTTTATATACTACGTTTTTAAATTTTCTGTTGAATCATATGTAATGTTGATAATATAATTTTCATTGTTATAATATAATGTTAGTGAAAAATAATTAATATAAAAATACCATTTTTGAAAACTGGTCTTATTTTCAACTTTTTTGGTTTCTGTATTCTTTACCTCAATTGTTTCCATGTCCAAAATTTGGGAAGATTGAAAGATGGGAAGTGGTTCAAAATCGGGGCAACGGAAACGTGCGATGAAACTTACAAAGCAAAGTAATATAAGGCCAGTAAAAATAGTTCCGAATTTATTTACTTCACATAAATGACAACTATTTAGAGAGCTGATCTTAAACCTATAAAAGGACAAATCTTTGTACAACGGATCTCGCCAACACCGAATATAAACCGTGCCATTGATATGCCCCCGTGTAGAGACAGTAAGAGAAAACAAAAAGAAAAATGTGTACAAGTAAAGAAGTTCAGATGCAGAAAAATTAAACCGATACCAAGGACACAAGTGTAAACAAACTTGGTTGTCACACGTAAATTAATTTATTTCTTTGTTTACTTTTCCTTTTTCGATGTCATTCAATGTTTATAATAAAAAATCACAAATTTGAAACCCGTCAAAATGAAGATTGCGTAAATATGGGACATGTCAAAACAAATAAAATAACTTGCGGATTTTTTCCCGAACTAACTATCCATTCAGTAAAATTTGCAGAAAACGAATTAAATTCTGCTGAAAGATGGCAAATAGTATTAAAATATTGCATTGTCATCGTGTTCTGAGCAATTCTAAAAGATTTAAATGTCTAGCTACTTGGGAAGTTAGTTAAAAATCGAGTTCAAGATTTGTACTGGACAAACAAACAAATAAGAAAGCAAGCTAATAAAAACGTAGTAAAATAAAAAACGTAATAAATGACTGATTGATGATTATTTTCTTTGAAAGCTATGGAAAAACTATCAAATCAAATCTATATGCTAAATCAAAACACATTTTATCTCTTATAAATTCAAGGATAATAATTTAAAAATTAGACAAATTTAGAATTAAATTTTTTTAAATAATTAATAGATATATTTAATTTATATATATATATATATATATATATATATATATATATATATATATATATATATATATATATATATATATTATGAATTTGTAGTTTAGTATCGATTGTTATAACAATAAACGAACAAAAATAGTACAACAATAGTTCAACATACAACAGTAGTATGTATACGAGAATGCATATGTACATATAAGTTATCACGGATAGTTTTTTCTACCATTTATACTTCTTTTTTTTCATATGAATAATAATTATATGTAAATATGTAATCAACAATATCTTCGTGTAATTTTATTGCCAACCTAATCCCCACAATAGTAAATAGCTCATTCTTCTAGATCACTATATAATTTTTTTTTTAATTTTTATATTATATATTATTGTTTAAATATCTAATGGCTGGAGTGTGTGATTGTTTTTACAAGGAAAACTGATAAGACAACCTGTACTTGTTTAGGTGTACAAAATGTCGTCATCAGCAGCCGAGGTGAAAAAGTTCGTACAGGAATTCATCCCATTATTGAATAAAAACAAAAGGCAATGTATCATATAATTTAAGCACCAGTCATTTTTGTTTTTACTAATGGTTATGTGTCAATAAGGGATACAATTAATACATAGTAGTTCAAGATTTGTAATTACTTTCTTCTGCACGTGTCTGCTTCTTTTAGACATTTTTGATGTCCAGTTGTCTATTAACAATTAAAAATTAAACTAAACTTAAAATGGTATAAGGGAATAGTTACTTTCATGTTTAATTCTTAACTCTAATATTTTAGCTATATTATATCTGGAGATATAATATGTCAACTGATTGACTGATTCATTACAATTCTTCTAGATCCACTGATCCTATATACAACCATGAAATTTTGTAAATAGGTTCCACTTAGGTGCTCGCTAAGAATATATATTTTAACAATTATTCCCCATCTTATTCTTAATGAATTTGCTCTTGATAAATATATTTTCGTATATTCGAAAAATCGGTATAGATATTTAGTCCAGTTGTGTACGATTACTAGAGAACTTTTAACTTCTTAATTGACAATTGATATAGGTAATTGTTAACCTTTTATAGTAAGATTTTAAGATTATTCATTAATCAGAGTCCCAACTAGACGAAAAATTATATTTATTTTTGTTTTTCACGATTACCTAAGAGCTACTTATAAGATTGAATGAATGTTAAATTACACTATATAAAGTCACTCTTCAGTGTAGTTCTTACACTGCAAAAGTCAATCCTTCAGGAGACTGCATCAGAGATTTTGTAAATCCCGACGTTTTGAATAAGAAATCTAACGTTAGTTGCTCACGGTGAGAATCATTAGCGAGAGTCAACTAACTGCTAATGAATCTCCCTTAAGAATGATCCCTAAAGTAGGTTCAAAAACTTCAAAATTTACTTTACTATGAATTTCTTTCAATAGTCTTTAATAGATGAATCATAAAAAAAAAACTTTACGCTTGAATACAATTTTGTGCGATATTCCAACCCCTCCTTGAGTTATTGTCAAGCTTATAAAATATTCCTGGAATACATAAAATTGTACCATTTGAATTTATCCTGATTGAAAACATGAATTTGCTCTGATGTGTGCTACACAACACTGTCACATAATCTTATACATTTTTTATCACAATTTACTTTAAAATTTAATATAATTTATTTTATCGACAAGAAAATATGTCTGTTGATAAATTCTAACCTATTTTAAAATTTTCAAAATCTCTGACGCAGTTTCCTTTCGGAAGATCTACATTATTTAATTATATTTTATACTTGCAGTTGCATCCATGAAATAGTGTTAACAAAACATCATTTTCTCCTCCTTTTAGCGAATTTTCTAAGAAAATTAAGCTGTTGCAATGGCTTCAAAATATTTGTAATGCAAATTTTTGAAAATTTTCTCCATGGAAATCCGTTTTAGACCATTCTTAATCAATTCCTGAATTTTAACACATATTTTATGTATGTATGTATACAGGGTGTCCCACATAAGGTGTAACACAGCGTAAAATCCAAAAAAGATATAAAGATGTGGTTTTCGCCATTCAAAAGATGATGAAATTTACTTTAAAAATGTCATGGTGCTTGCCCATAATACCCTTATTAAATTAATTGCATATTCTAAATACAATGATTTGGTTAATAAGAAATTTGTGGTCAACGTTCTTGCTAGCATAACTTTTTAATTTGTATGGTAAATGAATAAATTTGACCTCATGTAAAACTGGTGCATTTATTAAGCTTTAAAATGATATAAATTGTTAACTAGTTAGCTTCAAGGTTACAAACTTATTTTGATGAAAATGGGGTAACAAATGACAAGTTTATCACTTTCCATGTCTTTAATGACCCCAAGACTTGGTGGAAAAATAGAAAGGGTAACAATGAATAAAAAAATATCACTCCTTGTATTCACAAAATGAAAAATTGAATTTTGATTATTCGATTTTTCATTCAAAATTGAATAATCAATTTTTAATCAGAATAATCTTTTGTACCCCGTACCCCTGTGTACCAATTTTTTTATTGACATCCAAATTTATAACCAAAATTTCCCTATGTTATCATAAGCCAATAATACGCAGATTTCTTTGAAAATTCGCTCATTAAGTCATGGTGCATGACTGGACATTTTTTGTTTAAGCCAACCTCTTTAACAATAAAACTATATTATTGCTTTAACTATTTTGTTCACGCCTTTAAAAATAACAAGATAAAATTATCAAGATAATATATTAGCTGCAATATTGCACGAGCAATTGCTTATGCTGAACATCTGTTGAATTTAAACGTCCTTGAGGTCGTAAAAAATCCTACAAATTCTATATTTATTTAATAAATGCATTTTGGATTAAAGCCAATATTATCTACACGGTTTGAAAATAATAAATATTATTTAAACGACTACACAAATGGCAAAAAACATTAGTGCCGTTTGTTATCTTTGTGGGTATTTCATTTCATCTATTGATTAGCACTCAGTCTAATTAATGATAGTTTTAAAATTTGAAAAAGTTTAATCTAAATATAATTTTGGTTAATAGTTCAAATCAAGGGGGGAGGGGGCTTTCTATAGGGGCTAAGCCCCCTTAGAACAACCTTAAATAATACCTTTTTAAAATTGTGGCCCCAAGATATATATCCTCGACCCTATTAGTTCTAATTTCTTGCATATACATCATTTACCGAACTTACAAAAATTGCCAAGTATAAAATCAGAATGGCAATAACAGGAGCTTTTACTGAATTTATTAACACGAAATTTTGTCATTTTAAATCTCAGTAATTACTAGATTCCGAAGGAAAACGTTATAAACTACTAAACTTTGTAAGTAAGTGGTATTTACAACTAAAAACTTTTGAAACTAAACATTCCCAAAGTAACTCAAATTCCGTTTACATAACTTAATAAAAGCAATTGTAAGTATAGGGAAGGATGAGTTTTTGAATCGTATAGAAAGATATATATTTTAATTTATTCTTTGAAACATCTAGAGTCAACAGGTAGCGAAAGAAAGTTTTACAACTTGAACAACTATATTGGTATATTAAAATTTGAAAGTACCTCTTGTGAAAAAGGTGATGGGATTAATTTATGTATATATGTATTGTGTATGTATAAAAACAAAATGAATATAACTTGCATGCAAGATGATCTTTTTTGACTTTAAAACCTCGTTATGTAAAAACTAATTTATTATTTTGTGATTGTTTTGTATGAATTTGATGGTAAAAAATCGGTCCGAGACAACTCAGACAAACTTTCTCATATATGAGTTTATAATTACTTAGCCCAGTGTTTCCATTTATTAGTTTTCAAATGTACATTTAAATATTATTAAACATTTCATCAAAATTTATCATAAAAATAACTTCTCCTGGTCGGGGAATCGAACCCGGGCTCTCTCCGTCCACGTTTTAAGCTAATATCTCAGGAACTAGATTTTTCCCGGGAAAACGGCTTATATCGTTGGATTCGTATTCAAATGGACTACATTTTAGAATTTTTTAATCAAAATCGTCGGAACCGTTTTCGAGAAATAATTTTTTTTCATGTTTTTTCAGAGTTTTTGGGGGGTAGCGCCCCCAAATTTAGAGCTAAAATTCATTTCTCGATTTCGCCTCGGGGTATGATTTTTCTGAACATGTATGCCAAATTTCGTCAAAATCGGCCCAGTAGTTTGGGCTCCAGGCGTCTGCACAGGCGACAGACAGACGACAGACGACAGACGACAGACGACAGACAGACATTTTTTAAAAACCACTTTTTTGGACTCAGGGGACCTCAAAACGTGTAAATCCATAAAAATCTCAAAATCGAATTTTCGCGCCATCACAATACTTTCTCTTTATATGAGAAAGTAAAAAACATGTATTTTATTGTCCAAATGTTTCTCTCCAATTTCCTTTATGTATAATATTGTAGCAATCATTAATATAATTATTAATCTGTCATATATACATGTATAAACACCTTGGTTTTCTGGTGAAATCCGCGTCCCGTAGGGTTTGAAGTCCGACGGTTCGCTTCCACTACTGGAAGCATCATCAGGCGTGTATTACATCGTGATGTTGACTCGAAGCAAACACAAGATATACTATATATATCAGTATATCTTAATCAGTAAGATCACATTAAATATCAGTATATCTTGTTTTTGCTTCGAGTCAACATCACGATGCACCACAACCATGAAGATGCTTCCAGTAGTGGAAGCGAAACGTCGGACTTCAAACCCTTCGTGACGCGGATTTCACCGGAACACCAAGCTGTTTTTGACGAGTCTACCCGCGGAAGCCTACACGCACCCTGTCATATACTCGTATACTTAAAAAAGTTATATAACAGGAGCAGTCAGCCAATAAATGCGGCACATAGCTTCCTCGCATCCATGAGTATAGAATAAAATGTAATGAGAAATATATCAAAACATTTTTGAAAATATGGGAGATCACAAAAATAGACTGTCAATTAGTGTGACACATAGCTTCCACGCATCCAATCACATACGTTATTGATTTTATGCATTTACAAGCCATTATTGTCTTATTCATTTAATTGTTTCTCATTCGTGTCATAACATTGACAGCAAAAATAAAATTTGAAAAATTGAATAAGATCAAAATCTTTGAAGACTAAAAATAGGAATTAAATTAACTTGAAATTCAAGAAAAGTGTTCATAGACCACCTCACTAGACACCACACAGGCTAGAAGAAGGTTAAAAAAAAAAAAAAAAATGCAAGAGAACAGTGGCGGAATTATTAAAGACATACCATTGGAACAAAGGAAACGACCAAATGACACGAATGCATTAGAAGATAATGAATTGTTTAATAATTCCGACGTAGGGCCTTACCATGTCATCATGGAAAACAAAAATTATAATTCAGGTAAAACTGGTTTATCTCGTTTACACCCGATGACAATGGGAAAATTACTCCATGGCAAGCTAGGATTCATATCAAAAGACATAAATAGGATCATAAAAATAGGAATTGACAAACTAAAAATAACTTTTAACACGCACAATAACGCCAACAAATTATTAACAAGTACGGAACTTCTCAAAGAATACAAAATATACATACCAAAATCATTATTGTATAAAAAAGGTGTTGTTCGCGGAATCGAACAATCTCTGACGGAAACAGAAATTTTAAAAAACATGGAATTTCACAATTTACCAAATATTAAACTAATAAATGTAAAACGAATTACACGAAAAATTATAGAAAATAATGAACCAAAATATATTCCCACTCAATCAATTATAATAACATTCAGAGGCCAAATTTTACCATCACACGCGTATTTACACTTTGTTCGATGTCCTGTCGAACAATTTATTCCTCGAGTAATTCAATGTAACAAATGCTTACGCTACGGACATACCGAGAATATTTGTAAAGGATCAGCCCGCTGTGAAACATGCGGTTTGAACCCGAACACTCATGGTCTAGATCAAAATAACGTAACTAAACCGTGTCCAATAAAAGAAAACCCCATTTGTCTTTATTGTAAACAAGGACATAAAACAACTAATATAAAACAATGTCCTGAATATAAATCTCAACAATGTATTAAAGAAATTATGGTAAAAAATAGTATATCTTACGGTGAAGCAAAAACAAAAATAACAAATTCAAATACTTTTTCAACAGTACTACAATCTAAATGTATACCGACTCCTCCTAAAACTGAATCCCGCAAATTTCAAAATCAAACAATATTATCAACCCCATCCGTAGCCCCTAAACGACAACGGTTAAATCCTGAGCAGCCAAATAAAGAATTCTACTTTCAAAAACTTGTCACCCCAAAACAAACACCAGGGGGACTGATACAGTTTAACCCTTATAAACCGACACAACAAACCTCAAACACTAATGAAATTCTATATAATGATCTAGACAAAAATCTTATCAAACTAATTACTGATATAACTAAAATAATAATAAAAGAACTAAACGCGGAAAAAACAATTCAAATTGACGATACCGTCATAAAAAATATACTTTCGAAAATAAATTTCCCTTAATATGGATCAACTTAGTGACATTCCAAATTCACACTATAGTTATTTGAATGCCCGTGAGTCTAATTTAAGAAATTTTAGAATATTACAGTGGAATATAAGATCGGCAAATAATAAAAAAATTGATCTCGAACACCTCTTATATTCATCCAAAATTGATATAGCCTGTCTTTGTGAGACTTGGTTTAAACAAGGAATAAATATTAACTTTAAAGGCTATAATGTTATAAGATTGGACAGACAAGATGATAGAAGAGGTGGTGGAGTCGCGATATTGGTAAAATTAAACATACACTACACCGTACTTAATAACCTTCCCCATATAGGAACAGATCATATTGGTATACAAATAAAATACAAAAACAAAAATTTAAATATCGTATCAATATATAACCCCCCAATAACTCAAATACAATCTAACAAATGGAATGACCTAATAAAAACCTTAAACCAACCATACCTTATATTAGGGGATTTTAATAGCCACCACACAGCCTGGGGTTGTAGTAACACTGACGTAAAAGGTCAAAATTTATTAAAAGCAATCGATCAAAATAATGCAATAATACTTAATAAAAATAAACCAACACTTATCCCTAAGATAAACCAAAAATCACAATCTGTAATAGACCTCGTTATAGCTTCTAACGACATTGCAGCTGACTTTGAATGGAATGTTTTAAATGAACCTTTCGGATCGAACCATTATCCAATCATAATAGAGACAAATTCCTCCAATGTAGAAAAAATATATAGATACCCAACAAGACGTTGGAATATTAATAATGCAGATTGGACAAAATATCAGGATAATATGGAAACACTAACGCAAAACAGACTAAGAAACCTTACACTACAAACTTACGATGACTTTATAAATGATATAAACACAGCATCTAAAAATTCAATTCCCGAAATTAAAAAAAGAAAAATTACGTCCACTCCTTACCCCAACCTAATACATTGGTGGGATTTAACCTGTGAACAATCAAAATGTGAACGGTACAACGCTTATCAAAATTTTAAAAACCACCCAAATTTAACAAATTATATTAACTTTAAACGCAAACACGCAAAATTTAGACGGTTAATTAAACGTAAACAAAAAAATAGTTGGAAGCAATACTGTGAAAACTTAAACTTTTCAAAAAATACACCATCCCATGTTTGGAAATCTTTTAAAAAACTAAATAAAAGTTCATCGAACGAAATACAAACAACACCGGGAACCTGGGTCGAGGAATTTATGGATAAATTAGCCCCCCCATCAGTAACAAATAAAATCCCACCATCACTAACAAATAACAACACTCATATACTTACCAAACCTTTTACATTATTTGAATTTCAAACGGCTATTAAACATAGCAATACCTCCCCTGGATACGACAATATTCACTATGACATGATATACCATTTACCCCCAATTTCAAAAAACAAACTTTTAGAAATATTCAATAATATTTGGCGAACACAACAAATTCCAGAATCGTGGCAGACATTTATAATAATCCCCATTAAAAAACAGGGAAAAACCGGCGATTTAGCTTCAAATTATCGCCCAATTTCCTTATCATCATGTATGCTGAAAACTTTTGAACGATTAATTAAAAGTAGATTAGAATGGTTTATGGAATCAAATGAAAAACTTTCTAAATCACAAAAAGGATTTAGGAAAAGTAAATCAGTTTTAGAAAGCCAAAGTCAGCTTGTAACAGACATACACGACGCATTCACTCAAAAAAAGTCAGTACTTACACTACTCCTAGACATTACAGGAGCTTACGACAATGTTGACCTTTCTATATTACACTATAAACTGACACAGATGGACGTACCACAACAAACAGCAAATTTTATAATCAAACTAATATCAAATAGAATACTACTTTTTCGAGTAAACGGAGAAATAGTAGGACGTAGAGTAACTAGAAAAGGTATCCCACAAGGAGCTATTTTGAGTCCCCTATTATACATAATTCACACCTCGGACATCGAAATGAAAATACCCTTTCCGGTAAAGATACTCCAGTTTGCCGATGACATATTAATATATTCAATCAGTAAAAAAATTGATGACATGGTAAATAATCTCAGTCAAGCATTAAAAACAATAAAAGACTGGACTAGAATTACTGGACTAGAACTATCTCATGAAAAATCAGAATGCTGCATTTTCACTAGAAGAAATAATCTCAACCTAGAAAATAAAATAACTTTTGGAAATATTCAGATAAAAAGAAAAACAGTAATTAGATTTCTTGGTCTCTTCCTCGATCAAAAACTAACATGGAAAGAACATATCAAGATTATTACCTCAAAATGTGAAAAATACCTAAATATAATGAAAATGACCTGCAACAAATCATGGGGAAGTGATCCAAAAACCATGCTCACTCTATACAGGGCTACAATAAGAGCATGTTTAGACTTTGCCTCACCTTTCTATGGTAACGCCAGACAATACTTACTAACAACACTCGACCGCATTCAATACAGAGCCCTAAAAATATCTATGGGATATTTAAAATCAACACCAATAGTCGTAATCTTAACTGAATGTTGCGAACAACCACTTGACTTACGACGACAACATCTAGCTGACAAACTACTATTAAAATTATACACTCAAAACTCTGACATATACACATCCGTAACAGAACTATCAAATAAAATAAACAGAGGTCATAGATACTGGCGACACAAACCTTCACCCTTACTAAACAATAGCTTCAATTCTATATTACCTTACTTAGATCAAACTATATACCAAAACAAATTACTGCCAATTCATCAAATTACTTATGAAAACTTATATCAACAACCGAATATACATATACCCAAACTTAGTTATCCTTACAATGACATAACATTTCAAGACCAACTTACTAAATTGAACCCAAAAATAACCTACATTATATTTACAGACGGATCAAAGCAACAAAACGTATCAGGATATTCATACTATGACCCTCAATTAAAACAAGGCATTGGCTACTCATGCTCTCAACAAGCTAATATATATACATTAGAAAGCTTAGGCATTCTACAAGCACTAGAATACATCAACACATTACAAAATAACTATTACAAATACACGATAGCATGTGACAACCAGGGAGTCCTTAAAAAATTAGATAACATCTCATACACTACACATTTGGATCACATCTTCATGAATATATTAAATAATATAGCAGAAATAAAAAAAAAAAATAAAGAAATAGACTTTATATGGGTCAAATCACATCAAGGAATTAAAGGAAACGAGGAAGCAGACAAACTTGCCAAAAGCCCAACAAAACAATCAGACAAAAAAATACCAACAAGAGATCTAATAGCACTATCCAAAAAGAAGATGTTTGAAAACTGGAACATAAAACTTCAAGAAGAACCAGCAAAAGCAAGAAATTTCAAATCAATTGTCAAAAAAGTTCCAATTAAACCGTGGTTTTGGAAATCAAAACTACCACGTAAGGATATAATCAAAATTAATAGATTGAGAAGTTACCATGCAAGATGCATTCAATACAACTATATGATAGGACTAAGTGATTCGCCTATATGTTACACATGTCCAGATAAAAATGAAAATATGACTCACATCCTATTGGAATGTCCTAAGTATAAATCCGAACGTAACAAATTATTTCAAGAACTCAATATTCAAGAAATTCAAGATGAAAATGAAAAAATTAAGAAAATGCTTTTCTCAAAATTAAAAAATATTACACTTACACTGAAATTCGTAAATGAAATAAATTACTCCCCTTAGCCTAAAATTGTAAAATCTGGAGACCACTCACCAACAGAAATCCCACAAACGAAAATAAAAAAAAAAAAAAAAACTTAGGGAAAACATAGGAAGAACTTAGGAAGGACTCGGGTCCGCCCAACCTAATTGAGGTTTTCTGTGGTTTCCCTCAATTTACCAGGCAAATGCCAGGTTGGTCCACTCTTAAGTCAGTCCACAGACTGCCTATGATACCCGTTTAAATTCCTGCAAACAACCCCAATCAAAATCCAATCAAAATCTTCCTTTTTAAAAATAAAATAAAATAAAAATATATAATCCAAAATTGTCCATATTACCCTTCCCCAAATTTGATTAAAAAGCTCCAATCCCTTACAAAATATCAAAAATTAAAAAAGGCACAAAATAACCCCACTCAAAATAATATCATGGCTCCGGTAAACACAAATAATTTTTTGTTACTTATGCCAATAAAGAACTTGTTTAAAAAAAAAAAAAAAATTGTTTCCCCCTATTTTTTACTTTCTCATATAAAGAGAAAGTATTGTGATGGCGCGAAAATTCGATTTTGAGATTTTGATGGATTTACACGTTTTGAGGTCCCCTGAGTCCAAAAAAGTGGTTTTTAAAAAATGTCTGTCTGTCGTCTGTCGTCTGTCTGTCGTCTGTGCAGACGCCTGGAGCCCAAACTACTGGGCCGATTTTGACGAAATTTGGCATACATGTTCAGAAAAATCATACCCCGAGGTGAAATCGAAAAATGAATTTTAGCTCTAAATTTGGGGGCGCTACCCCCCAAAAACTCTGAAAAAACATGAAAAAAAATTATTTCTCGAAAACGGTTCCGACGATTTTTATTAATAAATTCTAAAATGTAGTCCATTTGAATACGAATCCAACGATATAAGCCGTTTTCCCGGGAAAAATCTAGTTCCTGAGATATTAGCTTAAAAATTAAGTGAACCACTCGCTGAACTGTTTTTTTAAAAAGTTTATTTTGAGATAAACATACAAAATTACAAACTACATAAACTGTCTCTTATATATTTGGTAAGAGTTGGAGACACCAACGTCTTACCTTAAAAGTATTAAATAATACAGTGGCAAAAGAAATGAATGAAATGAAGTGCATTTAGTAATAAAATAATTATAATATACGAAGACTCAAATAATAGTTAAATCATAATGCTAAAAGAGAAAATGAATAATGCGCCGAGCCTAGGGTGTGGCCGGTCTTATATATGCAAGGATCTCTGACGTCAACTATAAGTTGTGAGAGTATGTGTTTGTCGGTGTGTCTAAGTATTGTCAGAGTCAGCATTCTATATTGACATAACTCCTCCCATCTGAGATTGAAAATTTTGGGGGAAATCTCCAAAATTTGTCCAAGGAATTGATGCTATCTTTTTCCTTTAAAATATTTAAATATTAAGTATTCAACAGGGGTAAGGGTTAAGTTAACAATGAAAAAGACATTTCTTTTTGATAATTTACCATTCTCATAGTACATCACCAATTTGAAAATCTAAGGGATGTAAATTTAAAGTTAAATTAATGTTTAAGTTAAACTCAGGTATACTCATACTTGGGATTGCTATATCATTACAAAACATTTTGTGTTCAAGAGAGTTTTACATATATAGTTATAAAATTACAATTTTTATCTAATTGAATTAAAGTTATTCTGTCTAAATAGTACAATATTTTATTATCATTACAACTCTCTGTAACTAGAGTTCTTTAGCTGGAAATTATTCATTCGTTTGCATCAATCTTGGTTACATATACATTGTTTAAATTGATTTGATTAATTTTACAAACATTGCTTGAATTTAAATATAGTAAGTGAAGTAATGATTTTAATAATATAGTAACAGATTAAAATATAGTCAAATATAGTAGTAGTTTGTTTTACAACAGTCATTAGTGATTTACAAATAATTATATAGTTTAAACATCAAGAATTAGAAAGTATGAAATTTATCATTAAACAATAGATAGTCACTCTGTGGTAAAATGGTTACATAGTTTTACTTACATTATGATATATAGGAATACATATTAATCAATAATAATCAAAATCATATATGTCTACTATGGAACTTCAGAAATAAATACTAAGTTTTTCTTTTAATAAAACTCTTAATTTTAATATGTTCTTCAATAAATAATAAGTTTCCTAATGTTGGTCTTAATGAGAATTTATATTATCTATTACGAATACTATTTATTATATTAATTTATAAATAAAATTATAGTTAAATTAATTATAATTATAAGATTCTACATTAAGATCTTTTCTGTTTGTCTAACAGTTAAGTTATGAAAGGCATTAAATTTAGCATTATATTCGCCTTGATTTAGTCACATGTAACTCTTCCAGAGTGTCATATAATAATGATTTAAATCGATTAATTATAATTTGAAAATCAAATGGAGCATCATTAGATACTGCTTGATTTAGTAACAACATTTTATTTAAGTTAATTTAGTAAGTTTTTTGGGTTTAACTAAAGTTTTATAAGAGTAGGATTAAATTGTATTAATTGTTTCTTAATTTTATCTTGTTATATATCAATAGTTTTAAACAAGAATAGTTAATAGATGTGTAAAATTATATTTTTCTTTTAATGTTAAATAAAATTAAATGTATAGTTTATATAATATAAATGATTCATAAGGTATTTTTAAGTAATATTTATTTTCTATAATTGCATAAATAGTTTTATGTTATAATGTGCTTAACTTACAATCCATTCATTATAGATAATTTCATTGAATTGATATATCTTATCAGCAAAATATATAGATAACATTGTGTCAATCTGCTGATCTTAAACTGGACTGCATCCTGTGAGATAAGATGTGAATACGACGTATTTTCAATATATGATATTATGAAATATATTTAAAATTAAAGTTAATATTTGGGATACATAAATACAATACATATATATTTAATTTTTAAACTATCACCTATGTAGTACCTTAATATATAGGTGAATTGATTAATATATCACCTGGTTTTACAGGGGGGTTTTCCTATAACTATTTGACCAATTTTTATATCTTTTCAATAGTGATTTCGTCGTGATTTTTAATATTTCATTACTACTCATCGTTGTGATAGATCTGAATTTATTCAATTTGATCTTCTTTTGTTCTTAACTAAATATAGTAAATTTTGTGCATTTAATAAGTTTTAACTTATTACCGTAATTTATCTAAATACTCTCTACAAAAATCTTTCTATAGGATATCTGTAGGAAAATAAAAATGATAAGTAAGACTTGGAGAACAAAGTCTTTTAAAATTCAAATATTATATCATCATTATTTCATAGGGGAATTTTAACCGTAATTAACTGTTTTCTTCCTACTCATCTAGTGAGATGTTAGCTTATGATAGATTTCAGGTCGTACAATAATTTGATGTTTCGTAGTTAAAAGTGTTAGTATAAAATAATCTTTTATTTTGATAAAATTCAAAATTCACTTAGTTAAGGATATAGATATATTTTTCTTAAAATTAAATGTAGTATATCATTCTAATCAGTATAATAAAAGTTATATTAAATATTATTATAATAATATTTATTCAAGTAATATAATATACTTGACAATATTGCAAAACTTATTTATTGTTTTGATAAAATACAAATTTAAGATTTCTTAATTTGGGGTTAATCTAAATTGTTATATAATACTTTAATTAAATACAAAATTTTTGTTTATTAAGGTTATAATTATTTTTCTTAAATTTTACTTTAATTGTTTAAAAATAGAACAATAACTTGATTAAAAATTAAAATTAAGGTTTATCAATTTAGGGTTTAGTTATAATATTTTTATTATGAATGTGATTATTTAATAATCTCATTTGGTTGAGTTAAAATACTTGAACGTAATAAATATTCTTTTAGTAAGGAGGAAATAATTAAATGGAAGTGTTTTAAATCATTGGGTTTACGAAGTATTGTTTTCAATGGAATGCATTGATAATTTTTATCATCTCAACGAGTCTATTAGAGACTTAGATAACATAGCATCAGCTGTCCACCTATAACTTATCCTGACATACTGACCTAGTTTTATTCAATATGGATTTATTCATCTAATGATCTAAATTCTAAATTATATATTTAATTCAAAATTAAAATTTTCAAATAAAATTCATTATTGTATAACAAAGTATAATATACTTAAATTTCTCCTTTTTCCTAAATTAGTTAATAGAACATAATATATTTTTGATATAAGAAAAGTGTTAATTAATAATATTCATAAAGTTTATTTAAGGTTAACATAGTATAATGTAATAAAGATTATTTATTTATTTATCTTTTAATTAAATAATATATATATTATTATTATTTTAATTAATATTCTTAATGTTAATTGTTTAAGTATTGGTTAATTCATAAATTATTTTTATTTCATTTTATTTAAAGAAATAGGTTTTCTGTCATTACATCTGTCTGTTTATTCTAAGATTATTTGTTAAGTTTTATGTCTTATATATTTCATTTTAATTCGAATCATTTAACTAATAAATTCTTCAATTATTTAATTTATTTTAAATTCAAATGGAAATATTTTATTTCAATATTTTAATAATATTAGGAGTTTCTTTATTCATTCTTTAATAAAATTTTGATATTGTGAAATTGGGTCGTTAATTAATAAGTTTCGACATGTCTCGAAAAAGTTTAAGTATTCTTTTGTTTCATAGGTTCTTTAGGTTTGTTACTTTGAACTATATTTTTATTTTCTTTCAGTATTATCAATATACGACTTCAAAAATAGTCATTAGTTAGGTTGGATAATATTTTCTTTTAACATCTTCTTTCTTTATAAAATTTAATTATATTTATAAAATTTTTACAAGACAATTAAGCTGTCCAATATATATAGTAATTTCAACTGTTATTTTAATATTATTCAATAATGATTTATTATAATGAAATATATTTTTGTCTTAATTATGATGGTCAGTAATTAAATATTAAAACATTTTGTCATAGTTAAACTAATTTAATTATTTATTTAGTACATTATTGTTAAGTCAATTGTCAATATTATTTAGTTTATTTTAAATTGAGTCATTTAAAGTTAAAATTTCATTTTTAAGTTTCTTTCTAAATTTAAAGTTAGCTATAACTTCGATAATTCCTTTAAATGATTTAATATTAAATTTCTTTCTAAATTTATAGTTCGGTTTAACTTGGATTATTTCTTTAAATGGTTCGAAATGTTTAATATTGCATTTCTTTCTAAACTTGTAATTCTTTTTTGATTTAATATTTAGTTCAAATAATCTAGTGTTCAAGATACATTTCTTTTTATAATTATAATTATAGTTGATCTTAATATTTTCTTTAAATAATCTATTAACCTGAAATTTATATTTTTTCTTAAATTTATAATCATTCTTAAGTTTCAATTTTCCTTTAATCAATCCAACATTTGTAATAGAATATTTTTTTCTATATTTAAAATTATTTCGTATCTCATCTTTACTTAAGATATTATTTTCATATGCGCTGAAAATTTCTATCTCTAACGATTCATCTTTTAATTCAACTATACTATCAAAATTTATTTTATTTTCATCAACATCAATATTATGTCTATGTTCATCAAAATTATTTTTATATTCATCATTATTTTTGTCTTCATCAAAATTAATTTTATATTCATCATTATTTTTATTTTCATCAAAATTAGTCTCATATATATTAAAATCTTTATAATCAATATTTGAAGTTTCAACTTCTACTTCTCTTTCTTTTAAAATATAATCTTCGCAAAATTTAAAACTTTTCCTATCTAAGGAATTTAACTTAATTAATTTAATTTCCTTGCCATTATGATTCATTGCAACTTCATTAATATAATTCAATTTAATCGACGAATTAGGGAACCTTCCCTTTAACAATGTATAATTCAAAATTTTATAACTTCTTTTTTCTTTAATAACACTATCATTACTACATCCGTATATGATAGGAATATTTGTACTAGGTGTACATAACGTTTTATTTTTTAAATCAACTGAAGCACCGAGCTTCTCTAATAATTCAGATCCAACAAGTCCATCAAATTCTGGACTAAATCTAAATATATAAAATTTATGTATATCTTTTATTTTAAAGATATTAAACAAAGGAATTTTACAAATTTTATTATGCTCTGTCACATCGTGTGCAGTTTCAACCTTAAATTTTTCTTTTAAAATTTTATTCTTATAAAATTTATTTACGAATTCGGGACTTAGAAAACTCTTTGAGCTGCCCGTATCTAACAATAGTTTTAAATTATATTCTTTTATTTCAATATAGGGTAAATTATTTACTTGTAAGTTCATTTTTATGTTAGTACTTAATTTTTTATTTTTTATAAACCGTTTTGGTTTTTTAATATTATTAAAATTTGTAGAATTTAATTTTCGTTTTCTATTATTAATGTTTTCTGTTTTTATTGTTAGATTTTTAGTCTGTGTTAGCTCTCTTGTATCGGAGAGGCTTGTAAGTGAAAAGGATAATTCATTTCCATATCCATCTCGTATTGATTGGAGTTATCAATATCTATATTTGAATTTTGATGATCATTAGCATCATAATTTGGATTTTGATGATTATTAAAATCACTTGTATTAGCCACTTCTTGGGCGAACATCCTAGTATTTCTCGTTCGGTCTACCTCCATTGGAGTAGCCGTATTTAAATTAGGTTTATTTACCGTATTATTATTATTTTGGGGATTTCTGTTTGTTTGATTATTTTGGAAATTTGTTCCTTGTCCCCTTGAATATCCGTTGTAATTATTTCTCGGATAATTATTATTAAAATTGGCATTATTATTATTATTATTCCTAAAATTATTTTGGTTATTATTATTATTAAATCTAGGAAATCCATTATTGTTAAATCTTTGATTATTATTATTAAAATTGCTATTATTGTTATACCTTTGATTATTATTATTATTTCTTTGATAATTATTATTATTATTGTTATTTCTTTGGTTAAAATTTCTTTGATTATTATTATTATTATAGTTTCCAGGAGTCATCCTTGGAGGGGGGTTATACTGGCTTTGGGTATTTGCATTTTGCCTTATTGAATAGAGGAAATTTTCCTCTTCAATTACATAAGCCATTGCGACTTCTAAACTGGCTGGATTTCTTAGCCTGACATTTGTCTGTATGTTACCTGACAAACCTCTTATATAAGTTTTTAGGGTCAGGTCGTCATAGACTTGTACTCTAGTTCTCCTTTGTTCCTCAGTGAGGTCTAACAAGTTTAATTTCGATAGGATGAGACACCTAGAGTCTTGGCATCTCATGCCGAAGTCGTATGGGGCTTCTCCCCTGTTTGGAGTTAGAGACATTAAGTCCTGAATTAGGCAATCAATGTTTCTTTGATCGCCAAAAGTGAGGGTCAAAAGATTTCTAATTTCACCCCAGGTGTTTAATTCTGTCCTGGACCCAATTAGGTCCAGTGCTCTCCCCGTTAACTTACCGCATACTACCCTAAACAAGAAATTGTTTATTGGGTCGGCCTGATTGGCCCGATTCCCAAATTGGGTTAATAAACTTTCTACATTATTTAGAAATATATTTAATGTGTTAACATTTCCATTGTATGATGGAATGGTATCAATGAATAGTTTAAGCAAGTGATAATTCACGGCTTGTTCTGCCATTTTTATATGATTATTAAATTTATTATTATATATAAAAATTTATTATTTCAAAAAAAAATTATTATTATTTCATAAAAAATTACTTTAAGTATTTCGATTATTATTCCTTGATCAATTATTCCTTTACAAATATATCATTCAAATTATAAATTTACTCACAGTAGGAGTGATATCATGTTTAGAAGAGAAACTGTGGAGAAAGGTCCAGCCGCTCTGGTTGTTCTCGATGAAGTCCAGAAACAGGTTGGGCCACAGAGTCTCGAATTTCTAGGTGTGTCCTGGTTAATCCTACGGAACTCAGCTGATATCCTCTCAACTGATCCAGGGCTGTCCTACCGACTGCGCCAATTAAGTGAACCACTCGCTGAACTGTTTTTTTAAAAAGTTTATTTTGAGATAAACATACAAAATTACAAACTACATAAACTGTCTCTTATATATTTGGTAAGAGTTGGAGACACCAACGTCTTACCTTAAAAGTATTAAATAATACAGTGGCAAAAGAAATGAATGAAATGAAGTGCATTTAGTAATAAAATAATTATAATATACGAAGACTCAAATAATAGTTAAATCATAATGCTAAAAGAGAAAATGAATAATGCGCCGAGCCTAGGGTGTGGCCGGTCTTATATATGCAAGGATCTCTGACGTCAACTATAAGTTGTGAGAGTATGTGTTTGTCGGTGTGTCTAAGTATTGTCAGAGTCAGCATTCTATATTGACATAACTCGCGGACGGAGAGAGCCCGGGTTCGATTCCCCGACCAGGAGAAGTTATTTTTATGATAAATTTTGATGAAATGTTCAATAATATTTAAATGTACATTTGAAAACTAATAAATGGAAACACTGGGCTAAGTAATTATAAACTCATATATGAGAAAGTTTGTCTGAGTTGTCTCGGACCGATTTTTTAATTGGTTCCCCCTATTTATATGTCAAAATTGTTTTGATTTTTTTTACATTAATTAAAGTATCAATTAAGAAAATGTTAAAGAGCGTAGACGGTTGAAATTAATCTGGTGCTCTCTGCGGTCTACTTTCAACAAACCATTCAAATTTAATAAAAATCAGATAAGTACTTTTAAAGATATAGGTGTACATAAATGTATGTTTGTGCGCATGTTGAAGAGAAAAAAATGGGCTGAAGCTTGAAACTTCATGGAATTAACCAAAATCGGACTTGCAGTTTTTATGATATGTGGTTGGCAAAAATTGAGTTACGAAGAGACCGACAGTCCGTCAAACAGACACGGAACCAAAAGTGTCCTTTGATGTCTGAAACGGATGTCTGTCTTGGAATTTTTGAAATTGGAGACATAAAATATTTTCTTAGAAAAATGTTCAAGGACAAACCGAAAAGGCACAAGACTAAAATTGTTCATTTTAAATTTGTTCATTTTAGACCAATTCGTTCTCTACTATAACCTTGGAACAGCTAAGTAATTTGACAATTTTCATAAACGTTATACACCGAGGCGAAATCGAGAAATTTTTAGTTTTAAATCTGTTAATTTGCTTAAAACTCGAAGATTTTGTTTAAAAATCTTCAATTTAAATTACATAGCACAATAACCCATAAGACTTTATCTCCAGGAAAAACAAAGTATCCGAGATATTGAATTAAAATAACTGAGACTCAGCTGGAGATTGAAATAGATTAATGTAAATACATAATCACATCTAATTCTTAATAGGGACAAAATAAAGTTGTTTTTTCTTATAATGTTTTGGAATAATAAATTAATTTAATAAAATATTTTAAAATTGATTTTAGTATCACTATGTATGTATTATAAAAATGTTTTGACGGAGTTCTAGGGACCGATTATTTTAAAAATAAATACGATGTTATTATCTTTCAAATGATATTAATTTGCTCGCTAATGCATATTTATTATCAATGTAAACAAAACAAAGAAAAATAAATCCCTCAGCTCACCACTTTAAAGTAAAAACTCAATTATTTGTGTTTGTTGAAATTATACGACCAACAATGGTCTAATTATAATCTACCATCTAAATTTCAAAATACATTTTTGAAATATGGTGGTTCGCAAAAATGTTGAAGGACTGACAGATATGAGAGCAAACAGATATCTGAAACGGATTTCTGTCAAGAAATTTTTAAATTTGGAGACCTAAAAAAATTTCGCTCTTCAGAGTGATCACAATACGTCCGTTACCAGTAATAAGCTCGGAAGCAATAGAAAAAAATTTACATAATAATTTAAATATATACATAATAAAATTAAAAATACTAGAAACATAGTCAGTAACAAACAGATGAGTTAAATTATATGAATTATTCTAAATGACCCAACAAAGTAAGTAATAACTAAGTAGCCATTTATACATTAATAAATCACACGATATAAATAAATATGCAAATTAAAAAATGAACTTATTTGCCAAAAGAAATTTATTATGGGAAAAAATGTTTCTTAAGTTATAAAAAGAAAACAATTTAAAAAAATCCACAGAACAAGGAAAAAACTAAAGATAAATAATGAATGATCAAATGTATAATATTTGTACAATTATATCTATTATTGTATTTAAAGAATGCAATTGAATGTAATTAGAGAGGTAGATTGAAGAAGAAGCAAGGTCCGGGCACGTACTGGGGGTAATCCAGTCTCGTAATAATAAACTCCTTGCCTTACGGACTGGAGGAGTTTCGGCTCAGTTAGTTACCAACGGGACGCGATTACGCTAGCTCCCTTTTCAACGTAGATTTAGTTTCGTTTAAGAAAATAATGTAGTGTCCGCAAACGTATCTCTTTATCACGACACGGGACAAATATTTATTTTTAAAAAGCGTCGGATTAAAAAAAAAAAATCTCCCTTAAATTATATAGTAATTAGAGTTTTTTTTTTTTTTTTTTTATAAAAAAGTACTCATTTTTTAATTTCATCACAAATTGCAATACCTTTTTTTAGTAATCCTTACTAAAATATAAATATATTTATTAAATATTAAAAATAAATAATTTTAACATTAAAGCTAAATTTTTTAAATTAAAAATTGTAATAAGTGACGAAGGAATAAAGTGCAATTAGAAGAATTTTATTTTTTTAATTTGGTTATTATTTTAATTTTATTCCAGTTAAAAAGTAGAGTGTAACATAATACTTATAGGATATATTAGAAGAGGAATCTCAACTTCAAGAGTTTAACTTTTGTAAAAGAACAAGGTAAACTAATCATTATACAATTATAAAACGATACATCAAAACCGGACAAGTCTTTTAAAATATGGGAGTTATCGAAAAATGTCAACTAATTGAGATTAAAAATGTAATCTCATGTCTGAAATTTATGTTGGAAAAAATGCGATAACTTCTATAAACTTGGAACATCTAAGAAATTTGACAATGTTCAGAAAAGCTATACCCTAAAGCAAAATCAAGAAATAATTGATACCTCCAAATTTGGAAGACTTGTCCTCCTTAAACTACCCGATTTTTACTAAAGCATTTAAAATTTAGACCATTTTAATACCACAATAACCATATAAGTTTTAATTTTAGAAAAAAATCTAGTATCCGAGGTCATAGAAAATAGAAGTAAATGAGACTAAGAAAATGTTTCTAGATAAAAGACCTAACTTTTTTTTAAAGAGTCACAGAATAAGGAAAACAATGTTAAATAGCGAATGATAAATTGTGTAATATTTGACAAGATTAAGTTTATTGATGTGTCTAATTTTTAGGAGCCTAATCATTTAGCAATTATAAAACGAATTTAATAAACAAACATTTGATAATGTGAATAAATTATGTACGATATTAATGTTTGACATTAAGTTATCACGAATACATATAATATATACATATAATCACATAATAATATGTACATAAAATAAAATTATAGGTGTAAAAAAAGTTAAAATAAGGAAATAAATTAATAAAATTATCACACTTTACGGAGCAGACCAATCAAGGTCTGATATTAAAAGTGTTAAAAAAAACTTAAAAATAATCCAATAAATTTTCATTTCTACGTACATTTAGTGTTGGTTGTTCGACTTTCTATTACATATATTTTTTATATACATAAAATAGAAAGTTGAGCAAGCAACACTCCTAAGTGCAAGTCTTATGCAATCAACCTGCATATATAATTACCAGGTATAATTCAAAATATCTCTCTTGCTATATATTATAATAACTTATTTCTCAAACAAATAAAGTATAATTGATCTCAATAAGAATAAATATTTATTTAATTATGTTAGTCAATTGGATTTCAGATATCAACTATTTTTGGAGGTAGTAATATAGAGATCAGTGCCACTATTAAAAAAGCAAGCCCTGTGCAAGCAGAGTAATATTGAAAAAACTTAAAATATTCGTTCTTTTTTAGGTCTTTGTTCAATATCTCTGTTCTTATGGTTCCTATCAATATCTATATTCCTTTATCGTAGAGCTAAATTAGTTATTATTAATATTATAGAGAACAAAATTTCTATAGTGTGAATTTATACTACGTTCCACAGTTATCGAACTACAGAGCAGTGACATGTCATCGAATTGGAAACTATAACATCACTATGTCCCTAATGGCACGAAATATATCTAATATGAAATAGTCTTCTTTTTATTCCCCTTCTTAAAATCATCTGTATTCTACGATACAATATACGGTCACAACCACAACACAAAATGATTCAGAAAGCATATTGTTTTAAAATATATTACTTAGGTAGAAGTTTAAATGGAAATTCACGGGATTTTACTGATACTTTATCAATCAAAATTAAGGATAAAAGTTATCAATGAATTTTTATACTCCCTAGTGATTATATTCTAGTTAGACTAGAAACTGTTAAACATTAAATATTTTGTTATTGTGGTTTGATAAAAAAAACTGACTTCTAAATATGGAGTGTACAGAGGAAAACCTGACAATATGTGACATGTGCAAGCTGAGATTGCTTTGTTTGACTCGCTCCGAAACTACTAAACTACTTCCAATTATTAACCCTAGACTCTTGACAACACAACAATAGAGATTTGCTTTTATATTATCATGTTCCGTTATGATTAATTACAAACATCTACAAAAATAGGTCCGACAAACTCGGACGTAACTTTCTTATATTCATAGATAGAGTGATGTGATGATAAATTTAAATCACAAAATAACTAATTTTTAATTAATTTATTATTTATCATATTATACATTTTTACTTTCTCTTATAACTAGTATACTATCTAAAAAATCGGTCCGAGACAACTCAGACAAACTTTCTCATATACGAGTTCATAATTACTTAGCCCAGTGTTTGTTTGTTATTTTTTAATTATTATTGAACATTTTATCAAATATATCATAAAAATAACTCCTCCTTGGTGGGGAAACGAACCCGGCCTCTCTCCGTTCACGTTTAAAGCTATTTTATCAGGAACTAGATTTTTCCCGGGAAAACGGCTTATATCGTTAGATTTGTACTTATTTATTTATCAAAATCGTCGGAACCGTTTTCGAGAGATAATTTTTTTCACGTTTTTTTCAGAGATTTTGGGGGTAGCGGCCCCAAGTTTGGAGCTAAAATTAATTTCTCGATTTCATCTCGGGATATAATTTTTCTGAACATGTTTGCTAAATTTCGTTAAAATCGGCCCAGTAGTTTAGGCTCTAGGCGTCTGCACAGACAAAGGCAGACGACAGACAGACATTATTTTTTGGACTCAGGGGACCTCAAAACGTGTAAATACATCAAAATCTCAAAAATTTTGCGCCATTACAATTCTTTCTTTTTTTACGAGAAAGTAAAAAGGAAGTAAAGGAAAAAATTGTTAATAAAAGGAAACTATCAAATAATTTATTTGTAACTACAACCATCTTTTTAATAAAACACTAATTATATAAAAAAAACTTATGGGACCTTAAATACTTACATACATTTTGGACTCTGGGCTATCAATACTATATAAATACACATATATGTATTAGTGAAGTAAAAAGGTAAACAGGAAAATATTTTTATAAACACAAGAAGGCAAAAATGATTATTATAAGTTTAGGGGCTTATTTAATTACATTTGCGTTCTTGGTACAGGTATATTGTAGGTGTTTTTCACATACCAAAAAGCCCATTTTATTTTAAATTAATTATTATTAAATTCTCTTATATTTGTAACCTAATATAATAACTAGGTACTATTGTATGCATAATGATAATAATAACCATTCAATATAAATTTCAAATTAGTAAATATTCCAAATGAAACGATAATTTTATAATGAATAAATATTTCAAATTCAACTTTTCAAATTAATAAATATTTGAAATACGACGAAGTTTATTACATATTTCCTCCTAATTAAGTTAAAAAAAGATCCTACTAATCAATATTTAAATTTAATATGGTTTTTGCGTTGAGCGTGCCGGAATCAAACATAATTAACAAGCTTTGAATATTACCGGCCAGAGACCGCGGTTAAATTAAATTAATTCCTCAAAATCAAATTAAGATGTTATTGAATTATAAATAAAATCATATTGAAATATAAAACAGAGGGAAATGTTAAAACGTGACTTATTATGTACTGTTTAAGATAATTAATTATTTAAATTTGCTTGAAACATTTCAGGTATATTTCATTTTAAAATTTAAATAATATCATTATTATTTTAATATAATGATTATACTGCTGACGAGTGTTATTAGGGTTTCGTTGGTAAAACCAAAAAAAGAAACCCTTATAGTTTCGTTCCTGTTTCTGTCTGTCTGCACTCTGAACGGTTCCAATAACTTTTGAATCAAAAGAGATAGAAACATGAAACTTTCCAGGATCAAAGATTATTTGACGCGTAAGGAGAAATACATTTTTTTTTTTAAATTTCGAGTAGGGTATGAAATGAAAAGTATTGAAGTGTAGATTTCAAAAATTTATAACCTTTGTGGAAAGTGTTTAATTTTCCGTGCCATTTTGTCAAAAAACATCAACATTTTGCGTGTATATTTATGTAACTAGGCAGCAAAATGGAATTTCGCTGACAAGTTATTAAGTTTTAGTTCCGTTTGAAATTGTTATAAAACTTATGTTTTACAGAACAATAAAGTATATTCTATTCTAGTCAAAATGTTAAAAAAAAAAATCAAACTTAAGAAAAAAAAAAAAAAAAAAAAAAAACAAGTTTTAGTTCCGAGCCGAAAGCGAGGATAGGCTAAACAAATTTACTGCAAAGGCGGAGCCGAGGCTGGAAAATGTTAATTACCTGCTAAGGTGCAACCGAAGCAGGTAATCTTTAAACGAGTCAGGAATGTTTCCTTTGCTGCATAGTTACATACAATATTTTATCTACTAACGGCAGAAAAATTACACTAATTATTATATTAGATTTAAAGAAATTAAAGTTGTAATAAACGAAAGTTTAATTAATCAAGAAAACAAAACATAGGCAAAATGAATTCAGTGTTTCCACTTTTTTTTATAAGCAGCGGTTATTTATCTCAATTTTTAGCAATTTTTGAAAATAATCACTGTAAAATAATAAAATTTGTTTTATTACTATAATAAGTTATTTTCAAAAAAGATATAAATATTAAGCAGAATATAACGCTTAAATATATAAAAATGAACAATGTGAGAGTGTTTATAACCTACCGATGTAGTAACCTTTTTGTAGTAAAATTTTCTTAAAATGTTACAGCCTGTTTGTTATTTTGCTGACACTTTGATATTTTGCTGACACTTTATTATTTTGCTGCGTGTTTTTTTAACATGCAAAAGAATCAAGAAAAATTACATTTTGCAGATTGAAAACAGAACAACAATGCTTAATTTTGCTGCCGTGAGTAGATAAAATATCTATAACACTTGTGGAAAGTGTATTTTTCATGCCATTTTGTCAAAAAAAACGTTAAAATTTGGCGTCCCCTCCCTTTTATACTAATTTCATGTTCAAAATACCAACGAAACCCTTTTTGCGTGAGGCTTCACGCACAACAATTTTTTTTTTAATTTTGGATAGCTAGTTAAATTTTAAATATATACTACGTATATATAATTCAAACTTTTTAAAAATTACTATTATAAACAAAATTCATAAATTTCTCTCGTCGCAGTAAACTTTGAGCGGGGTACATACGATCCGGCTGGCTTGAGACTTTTAGTGCGCAGTCCATCTGAAGGTACAAAATTCCAAGATATATTTCGTTATCTTGTTAAAAGATAAGCTATAAAACGCACAAATTGATGCGAAAAACATATATAGGCGAACAAAACTTTGAAGTTATAAGGGTTATATCGTTTTTTCTTTTTAGGCCATAGGTTCCTAAAAAGGCCCTGATAATTTTTTTTTTGGTAACTGAAGAATGAAGAATAACGTACAACGGTAGATTAGGTGAATATAAAAGCCATGTACACATAAAGGCTGTTCAATATTGATTTAAAAAAATATATATTAATCTTTTTAAAAGTGTTGTTCCGTTACTATGAACTAAATTAGAGATAAGTAAGGTTTTATGAACCCATTGAGATAATATTTAATGCCCATGAGATGAGCATACTACGGGGCATTTATTAATGGTTGATACTGTTGTATAAAAGAAGCTTCGTTAATATTTAAGCTTCATTGAGTCAATCATTGTTTTTTTTCCGATAAGTGTAAAGGTAAAAACTATTGTTCAGTGAAACTCAACCCTTAAAAAAAGATATCGTGAAATATTATTAAAAAAAGGAATGTGCGAAGAACGATGAACCTTCATCAACGAAATATTTTAATCTAAATAATCTCATTGTTTGGAATAAAAATAAAATTGTTAATTATTACATTGTTTATGCTCATTTTTCTTCTGAGCTTACCGAAGCTATCTGAAGCTATGTGATCGTTCTGAAGAACGAAAAGCTTTTAAGTCCGATTCAAAAATTCCGTCAAAAATTCAAAAAAAGACAAACCCGTTTAGACATTAAGGGATCACAGGTCATAATCAGGGACAGTAGGTCAAAATTAGCCAATTGTTGGTCCCATATAAGTTTCAACCTTCTGCGCCCATTTGGTTTCTCATCCACATGCGCACAAATATACATTTATTTACACCTGTATCTTCGAAATTACTCATCCGAATTTTAATAAATTTGGATAATTTGACGAAAGTAGACAGCTGATAGCCCCAGATTAATTTCAACCGTCTGCGTTATTTAAATTTTGGTAAATTGATACTTTAATTTATGTAAACATATTTTGACAAATTTACAATGGGTAAATTTTATTAAATAAATTTAATAAAAATAGATTGTATCAGCATGTGACGCGAGGAAGCTATGTGCTACATTAATTGGCAGACTATTCGACCTTCCTTTCTATTTGTCAATGACAATTAATAAAGTTAGTTGTTATGGAAAATAGTAAAAATTTGTCTCAATTATTAAAATGCACATACATGTGGTTTATGACCAAACCATATAATAAACAACTGAAAAAAGAAATTTTGATGAACATTAATCATAAATTCGATAGACAAAGGTCAAAAGTATTGGACAACGGACAACCACTATTAACCTTAACTGACAGAACTTTTATAAATGTTGGTAAATATTTTATTTATTCATTACATTACTAATATTTTTAGGTTTTGCAACATGATCAAAAGTACAAAATCTCAAAAATAGTATTTTATTTCAAAGTGAAAATTAATACTACATACTAATTTACCACTTTAATCTGTTTATTTTTGTTAAAAACTCCATGTAACGACAGGTTTTGTTTGATAACAGAATTAGTGACAAAAGAAGAGATAAAGCAAGTCAAAATAAAACTGAATAGACCGACATTGGCTGTGCGATTACAACAGATTGAGTTTGTTTGCATACGTTAGATGTAAGGTCACATGACGCTGAATCTTTTATGGACTGAGTGAGAAAGACGAACAAGCCGTAAATATGACCTCGCCTGATCATAAATTCGCACGATGGAGCTTATGCTTATCAAATAACTTACGATGTATTTTGTAATTTCTTAATAGATCAGAAGGGAAAAGGGAACACAATTTACGGTGAAGCTCAAAATTATTGTTATAATTTATTGCTTTCGAGATAACGAAGCTCTGTGATCTTTCTGAAGAACGGTCTTTTTTTATGTCTCCGAAATCAAAACTGGAAAGAAATTCGTCAGAAACGGATTTTTGACAGGGAATATTTTTGTCTCATATCTTGACGGTCTGTATTTCAACATTTTTGGGATGGGAACCATCATACCTTAAAATCTACTTAACTAGTTTTGGATGGTAGGTTACAAGTAGTCCAAAGTAGTTTCTCTTTTACTTGTGCAGAAAGTTTTTTTTTAACACTTACATTGTTCAAAGTACTAACTTGATTTTCAAAACATTTGGATGGTTTGTTGAATGTAGCCCACAGATGGTCTCACATTAATTTCTACCCTATCCGCATATTACATTTTGCTAAATTGACACTTTTATCCCATGTAAAAAAGGGGAAGGCATGTGCCACACTAATAGGTAGACTCTTTTTAAATTATAGTGATTTCAAATTTTATATTTATAGTTAAGAGTAAGGTGTGGGATTGGAAAAAAGACAAAATTTGTCCATTCATGAAACTTGGCAATAGAATTGAATAAAAGATAGTCGACAAAATTTTAAGTTTGTAACATTGTTTCTAGGGGAGGGGTTAATTAATAATATAATCAATGAAAGTGTAGTCAATTGAATCGAATAAGTAAACTTTTAGATTCCTGGCAGTGGAATTGAATGGCTGAAATTTTTTTTTAGGGTAGGGGTATAGATTTTAAAATTTAAATTAAATTATTCGAGTGATTGTTCATTTAAAATTGTTTATAATAAGCTGAATCGGATGTGATAAGTGATAAATTTCAGGTCGATTAAATAATTCCATTTCGAGATATTATGGAACAATTACTGTTGTTTTTTCCAATAAAACTCATATCCCAATAAGAAATGATCCAACCGACCTGCAATTTATCACTTATCACATCTGATTTAGCTCATTATAAACTCTTTTAAATGGACACATCTCTTGAATAATTTAATTTAAATTTTAAAATTTACCCTCTACCCTAAAAAAAAAATCTTCAGCTATTCAATTCCACTGCCAGGAAGAAGTTATAAACCAAGTTTCATGAATAGACGAATATTGTCATTTTCGGACACCAGAATGATAATTAAAGAGTTAATAATGGTAATTACATATTGTTAGAACTCAAATGATTGTCTAATAAGCTCTGATTCACCAATTCTACGAAGTTCTATCATGGATTCGCATATGAATGCATTTAATCAGTGTTTGTGTTGTGGAGCTAAATATTTCTCTCTATAATAAAATATGTATATGAGAAAAATAAATTAAACATAAAAATATTTTATCATCATGATCTGAGATTAGATATTTAGGATATTCAATTGCATAATACGACAAAAACAATTATAGTTATTTATTAAACAGTATACGTGCATTGCATAATCGTTGGTCTTGCATATAATAATAGTGAGACGTGAGATCGTAAGTTTACGTAAATCCAAGTAAATAACATGTAAATTTAGATTGTCATATACGAAATGGCCATACTAAATAATGTATACCAATGTATGTACCATATTCAAAAGCAGTGGCGCACACAGGGGGGCGGGGGCCCAAGGGGCTCTGCCCCCCCCCCCCCCCCCCCCGAAATGATTACATAACTTGGACCCGCAATACATTTAAAACCAAACAAACACAGTAATGATAGATGTATACGAATTTTCTGTAAATATGTATTTTCCAATAAAAGGAATTAATTAAGAAGTATATAAGGGTCTGTGTATATACACTTAATCACACTAAATGCGCTCAGCCCGGATTTAAATGCATGGAATTAAATTAGCATGGAATTAAATTAGGAAGCATAAATTAAGTCGGCCCAATTGCCGGCTTAGCCCGGATTTTTGCTGATGGAATTAAATTACGAAGCATAAATTAAGTCGGCCCAATTGCCGGCTTGGCCAGGGTTTTTGGCGATGAAACTAAAACTATTGAACACTAGACTGGCCCGATTGTCGGCTGGGCCCGTATTTGTGCTGATGGAATTAGATTCATTGAATTAAATTAGGATTCCTAAACTTAATCAGTCCAATTTTTATCTAATTGAATTAAATGCCCCGAATTGAAATAGGATACGTTAACTAGACTGGCCCGATTTTACAGCTAGGTCCGGAATTTTGGCTACAGAATTAAGTGCAATGAATTAAACTAGGATTAGGAGTGTAATGAATCGGCCTGATTGCTGGTGGGCCCAGATTTTGTCGATTGAAATAAATGCATAAAAATTAATTGAGATGCATTCAATATTAGGCCCGATTGACTGCTCAGCCTGGGTGTTAAGCACATTACATTAAATGAAGCCCGAGTCAACTAAGACTTAAATTGAATTGAATTATGATATGCATAATAGACTTTGCCTAAATTTGAAAAAATATGGGATTGTGAATTTCATAAGCAAAATTTTGTTTTGGACCAGGGTTGTGTGTAGAATATTTTCCCTTCGTTTTAAATGTGTCAAAATTTGTTTGATTTTTACATGATTTAAAGTATCAATTTAGCAAAATTTAAACAACGCAGACAGTTAACATTAATCTGGGGCAATCTGTGAGTTACTTTCGATCAGCCAAATTTCATAAAAATCAGATGAGTACTTTTGAAGATATAGGTGTAAATAAATGTATGTGTGAGCACATGTGGAAGAGCAACGAATGGGTGCAGGAGGTTGGAACTTATATGAACAGCAATTAACAATGGGCTAATTATGCTATAATTATCTGCCATCCAAATTTCATAAAAACCGGACGAATACGAGTAGTTTATAAGATATGTTCGCAAAAAATGAGCGAGAGACAGACACGGGACCAAAAAACGGATTTGTGTCTTGGAATTATTGAAATCGGAGACATAATATTTGTTCTTTAGAACGATCAAATAGAATCAAATTTTGACAGATTTAAAATACTGGGGAAAATTAAATAAATTTGACAGTAATAGGTTATAAAATCATTAAAGTATTCGAAATAGTACGCGAGGGCGAGGAAGCTAAGTGCCACACTAATTTTCAGACTATTTACTTAGGTGACATTGTTTTGTATTGATTACTACAAGTAATCTAAAACTCAATACATTGAGTTCTGAGTTTTTTACTGCCTCTATGTAATTTTTTACTACGTTTTTATTAGCTTGCTTTCTTGTTTGTTTGTTTGTTTGTTTGTCCGGTACAAATCTGGCAATCGATTTCTAACTAACTTCCCGAATAGCTAGACATTTGAAACTTTTAGCATAGCTCAGAACACGATGACAATGCATTATTTTAATACTTTTAGCCATCTTTCAGCAGAATTTAATTGGTTTTCAGCAAATTTTGCTGTACGGAAAGTTAGTTCGGAAAAAATCCGCAAGTTATTTTATTTGTTTTGCCATATCCCATATTTACGCAATCTTCATATTGACGGGTGTCAAATTTGTGATAGATAAACATTGAATGACAGCAAAAAAGGAAATATCGATTATATTATTTATCGATTATATTATTTCAAATTTATCGATGGCACGCTTTAGATTTGGTGTTGGGGAGATCCGTTGAACAAAGATTTGTCCTTTTATAGGTTTAAGATCAGCTCTCTAGATGGTTGTCATTTATGTGAAGTAAATAAATTCGGAACTATTTTTTTTTCACTAACATTATATATTATATAACAATAACAATTATATTATCAACATTGCATACGATTCAACAGAAAATTTAAAAACGTAGTATATAAAAAGTTCTTTTTATCTTGAAATTATTAAGAGTTATCTCATAGGATTTTAATATTATTAAATATGAGGTTAGAAATTGAAATTAGAGTGTTGAAAGGGGGAGAAATTGTAATTTATTATAAATTATGGGGTATACTAAACCCGCATGTAGTTCCTCAAGGTTAGGTTTGGCCCCCCCGAAAGATTTTTCTGTGTACGCTACTGTTCAAAAGTGTAAGCATTAATTAAATGAGGAAGACTTGCAAATGAAAGTTGCTCGTAGGTTTTCTTTTAGAAAGTAATATGAATAAAATTAATTTAAATTGAACTCTAAAAGCTATTAAAACCGATTAGCTTAACGTCACAAACCCGAAATAAAATGTATATTTGGTTTTATGACAGAAATCTAATACATATCTATTTACTGAGAGTTGGTTGTTGGTTCCTTCTAAATCTCGATGAAAGAAACTAATTTATTAAGATATATTTTTAGTGGGCCTTGCTATCTCTAATCTATAAAAAAATATTCATTTCTAATACGTCAATGAGCGAAAGGACTAAGATTTTGATGTGCTAAAAAAAGTCTTAACACTCTGCTTGTCAAAGATGAAGTAGAAAAAAATAAAACAAATTGATAAAATGACTAATGATATATCATTTTTAATTGTTTTTACAGGTTATTAAAAGAAAGTTTGTGATGTTCTTCATCAATGCAATTAGTTAAGATCAAAATTAGACTATAATTAGATTATAGGATTAATTGCTTGATCGCCTTAAGGTGGGTTCACAGCTAGAGGATACGTGATTGCGGAAGGCTATATAGATAACAATATATCTTCGGGGAGCCGCCGAGACGGAGGACGGAGTCGCTGTTTCCCTCCCCTCGAGTTTCGATCGGTCAGGTTATAAACAAAGCCAATTATAAGATCGTTTTTTCAACTTGAATTTAGTTCTCTTGCTTAAAAAAAAATTTTTATAATAAGATTATATATTAAGACTTTTATTATAAATAAATAAGAAATAGGTATATAAAAAACATAATGTAGGAACACATATAATAGCACAGATATAAAAAATACAGATATAATACACAGATATAGATAAAACACAGATATAATTATTAAAATGCAGGAACAGATATAAATATATTACAATAAAACAATTTAAATATTATTTATCAGAAGGGAAACAAGAAGAGGACGAAGTGAAGGTTTCATACAAGTTTTAAAGCGGCGCTGTAAAAGCGTTGCCATAGATGAATCCCTTCGGGGCTCCGCAATTAGGTATCCGCTAGCTGTGAACCCACCTTAAGGGTATGATCTTTCAAGACATGTATACCAAAATCGGCACAGTAGTTTAGGCTTCACGCGTCTGCACGACAGACTTATAGACATAATTATAGTCATAAATAAGACTAGAGACGTCAAATAAACATTTTGAATTAGAGGACCACAAAACGTGTAAATACAACAGAATCTAAGAATCAAATTTTCGCGCTATCACGATACTTTCTCTATGTATAAACAACATATGAGAAAGTAAAAAAGATCGTAATACGAGCTAATTCGTAAGTTAAAAAATTTCCTCATTAAAAAACAGCATATCATTTATGAGAGTGGCAAACTTGAGGTGGAAAGGTTTTCTATACGAGTAGTATGGGCTCACTAGAATAAAGAAAAAAGTTAATTTGGAATAATAAGGAAAGACTCTGAAATTAAGCACATTTATTGCACACAGATGGTTTTTAATCACTAGTGGTCATATTCAGTGCCGGTAAGACCAGTAAGAAAATTCCCTTCTCTTATGAGCTGAGAAAGACTGGAGGAGTTGAGTCAGAGGTTGAGGCAGATTTCAATCTCTGTATCAACCACTACATTGACTCTTCCCCTTATGCATTTCTACTCGTCTCACCAGCACTGAAGATGGCCACTTTTGGTTGAAAGCCGGCTATGATCAATAAAATTACTTTTAGTGGATAGTCGTCTTTCTCTCTTAAGCTGCAACAATTAGTTGTGTTAATCAAGATATTGTATAACTTGTAAAATCATTGTGAAAAAAACTGAAAAAGTGTTAATTACAATAATATTAAACAGTTATAGTGGGTTTGGACCTCATTAACTAGTCATCATCAGTTCACTCATCAACAATAAACTGATCAATTTCACTTTTTAGGTTTTAAAACTTAAGCTGATCAAATAAATCGTCACGAGAAGAAAAAAATATTCAGATGAAGTTCAAGAAAATCGAATAGGGGTTATTAATTATCTGCTATAGAACTAATTTATCATCAAAGCAACCTTTATACAGAATAGAAATAGTGGAAAACACTGAATAGTCTGTGCAAATCAATACCGATATACAATAGCTTGGCATTTGCCACAGAGTTAGACTACTAAAACATCTGGCAACTGTTGGATTTTAAAACAAACTAAACCCTCTCTATCATCTAACAGAGAAATAAAAAGGTAAACAAACTCAGTCTGGCCAGAATGCTCGAAATAATACAGCATTAAATATATTTGTTTACATAAGACGTAACGTTAACTCAAATTATGATCTAATTAAGGCGCATTCTTACGCGAATAAAGTTTTATTGATTGATTATAGTAGTTAAATAAAAGTCGAATAGACTTTATCAACTTTTTAGTGAATCAAGAAAAGTTTGACCCAGTCCAATTTTATTGCTCAAGTGAGTTCATGAGTTGATTCATGTTTATTCCCAGTTATTCCCCTTTTGAATGAAAATATGAAAAAGATGTATATAGAAACATTTTTTGTACTCTTTAAGTTAAGACCTCTCTGATTATATGCATCTTGTGGGAATCCGCGTATTTTAACTTTTGTAACAAATGTAGCAAGTTATATTATTACAAATAAAATTGAAACTGTTGATCAGTGTCTATTAAAATGTGCGAACAAAAACTGATTTAAGCTATATTTAACTTGTGTTGATCAACTATAATCAATCAATGAGTGTAAGAACACGCCATAAACAACAAATAGGCATTTAAAGCGAATTCACATCACTGGAAATATCTAAAATGAATATAATTAGACAACAAATTAACAAATACATAATAATAAAAAAATTGGCAAAACCACAACTTGTATGTTTTTTTCAATTAAATATGATATGCTAAAATACCATTATTTTGGGCAAAAACACAATTTTTCCGAACTTTAGGCGATTTTCCGGGAAAACTGTACGTGAGATTTTGATTTCAGATTCGGATTCAGCACTCAAATATAGGAAAAGAACATTTTCATTCTGAAGCTTTCTTTTGCAGAACAGTAGATAATTCAAACAGACAGTATGGAATTTTTTAATTTTACCTATATAGATATTGCAGTATGTTTGTTAGTGCGTTGACAGTGCGGGAAAATAAAAAAAGAAATGAGGAAATACCAGTAGTTTTGATAAAATAAGGAACAATAAAGTTTCACTTAACAAAAAGCATAATACAATTTTAGGGCGCATTACATTATGATTTTTTTTTATTTTTTTTTTTTTATTTTTTATTTTAAGTTACTTGCAAAAGATTGCTATTAGTAACATAGCTATTACAAAGATTAATTAGCGTGTTGTGTCGTGAGAGGAGAGGCTACCCAGTGGCAGCACTCCTAACAGGTATTGTACATTATTTTATTATTGTAATAAATCTCTTGGCCAACACCTCTTCAGCCGACGGGGAGGGCGGTCGGGGATATGGATGGAAGCCATGGATTCAACTAAAGGATTAGGATGATGGTTTAGGTTTTCATGGAATTTTATGTAGCGGGAAGAAGCGAGGTCTTGTACATAAGGAACTTTGAGGTCGTTGTGGATTGTGAGATTGGAAACGTATGCGGGAGAGTTAGTGATTTTTCGAAGGATCTTAGACTGAAGGGATTGGATCCTATAAGAATTGGAGCGTTTGTTGCAACCCCATAGCTCAATTCCATAGGCCCAAATGGGTTTGAGTATTGAATTGTAGATAAGGAGTTTATTAGAAAGGGATAGGTGGGATCTTTGGTCGAGGAGTCGCAGTAAGAGTTTGTACCGTCTGTTAGTGTCCGTACGTTTAGTTTTGGTGTGCAGAGCCCAAGTCAATCGTCGGTCAAGATGGAGACCTAGGTATCTTACGGAAGAGGATTGAGGGATGACTCCTTGGTTGAGGATGACTGGAGGACAAGTTGAATGTCTGAGAGTAAAAGTGACATGGACACTTTTCTGGTCATTAATTTTTATTCTCCATTTCCTTAACCAAGGTTCAAGGAGATTAAGGTGGTTTTGGATGTTGGTGGATGCTGTATTGGGATCAGAGGATATGGAGAATATACACTTATCATCAGCGAAGGTAGCTAATTGGGTAGTCGGAAGTTGAGGGATATCGGATGTATAAAAGGAGTATAATAAAGGACCAAGAATACTTCCTTGAGGTACACCCGCAAGAATAGGACATGTAGGCGAACGGGCACCACCACAGCTTACATGGAAGTGTCTATCATGAAGGTAGGATTTAAGGATAAGGTAGTAGGTAAAGGGGAGGACGCCCTTTAGTTTCCACAGTAGACCCTGGTGCCAAATCCTATCAAAGGCCTGGGCCTCATCTAAGAAGACACCAGTGCAATACTGTTTTCGCTCAAGGGAGGATGAGATGGAGTCGACAATCCGGTGGCACTGTTGGATGGTGGAATGTTGGGATCGAAAGCCAAACTGGTGATTAGGTAGGATATTGAATGTATGGAATATTTTGGAGATTCGTTTTAGGAGTAGTTTTTCTAGGATTTTACCAAAGATAGGAAGTAGGCTAATAGGACGATAGGATGTGACAAGGTGTTGAGGTTTATTGGGTTTAGGGAACATCTTTATAGTACTGTACTTCCACAGGTAAGGAAAGTACGTGGTGCGGAGCACAGCATTGTAGATGTAGGTTAGGAATATAATGGATTTTTTAGGAAGTTGTTTAATTATGGTGGAGGTGATAAGGTCATAGCCGGGACTTTTATTACTTGACAAATGTTGAATTATATATTTAACGTCGGATGGGGTAAATGATTTAGGTGGAGGTGAGAGTTGTAAAGGGGTATCAAGATCTTTAAGGATGGAATTTACATGTTCTGGTTCGACTATTTCAGGATGTGGTGTGAAAAGATCTGAAAGGTAAAGGGAAAAATGATGGGCTCTTTCTTCGTGGGATTTGGACCAGGAGTTATCGCTTTTAAGGAGAGGAGAGGAAATATTTTTGTAGGATAGGATCCGTTTAGTCGCTGTCCAGAGAGATTTGTCCTTTGTCGTTAGTTGGTCGGTGTATTCTTCAAATGTCTTACATCTGTGGTCTCTAAATGCTTTTTTTAGTTGTCTTGTCAGTCGGTTGTAAGTTTGTTTATCCGATGGAAGTCGAGATCTCTGCCATAAACCTCTTGCGTGGCGCCTCTCCGTGATAAGTTGGCGAAGTGAGATAGGGATGAATTGTCTTTCGTGTTTTTTTCTTCGTATTGATGAGGTGGAGTCCCAGACTGAGTGCTGAATCATCTCGGTAAAACTTTTCACACAAGAGTCGATGTCTCCGGGAGTTTTAAGTGATATGTTTAAGTTAGTACGTTCGTCAAGTAGCTGTCTAAAATGGTCCCAGTCAATTGGTCCGGTTATGAGGTTACTAGGAGGCGAATTTAGGATGGGATTTGTGTCTAGGACAAGGAGAACTGGATTATGATCTGAAGATAATTCGGGTAAAACTTGAAGGTGTGGATGGTGAGTTCTGAGAGGGGAAGTGACGAAAAAATCTAGGATATCTGGAAGTTTATTTGAGGAGTAGGGATAGTAGGTATATTCATTTGGGGTGAGGACACGGTAAGGAGTTGTTCTGAGGGTGTTTAGTAATCGAGAGCCTCGGGGATTACTAGCTCGGCATCCCCATTGTTGATGCTTAGCGTTGAAATCCCCTCCAGCGAGGAAATTAGGACCGAGGGAATTGAAAAGGGAAAGGAAATCTTGAATGGATACGTTTTGGCTAGGAGGACAATAAATAGAGGATATTGTATAATTAAATGGAGATGAGTCTAGAGATAGTGTTGTGCACTGTATGGCTTCCGAAGGAGTGTTAGGGATGAGGTGATGAGAAATGGAGCTTCTTATCAGTATTGCACTGCCCCCGCGTGCCGTGTCGTCAGGATGGTCAGTTCTGTACGTCCTGTAGTCTCGTACGTAAAAGTGAGATCGTGAGGTAAAGTGAGTTTCAGTTATGAGGGCAACGTCTATTCTTCTGTCATGTAAAAGTACGTCAAGTTCGTCTCTGTGTTGAGTCACACCGTCTGCGTTCCACAAAAGGATAACAAGGGATTGCTGGGTAGGCAGGGGATTCATTTGGTAGGGATGTGGGCGGGGAGTATTGAAGTGACGTGGGTTAATAGGTTTACTAAGGGCGTGATAGCGTTTTGGAGTTGGATCAAAAAGGAAGATAAGGCTGTTGTTAGAGCATTGGATAAGGCTGTGACGAGATCGTTGGTTAGGGATGGCGGTGGGATGTAGGCTGAAGAGGGTAATTGACGTGAGTTATTGTCCGGAGATATATTTTTTGTTATATTTGCATAAGATAAGCATTGGGTAACCTCTCGTGATGTGTCAGTACTTTCGGCTTGATTTTCGTGAGTGTGAGTTGTAGAAGGTGCAGATGGTTTGGGTTGTCGGTTGGCAGGTTTATTGTGAAGGTTTAGAGTTGGTAGAGGTGGTCCGTTGAGAAGATTAGATGGTAATGGAGGTGGCTGGTTGAAGTTGCTAGATATTCGTGGCTTTTTGGTGCCTCTTAATTTATTTTGTAGCTCAACGTGTACTTGGCATCCTCTATAGCTTGCTGGGTGCTTGCCGTTGCATAGGGCACATTTGGGATCTTCTTCCACTTTTTTAGAGCAAATATTAGTTTCGTGGTTTCCAGCGCATTTCACACATTTTGCGGGGTGATTACAATGATTTCGACTGTGGCCATATTGCTGGCACCGTTTGCATTGTATTATCTCCTTTGTTCTGTATGGTTCCTCTACTTTTATTTTACAGTAATAGAGCTCTGTTAAATCGAATATGTGTTTGTTTTGCGGGCTTGGTTCTAAGTCTACAAAGAACAAAGGAAGATAATTTTTTGTCACGCGGTGCTTTACTCCCGCTATATTTTTAACCCTAAAACCTTTTGTTTCTAACTCGGTTTTAATTGTGTTGACGGGTGTTGATGGGTGTAGGTGCCGTATCACGACTCGGAACGACTTATCCTGTTTGAGCTGGTGTGTGTGGAAAGAGATGTTACGGTCTCTCAAATAGTGTACAGCTTTTTTATAATCTTCGGGGGCTTTGGGGAAGATGGCAACATCGGAAGTCCGAGATTTATAGCTGAACGTTGAAGGACCTAGTTCGGCCGAAAGGGCTGTCACCAATTTGTCTATATTTACTACTCCTGAAATGTATATTGGAGGTGGTTTGGGAGTGGATGTCCTTTCTTCAGGCTGTGTGTATGATAATGCGGTAAAAGGATTTTCTGTTTCAAACTTGCTATTGTTAGTGTTCGGTGCATTTTGGGTGGTTGAGCGCTGATTTAGAATGTCACTAGTAGAGGGTGAAGGCTGGGGTTGCGTCGATGTAGTTGGTAATATGGCTAGGCCGTCCGGGTGCTCCGCGACCAAGAGGCTAGCTTGGGAGGAGGAGGGGGATAGGTCGAGCCTAGCCGGTTTTTTACATTATGTTTTACATTTATGTTTTACATTTATTATTACATTATAATATATTATTTATTTACATTATAATATATTATTTATTTATTACATTAGTACATTATGTTTTACATTTATATTATGTTTTATGTTTTACATTATATTTTTACATTATTTTTTACATTATGATTAAACTCGGAATATTGTTTGTATAATTACGGCCTCTAAAAGTTATGATATACACCCTTTTGAAACTAAATTTAATTATTGTATCAAATATTATATTTTCCACGAGAAAATGTTATAGTCGCGGGATGCCTCATTTAATATCCTTTTGATTTATGCTATAAAGAAATAATGTAAAAAGATGAAAATAACGATTATATAATTTCCAATGTGCCAAATTTGTTTTGATATGAGGGAGGAAATCCTTGGTGCAAAATGTTTGGCATTAATATATTATTTTGTTTTTCATAAAGAAAAGAAAATATTGCCAAAAGTAGAATGACAAAGTTTTTTGGTTTTCTTTTACCTTGACCCTTTATTTTATTTATTTATTTTTTCGTTGATTCATTGACTTTTCCACTAATCCGAAAGACGGCATATCGAATTTGGCCCAGTTTGAACAAGAGCCAAATTCATAAATACATTTTTGTCAAACTCTTTTTTAAAGGTCTTTTTTAGCGGCCAAAGAAACATATTATGTGTTTGAAGTGTGATTATACCTGTCTCATTTTTAGCTTCAACAATAATTTAATTATGCTAAATCACAAAACTCATCTGTAATATTTTTAAACAATTATTACCAAAAGAACTCCGTAATTAAACGGCATTAACAAGTTAACAAACTAAATAAACCTTTATTTAAACATTTACTTTTATTTCTTCAATTACAATTGTGACAGTTAAATGGGCTGAGTTGCCCCTGAAAACACTATCTATATCATTAAACTCCACTTTGAAGCTTTTTGTGCTCAATTAAACCATGAAAGGAAATGAAAACCATGCCGGAATCACTAATAACCATTTTGCTGACGTAATGTCTCGCTAATTTTTTTTTTTTATATTTCTGTCAGTTTTGACATAATATCCTCTTTGAAAGAGTGTTAATTGTTGACTGACAGATTTTTCCAGCAGTAACGGTTGGCATTCCATTTAGAAAAGGGTTACTTGTCAATCCCTAATACATATTACAACTTTACTACGCTTCGATAACTAACTAATAAACGTTATAAACGTTAACTAATAACTGAAATATATATATATATATATAATATGTATAATAATCCTAGTAGTTCATATAGAAATCATGCGTTTGCTTGCTTATGGCCTATACTTAAAGGAAGTTGTATTCTCCATATTATGAACCCAAAGCAGGATCCTTCATTCTTGGAACTGAGACCTGAATGACGTTCTATAATGAATTGATTAATTTTACATTAAATTCCCTAATTTAAAAAAAATAACAAATAACTTAGTTTGTAATACAATATAGAATTTCTAAAATCGGAGTACATATTATATACTGATAATTTCCCTTAAGAGTATAAATCAAACAATGATTTAATGAAACAAAATCTCAGACAAAATAACACATAAATCATAAAGTTATTGCATTATGACTTATAATTGATATATCACTAGATAGATGACTACATTGCGTCGTAGACATCAATTTTTGTCCTTCTCATATTATTTTATTTAGTCATTTTTACTTTCTCATATAAAGAGAAAGTATTGTGATGGCGCGAAAATTCGATTTGGAGATTTTGATGGATTTACACGTTTTGAGGTCCCCTGAGTCCAAAAAAGTGGTTTTTAAAAAATGTCTGTCTGTCGTCTGTCGTCTGTGCAGACGCCTGGAGCCTAAACTACGGGGCCGAATTTGTCAAAATTTGGCATACATGTTCAGAAAAATCATACCCCGAGGCGAAATCGAGAAATTAATTTTAGCTCCAAATTTAGGGGCGCTACCCCTCAAAAACTCTGAAAAAACGTGAAAAAAAATTATTTCTCGAAAACGGTTCCGATGATTTTGATTAAAAAATTCTATAATATAGTCCATTTAAATACGAATCCAACGATATAAGCCGTTTCCCCGGGAAAAATCTAGTTCCTGAGAAAAAGCTTAAAACGCGGACCGACAGTGCCCGGGTTCGATTCCCCGCCCGGGAGAAATTATTTTTATGATAAATTTTAATGAAATGCTCAATTATAATTAAATTTACATACGAAAACTAATAAATGGAAAACACTTGGCTAAATAATTATGAACTCGTATATGAGAAAGTTTGTCTGAGTTGTCTCGGACCGATTTTTAATTATGTAGTTAGCCTTTTTTTCTTCTTCGTCGTTCTACATAATATAAGAAGATAATTTTGTATCTTTTAGAATGATTTTAAATATGACTTTCTTTATCTTTTACTCAGCGAGAGGACCTGACCCAGTTAAATTTAATTTATAATTTGAACCCAAATTAATGTTTGGACCATATAAATGTGGCATTTATGTTTCTTTGTATTTTAAAAGTAACTGCTTGTATTTTAGTTGTTAAAAGCAATGCGTTCATATACATCTAAGAATGTTATAAGTACCATCTATATATGTACATATTTAAGTTCTACATATGACTGCTTGTTGTACGACCAGTATGCTAATAGTACACCATTGTTTTGAATATTGTAAAAACCCAACTCTGGTTATATTAAGAGAGATGGAAGCGGCTTCTCTTCAGATTCATCCGGTTTAAAGATCAAGAAGATAAAACAAGAAATCGTTCAAGCCCACTTTGTATTCTGAGGGACGTTTCGCTCCGTCGCCTTTAAGCATTTCATCATAGTTTGAAAGAGCTGTAATTATTGATAAATTAACTTTTAAATTGTGCCGTGATTTAAAATAATTATTATTATTACGGAATGAATTGTTTTATTGTAAAAGTCAATTCATTAACTAATGACAGCAGTCCCAAACATTTGTTACAGAATATAATTTTAAATGAAATTACGTTAAATAAAATTCTACGACCTTCACCAATCACTATTCGATAAACTTCTTCCTTTATTATTCTAGTTGTAGGTCAATCTTTTCAGATTTTTTAAAATAATGTTTTCAAAAGTCAATTACGATTGATGGATTTACACAAAATTTAAGGTCTCCTTTCTATAGTTTGGAATCTGTGCAGACGCGTTAAGCTGAACTACTGGGCCGATTTCGATAAAATTCGGCATACATGTTCAGAAAATCTCAGCCTCAGGGTGAAATAGAGGTTTGAAATTGTGAGGCAGCTCCCAAAAAACGTGAAACAAAAAGTTTTCAAAATTGGACGGTTCCGACGATTTTGATTGTAACTACTATTTTTTAGCCCATCAGTGTGAGACGTTGGGTTCGATTCTCCGCCGGGAAGGTGTTATTTTTATGATCAATTTTGAAACAATATTCATTAATAATTAAATGTAACCATAAATCCTGAAAACAAATAATAATTGACAAAAATTGGACGAAATAATTATTTCCACTTTAAAGAGAAAGTTTATTACAAGTTGTGTCTAAAGATATTTATAGTTTAATTTAAAATAAAAGCAATATAAGATCTCGTTTATTTAGCAAGATAAGCTTGTCCCTCACAATACTAAGCAGTCAGTCATGAAGAAGAAAGATAAAAGTGAAATAAATTAAAAAAACGATGAGAGATGTAAAAACAAGATTCATCTATATAACCGAAGTAAAATCAAAAGAAGTCATGTCCAACGTTAAATGCCTCTCAACGTGAAAAACACTATCATACTTGTAATTTAACAAAAACCTTTTTCAATCCGGAAACAATGACTTTTCTAGAGGATATATATATATATATATAAATATATATATATATATATTATATATATATATATATATATATATATATATATATATATATATATATATATATATATATATATATATATATATATATATATATACATTTATATTCTAAAAAGTTAATATGTTTCTCCCTCTCATATTTCTATTTATATAAGACTAGGTTTAGAATTTACATCTCTAAAAATAATCAGAGAAGTTGTGTCTAAATGACAAAGACAACCAAAAATATAAGAAAAAGATTGGAACGAATATGATACCATTATAAAATGTTTCTATTTACTTTTAAAATTAAATTAAATTACTTTTAATTAAAATATTTTTATTTACAGTGTGTCACCACGGATTGAGTGGACGTGGGGGTGTAAATGACACCAAATTTTCGAGTTGTAATTTGAGCCTCCGGGCGTCAGTCCTTCTTGGTCTTTAACTAAGAAGTTGAAAAAATTAGTCTAATTAATTACTGTACAGGGTGTTGTTACGACGAATTTTCCATAATCAAGATTAAAGTAATCTTGTTTTAAAACGTATCAAAAATATTTACTGAGAAAATACGCGCTCAGCCATGTGTATAATGGTTGATGGCAGCAAATTTTACACAAAAGTTAATATTATTTTTGAAATTAAAAACGGTTCCGACTATTTTGATTAAAAAATTCTAAAATATACTCAATTTTAATAAGAATGTAACAATATAAGTCGTTTTCCCGGGTAAAATCTATACCCTGAGAAAATAGCTTTAATCAAGGGCGGAGTTCGATTCCCCGCCGAGGAGAAGAGACCTTAAATTTTGAAAATTGAAAATCTTTCATAAGTTTTAATTTTAGAATAATTTTTTAAGTAAATATTATTGATATTTTTAAAAACAAAGGTACTTTAATCTTGACAATTTTTGAAAATTCATCGTAACAAGACCCTGTTAATTAATCGGGCTAATTTTTTCAACTTCTTAGTTTAATACCAAGCACGGCTGATGCCCAGAAGCTCAAATTTATACTTGAAAATTGTTGGTCATTATACCGCACGTGCACTCAATCCGTGGACACAATGAATATATTTATCCATTTTAAGTCAAAATATTTAAAATTCTCTTTAGTATTTTTAGGTTTATGAAAAATAATTAAATTATTATTAAACATTGATGTTTTAAAGTAATGCCGACCTAAACGAAAAAACGGCGGTCACGCCCAAATTTAAACTGTCAGAGAGAACCTAGGGAACTGTAAATGTTCTAGGGTTCATTTTAAAAAAATGTAGATTTTACACTAGTATGCGGGAAGTAGAATAAATCTGTATCTCCAAATTAAAATGTTTCTTACTTGAAGTGCGGAGGTCATTATTAATGATTTAAAGTAACTGCTTATTTTCTGATTCTTAATGTTTCTATTGCATGTACCTCTTTAGCATGTGGTTTTAATTCCGTAAAACAATTTTACTATGGATTCAGCTTAACGAGCAAGAATGCCTATTGCCATTTAATTGCAGTAAGTGAAGAGGAAGTTTTGATTCTGGACACGTGAGAATTTAGGAATTACAGGTAACCAGAATAATAACACGAATCTTACTGAAGTAAGGTTATTAAACGCCAGTTTACAAGCATGTTAAAACGGATGGTGATCATTTGGATTCAAGCCAGAAGGCCGATAGCCACAGGGAACGGAACATAGAACACAGAGGTCGGGGTCGGCCTGGCGACGGCGACACTAGACGCTCCACGGACACCTTGTGTTTCTCTTTGATGCTTCCATAGCCAGCACTCAAGACTGATGGCCTGACCCCTCAGAGATACAGATTAATAGGCTAAAGACTTGCCGATATTTTTAGTCAACGATGTCTCATTCAATTAATGTTTTAAGTATGATCCACATAAAGATATTTTAATCTCAATTGATTAGAAAGGGCCTCGGTAGCTGGGATGCAGCAATTGGCTTTACTATCATGAAAGTTAAACAGCCTTCGGGTGTGATCACACATTGGATGAGTGACCACAAATCTGTGGTTCAATTCTAGGACCGCCTCCCCTCTCAGTATTCACCGAGCATCGCCATATAGGTAGGAACTTAGGTGAAGTGGCGTATATCTGGTTATGCGTCAATTTTAAGGTTAATACTTTTATGCAGCTATCTACAGCTGATAGAACGGTACACTAACCTTTACTCGGTTTTAAGTATGATCCCCATTAAGAAATTGTAATCTCAAATGATTAGAAAGGGCCTCGGTAGCTCGAATAGGAGAGCAGTTGGCTCCACTACCATAAAAGTAAAACAGCCTTCGGGTGTGATCACACCTTGGATGAGTGACCACAAATCTGGGTTTAATTCTAGGACCGCCATCCCGCTCAGTAGTATTCACTTAGTATCCCCATATAAATAGGTAGCTGCTTAGGTAAAGTTGCGTAAGATGAAATGCAATTTGGAGCGATTTGAAGATGCACAGATTGTCAGACATATAGAGAGAAAAGATGAAAAACAAATGGATTTCGTTTATTGCCTCATTGACCTAAGAAATCTTTAAAAAGCTTACAAAATAAATCTCTATTTATAGATGTTCCATTTCAGCCAATACAAACAAATACCAAATACATCAGAAGCTTTCGGTCATATCGAGCCACTTCTTTCTTACCTCTTGAAAATATAGTGATATTTTTCAAGTCGGTTGGATTGAGTTCATAAACTCAATTCAATATCTCGAAGTATTTGAAAGTAATTCAATTTCACGATAGTAAATGTTGATTTTTTTTTAAATACCAATTGCTTATATGATAATTCTCTATAGACATGAATACTAATAAATATATTCATATTTATTTCTTAATTTCAGGAAATTATTTATGGACATTTAATATCGCAATATTGATTAGAAATAGTAATCAAGTTGCAAATAAATTTGGTTGAATCCAATTGTAGAACTTACTCATAGTAAATAGAAATCTATGAGTTAAAATGTTAATTTTATTTTTAAATCAAAATAGCAACCTATTTATACTTTTTAGAATTTATCAGTTATAAAACTATCATGATTATTTACTGCGCATATTATATCAGCAATTCTCTTGAGAATGAAAATTATCCTTGCGGTAATTTTGGCTCGAAAGGTAGGAATTTACAACCTCTAAATTTAACAGCGAAAGTATTATATTGAATAATACGCTGAAGAATCAACATAGGTATATCATGAACCTTGTTTAAAAGTTTAGAACATAGTTAAACGATAGTTGTTATTCTATGGTGATTTAATCCAATCTTCAGCAACTTAAACATATAAGATAACTGCGAAAGCATTGTGTTGAATCACTATACTCTAAAGAAATAACATATATTGTACTTTGTATCAAAGTTTAGTTAAGACACATACTCGTATTATGACGTTAAATTAAGATATATGGATATGCTAATAACTTAGCTAACCTTCACGACCGTACTACGCAATACATTTTGTTATTAAAAAACTTTATTTACAATATATTTACAACATCTCTTAAAAGGATAAACAACAGCATATAATTAAAAAAAAAATAGACTGCCAATTAATTAGTGTGGCACATAGTGTTAAATAATATGACACACTATGTACATAATCACTTTTTATTTATATTACAATCAACAGTTATAGATAATAACTAATAGAGACGTAATTGTTAACTTACTTCGTACAAACTTACACCAAGAACAACATGCTTTTCTATCGTTTCATAACCTTAAAAAAGAGTAACATACAACAACAACAACAACTGACGAAGTGTTTGCAGCCAACCAAATATGGCGGACACAATACATAACACATAGCTTCCTCGCATCCTATCATGTACTTTATTGTTAAATTAACATTAAAATTATTGTTATATTGTTTATTTTGTAAAGACTATTAATAGTTTTAGCGATCTTTAACACTTCATAGAGGTGTCGCTGTTGGTTTTACTAAAAAATTGTATTTGAAAAAAATGTTTGTCTCATTGAATAGATGAAGTTAGATTTTTTCCCGGACCTAAAATTCCAATTTTAAATTTAAAGTTCACGTTTACGCGGGCGTTGCTCGTGAACGCTTGGACGGATAACGTTCTCCAACGAACTCGTCCTGGGCATTGGTAAAATGAACATGTCTACCAAATTTCATCAAAATCGGTCGACATTTACTCAAGTTATCGTCGCACGTTTCATAATTCGCGGATACACAGACCGACAGACAGACAGACAGACAGACAGACAGACACTAGACCAAAAATGTTCCCTGATGTCTGAAACGGATTTCTGTCTTGGAATTTTTGAAATCGAAGGCATAATAGTTTTTCGTTTTCAAAAGTGAACACAATGCTTCCGTTACCTTCGGTAAGCTCGGAAGCAAAAACAATATAAAAACTATTAAATATAAAAATAAATCTATTCTAAAATAATGATTGCATCTATATACATACATCAAATAATGTAAATATGGGCGTTCGCAAAACTTGTGATGGACAGTTCCACACGAAACAAAATATTTCCTGATGTCACATTTGTAAGGCGTATTTTGTTTGAAAAGGGAGACCCAACAATAAATTACAATACCCTCTTAAGCAAATAAAAATATTTAAAAAATGTCTTACGTAACAACAATTGATTAAGCCTGTTCAAAAGAATAGACGATACTTTGAATTGTTTCAATTATAATAATGAAAGAAAGGTAAGTCATGGACAGAAACATGAACAAGTAAAACTCCGACCCACTTAATTATATAAAGCCGAAGACATCATATTAATAAAGATATTTTTAGATATGAGATAGTATAATAAATTTCCAGTTGTAACACTCTATAGCATTACACTAATTAACATCCGCTGTAAATAGCGATTGTTGGTGAAACGACAGCCTCTTGTAATAATTCAATGAATACGACATCCTCCGTCCTTTACATATGGATTAATTTCCGCTTGTCATCATCACCATGGGTTCTTGTAGAATGTTCCGAGTGTTTTTATTTAAAAGGGGTGAATTTTAATGTTATTGTAGGATTCTTTCGTAGTTGTTGATGTCACTTTGGTTGTTTCGACAAATTAGTTTGAGGATGGAAGTAGTACATGCTATAATTGAAAGAAGAAAATTATAATTCGTTATTAATTTAATTCGGTATAAACTGACGCTTAAAATTCAATTACATAATTAAATTAGTATAAGCTTAATTAGTAGTATAAGCCCCGACGCTGCATTTAATTCAATAAAGCTTTTATTATAAAAATGTGATCTATAGTTTTTATCACATTATCAAGAACAAGAAGGTTATCGATTTTCCTAGTCGAAAAAAGCTAATTAATTAAAATTCAGAATTCGTAAATCTCAAGTTCTCTAACCAAAATCGGATGATGATATATAAGTATACGAATTTATAAATATAAATAATCTCATATTCAATAAAATTAATTTAAAAAAAATTTATTACATTCAGACGAATAGGTACTTACTTTTACTCTAGTATAAGTAATACATTAAACATTCAGACGAATAGGTTCTAGTATAAGTAATATATTAAACTACATTTTCAATAGATATATTTATGGCAAATTAAACAATCAAATCATGCTTTGGGTTCTGGTTCTTCAATTCTGGAAGCTTAACCAAAATTGTTATACAGTAGATTATAATATTTGAAACAGCACTGTTAAAATCAGAAAAGATTGGTGTACCTTTGGTGTATTGCTAACATGAGAAAAATTATTTAAATTCAGTTTCACTCTGAGAATAAGGAAATGTTGTAGGAACAATTTTTTTTAAAGGAAGGCAATAAGAAATACATATAGAAATAAGATGGAAAGTAAGAACAGACTTGACGAGGAAGAAAAATCGAAAGGGGAACCACTGAGAGCTTCAACTTCTGTATTAGTTGGTCAAATTAGAAAAAAAATTGATAAAGTATTCTAAGTAGAGCAAAATTAATGAGTAACTTTTCAGAAATGAATATTGCTTTCGAGCTTACCGAAGGTAATGGAAGCTATGAGATCGTTCAACAAGAAATTTTATGTCTCCGAATTAAAAAATTCTAAAACAGAAATCCGTTTCAGACATCTCGGAACATTTTTTGGCCTCTAGTGTGTCTGTCGGTCTATCCGTCGTCCAACAATTTTACGAACGAACATATTTTAAAAAACTACTTATCTGCCTTTAATAAACTTTTGAAGGTAGCTCATAATTAGCCCACTGTTGGTCCCATATAAGTTTCAACTCTCTGAGCCCATTATTTCCTCACACGCACAAAGGTTTTTTTAAAAAAACACCTATATCCTTAAAAGTACTCATCCAAGCATTAAGATATTTGAATGGCTTGTCGAAAGTACCCCACACCGATGGTCCCATATTAATTTCAACCGACTGACTGCGTACTTTAAATATTGCTAAATTAGTACTTTTATTCTTGTAAGACAACAAACCATTTTGACTGATTTAAAGAAAAAAGGTGGGAAAGATTAAATAGATTAGACAATAATGGGTCTATGTGCCCACTAATTGATAGACTATTTTTTTAATTCTATAAATCCTATCAACGCGCCGACCTATATTTTTAGCAGTAATTGAAGATTTTGATAGGCATTCCAGCTTTTAGTTATGCTAAATTATAATAATCACCCTTCATTAATATGTCATGTTAATAACGATCCTAGGCTATAATTATCAGTTAGCCCAATTCAAAGCCTAGTTCCAAAACAGTGGTTTCAAGGTTAGATCTGGAAGGCTAAGCATATGACAGGCTGTCGCTGACTAGTGTACCTGGATGGCTCGTAGGGACATGTAGTAGGCCGGTCTAAAACCCCGTTGAAAGAGATCCGCCGGGTCTTCTAATGAGGAAACAGAATATTAGCGCAGTCCCCTTCAACCTCTCACACTCCGCTGCCTACCAATCACACCCGGCAGCCCATATACTATCTATTGTATTTTACTTCTCCGCAACTACAATAATTCGACATTCATACCTGCCACCTACTCCAACCCATCGGACCCATTAATCAAACAGACTTTGTTGATTCGTCAAAACGGAAACGCAGCCAAGTCCGACCTAGACATCGCGAACCTCTCCGTCAAAACGAATGAAAACAAGCAACAGGTAAATACCCTTAAAAATAAATTAAGTGCAAAAACAGATAATCACATTTCCTTGCAAAATAACATAACTATAGCTAACTTTGAAATGCCAAAATATCAAATCATTAATCTAACAACAAAATTAATATATTTGATATTCAAGTTTATTAAAAGTTTATTCCTCGTTGTTTATTAGACCAGTGATAAACAATAGTAGCAAATATATTTATCTTGAAATTCTAGCAATTGCTTTTGATCAGAATTTAAAAAATAATTTTCAGTAAAATGTATACCATAATAAAATAATAAAAGTTTGAATATCTGATTACACTATTACTCACCACAAAAAAAATATTTTGTTTACAGCCAATTTATGAATCAAAGAAAACCGACAAATTCCTTTATCACAATTAAATATTTTATTTTTTAATTACTGCATTAATATAATATTTCTGACTCAAATTAATCTCCATGTCATTTTAAACCCAATTAAAAATATACCTAAAAAGTTCAACAAGGATAATGATAAAATAGTCAAATTTTAAATTATTGCCTTACATTATTAGTTCATTTTAATATAAATTTCTTTAATTTATCAAATAAAAATTATGTGAAAATGCCAGAATAATAAATAGAAAAGAAAAATATGAAGATTGAAGAAAAAACTTACTACTGTGAATATTTAACGTAATATCAACATAAATCGAAGATAAAGCCAAAACGATAAATAAATGAGACTAGATGCAGTTTCCAATAACAAAAAAGCAAATCAAGAATACATTCCGAAAACTGAGCGACATATTAAGAAACATTAAATGCCAATCTGGTAGTTTTCACTACCACTAGAACTATTTATGCTTATAAAAGTGAAAGTTACTGTGTATATGGGAGATAATGATAAATATTATTGATGCAAGTCAATAATAATAATATGTGAAATAGTATTTATAGCATTATGATAAATACTACATTTAAAAAAATCTGATATTAAATATCTATTTCAGAATTTCAAACAAATAAGTAATAATTATTGGATATACATATACATATATATATATATATATATATATATATATATATATATATATATATATATATATATATATATATATATATATATATATATGTGTGTAATAATTTATCATTTTAATTTATTAAAATTACAAACCCCTATTATTTATTTATTTCTTTTATAAAAAAAAACACAATATAAGCCATAATTCTATAAACAAATGGCAAAAAGTAATAAATGTAAAAATCGGAATAATTAAATTAAAAACACAAAGAAAAATTAATACTTAAATTAAATATCAGTCTGCTAAATCGAACAAAACTTTCTTATATAGGTATTGACACCATAATAACTTATATATTATTGATTGAACATATTTAAAATGTTCAACACATGAATGATTTCGATTTTAAACAAAATCAGATTTATTTTCATCAATATCTCGGGAACTAGATTTTTACCCGGGAGAACGACTCAAATGGATAGATTCTAATTTAAATGGACTAGTAGAATCGTTTAATCAAAATCTTTGGAATGTATTCGATAAATAATAATATTTCACGTTTATTGTTTGTCTTGTGGGTAGCGTCCCCAAATTTGAAGCTAAAATTAATTTCTCGATTTCACCTGGAGTATGAATTTTCTGAACCTGTATGCCATTTTTCATCAATATCGGCCCATTAGTTTAGGCTCCACGCGCATACACAGACAACAGTCGACAAAAAAAAAATTTGTAAGGGACCTCAAAATCCATCAAAATCTCATAATCAAGTATTCGCGCAATCGTAATACTTTCTATTTATATTTTATACTATAGATACATGAGAAAGTAAAAATATATTTAATAAACACTTAAAAAGTTGGCAATAAAAATAATATCATGCATTAATAATCAAACTCTAACCTCTACCTATAATTGTAGTTCATTAATTTAATGCAATTGTATTGAAGATAGGGTATATCAGAGAACACGTACGATATATATATATATATATATATATATATATATATATATATATATATATATATATATATATATATATATATATATCAGTAATACTTAAATATATATATATACCCTCATTTTACCTTTGAATGAAAAAACATCGTTACTATACATTTTTATAAAATTGATGATATTTTAAAAAATGTTTTTAGAATAAATTTCACCAAAACGATAATCTTACCATCTACAGAGAGAGTAATCGTGTAACTTTCGAATTTTCAAATTAAGCACAGATATAAATTGGACAAGGTATAAATTAAGCCAGTATTTAAATAAGAAAATTGAACAGATCTTAAGGTGCGTTTATACCTGACATTTATTGCATGATATTTATGTCAGACAGAAATTTTCTCCATCGTATAATTAAGAAATTCAAATTTTTAGGTAGTATTTATAATACGGAAAAGTATAGGTATAGGTACTAATAGGGTACTTTATAATTATAAGCGTTAATTCTCGGTCTAGTTCTATTGCCGTAATATTGGCTTGCTAGATTTGTAGAAAAGATTGAAAGCTTGGATTAGGAACTTGGTATCGGTAACGACAGAGAAATTTATTCTCCAGTATAGCTCAGTTGGTAAGAGCGCCTGTAACGGATATATAGGAGGCCCGTGGTCAAGTCCCGGTGCTAGGGTCTATTTTTTTCTTTAAGTCTCCCGTAGTTAATGATAATTATAATTTGATTTAAATTAAAACGTATAATTAAATTAACGTATAATAGTTTTTGTATTAATGTTTTATTAAATTTAGGATTTTTGAGATCGTCGTTTTTGAGATTTTAGACAAATAAAATTTACATAGGGGAGAAAAATAGGACGGGGATTCGCGAAAAGGTAAAGAAGAAGATGGATTATGAAATTTAAAATAAATAATATCATAATATCAAGCATGACCAAACGGTTTATGTAAACCCTTCTAATATGTAATTGATTACAGAAGACACTAAGCTTGGGCTTGTTTATTTTAGACTAATCTTATTTAATTAATGTAAGAAAGCAAATCCTTTTTTTCATTGTAAAATTGTATAATAGCTTCATTTAATTTAATGTTGCGTTGAGCTTTTGTTTATAAATAGTAGGTTATCTTATACATGTTTGTTTTAGACGAATAAATGTCTTTGAGACTATCTAATGTTTAATTCTTTTAAAAACTTCTGTTTAAATGTAGAAAAATAATCCTAGTTGTTTTATGCAGAAAAACTTCTACATGTTTGAATTTTCGACCTGATCATTTATTGTAAATAAACTTCTGAATTTTTAATATTAACACAGTAGATGACATTTTTGCTTTCATTCATGTAGCATTGACACAAGTAAAAAGAATAGGTGACTAATTGTAAAACCGTTTATTTTTTGTCAATACAATATTGATTATTTTTAGTGTCAGAATGAGATTTAATATAATAAAAACTATATAATATATATATAGTATTTACAGGAGAGAATAACGGAAAATGAGAAAAAAATATTTAAAAATATAAAATTATTACTGTAAACATCAATATAACATTTTTATAAACACGTAACATTATCCCTATATAAAAAAATATCACTGTCTCATGATCTAAAAATCGGTCCGAGACAACTTGACAAACTTTCTCCTCAACGAGTTCATAATTAATTTCCCCCAGTGTTTTCCATTTATTAGTTTTTGTAGGTACATTTAATTATTATTGAAAATGTTACCAAAATTTGATAATATTTAACAAAATTTGGAGCTAAAATAATTTTCTCGATTTCGCCTCGGGGTATGATTTTTCTGAACATGCACGCCAAATTTCGTCAAAATCGGCCCAGTAGTTTAGGCTCCAGGCGTCTGCACAGACAGACGTCAGCCTGACATTTTTTAAAAACAACTTTTTTGGACTGGGGGGGACCTCAAAATTAAATGTTCACGCAATCACAATCCTTTCTCGTTATATGAGAAAGTAAAATGTTACATTTTTAGCGCTTTAACTCTTAAACAAGCGCAGAAATACTTTCAATATTAGAGTTTGCAGTATAAATGACTACTTTACATGTTACATCAATAAAAAAAAAAGACTTGATAGATTAATATATACAAATACAAAATTACTACACTATAATTATCTAACTATACGAGTGTCGATAAATAATCTCATCAAATTGTTATTTCACTGATTGTTGGTCTGAAAATTTCACTAAATCAGTGTTGTCACTACGCAAATTTTTTTTGTCTGAACGAAGTACAATTAATAATAAACTTGTTTAAATGTTATTTTTAATCAAATTTCAATCAGAAAAACAAAAAAAAATTGCAATTACTGTGATAATCATGAAGTTATGAATAGTATTATCGATGAAATATTAAAGCGAAATTAAAATTCTGAGCTCTTTCTGCATTCAGAACTTCTACTAGAGATTCGAGTCTAATAGATAAAAAAAAAAGCCGAGAGGACAGCGTGGGACTACTGAAGTTTGAACGAAGGTCAGTTGGGACACATTGAATGATAAGAAATGAAATATAGCTGACAAAAACCAATCTTGAACTATTGTTAAAGATAAATATAAAGCTTAGAAAATTACTTAAAAAACATTTGTGCATTTTTTGATATGTATAGTATAGAGTAGTTGGAGTAGTAGTTTTATGGACAAACTATTTACACCTCTGCCTGCATACCTGTAAGTTCAGTTTTAGAAAATATATATAATCATGCGATTAATATAATATTATTGTTATAACTACTATATTTGATTACATAATATGTATTAAATACTATAATATAATGTAATTTAACAAAATAAAAAATATAACGTTTAATGTAAAATAACATTCTATTTTTTTTTTATTTCACTTATATATTATTACAAGCGATATTAGTAGCAATTACGGGACGAAGAATCCAATTAGTAATTAAAATCACAAATCACGTTCATCGTGATGTTTAAGTAATGAACTAGTAAACATATTTTACCTTTCTAGGAATCGAACATAGATAAAAGGTTTAATAAAAAATCAATTAATTCCGTATTGGTCTAAAAATGAAAGCAGGGGAAGATTTGTTTATGCACTTGTTACCGGCAAAACTCTAAATCAGTCAAAACTAGAACTTCCTAGTCAGTACTAGTTTTGATTGAGCGCTTTAGTCAAAACCGATATTAACTAGTCAGAACAACAACTGCCTAGTAATATCTAACAATAGGGTTATAAAGTTATAATATGGTTTCCCACGTAATGAGAAAATGAATTCCATAAATGGAGAAATTATACCTTCCTTTCTTGTATCTATACTTTGTTAAATTTTATTCTCTCTTCTTTTAAATTACTCATATCTACGATTGTCATGAAATATAAACATTATATATCTGTTTAGATGCGTAGAAAGTGATTCTTTTAGTAGTTGTATTTATTGCGCATGCGCGTTTCATAATTCTTCACCTTATCGCACAATTAGCGTGTTTGCTTACATTTTACAAAACTAATTTGCTGTTTGTTTAATTAAAGGAACTGTTTATTCTGTTTTTATTATTATATCCAAAAATCGTAGATAAAGTACGATACGCAACTCGTGATTAATCGAAAATTAATAATTCACGTAAATAATCTTGCACTAATTAACCAATAAATGGAATTCATTCATTCAATCCATTTATGATGATTTTTTCTTTTTATCAAAATAATTAATTTTACCTTTTTAAATTTGATTAATTAGGGTTTTTAATTATAATAGATATAATTATTATACATCATATTAATGCACTACGATGCCTTAAAGGAAAAATGAAACAACGGCATAATGTATAAGAATTTATGCAATAAACATCTTCAAATCATTTTTCAGTGGCTCATTTTTAACCACAACAAAAGATATTTGGAGTAATAATTTAAGATTTTTCCCCTCACATTTAGGAGGCAAAGTAAATCTAGATAAATGAATCAAAATAAATAAAATTAATATTTTTTTTTTAGATCGTTATATTTATTTGATTCTAACAATATTTTTTTTTAGAATCAAGAAAGAGGACAAACCATAATGAGCCGAAGAGTAATTTTATCAATATATAAATTTATATTAAAGAAGCATTTTTTTTTAAATTTAAATTATAATATTATATTAAAGTGAATACAATTTTAAAAGTACAATTTTAAGTTTTTGTATTCATATACTATTGAGAAACTAAGTTACAATATGCTAAATGGTTTACAAAATTATCTAGCGTGGAGAAGTTATACGGAGGCCAGAACCAGAGCCCTTCACGTGATTGTAAGCATCGCATACTAAGTTTGTAAAAATATTTTTAATAATAATCATATTTAATCGCCTTGATTATAAACATTTTTACAGTAAAAGAAAATACATAATATTAAATTTGATTTTAATTTTATTTGGTCACTTCAATCATATTTTCAATAAACTCCAATCTAAAATAAGTTGGTTTGCCTGCTAGTTAAATGTGTACTCCAAAGATAACTAAAGAATATTACTGCTGGAATACGCTCTCAGTGTCAGTAAAAAGAAGATTATGGAGCTGTAAAATAAGGAAGTTTTGGAGTTGTTGTAGTAACCAGGAGATTAAGAAATTTATATACGAGCAAAAGAGTTGAAGAAAGGTCGACTCGGGTGCTGAAACACTTTCAGCACAGGGGTACCGTCTAGGACTCGATAAAGATTGCACTTAAGGACTTAAAGACAAGACTGGCCCCGTAACAGATGGATGTACACATTTTTACAGGATTAACCTATCATGGGCGTAAAAATCTAGACAACTAATGTAGAAGCCCACGTTGAAAGGTGGTGTATTGTAACGGTCCAACCACGGGCTGTCACCACCGGATAAAAAAAGTAATTCAAGCTTATCTACACGCAGGAGAAATATTAAAAGAGAACAATTATGACACGAAATTTCGGATTTAAAAGAAAGAATATTTATAAGAAATATTTATTAACTATCAAATCCACTAAACATAATTAAAATTGAGTAATATTTAGTAAGAGTAATAGGTTAGAAAAATGTAATTAATAAATCAGGAGACAGTTTTAAAAAATAATAGGAAATAATTAAATAGTTCTTATAAAAATTTCGATCAGCGATAAAAAGATGACCTTTAATTGTCAAAACATAAATATATATTTATGTATTTTCTTTTACTAAAATTAGGTAACCACATTAAGTGGTTTGATAAATAAAGGTACTTACTCAGCCACACTTTGTGGTGAGCCACTAACCTTGACTTCCTCACGGCGGCCGATTTCAAAAACTTACCTGTAACAGATAAGAAGCAAAATATTAGTAAAAATAAATAAATATAAATAAATAAATAAAGTAATAGTCCCCAGGCCACCATAAGAAGTGAGTCGCTGATTGATAAAGTTTTCTTACCTTATGGAATCGCTTATTTATACCGTGTCTACCGATTGGGTATACGGCAACTGGGCGCTGCGCCGGGCCATTTCTTTTTTGTTGACATGCCAAACTTGCCCTTCGGCGGGAACATTGAAAAGATATAGATATAGTTTTGATTTTCACTGGATCGTTTAATTAAATTATTTCATAAACAGTGGTAAAGGTGGCCACCGATACGAGTGGGCCGTTTTCTTTTCAACGTCCCCGCAGAGCGATATGTTTGGGGCGGTGGACACCCCAAACGGCCCACTCTTATCGGTGGCCACTTGTACCACTGTTTTTTTTGAATAATTTAATTAAACGATCCTGTGAAAATCAAAACTTTATCTATATCTTTTCAATGTTCCCGCAGAAGGGCAAGTTTGGCATGTCAACAAAAAAGAAATGGCCCAGCGCCCAGTTGCCATATACCCAATTCATCGGTGGGCACGGCATAAATAAGCGATTCCATAAGGAAAGAAAACTTTATCAATCAGCGACTCACTTCTTATGGTGGCCTGTGGACTATAAAATAAAAGCCTAAAAAAAAATCTGGAGATATATATTTCTTGTCTTTATGTATACAACAAACTACTGTACTATTTATTTTATAAATATTAGGGAGTTTTCTAAAACGCGTTTTAAGTCTCGAAATTCGTAATCGTAAAAATTAAATCAAAGTAATAAATTTCTAATAAATCATCTGCGAAGAAGTAAAGCCATGAAACAAAATCTAATTTTAAAAACAAGTCTAGCTCTTTTTGATCTTAATGATCAATGTAGAATACTCTTTAAATTAAATTAACTAAAAGAGACGAATTTATAAAAGGCTAAAATGTTAGAAATATCGAAAAGATCTTCCATAATATTATCTGTTTGAAGCTTTACAAATATTTTTCTTCCTCTTTCTACTTTCTTTTATCCTTTTTTTACATTTAAATATTTAAAAAGACGAGAAAAAGGGGGAAAAATCTAACACAGAAAGAAGAAGCATTAGAGTATAAAGGCTAAATGTTTTGTTTTAAATAAAAAAAAAAGTACTGAAGCAATCTACATTAAAACGACTAACATTTATGAACTGTTAAAATGAACAAAAATGTTTTGATGCCATAAAAAACGAACAATTTGAAGATTAAAAAAAAAGGAATTGAAATAAATCCTTTATTCATCTTAGTGGAAAAAAACTACTTTGACGTTCTTAATGTAATGAAATTCTTTTAAAATGTTTTTTATCTATATTCTTCGCCTACGTACAACAGTATTGTACAATAGTATACTTCATTTTTATCTTTAAGAACAATCTTTTTATGACTATATAAATAAAATTTACGCATTTTATATAATGAAATTTTTAAAATTCAATTCGGATTTTAAAAGGACGAGAAGAAATAGTGTGAGAGGTATTTTGTCCAGGTATAAGACCATCCTGTCTCATTAGACGAGTTCTTCAGAACTGCTGTGATGCAACTAACTAGATCATTACATAATATAATATAATGTTTTTATTTGAAGTAGTTTAAAATAATAATAACCCATAAAAAACAAGTTTTTTTATTATAAATCCTTTATATGTATCCATTTCGGTTGTGTGTAAATATTAAAATTAAAAAAAAAAATATATAAACAAATTAAATTCCATAATTTAAAATTTATTAATTAATAATAATCAATTTATAATTAATACATTTTAATTTATTTAGTTAATGGAATGTTTTTGTATTTGAACAGTGTCAATATATGCCACAACTTTCAGCCCAATAGATGACTGGGGGAGGGTTAATTAGCTCTCCAAATATTTGGACGATAGAGAACAGACGACAGGAAAACTAATATAATATGTTTGTTAATATGTAGTTATAAAACTTGTTGTTTCTACCAAGATTTTGGTAGTTTAACAGTTTAACTAATAATAAATAAAAATCCATATTTTGTTTTTTGATAAAGAACCACTGAGATTTTTAGGTAATTCTGTAGGAACTACGAAAAGAAACCTTATATAACGGCTCTGTCTGTCTATCCGTTGGTGTCTGTCCGTTGCTTGTTTCAATTCATAAACTACTCTAACTACTCTAGGAACATGAAATTCGGCACACAGGTGCATCTCGGCATTTGTGACAACTGTACACTTTTTGGAGTTTTCACACTTAATATTTCCAAGATGGTGGCCAATATGGCGGGCGATAAAAAAAATGTTTATTCACCATGACATGTTATACATCACTTTAAAGGTCTTAAAGTGTAGAAAAGGAATATGCAACTATTAAAATTGCACACTTAATATTTTCAAGATGGCGGCCAATATGGCGGGTGACTAAAAAAAAGTTTTTAGTCACCATGTTACTATGTCATACTGTTAACAAGCTAGGGAGTACAACTACTGAGTTGGTTCTCCCACCATGACATCATGTTCTTGTATATACTTAATTAACAATGTTACTTGTTACATTTTTTTTATGTAGTTGTAATATTCTTTACAAATAAAAAAAAAAAAAAAAAAAAAAAAAAGTCACCATGACATGTTATACAATTTAAAGTAATCTTCATCTTTTGGTCTTAATCTGGAAGTGAAGAAAAAGAATATGCAACTATTAAAATTTTACACTTAATAATTTTAACTTAATCGTAAAGAAACCAGATAGAGGGGGGGGGGGGTATGAAAAACGTTTTTCCCCTTAAACATTTCTTAATGACACACGGTGCCCAGATGAACTGGTAGAATAAACGTAATCATAAAAGTATATTTGCACTCAGATCATCCTCCTCTTTCATTTAACATCCCCACACGATGCATTTCCGATAAATAATTTTGAACCCCTTGTTTTTAACGGTGATGCTACTTTTGGGACTTGTCTATATTTTTCCTGTGATTGGGTTGTTACTCATGACATAACACAACATATTGCAAAGTTTCAATCTTTGTTGTTGGAGACATTCAGAGATACAGGTTTGTTAACGACAGACAGACAGACAAACGCATGAAATTATGAGGGCTCTCGGTTTTGCCTCCGGACGTTAAAAACTCTTTTTTTTTGTATCATGGGATCTTAAAACGTGTAATTCTATTAAAATCTAAAAATCGAATATTTGCGCCATCACTTCCTCTTTATAAATGCGTACAAAGTATATAATAATTAAAATTGGGTGTATGGTGTATATGACCTCATAAAACAGTAAATAAAAATAGAATACCTTAAGGTCATCGGGAACGAGTTTTATACGAAGAAAAACAATAAATGTTACGAAAGAAATACAAAACAAGAAAATAATATGGCTAGTAAGTCTATAAGTATTTTTGTTAACAATAAATATATTCGATAATAAATATAAATGAATCGGTCACCTATATGCGGCAGGCTTTAACTAGTAAGAAAGTAAGTATTTATATCTAAAATTCTAGGACAATAAAATAGCCGTTTTATCACTTGAAGTAAACAATTCTCTAATAATTATAAGAAGCAAAGAGTGAAATAATCATAGGATAAAATATTAAATAAAAAGGACACTCGAGGTAAGGGAAACGATTTTCACTTTTAAGGTAAAGTTTATAAATCTATTTTAGAGACCCTTTTCGCTCCCTTTGCTAAGGTTTTGAGTGACAGTAGAGAAAGGTTGGAACTGGGTGCTGGTCCTCGGGTAAATGGATTTCAGGAGACCGGATGAGGTTATAGCATTCAGGGCAGATAATATTTGGACCTCTTCCTCTCAGGAAATTGGCCCTTTCCCTTTGGTTTTTCATCTTTACTTGAAAAAAAAGTCTGCCAATTAGAGTGGAATATAGTATCTTTGGGTCTTACCACTGGACAACATGGTCACACATATATAAAATTAGGTGTAATGGGATAGATTTTAAAATATAAGTTACTAAAAAATTAAGTTGACGCGGAAGAAAAAGCAATTAGCGACCATCAGTGGGCTAACTTTGACATTTTATCCAATTTTATCAAATAGGACAAGTAATTATCAAAAATAAATAAAATAAAGGATCGGCGCAGCAACATACTCTGAATGATGGTCTCAAAAAGGTAAGATATGTTTCACTCAGACGAAATAAGAAATTTAAAAGTAAACAAGCTATCGTGTAAACTAATTAATAAGTCAACAAGATAAGTAGTCAACTAATAAACAAGTTAATTATAAGTTGCGAGTTGCAAGAAAATAAGTTAACAAAATTACAGTTAATTATTAAGAAGTAAACTACTAACAAAAATACAACTAATAATAATAATAATAATAATATTTATTTTCACTTATTATTTCATACATAAAAATATTTTTTACAAAAATATTATAATAATATTATATACATTTTTTTTACAAACATCATAGGTTTTATTTGTACATATATTAATTTGTTTAAATTTTGGTGAGGACCCTCAGTAGAGTAAAACTCTAGAGCGAGGACCCTGTCTCTTTGAATTAGTTTAATTAACAAGTAAACAAGCTATAGAATAAACGAATAAATAAATCAACAAGATAATAAGAAACAAGATGACGAATCGACTAATAAACAAATGAATAAGATACAAAGCTAACAATTAATAAGTTTGTTGATGGGGACAGAAAAATGTTGAATTTAGAGGCAATAAAATAAATAGTTGTCCAGAATGATTTCAAAGCTTCAGCAATGTCGGAAGCAAAAATTCTCTCTATTCAAATTATGAGAGATTTAATTTGTATTTCCTCAAAGCTCCAAGTGACCTACATTAAAAGCTGCTACAAGTAGAAGCTTAATAATATTTCCAATCTCTATTTTCAGCGACTCCCTTATCTTTTTTGCACTAGGAATAAGTTGGGTAAAAAGAACGTATAGGAAACAATAGTATGGTATGGAGTAAATCTCTCGATTGTTTTTCGTGGAAAACTCTTTCCCTTCTTAAAGAACCTCTTGACTCTAAAAGTTTGCATAATGGCTTCTAAACAGTATGTCAGATGCTCTAGTTCTGCTTTGCTTTGCATATTCACAACACTATAAGAAGATATCTATCAAAATTAAAATACTTTTTACAGAAAAAACAACAAAAAAAGCAATAGTAAAAGAAACTATAACTGCAACAGAGAAATAGTATATTATCCTCTTTTGATTAAACAAGAGCAAATACTATAAATAAACAACTTTTTTTTAAGATTTTTGTAAAAGAAACAAACTAAAAATTTCTTAATTGGGTAACACCAAGATATTTAATACTAAAGGCCCCCATACACGATCAAACATTGTGCGCAAACAGCCCAAATACACAGTCAAAATGTTTGCTCAAACATTTTGACTGTGTACCGGGCCCTAACACATTTAAAATTCACGTATCACTTAAATAATTCCTTTAATTCCCTTTAATAATTCTTAGTCATTAATCCCATAGTTTTCTCTCTCTCGAATAAGTCAATTTGCAGGCAATAATTTTAATATAAAAAACAAAATCGTAAGCTTTTCCATTAGTTTATTATTTGAGGAAGTTCCATAAAATTGTTTTTAATATTCTTAACCACTCATTTGGGCTTCAATAAATAAATTGATGATTCTACATATTTTAACTCTGTCATTAAAATAGATAGATCCATTTATTACCAATTCATATATACATATATTATATTAATTTACCTGCTGGTAAATGGGCCTAAGCCGTGAAGAAGTATTAACATAGTATGATAGTTAGATAGTAGCTATTAATTATGAATAAAATTATCATTTAAATAAAAAGTCCTCTTATTATAAGAGGCCCTTATAATTTCATGCGTTTGTCTGCACCTAAACCTATCCATGAAAAAAGGGTCAAGTTAAAAACAGACTTGGCTGCAATGTAGATATCACTACTTTGATAGACTGACTTTTTGGGAGGGGGTCTGGAACTTTCTTTTTGTCTTCTGTGTTCTCTCCTTCCCATTACCCTGATACTGATGTTGACTACTTATGATACTGATGTTTTATGCCTCATTCAGAAACTGGAACTTACTAGGATTAAATTGCAATGACAAAACAACCCTTGCGGAGGGCCTTAATGCCGCAAAGGATTCTTCATCGAATTTATACTGGCATTAGCCACATATTTGATTATCTATGGTGTCCATTAATCACTTTGCCTGATGCATGCGATTTTAGTTTATATGATAACTAAAGAATTTTAAACTTTGTGTCTCTCCATCCGTCCATACTTAAATTTGTTAGCACAATAACGTAAGATCCTTTTATAGGATTATTTAGTAATTTTCAACCTCTGTGAGAAGATTACCCTATTAAATTGATTCAATAATGGGCGTTGATAGTCCAGAACACGAAACTTAAATGAGAATAACTCATTGGAATGGGATGGAATTTTAATGTTTGGTTAAATATAGGCATACAAGTAAATAGGCTGATTAAATTACAACGAGTAGTATTCGTGTGTGCTCGGAAGAGGTCCTATTGATGGTGGATGCAGGAACTTACCACCCATACTCTCTTTTAAATTAATAATACCTCAAATCCAATCTTAATCAAAATAAGTAATCAAATAAAAGAGTCGTCTCTTTTTGAGTTAGCCAATGAGTCGATATTGATGCGTTGATTAATAGCAGCTCAATTCGGCAGCAGTATATAAATCATAGGAACAGCACGGGGTATGTGTCAGGGTCGACGATCTTGGCATAGGATGGCACGTGCTTTGACTTGGTAATAACTACGCACCGGATGCACCTTCAATCACCCTCCTCCACCCCTTCTAACACCTTTCAATTAACAATTATATGGGTTACGGCCTCCCAAGATTGCTCTGAGGTTCGTGCATTTGCCAAACTGTTTGACGGGCCTAAATTATTACTCTATGCTTTGAATACGTATAGACTGGTAATGCAATTTTATTTTCATGAGGTCCAGAAATGGATAATGACCAATTTTTAGTGCTTATTGCTTATCAATTTGTGTACGTGTTTAGGAACATTTATTAACTGATTTTTTCTCTCATTTAGTAATCACGTAGAATAGAAATGAAATAGTGAACTTTAAATAAGGATGTAAGAAACCATTACAATCTTTTCAAAATGAACTTAGCTTCATCGATGCGACTGTCCCCAACAATAGTCTCCAACTTTTCATTAAAGGATATGGTTACGACATTAAATCAAGAATTGCTATAAAAGTGAGTTATCAAAATAAAAAATAGGCTTTTAGATTGTCACTGGAATCTTTAAAGATATATATATATATATATATATATATATATATATATATATATATATATATATATATATATATATATATATATATATATATATATTTTTTTTTTTTTTTTTTTTTTTTTTTTTTTTTACTAAATGGGGATTACTAACAAAGTATTCATAAAATGTTTGGGTATTTATAATTTTAAAACTTTATTGGGCTGCAAGAAGCCGAATGGCCTTTATAGGCGTTATTTAAAATAAAAAAATAATAATAATTTTTTTTGAAAATCATCGACCCCTCATTTAAAATGAAAAATGTATGTTTTATCTTATCATACTTACTTAATACCAAAATGGTAAGAAATAGAAATACTCGCATACATAGTACTAAAATACATAGACATAGAACTAAAAGCACGTTTAAAGAATGAAAATGACAATTTATTAGTTATTAATACCTAAAAAATCTCTAATTGATCTTATAATAATAAAAGAACATCCGTTGTTTAGCCACATTTGACGCTCCCCAGTTTTTATTACCAATACAGCAAATATTCAATAAATACAGACAGACATGACTGGACGATGACCTCACATACATTATGACTGAAATGACTTCATTACACATGACACCCATTGATAGCAATAACTACTAGTTAATTTATTGCCACCCGAAATGGGCTAGTACCCCAAACACAATAGTTTAACGCAGTACTAGTTTCATATTTAATGGTAATAGCAGCACTATGCGAGTATAATCAGAACAGAACATAAAGTTCAACGAAAGTTAACATAAGTTAAGTTAGAACCAGTCTTCTAGCTCTTTGATATTTATGTAAGTATATTTTATTTATAAAATCCAGAAAGCGCAAATATTTACTCGCTGATAAAAAAAAAGTCTAGTAATTTTATTTTCGTGTAGAACTGTAATGTTATTTATAATCTCTTATCGTAATATTAAAGTATTAATTATAAGTATAGACAGTCTTAAAAGCTAATATGTACCTTAGTTTTCTTCAATGGCTATCGTTTGAATAATAAGTTGTAACAAATAAATCTGGTTTTGTGGATAAATTAAGAGGAAACTAGTCATACTGTACATAAAACGAGAAATGTGGAGACTAATCATTCTATTGTTTAACTAAATTATGAATTATTTATTACAGACTAGTGTGAGCCACTTTAATCGATCATTTGTAAATCGACAATATTCATTATTGTTAATCGTATGTGACAAATGAAAAAAAATGTATCTTGATTTCGTTATAACTTATTACTTTACAATTTCATTCCTTTATTTAAACAAATTTATTCCTGCAAAGATCCTAAAGGAACTATTCTAAAATTAAACTCGTAAAAACTTGTTGGAAAAAAAAACTCCGAATATATTTTTAAATATGTTTAAATTTTAGTCAATTTAAATACAATTTGAAACAATACAAGTCGTTTTTTCCTGGAATATTAAGGTTGACAATTGTAAATAGTCGGGGTTCGAATACCCGCCAAGTATGTACATACATTTTACTGTAAAATTTGATAAAATGTTTAAATTTAACCTCAAAAACCTACTAACAAATTGGAAACACTAGGAGAAGAAATAATGAAAGTCTAGTACGGGCAGTATTGGATAAATTAATTTTAAATAATATTAAAAAAAAAAAAAAAAAAAAAAAAAAAAATGTTTGTAAGGAGTTAATTAAAATAAGAGTCAAAATTGTCATAATTAACAAATTTTATTATTATTAATTAATTTTTTTTTTTTGAATGTTTAAAATATCTTGACTATGAAGCATTCCCTTCTAAATAAACTTCTTTTTCCATACCATTTAAATTAGATTAAAAATCATTAAATTAGAGTCTAAAGATCAATTAAGATCATAAATTATAAATCGTTCTTAATAAACATGGAATAATAATTATTGCACAAACCTAGTGCAGTCGATATTATTGTATAGCTATTAAAAAACCGGTTATTTCATTATTTTATTTATTTTATTTTTTTACCAAGATGATTGTAAATATTATAATCATAAGACATAAGGGTAAATTTTTTATCCAATCGTATTTCCTATTGTTATTGTAATATTTTATTTATATTAATAGTATTTCTTGGTATGTGTATGTATAATCCCTATAGTACGACTCGTAAAATAAATAATATACAACAATTTAAAGCTGACAGTAAAATAGACATAAAAAAGAACTAGCTTGTGTCAAAAAAAGTAAAAATATGTATATTAGTTGCGTTCAGATTGTAAAGACCATATACTGTATAATTAAAAGAGCTTTTTATTGCGCCAGACAGGTGAGAAATAGGTAGGGCGAAATAGCTTATATTATTATTTTAAAAATGAGTTATATTTTATTTTTTAAATATTTTTTTCTCTTTTAGTTTTTTGACGAGTAAAAATATTATGTTGTGAAGAATGATCCAAAGAATAAGTAATTTATTCTAATTAACAATTCTTCTTGACGTAGCTATAAGCCGATAAATATTAGTACCTACTATGATATATTTATCTCCCAATATGTTTGTAAAATTAAGTGGTTGCTTTTACACTTGAGTTTTCTACTGTCGGAAGGAGTGGTGTATTTTTGAGCTGACTACGAAGGATTTAACCTTGAATTCAAATATAACTAGTAATATTATTTTTTTATTTTTTCAATAAATAACCACTACGTTAAATAAATAATTTTTTCCTGTATTCATTCATTCTCTATTTCTTTTTTTTCATTCTGATTTGCACTAAGCGTTCTAACACCAAAAACATTATTGGAATTTATATATACATATATATATATATATATATATATATATATATATATATATATATATATATATATATATATATATATATATTTATATATATATATATATATATATATATATATATATATATATGTGTATATATATATATATATATATATATATATATATATATATATATATATATATATATATATATATATATATTATAGATATATTATTATAGAAATATTATATGTTCAGTAATAATTCGGAATTGTATGGTATCGTTTTTTTAGGGTTTCGAGGTCACCCAAGAAGTTTAAACTTTTTGCCCCAAAACAGGAAAAATGCGTTGCGAACTTCACAACACTTTCTACAACCAAAAAAAGTCTTTGATCAGTGCATGCAACATAATTTTTTTTTTAATTTTTGAGTGGTGTATCATTTTAAAGGTATTGAAGAGAGAGAGATAGATCACAAATATATATCACGTTTCCGAAATGTCCATTTCACCCCTAAAAGAACCAAATATGTGCCTACCTAAAATGATAAAGGATAATATGCACACCTTGCTCCTCAAAAATGCAACTTTTGATACAATTTTAGTAGAAAAAATAAAAAAATTGGACACATGAATTTTTATGACCGAAGAAACCCTTTTCATAGCTTGCTAGGAAGTACTTGATGGGATTTTTATTTAATGACTAAGATGGAGTGTACAGTGAACTACATTTTTTATGAAGTAAACGACGGAACTTGAAAGTAACCGATGTTAACATTCGATATTGTCTTTTACCTATATGTATTTAAGTACACATCCTCCTGTCGGAGATAGTTATAATTCGAATTCAATAGAGAGCTGACGTACTACCACTTATCCATGGTTGTGTGCGAGAATATAAATGTACATATATATATATTTGTTCTCTTGATTATTATTTTTCCAATAGAGAAGCTAAAGAAGATATTAATATCTATTAAATGTATGAGTTCAAATTAAAGGTTATTAAAAAGTTAACACTTTTTACAAGCTTTTATTTAACTTGCAATGTTTGTATGTATGTATGATCGGGTCAGATCTTGCAACTGAATTTTACAGCAGTTACCGATAGTCCACAACCGATTAAATTGAAATTATGCATATACGTTTAGTTTGGATGACAATGCATAGTTAGCTAAGTGAAGTTATTCTAAATTTAATATGGCGAGCAGTTCAAGATGGCGGACTAATTATTTTTTTAAGCACGCCCACGTTATGGGTATTAAATGAAAGAATTTGCTGAGAAGAATACGAATAAAAGCTTGTAATTTAAAATATTTCTTTTTATAATCAACTTATTACAAGCTTGTATTTAATTTTCAATGTTTGTATGTATGTATGTTCGGGTCAAATCTTGCAACTGAACTTTAAAGCTTAGTTTGGATGGCAATGCATGATTAGCTAAGTGACGCCATTCTAAATCCAATATGGCCGACAGCCCAAGATGGCGAATTTGTTATTTTTAAGCACACCCATGATGTGGGTATCAAATGAAAGGGTTTGCTGAAGAAAGCTAGTTAAAGAAAAAAAGCTAGTTTTTTTTTGTTTTTTTTTAATAATCAACTTTTACCGTTGATGACAACAAAACAACTTATCGATGGCGTACAAGGAAAACTCACTAAGTCAAATTTACTAATTTTGAGATAAACTAAATCTACATAAGTTTTGAAGGATTCTGAAAAATTGATTTTTTTAGAAACGCCCGGTAGTTAAATATTTATAAAGAACAAACTTTTCTCTTATTGATAATAAAGAAATAACAGTCCATAATTATTTTTAAATGCTTTAAATAATTATTTTTGAACATATTGTATGACTTAGTTAGTTTTACTGGTTTTTCGAGTTAAATAAAAATGACTTGGTGACTAGAAAAAAGTTTAAATAAATGGCTAACCTGAGTATATTTGACTTGGTGAGTGTTACCAGTCTATAAATCTGATACCTGTATGTTCGAAAATACCATTAAGTCAAAACTGCAAAAAATTGACTTAGTGAGTTTTCCTTGTACGCCATCGAAATTATTAAATAACAATGCTATTATATATTATTAAATATTGCAGTGATCCTTTGAACATTCAAATAATTATTTAAAATTGAATTAAATAAATTATATTGTCAACTTTCAATGGCTTTGTATTGTATAGTTGTAATCATGTTTAGTCCAAAATTATAGTATACTATCCCTTAACAACATTTCGATGTAAGAAATTATAATAGATAGATGACAGATGTTATTAATATCGATAATATTAAATATCGTATAGATATTTTACATTATCATTAAACAATTCTATATAATAGGTACTACTCGGAGGAACTAAAAAAGAAATTACTTATTTAATTAACTCTTCAAAAGACAAAAAGTGAAAAGTCATTAAAGGAAACAAATACAGTGAAAGCTCCTCTTAACCGGCCTCTTAGGGACCGAAGTGTCCGGAGGGCTTCTTAAGTATATTAAAATAAATTCACCACGAATTATTTTAGTAAAGTGTGCCAAAGAGCTATGGTAAAAAGCATACTACGCTGTGCAAGAAGTGACAGAAAAAGCAACACTTAAGGACAAGAGATTTGAAAGGAATGGAAGAACACTATTAGATTCAAAATGGAACTGGGCTGGACATATAGTGAGAATGACAGGTGTACATAAAGATAATAGGTTGGTATCTTATGTACAGAAGAAGAAGTGAAGATAGGCCGATAATAGGTTGGGATGAAGAAATGAAGAAGTGTTGTGGAGGAACATGTTGGCCACCTTCCACTAGATAGATTGGTGGAAGAGGTTGCGGAATATTTATTCGAATATATTGCTAGTCAAATTAAGTTATTGTTAATAATAATGTAAACGTAATGTTTGGTTTGAATTTATATTGCTTCCGAGCTTACCGAAGGTAACGGAAGCATTGTTTTCACTTTTGAGAACGAAAAGATTTCATGTCTCTGATTTTAAAAATTCCAAGACATAAATCCGTTTCAAACATCAGGGAACATTTTTGGTCTCGTGTCTGTCTGTCTGTAAGTCGGTCTGTGTGTCCGGGAAACCTTGAAACGTGTGACGATAACTTGAGTAAATGTCGACCGATTTTGATGAAATGTTGTAGACATGTTCATTTTACCAATGCCCAGGACGAGTTCGTTGGACAACGCTATCCGTCCAAGCATTCACACACAACGCTTGCGTAAACGTGAACTTCAAATTTAAAATTGGAATTTGAGGTCGGAAAAAAAAATCTAACTTCATTAATTCAATGAGACAAACAATTTTTTCAAATACAATTTATTGGTAAAATAAACAGCGACACCGCTATGATGTGTTAAAGATCGCTAAAACTATTAATAGTTTTTACACAATAAACAATATAACAATAAAGTAATATAACAGTAAAGTACATGATAGGATGCGAGGAAGCTATGTGCCATACTAATTGGCAGTCAATTATTTTATTTTGTCAAAATTAAAATTTAAGTAGTAACTTTTAATTTTTATGTATGTAACTATTTATTAATAAGTTGTTGATTTATTAATACATTGTTGAGTAATAAGTAAAGAATGAAAATGTAGTATGAATATCACACTTAATTTAATAATAGAAAGTAATTTTTATTTTTTATCCATTATAACTATTTTAAAACATAATTCATTTAGTATTTAAAATAATTTATTTACCTATTATTTAAAAGTATTTAGACGATATTCATAGGCTTAGTAGATATCGTAAAGCTAGATTAGTAAAATTAATCGTATTTCTTTACGATAATAAAGTAGATGTGATTTCTATTTTAATTAAGGTCATCAACATCAGAAATTCATATTTTTATTTTTCCCATAAACCTTTATTATTCCAGTATGTTAAAATTATGAGAAATTACTACCGAAGTTCCAAATCATCTGAAAAGCGTAATTTCAAAAAATATATTAGTTTTATAACTGTTTTATCTCTACTAAACAGATAATTAAGGCCAGGGTATGTAATATCTAGGCCAAATATGAGATCATTACAAGCTGGCAATTTATGAGTGTTTTATCTACACATCTTATTCATAATGCTCTTTTAATTGTGCAATTAAAAGATTCATAGATTAAATGAGAAATAATCAAAAAAAAAATAGTTTCATAAAATATAATATTTTTAAATATAAATATAGTTTAAATTATTGTCTTTTATTACACATTTTAATTTATTGAGGCACATAAATTTGAGGCTATATCATTTTTAACGATATATCAAATAAGAATATCTATTCGCAGATTCGGAAAAAACGTTCTCAAATTTACATAGTGTTACTAAATTTTAATCTTTAAATAGCTTAATTAATCTATTTATTTTAATGGTTAGTTGGGTGGATGGATAATAAGTTGTAAGGTGTAAAAAAATGGAGATTTAATCCATTCTTACTGGAGAGACGTTTCGACCCTTAAGGTTCTGAGCCTTGCTATGGTCATCCACAGTCTTTGATTTCTAAATTAACAAGAACATTAATCGGTTAACTTTGACATGATGTTTAAAATAATTAAACTAGGCATCGCGTGGCTCTATCATATAGCGAGCGTATTGCAATAAAATACTGAATATTAAAATTTGTTAATCATGATGAATGTCATAGTTGAAGATAAGTGGAAGAGGGTAGTGTGGGGAAGAGTGGGGGTACTCGGTACAAAGCTTTACTTCCTAACAAACTACATACAACACGACTATAAGAATCTTAATCACCCGTCATAGCATTTAAACTAATATTATAAATGTATCACTTCATTACTCAAATACTACTGCTTGTATCAAGTTGAATTTTTACAAACTTGTTACAATTGCACTTTAGACGATGTATATGAAGTTTTATTAAAATCGTTACGTTAGAACGTAAGATATCGGTAAAAAGATTGTTTTCTCTATTTTAAACGTTTAGGTCCGCTTTAATAGTTTTAGCGATCTTTATTAAATCATAGCAGTGTCGCTGTTGGTTTTAGTAAAAAATGTTATTTAAAAAAAATGTTCGTCTCATCGAATAGGTGATGATAGAATTTTTTCCTGTCCTGAAATTCCAATTTTAAATTTGAAGCTCACGTTTACGCGAGCATTGCGCGCGAACTCTTGGACAGATCACGCTGTCCAACGAACTTAGCCTGAGTATTAGTTAGAGGATCATGTATACCAAATTTCAACTAAATCGGTCAACTTTTACTCAAGTTATCGTCACACGCGTAAACGTTACTGACAGACAGACAGACAGACAAGATGCATATTTCGTTGAATGTAAGAAGCTCGCTTCAATAATAAAGATACATATTTTTTAAGATTACTACTAAACATTCGCAATAACATAATCTAGTCAATATACTAACATATAAAATTGTTGGTTGAAATTAAAAACATTATCTGTTTCTGAAAGAGAGCGTAATTAATTATAAATTACATACATTTAAAAAAATAAAAATAAAATTTATAATTTATAACAAATTAAACGGACAATAATAAATAAGTTTGATAGCATAAATTAACAGTAATAAACTAGGCATCGCGTGGCTCTATCATTGAAGCGAGCGTATAGTAATAAATATGTATTGAATATTGAAAAAAAAGATTATTGTGAATCATGATGAGTTGATAGATAATGGGTCTGGTAGTAGTGCAGCGGCTAGTAGTAAGGGAACCACCCCGCATTCTTACTATTCCTCTAACCACACATCTCTATTTCAATATTTATAATTTGTATCTCTTTGCTACAAACAAACTACTGCATGTATCAAATTGAAATTTTGCATGCCTGTTTCAATTGTGCATCAGATGGTGTCTATGAAGTTTTATTAAAATCGTTACGTTAGAACGTAAGATATCGGTAAAAAGGTTGTTTTCTCTATTTTAAACGTTTAGGCCCGCCTTAATAGTTTTAGCGATCTTTATTAATTCATAGCGGTGTCGCTGTTGGTTTAACTAAAAAATGTTATTTGAAAAAAATGTTCGTCTCATCGAATAGATGATGATAGAATCGTTTCCCGTCCTGAAATTCCAATTTAATTTTTGAACCTCTCGTTTACGCGAGCGTTGCGCACGAACTCTTGGACGGATCACGCTGTCCAACGAACTTAGCCTGAGTATTAGTAAGAGGATCATGTATACCAAATTTCAACTAAATCAGTCAACTTTTACTCAAGTTATCGTCACACGCGTGAACGTTACTGACAGACAGACAGACAGACAGACAGACAGACAGACACGGAGCATATTTCGTTGAATGTAGGAAGCTCGCTACGCTCGCTTCAATTAACATGGACAACTTGACATTTAAAAAATTAACATTGTAAAATTATAACTACGATTAAACCATCAATACTCAGAAGTATATGACGGAATTAGCATTAAATTCATTACGGAGAAATGCTAATAAGTTGCAATTATATAGGAACACCTAATTAGGAAATGCATAACACTCCCGACCTAGTAAAGGTAATCTCTCCGCAGACTCGGACACAACTTTCTCAAATATCCATAGTGTTACTAAATTTAAATCCTAAAACAGCTTATTTAATCTATTTATTTTATAAATATACAATCTTTTACAAAAAAGATAACGTGAAGCTTGAAATTTAAAGTTGTTTATTTAACGTCGACATGCTATGGAAGTTGAGCAGGGTTACATTTATGTTTATAAAATATCTCGGTAACTAGATCTTTTCCGAGATAGCGACTTAAATGAATTAATTGGTGTTTATATGACAACAATTTAAATCGGTTAAGTAGTTTAGGACAAACGTATCAAAACAGTAGGCGACAGCGTGAACATTTTATTTGTGATTTACAAACGTCCTTCAAGGACGTCACAAACGTCGTTTAAGGATTCACGTCTTAAAGAAACAGTAAGTCTGTAAAAGGGGTTTATAAAAAAAACTTTTCCGTCTATGAAGAGGTGTGTTAACCGATTTCGATTAAATTATGCATCGTACATGTTTAGATATTAAAATATTCCCCGAGATACAATCGAGAAATGGTGCCCCCGAATATAGAATATGAAACAAATTATAACTAAAATCGGTTCCGGCAATTAAAATTAAAAGAAGCCTTACTTCGTATCACACTACGTAATTAAAAAGATAGGGTAACTATAATAGATTTTATCGACTGTAAAAATAATAATGAACTCAACGTCGCGTCGATTTGTTTATATCAACATAGAAACGAGAGACAGTTGTCTTAAAAATAGATGCTAACGGTCTGAAAGAATTTATAACATTAAATTCGGCCTTACCTTGGTCAAACATGACACTATTGGATCTCAACCAAAATAACAAAATATACGCGCCGTCACAGTTTCTTCACAAGTTTATATCATTTTGTCTAGTTAACATAAACGATTAAACACGAACATTCAATGTAAATTACAAAAATACTATTATTATTCAAGAGGTTAATTATTGATGTATTGATGACAAGACAAATTGTTTAAAATTGTCCAGCAATAATAAAAATAAGTGTTTAATTCAGATAATTATGCAAAACATAAAAAGATTTCAGACCAGAAAATTACATGTAACATGAAAAAATATATATACATGTATATATATATTTTATTTTTAAATTTATTTGAACATTAAAACTTCAATAGTATAAAATTAGGTTGACCTACCATAAAAAAAAACGCACAGACTGCTAATAAAAATTATTGGGTACTTCTAGACCATCTAGAGACTCGCGGTTTTATGCGTTTGGTCGGAAATTGGCTTAAACCGTCAAAAAAATCCGAAAAGTTAAAAAAATATATTTACAATGAACTTTAAAGTTGTTTTTTTTGGGTGGGGGGGGGGGGGCTTATTGCGGCTAAACTGATTTTACAAGATCTACAACTATGGTCTTATGACTTTTTGTCGTACCTTCATCGGTTCTATCTTAAACAGAGCTAAATGTGATAATTTTTAAAAATATTTTTGATTTCAAGCTCTTATGGCGTCCGCAATTGTTGACTGATTTAATTTATGATTGGGGTGCTTAAACCTCACACTAATGCTCTTTAAGTCGAGTATTTATTGTTTTATTTATTTGTTCTAAAACTTCAGTTATTAAGAATTTACTGGTGCAACTGCCGTAATTAGAGAAGAGACTAGTAATTGAATTAAGGCACCAATGGTTGATGACTGATCAATACTTCCCAGTCTAATTGGTTATGACTACGTTTATTTTCTCATATACTATATAAGATTTAAAATTAATATGACTGGTAATATTGAGCAGGTAAAGAGCCATAGGTCAATCTAATGACCTTTATATTGTAAGAATCTAAGACCTTCTATAATAGAACTGTGCTCACTTTTTTTTAATTTAGTGATTTTTACAAATAGTAAGTAAGATATAAACAGTTTACATTCAAGCACTAAGACGAGTTTCCAGGAAAAGATTCGTAGAGTCAAAATGCCACACAAAAATCTAATAGTGGTTCCGCCTAAAGCAAGAATTACTTGAGAAGATCTAATAATGAGCGTTGTTTGTTACCCAGTAGTTCATTATTAATATTCTCATTTATAATTCTTAAATTAATTTTAGATAGTTCAATCAGTTCTTTTAGATTTGAAGCCTTTAAAGCTACTTTTAATTAAATTAGTTAATCTGACATCAAAAGTAAAGTTAAAGTGTTCAAGGAACTAGCAACAGGTCTTCAACATCTTCGAGCTAAAATAAAGCCGACGAATGCTTAGACTCTTAGACTAATCTAGTTTACGAGCGATTAGCTCAGGGATTCAGTTATTCCACTTCGGTCAAATCTAATTATCCTGATAAATCAAGAGGGAGGGAGGAGTTCTAATCAGATGAATGGGCATGAGGTCAAGGGTTCATTTCAGTTTGATAGAGTTTAGTATGTTAAAGGCAGGACAGACCCAAATCAAAAACACTGCTTTATTTATAAACTCCTTTAATAATTTTTCGAAAAAGTGTAATTATTTTTATACATATATATACATAGTATACAAACAAGACATAACTTCAATTAGTAACTCTGGAATCAACTAATTAGCGAAGATTTTCCAATTATTTTTCTATTTATATAAAAAAATATTAGTTCAAATTAGTGTTGCTAAACATTGATTTTTTTAGGACGTTGAAAGTTTTTTTTTTTTTTACCAATATATATACCTTTTTTTTAATTATAAAGTTTTCGAGTGTAGAAAGGAAAAAAGTTCTGCTTTGAAATCAACAACAAAAATACATTTGAGGTATTGAAAATCCACTCAGATATTATATAATTTTACAACTAATAAGTAGTCTTTAAATATATTATTTGTATAATAACATTTTAACCTGATTAAAAAGTTAAAAGAAGTGACTCAAATATACTATTCTGTTAATATTTTAGAGGTATAAGATTTTGGAAATATTATCAATCAATTTCTGCTTTTATTTTTACAGGTAATGACAAATTACAAAGCATTAATGAAGCTAAAAACTTTATTATAGACTTAAAAGAAATAAGTAAAACATATTTTTGTAAAGCCACATTTCACCACATAATAATTAATATAAAAAAAGCCATTTTTCAAAGCTGGTCTTATTTTCATTTTTTGTTTTTATTTTTTTTTGGTTTCTGTATTCTTCACCTTAGTTGTATCTATGTGCAAAATTTGGGGAAGATTGAATGACGGTAAGTGGTTCAAAATTGGGGTAATAGGTGTGCGATGAAACTTAAAAAGCAAATAAATTTGACGCCATTTTGTTTTTGTTTTTATTTTTTTTGGTTTCTGTATTCTTCACCTTAGTTGTATCTATGTACAAAATTTGGGGAAGATTGAATCACGGGAAGTGGTTCAAAATTGGGGAAACCGAAATGTGCGATGAAACTTACAAAGCAAAGTAATATAAGACCAGTAAAAATACAACTTTTGAAATCAAAACGAAACCATAATTTAACTTCTAATCGAATAACAAAATAAATTATAAGAAATAACAAAGTCCCACAGTACTTCAATTAAAGTAATAAATACTATTTGTATTGGGATTTGAAAACCTTTTAAAGGTTCTTTTTTATAAGGAAGAGTAGTGACAAATAAATTCATTACCCGTGCTAGAATAAAAATATAAATACAGATATTTTATGTATATAAGGAATGAAAAAAATTTATGATTTTTGACAAAATGGCATGCAAAATTATCACTTTCCACAAGTGTTTATGTTTTGTAATCTACTCTTCAGCACCTTTCATTTGATACCTCTCTCAAAATTAAAAAAAAACAATTTTTCCTCGTTACAGGAACTATCCACCATTTTGGATTTGAACACATGATAATTTTGAGTTTGCTATATTTTTCCTGTGTGCACGTCAAAACGATCTTTAATACTGGAAAGTTTCATGTTTTTATCTCTTTTGATTGGAACCGTACAGAGTGACAGACAGACACGTGAACGAAACTATAAGGATTTCTTTTTACTTTCTCACATAAAGAGAAAGTATTGTGATGGCGCGAAAATTCGATTTTGAGATTTTGATGGATTTACACGTTTTGAGGTCCCCTGAGTCCAAAAAAAGTGGTTTTTAAAAAAATGTCTGTCCGTCGTCTGTCGTCTGTCGTCTGTGCAGACGCCTGGAGCCTAAACTACTGGGCCGATTTTGACGAAATTTGGCATACATGTTCAGAAAAATTATACCCCGAGGCGAAATCGAGAAATGAATTTTATCTCTAAATTTGGAAGCGCTACCCCCCAAAAACTCTGAAAAAGCATGGACATTTTTTTTTAACGAAACGGTTCCAACGATTTTGATTAAAAAAATCTAAAATGTAGTCCATTTGAATACGGATCCAACGATATAACCCGTTTTTCCGGGAAAAATCTAGTTCCTGAGAAATTAGCTTAAAACGCAGACGTAGAGAGCCCGGATTCGATTCCCCGCCCAGGAAAAGTTATTTTTATGATACATTTTGATGAAATGTTCAATAATAAATGGAAACACTGGGCTAAGTAATTATAAACTCGTATACGAGAAAGTTTGTCTGAGTTGTCTCGGACCGATTTTTTGGTTTTACCAACGAAACCCTAAAAGTCACAAATTACGCAGAAAAAAATCCACGTTATTCTTCTTATTGATATTATTAAACAATATATGAAATAAATGGTTCATAAGTTTTCTATGTTAGTGAATAAATAAAATACCTATAACTGGATAAAATAAAATGATCGATTTTCATAGTAAGTAATAATTTTCACTGGTTGTAACCAGCATGATTGGCCATTATCAGCTCTGCTGATTTGTTGACCTGATTTTCAACTCAAAAATAATTTTTTTCAAATCATAAATATACTAAATTTAATTATTTTATTATCGAACATATTTATAAATGCTTCAACAGATGGCTTACACTTAGGTTTCGATTTCAGCCGGAGGCTATATCTCGGAATCTAGAATATAACCAGAAAAAATATGTATACGGTTATATTAATATTTAAACGCCTTATAAACGAATTTTGAGTGTGGTCTTATATATAAGACCTCTACACTCAACAGTAAATAGTAATACACTTTATTGTACTAAGGTTGAAAAAGCTAAATTGGAACATAGAAAACATTAGCGCATTTAAGTGCATTACTGCAGAGTATTACAGGTTTAGCATTGTTGAAAAATTGGCGCTGGGCAAGATAATGTCTGTCAATAAATTTATAATCTCTCAAATTCTATTTAACACATCCTTTAATTTACAAAATCAGTTTTTTTATCTAGTCTTTGTGAAAATATCACATCATAAATAATATAATGAGCAAATTTGGGTTCATAGTTAATAATTTATAAAGACCGGTCTTTAAGCAAATTTGTATATTAACAGAACAGTACACTAGGCATCGCGTGGCTCTATCATTGAAGCGAGCGTATTGCAATGAAATACTGAATATTGAAATTTATTAATCATGATGAATGTCATAGTTGAAGATAAGTGGAAGAGGGTAGTTAGTGTAGGGAAGAGTGGGGGTACTCGGTACAAAGCTTTACTTCCTAAACAAACCTATACACTATACGGCTATAACAATCTTCACCACCCGTGGTAGCTTTTAAACAATTATTATAAATGTATCTCGTCACTACGCAAAGAATTTTGCTTGTATCAAGTTGAAATTTTGCATACCTGTTTCAATTGTGCATTAGATGGTGTATATGAAGTTTTATTAAAATTGTTACGTTAGAACGTAAGATATCGGTAAAAAGGTTGTTTTCTCTATTATAAACGTTTAGGTCCGCTTTAATAGTTTTAGCGATCTTTATTAAGTCATAGCGGTGTCGCTGTTGGTTTTAGTAAAAAATGTTATTTGTAAAAAATGTTCGTCTCATCGAATAGATGATGATATAATCTTTTCCCGTCCTGAAATTCCAATTTAATTTTTGTACCTCTCGTTTACGCGAGCGTTGCGCGCGAACTCTTGGACGGATCACGCTGTCCAACGAACTTAGCCTGAGTATTAGTAAGAGGAACATGTATACCAAATTTTAACTAAATCGGTCAACTTTTACTCAAGTTATCGTCACACGCGTGAACGTTACTGACAGACAGACCAGACAGACAGACAGACAGACACGGAGCATATTTCGTTGAATGTAGGAAGCTCGCTACGCTCGCTTCAATTACTAAAGAGGTCAAAACCGGTCAGTAGTACTGCCACACAAAAACCAGTCAGTAAAAAAAAAAAAAAAAAAAAAAAAAAAATCTATTGTTATTATCACTATTAATGTTCATTTAATCGATAAATTGATCAACACTATATTTATATTTCACTCTATATTTTTTAATTGTGAAAATTCAAAGTAAAACAGATAACAGTCCTCTGAGCAATAATATATTAAATAGCATGTTGTTAATAATAAACCAATGTAAATAAATAAACTTAATGTTACTAATTTATTCTAAATGTTAATTGTAAGATTACTGAAAATTAAAAATATAAATCTAATATAATCTTTGTTATATTTGTTACAGTATGGAGGAGACGGGAGGGGGGCCGGACCGTAGTGATACAGCGGTTACAACAGGGGGTGGAGGCCCACCTGGCGGGGGCGGAGGCGGCAGGCTCAAAACAATATGGGATAAAACTAAAGTACATCTACTCCCAGTATTAACCGTAGTCAGCGTCGTAGGAGGCGTTATATTTGGACTAGCACTTAGATTCTCATCTTCCACTAGGTAAACCAATTGTTGTTTTACAAGTGTTTATTAAAAGTAAGATTAAAAGTGAAGTGCCATCTATCCATTGCAAATGCCAATTATATAAGGTTTTATACAGCTAATGAAGCGACATACTAACTCCGCATCATTATATCCCTTGTGTTATAGGGGTAATTTTTTGGAGTTACCCTATATTTTTTTCTTGTTTGGGCTATTACACAACATAACTGCAAAGTTTCAAATTTATGTGTTGGATATTTTCGGATATCAGATGCGTTACAGACAGACACACATGCGCAGGAATGTATTAAACTTCGTTTTGCCTGCGGACCCTAAAAATTATTAAAATGGATGAAAACGGTGTCTTATGATTATTACGGTACTTAATAGATAATTTAACTTAACTTAATCATTTTAGATATCCCTACTTCTCTACTTCTCTGTATAATTAATAATTTTTATATATATTTTAACCAAATTTGATCAATGTTAGGGAGCTTGCCAGTATAGAAATGTCAAGTACCTAAAAACCTAGAATGTATTATTAAATTAACGAGAATGATTTTCAATTTTAAAAGATTATATTTTATGGTTTGTGATATTATGTCAGAATATCAGATGAATTTCTATATTTTAATCTTTAATAAAGAAAGATAATAAATATACAGTTTAGAATTTTATAATATAGCTGGCAGTAAGGACACATTAATTAATAATATAGGTAGGATTGTTTTCAGTAAGATAAGAAATAAATAATTAAATCATAATATTATTTTCAATTCACAATAATGAGGAGAAGTAAAGCTGGCGAAAGGGGAAATTGTTTTAACAATTAAGATACATCATTTTCTACCTTAGCCTTACAATATTAATACAAAAAAGAATAATCCTTCATAATTAATATATTATTCATGTAGCATAACGAGATTACATAATATTTAATCATAAATACAAAGATATTTAAGTTAATTAATGTTTTTGTCAATTTCATGTTTAAAAATACAACGCAAAGGAAATGAATAATAGCTACCATCTGTGAATATTATATCATACGATATATTATAACCAAGCTGTAAAGCTCTCACGTGTATAAATAGACCAAATAATATTAAAAAAATAATATAAAAAATATAGGGACGTACGTAAAAAGTAAACGAAACTATAATCATAGAATGGAAATGATACTTTTAACTGAAATAACAGAAAAAAAGGATGACAGTGAACTAGAATAGAATTAGAATTCACTTTGAACTAACCTTGACTAACATTATGAAATAAGTTTAAAAGTAAATATTTATTTATATAGATTATATTCTATAAAATAGAAAAGTGGAATGAAATATGTAAACATTAAAAACCAACTACAGTTCTTAAGTGATAAAGAAAAATATATATATTACACTCTACACCCACGAACTTTTAAATTATAGCAACTATAAATTATCAGATTATTTACAAGATGTATTTAATTTAATTCATCTTATCTCATTAGATGAGCTTATTAGTTAAACGAGCTTTTCAAATATTATAGGAAGAACTGTTGCCTCAAACTGTAGCCGGCTCCACACCACACTCGACGATACTACCCGAGAGTCGGCGAACACATGAGTGTGGAGGACGTCCACGCCTTCCCTCGGTTACTATCGTCTCGCCTCGTTGTGTCTCCCTTCGGAGTCAGTATATCAAACCCGAGTCGAAGGGATACGAGGGAAGGGAGGATGAAGACAATAGTAATGAGGTTGAGGTGCTCGCCGCTCGCCACTTAAAGAAGAGTGTGTGAATGCAAGTGCTTCGCTCAGGGTATCCTCGCCGAGTAAAACCGGCGAGGATACTCCGTGAGAGTATAGAGGGGCATTTATTAAGGTGAGGTGGGCCCTTTTGTTCCTCATCTCTGCCATTCTACCTGACTGCAGCAACCAATTTTTTTTATATGGAGGCTAACTTTTTTTAAGAGGGGCCGAGCCTTCTTTAGATCACACTGACTACGCTAAAGAACAGGTTTATTTGATTAAAAAAAGAGATTTCGTCTTGATCAACACAACAATAATCCAGGACTCGTTTACTCTATGAGATCATCAGTGTGAAACATGTCAAATCTGTCAAATTTATTTGGTTCATTAAAGGTGGGGATACACTAGAGCAGCGGTCACAAATGGCAGCCCGCGGTCACATTTAATTCGGCCCGCAGGCTGATGCAAGGGGAAGAAGGAAAAAATAATAAACCGGCGCGGCGTGACGATAACTGATAAACTTTTGACTTGGACTAAGGGAATCTATTTTAAAGACACAACCTATCGGATAGGGATAGCAAATTTTATAAAGAGTTATTAACACTTTTGCCGTTGTCTGGAATCACCAAAGGTAACGATTTGTACAATGCTGTAACGTCGTATTTTGATACAGAAAAGTAGAATTTGAAAAAAAAAAAAAATATCTCCATTACGACTGATGGTGCGCCAGAAATGGTTGGAGCGCATCAAGGTTTTGTTAAAAAATTACTTTAAGTGCAATTCTGATCTTTTGTCAGTAAGTTGGCTCAACAGTAAGTTGGCTCAGCAAAGGAAATGTTCTGCGAAGGTTTTTTTATCTCCTTACACAAATTAAACTATTTCTTCCTAAGAGTGCACATTCGGCTTCCAAAGACCATTTAAAATTCCTCAATAACAATAAAAACGTAGCAGCTATTGCATTTATGGCTGATATATTCAAGCAAATCAATTCTTTGAACTTGAAACTTCAAGGCAACCAAAAGCTTGTTTGTCATTTGGTGTCGGAGGTCAATGGTTTCTGTAAAAAACAAGAATTATTTTTGCAAGATGTTGGTAATAAACACTTACATTTTATTAACTTAAAGAAAGTTTGTTATTAAATTGACGAGATCGACATCAGCAATTTTACCGATTTTATGACGAAATTTAAAACTGAATTTGAGAGTAGTTTTGCTGACTTCAAAAAAATTCAAAACGTGCAACTATTGAACAATTGTTTTACTTTGCAACCTGACGCTGAATGGGTCAATGAAGCAGCAAGTGTGTTCAAATGTAACAAAGCATCTCAACTAATGGAAATAATTGATTTCCAAGAAGATACTGTTCTAAAAACTCAGTATATTGAAAAATTTTCAAAAACAGAAAATACTCTATATACGAAGAGTTTTGGTTAAAATATGTGAAAAGAAATACCCGACACTAAAATTATTGGCAGTCAAGATGTGTACGATGTTTGGCTCCACATACGTCTGCGAGTCCGCTTTTTCGAAGATGAATAATATCAAGAACAGATTCAGATCCCGGCTTACCAACGAACACCTTGAATTGATAATGAAGATAGCATGCACTATTCTCAGTCCAAATTTTAAGCAGCTAGTGGAGAGCAGGACTTGTCATTTTTCTTACTAAAAACTACCCAGTAATAGTAAAGTATTATTCTTTTTATTTTTTGTTATTTTAATTTTTTAATAAATCTGGTTTGCATTAGTCTTAATTTTATTTATGGTGCCAAAACTTTCTTTCCAGAGATATTATATTTTAATCTCATATTTCCCTATTTACATGTTAAATCAAATATATTAAAATTTCATGGTTCTCGATTTTGTAATGTGGCCCTCCAAAAAAAAATAATTGGTGACCCCTGCACAAGAGCATTCGCCCCGAATGAGTATGCATTTGCCCCGAATGAGCATCTTATTCGCTCCGAATGAGCGTCCGTTCGCCCCGAATGAGCATGCGTTCACCCCGTTTTGCTCACGAATAAAATGATCAATTTAGCAATAATTATTTACTTAAAAATATTGTGCAAATGCGGTTGAAATCAATGTGCAAGGTAGTTTCGACAAACCATCCCAATTTATTATAAATCAGATGAGTAATTTTGAAGATATAGGTGTAAATCAATTAAATTATGTGAGGAGAAACAAATGGGCGCAAACGATTAAAACTTATATAGGACTTAGTTATGACATACCATCCAAATTTAATTAAAAACTTGGTTCGCAAAAATTGAACAACAGACAGAAAAACAGACGCGAGACCAAAAAAAATCCTAAATTTCTAAAACGGATTACTGTCATGGAATTTTTGAAATTGGAGACATAACTTTTTTCTTTGTAGGAACGATCAGATAGGTGTCCATTACCTTAGGTAAGTTTGAAAGCAAAATAATAAAAAAGAATTGAATCGAATTTTATTAAAAGAAATATTAGAGAAACGTTTCAGTAAATATAATTAAAAGTTTTCACTTTTTTGAAATAGAGGAGGGGGGATGTCATACCTTTTGCTGCGACATTAAAAGACATTACAACAAGCCGAGAAGAAGAAGAATCAATTAAACATTATCTAAGAATTATGTGTGAATGGGTTGTTTTACAAAGCATTATAATTATTATTCTTTGTCAAAGGGTCACAACAAATTCTGACGTCAGAGTTACCCCGTCAGTCAACCTTGGTGAGGGAGGTCTCATCTATTTTTAAACAAAGACCTATGAAAACAGAATAACGAGTTGTTATCCTATAAATACAACCCCTTACCCCTTCAACTGGACCACAAGATGGAATAATATCATTTTTAGGTTAATGGGGAGATTTATAGACGATGGAGTGAGTAAAAGGTTTTTCTTCGTTCGAAGACATGACCAGAGCTCTTCAAAAACATTATTTATGAGAATACATAATTAATATAAAATATGGGTTCCTTAACAAGTAGTTAATATACAATTTGATTCTGTTGCTTACAATTAGGTCTGAATATAATTTTAATGTTTACATCTTAATCTATTTATATTAGCGTTTCAAAACGTGACATAGTCACACTGGAATATTCAAGCAATTTCTATAGATTGTCAAATAAATAGCACGTTTTCTAATTCCAAGAATAAATTAAAGTATAAATTGTTAGATTAGGGTGACATATAAAAATAATCTTTTAGAGTAAGCCTTTAAAGAAAAATTTAAACAAAGAGTCTTAAAATTTATTTTGAGCAAAATTATATATATATTACTGCATGTTATATCATTATAACACTTAATTTCTTTCATATTATACTCTAAAACTAATAAATATTAATTGCTTCCGAGCTTACCGAAGGTAACGGAAGCTATGTGATGGTCCTTAATTTCAAAAATTCCAAGAAAGAAATTCTTTTCTGACATCAGGGAATATTTTTGGTCTCGTGTCTGTCTGTCGGTCTGTCCACAATTATTGCGAACCAAAAAATACTTAAAAACCGATTGGATGGTAGCTTATATATAACTAGCCAGCCCACTGTTGGACCCATATAAGTTTCAATTAGTTTCAACGTTCTACTCCGATTTGTCACCTACATCTTTGAAAGTACTCATCTGATTTTCAAGAAATTTGGATTATTTGTGGAAAGTAGCCTGCAGATAGCCCTAGATTAATTTCATCCGTCTGCACTCGTTAAAGATTGCTAAATTTATACTTTAATTTATGTAAAAAAAACATTTTGACAGATTTAAAATATAAACAGGTCAAGTGTGTGCTAATTAGCACACAGCGAGGGTCCGTAGGCCACACTGTATAGTTTAAGTAGTACCCTATTATTGATGGTGTTTCTAGGGTTTTGTAGATACTTCTCAAAACCCTTATACCGAGGGTGATGTGTCCGTCCGTCCGTCGCTCTTTGGTTCATAGGGCCCGAACCGTTTAAGCGAAAGTAGTGAAATTTGAAACACTGGTGCAACTTTTTGACCCAACCACAGGAAAAATATACAGAACTTCATAATTAGATTTTTTTAAAATGCTAAAAAAAGCTTACTTTGAACTATCCTATGGGTCTGATATTCTCAAAACACATAAAAAAACTTCCGATAAAGTATTTTTTGCCACTGAACCGGACTACAACCATATAAATACATCGAAAAGACCATAATTATAAAACAAAACGTATTTTGTCAATAAAAAATAAAATAATATTTTTTTCGAAATTTCCAAAAAGTGGTATCTTTACTTTTGGTCAAAGAATGTTCAGGAATTTGTTCAGATTTTTTGCACTTCACATAAGATAGAGATAGAGGGGGGGGGGGGGGGCACGTTTCACACCAGCTTCAAACTCACCTACGCCCGCCCTATCAAAGTTATAACCAAAGAATTATATAATATGATACCCCTCACGGTGTCGAAAAAGAATAAACAATTTTTAACCCTTAAGTTTTTTTATCCTAATTTTTTTTTAAATATTTTTTTTAAGTCGCTATATTTTTAAATTATGTGGGTAGGTACAAGACACATAAATGCCAAATTTCAAAGTGATCGGACGAAAGGTGTATCTGTAAGAGTAGGCGACCGGACAGACAGACAGACACACACAGGAAAATATAAGGGTCCTTGGTTTAGCCTACAGACCTAATAAAAGAGGGAAAAATTAAATAAATTAGACAATAATGGTTTGTAAAAGCATATACATTATTCAAACACGTTATAGAACGTGAGGAAGCTATATGCCACACTATTTTAAATTTCTACATCTATTGGTTTCCCTTCCAAATGCCAAAAAAAATATTGTATAGTAAAAGTTTGTGCTTAAACATGCGCACAACGATGTGGAACTATTGTGTATCCACTTGCAAAGAAGTTTGCAAGTGGAACTACATTGAACCTACATTTAATGTGAGTGTTTTTAAGATATGTTTCACGAGATCAAACATTTTCGCTGGTGTCTAAAACAAGTTTCTGTCCAAGAATTTTTGATGGCGGAGACATAAAACAATTTCATTCCTTCTGTATAAACTCGGAAGTATAATAAAGAAAGTACAAATACTGTACATTTCTATTAATTTTATACAGTTCTTTCTTTACATTAAACAATTCTTAAGAGTAAAAAAATTAATTAATATAAAACTGTTTTATATCTTTTGCATTTTTCAACCGTTTAGCTATACTTTTAAAAAAACTGCTCTCGATCAGCTTAAATTAATTCTACAAGACTAAACTATTATTCCTAAAGTAAAAAAAACAATGAATTTGACCAAAGGTAATTCATGCCGAGACTCAAGGTTGAGGATGCTATCCGAGACTCGTAGTTTGGGCCCGTTGATCCAAATTAAAAAAAAAAAAAAAAAAAAAAAAAATCGAAATTTTTTTTTGCGGTGAGAGAATCTGGGAAGTATAATATAAAACCACAAAGCTTAAAGGAAAGTTTGAACGTGCAATAAGGCTTCTTAGTCAACATTCCTCCTTGATACCACAAGACATCAAATTATGTCAAACATTTCGAAAAAGAATGTAATTAGAAAATTACAATGATTTGGCCAATCACGCTGATTTATTAAATATTGTGTTATAAGGTTATCGTCCTAAAGTCCCAACAAAACGCTTGTCAAGTAAGAAGAGACTAATGAAACACCTGCTGAAAATAATCTTATGCTATTCAAGAAGAACAACAAAGTGTGATAAGGACAAACGAATTAATGCTGCTCAAGAAATTATCTTCTGTTATTAAAAAAAAACACCGAAGTATGATAAGAACAAACTAATTAATACTTCTCTAAAAAAAATAGTTTCGTCTTATTCAAGAAGAACAACACTGTATGATTATAGGACAAATAAATTAACACTTCACTAGAAATAGTCTCAACTTATTCAAGAAGAAGAAGAAGATATAATAAGGACAAATGAATTAACACTTCACAATTATTAGCCTCATCAATTATGTAATAGATCAATTCATTAAAACCATCGATCACACAAGCAAATAACAAATCAAAATACTTTTCTTACACACTTCTATATGTATAAATATCTATTTAATAACAACCAAGTAAAATTTTATTTAAAAAAAGTAAATGTCCCTATGAAGATATCACGGGTGTTCCCAAATTACTATTTTTGGCAGAGTAAGCAATTAATTCGTCAGTTACCCAGCGAAAAAAAGGCTTCTTGACCTAAATAGGATAATAATAGAGAGGATAATGGCACAGTGAACAGGAAGATTAAAATATGAGCTTGTAATCATTAAACACAGTAGTGAACCCATTTCATAAAACTAGTTTAATTCGGTTTCATTCATATGGGTTGTAAAATTAGAGGGATTCATTAGAGGATCGGACTCGTACATCGTATATCCGGTAGTTCTGTCCTTTCCGGATTAATGAAAGCTAATTGCTGCTATGAGAATTGAGACTCGTTATTGTACCAGTACAGAATGATACCAGCTAATAAATACATTGTTTTTCATACTTAGTTACTTCATATTCATACTTATAGTTGTGCCAAAGAGAATGTTTGTTTTAGCAAATTTTCGAAGAAAATTAAGCTATTGCAATGACTTCACTTCAAATTGTTTGTAACGCGAATTTTTAAAAAGTTTCTCCATGGCAATCCGTTTTAGACCATTCTTAATCGATTCCTGAAATTTAACACTTTTTTTTGTATGTATGTATGTATCACTCCAGACGATATCTATAACCCTAGGATGCACTTAAAAAATCCAATCAATTGTTAAAATGTCAATAATATCAAAAGAAAGGATGAGTACGTTGGCCAGAATTTCCATTTAGGGGTCAAATTTTAACAATTTAGGGTAAAAAAATAGCATAAAAACGCGTTTTTTCCATTTAACTCCCATTGTTTGTATCTTTCATAATACGAAGATTTCTTTGAAAATTCGCTCATTAAGTCATGGTGCATGACTGGATTTTTTTTTTTTTTTCTAAAGAAAAAAAAATTCATGAAAGAGAGTCTAGATTTGTTTGCATTAAACTTAATTTTATGTTGTTTTTTTAACAATAAATGTTCTTTAATAGGGAGGACATAAAATAGACTATTTTAGCAACTTAGTTAAATTTTATCTGTAAAGAAGCAAACGTTTATGGTTTTTAAAAAAAAATCTGGCTATTTGTGTGGCTTTGAGTTTTTTTTCATTCTATCACTAGACTAGACGAATGGTCAAATGGGTACAAGATAAAGTATTAAAAGATCAATTTCAAACAACGTAAGAGAGTAACTGAAAAATAAAAATTGTGCTTAAGCTCGAGAGGAAGCAATGTGCACAGAAGTTTCAAATTAATATTGAATTATCTTTGGGCAAATTACAGATGAATAGTTTTAAAAAAAGTATCAATAGAAAAAGATTGATGCGCGCACACGAGCAAGGTTAAAATTTATATGGGACCAACTGTAGGCTAACTCAAATTGATTTCCAATAAGTAATATGTTTAATACTTAAAATTATTACTTTTACTTTTCTTCTCTTATTTATAGAATTTACAATGTGTTTTCCAGAAAATAACAGTCGTTTGTTAATTCGTTAATAAGTTGCAACATAATTACCAGTTAAGTTAAGGTATACCATTTGTATAAAGGTTAAAGCAAACACCATTTCAAGGTTTAGGGGTTAATATATTTATATAGTTTGAGTATTATAAACCCAGAAAGTATACTTTTCCATTTAATGTTTATAGTTATGAGTTTATCTCTTTTTTTTATAGGTTTTCGGCCGATATTTTATCGGTAATAACATTACCAATGTTAACAACTCTTTTCAAGTTTAATTCGAAATCATGATTTTTTTTCTTTTTAATTCATAAAAGAGTAATTTCTATACTAAAAGTTTGAAATAACTGACATTTTTTCTTTTTTTTTTGTAAAAATTTGCCTATAGATGGAGCCCTCGAGAAGTAATGTATGTGTCGTTCCCCGGAGATCTGTTCCTCCGGATGCTAAAGGCTCTTATCATTCCACTTCTGTTTTCATCAATAGCGTCAGCTATAGGATCCTTGGATCTGACTCTGTCTAAGAAGATCGGTAGCAGAGCTATCATCTACTACCTCGTGACCACAATTATAGCAGTATTCGAGGGCATACTCCTCGTCGTTATCGTACACCCAGGAAGAGGAAACTTCGACTCACATAGAAAACCCTCGCCACCAGCTAACGTTACAACTGTAGATACTCTTTTAGATTTAGTCAGGTAATAAATAAATATATTTTTTTAATTGGGGAATTCTTCTTTAGACTAATAGTCTAAGATTCGGTATAAGAAATATATACCCTCATCTGTTATTTAATGATAATAAAGAATATATGATAGAGAATTTATAGATTGATACATCGCAAATAGGTTGCCTAGCTAAATCGCGTACCGATGATGTTAAATAATAAAATGTTTACTTAACTTCCCCACACTTCAACATCCCTGATGCGTTATTTATGAAAATCAAACATTAGCTGAGAGAATTCACCTCAAGGAATTAAAAAAACAAGGGTTTTTCCCTCTGGCCAACTATGGAGTTTCCAGGTATAAACAGGTGAGTAAACGTAATTAATATACCCTCATCAGTTATTATATCAATTTATATATCAAATGAAAGGTAATTTTATTCCCAATCCAACCGTAGGTTGCCTTAAATTCTAAATTTTAGATCTAAAATCTAGGCAACCATAGATTCAACAAACTTTTTGATAAGGCAACCTAATACGGTTGGATTGGGAATAAAATTACCTTTCATTTGATATATAATTCGATATAATAACTGATGAGGGTATATTATATATTCCCTATACCGGATCTTAGACTATAAAACATTATAATAATTATTAAATCAAGAAAACATTGAACTATAGACATAATCGGAATGACATCCTTCTTTATTATAGATCATTTTTGTTTCGTAAACCTTTTCATTAAACTTTAAACAACTTTCAACGGAACTTTTGTCTAATGTGCATTCTCTTAAGGATGTGCCCTAATTGTTTAAGGTTTATTAGTTTGTAAAAATTCCATTCCTTCTTAAATATTAGAAACAATTAAACAGAAAAATTATCGACAGGGCCTAGTTGCAGCAAATAATATATTATTTGCATTTACTATATCAATTATAAAAAAAATTGAGCTTGAAGCAAATTTCCCAAACTATATTTTCCTAAAAAGAATAAACATGGATTTCTAGAAAAAAGAAATAGAAGCACTCCAAATTTGTTGTAAACTGTATATGTTTAACCACCTAAATTAATAGCCTAGGCTCAATTTGAAATGACAGCGATCTCTTAAGGTACATATACATACTCATATCATTATACGAAAAATAGTTCGATAGTAGTACGGTTATGCTTGTAAAATGTTTAACAAATTATTATACTTGCATTAATTAATAAAATACTAATAAAAGTGATCAATTTCTTAACAGGAATATGTTTCCACCTAACTTGATTCAGAGCTGCATCGCACAGGTAAAATATAATCAAACTTTTTTATGGGTATAGCAAAAGTATAAATATAAATTATAATAACAAAAATAAAGGCCCAAATTGGTGGCCTACTTGCTAGGTTCGAACAAGTGGTTCTTCTAGCTACCTATCCATCCTCTTCAGTACTAATTTGGTAATTTGATGGAAAAAAGTAGGTTGTTAATTTTATATGCAATAAGTATTCAAACTATAATAAAACATAAGGCAGTTGTTCATTTTAAATTTATATTTTTTCAATAATTACATTTTGATCAAAATTAATTCTTGTCTTGAAGCTCTTTGAGAGCCCAAGACTAGGTGAACCAACTTGACTTATACAACTCAATTTAAGACTAATACTGTTAGGCCTCTCTTTGTTCCAGTACAAAACAGTTTTGATTCCTCCAGCATTCGCCACCAACGAAACAATGGGTAAGATATTTGTAAACATTTTTTTTCCTTTTTTGTTGCAAAAACTTTTAAAACCGTTTTTATTTTAATAAGTATAATATAAAATTTGGTTCGAAAAATCTAAGAAATTTTTTATGCGCAACTTTAGTCGTGCACTTATTTATGTAAGTCCACTCATTCAAGTATCTTGGTACATTATTATTCAAAATAATTTTAGTACTTCTGTGAACAGTAAACCTCACTTAAAAAAAAAAAAAATCCATGCACAACGATTTTACTTAACTATGACTTCCAAGGAACATCCATGCCAAATTGGGAGAATATTGAATAACGCGTTCGGTCGAGACTGTGGAACAAACAAATTTCAGACAGACAGAGAAAATGCCATACGTTTAAGTTTCCATTTGAAACAGAGATCGAACAATTAGCGTGGTTTTTTACAGGTAAGGAAGTGTCGCTTATAAAATTGTATTCATACTGTTTAAATATCAAAAATGTTGAATCAAATGTATTTATAAGGTTAATCTTTTAGATCAGCTTTTCTAATCTGGGACCTGCTGGGAATGCGAACTCCAAAGCATAAGCAAAACATAAGACATTTTTTTATTTATTTAAAAGAGAGGTGACTGCCGACATGAGGGAAAATACAATGATAACAATCCATTGATAATTGGTTGACACAAGAGGTCTTTCAATAAGCCCAAATACGAGTATTATCAGTTACTAAAAAAAAGAAATTAATTGAGCTATCGTTTGATTCTTCATTACGAACTGATTACGAAGAATAAAGTGACATTGATTTCTAAGTAACAGTGAAAAGAGATTAGAAAGAACTTAATGATAAGGCAATCATATTTTTATAGATATTTAGCAACACACGAAATGTGAAAAGAGTCTTACTATCGTATGATAGCTTTATCTACCTGGGCGCAAATTGATAGACAGGCAACGCAAGGCGGGGCAAAGGCAGAAAAAAATTTTCAACCGCAAAAATTATACGAAACCGGAGACGCACAGCAAGACAGGACAGTCCTAGGCCAATCGTGGCCTACCCGACGGAATGGACCCGGCGCGGCGTCTGAATTCGCGCAGTCTAGTATTTTTTACGGTTAAAAGAAAGTGTGCTGCTCTGCCTTGCGTTTCAATGTGCACCCAGCCTTAACAACAAATATTGGATATTCAATAGCAAAATAAACTTTATGCAGCTCTCGATCTAAGACTATTTGTTTATTGTTTATCTTTAACATACAAACCTATGCAACACGTGAGGGGAAAGGATACGCTCAAATGAAAAGACCCACCAAGGGATGCAGGGGATATAATAAGGTTGGAATTACTGTAAGAGGAAAAATTAAAAATTTAATTTGTGAACTTGGCCTTGTGCATTTCTCAGATCAAAGTTTCACGATTTCTCATATACATATTGTCAAGATAGTATAAAATATACTTATACATTTACTTCGCTAGAAAAAGTATTTTTTTAAATTTAAAAAAAACAAAATGATTATACAATAACGGAGAGTAATACACACCAGATAAGTAGTCTTGAAGAAGCGGTCGACTCAGTCAACGCGTTGACCATCCAGGCACACACGCACAGGTTAAAAATTATCTTATAAATATCCCCGGTTTTAATTTTTTAAAAAATGAGATACTTAAATGTATTTCGCACAAGGTACAAATACATCACTCACGTGAATTTAATTTAAAAAAAAAAAATCAGAAGAACAATTATTCGCACTCGCAATATTAAATACCACGCAATCGCTCCTCTGCATCCTACGCACCTGAAACAAAATATAAAAATTATATTATTATTAGAGTAAATAAATAATCAAATCTCAATTTAAAAACAAGTATAAATATTACAGAAGTAGTTTTTAAAATATACAGGCTCGTAAAAAGGTTCAAGTGCAGATTGACAGACAAGACAAGATTCTCTGATGTATATGAAACGCATTCAAGTTGAGGAAATTATGTATTTGGAGTCATAACCTCAATTCATTCTTCAAAATTATAACAATTATTTTGTACCTTAAGTAAGCTTGGAAGCGAAGTAAGAAGTTCTCTTGAAAAGTTAGATTTGAGGTGGCCTTAGGTCCAAACGTTTTCATGACCTTAAGAAAACTACTATTACACGAAATGAGTATTAATGATATTCCACTTCCAGTTTCGAATCAAGTGCGGTACTTAGGACTTCACCTAGACCGAAGAACGGACATGAAAAGACGATACAAGACTTTACTCAGACTTTTGGACAACAGATATAATTTATCACTAATTAACAAACTGCCATCTATAATCTTATTATAAAACCTATTTGGGCGTACGGACTCGAACTGTGAGGATCGACCAAGCCATCAAATTCTTATAAGATCCAATCCCTGCAATCCTTGATCCTACGAAAAATATGTAATGCTCCCTTCTACGTGACCAACCGTATTCATAACGACCTAAATGTTCCCTATATCCATATCCTAGCCTTATCTCGTTACAAGTCCTTCCACACCAAGTTCGTCCACCAATCTAATCCTCTTGTCCAAAACCTATCCTCTCTTCATATTCCTGGCAATCCAAAGCGACGCCTAAAGAGAAAATGGTCCCGTGAACATCTAGAGACTAATATTATTGTAATCCAAATTATTGGAGTAGGTACCACCACTGGGTGGAATCTCCTAATCTGTGATGTAACGGTACAGTATTTACCTTAAGCAAACAAGCTGCTTGTTATAATTAATTTGTATAGTTGTGGCTAAATAGTAAACGGAAAAAAAAAAAAAAAAAATGATATTCCTAACATAAAATGTGTACACATGACATAAATGCACAAAAATGAAAAAGCTTATGTATTTATGTAGAAACTTGAAACTGATTCTTTCATAATAATATGATATATGTATTACTATTTTATAGGTAATTATGTACCTGTGTTATGATCAATGAATATTTATTTTAAAAATATTAAAATATTTTCTAGATATCAAGTCTTGGGAGATAACCAACACCTACACCAAAAACTCAAACGTACTAGGTCTCGTCGTGTTCGCCGTAGTATTGGGCGTCGCTCTTGGACAGATGGGTAAAATGGGCAAACCCCTTCTCGCGCTCTTAATGGCACTTGGTGAATCTATGATGCTTATCACCAACTGGGTCATCTGGTAAGTTCACTTAATATCACTATCACACAGGTATTTGCTTAATTTAGTTTCTAATTAATTTCAAAGAAAATTTGGTACTTCTTTAGACTGTTACTCCCCTGTGTTTTTTTAGAATATAAATGGCTTTAACTAAATAACTATTAAGACAAAAGGATAATTAGTCCAATGTACTTTGGGACAAAGAAATATCACACTTCTGCTTTTATAAGGGGAGTAACAGTCTAAAGAAGAACATTCCATACACCTTCTTTAGATTTTTACTCCCCTCTGTTTTTATAATCACAAGAAGTGCCGAAAATTTTACTTCCATAAACAAGATTTAATCTAAAACAAGATGAGCTTTTGAATCTCATTCTTTAGGAATATTAACCCAGAAATATTGCCCATACTTTTTTTTGTGGATCCCAAGATATTCAACATTTATACATTCCTCAGAAAAGTAGATTTAAAATAACTGCTTTTCTTTTTTTATCCCTCTCAAATATGACGTTGCAGGATAAAATATGGTTGACAATAACAATTTCTCATATTATCATTATATCCGCTTTTCAAACATGAGATTTATCGATATATTTTATTAGCAATAATTAATAAATGCTATTTCAAATTTGTTTATGACGTTTTATTAAACAAAATGAATGAACTTAAATTGAAGCTTTAAACAGTCGTTGTTTTTATAAATAAAAAAATAAAAATAAATTTGAAAATCCGATCTAATCTCAAGTGTAAAATTGCTAGAACATATTTCAATAAACTGCAATTCTAAATTATAAAAATTAAGTTTTGAAAAAGAAGATACACTAGAGTTAAAAGGAACTCCTAATAGTCAAGCTTTTTAGCAGAATCGTTGAAGGTGTTCTCCCTATCAGTCGTATTTTACACAAAGGAAACCAATCTTAGTATGGGACGACATAATTCAATGCTTGAAGGCGCCTTTTCGTTACAAATGCTTAAAAAAGTAAGAAGTCTTTGATTAGGAACTTTTATTTAAATATCCCAAATATATCTCTTAAACTAGAGGTAACTAATTGGTACTTTGTTGGAAGCGTCGCTACTTTTAAATGGATTTTTTCTAGTGTAATTTTAACAGTAACAGTACCAGCACCTATCTATTATTTGAACTTGTCATTTTTCAATAACGTGACGCAACCAGATCTCATTACAAATATGTCTAAATAAAAATAATTTCTGATTTCCAGGTTGTCACCAGTAGGTGTGTTTTTCCTAATAGCAGCTAAGATGATTGAAGCTGAGAGTTTTGCAGTTATGATTGGTCAGTTAGGTCTGTACTTCCTAACAGTTTTGATCGGTCTATTCGTCCATGGATTCTTCGTGTTGCCGCTCATCTTCTTTCTAACAACAAGAATAGTACCTATCAAGTTCCTCGTTAATATGAGTCAAGCCATTATCACTGCTTTTGCAACTGGGTCGAGGTATGATTTTTCGATTTAATTCTAATTATTTGTAATATTATATAACTAGATAACTCTTAATTAATACTCCGAGAGTCCCTTAAGGGTATTCGCCACCTGGTATATTTGATTGAAGAAATGGGGGCTGAGTGGCACCGTCTGACAGGCTCAATTGAAAACAATGGGCTGACCGGGTGGCGCCACCTGTAGGTGGCGGCTAGACCCTCGGACGGTCGACCGGGTAGTGCCACCCGGCGGGTGGCGCCACCTCGTGTGGCAGGTTGCATTCTATTTCCATTGCTGACCGGGAAGCGCCACCCGGGTGGCGAAGTGTGTCACTACCCTTAATTACTTTCAATTGGCGCCTCAATAAGAAAACAAAAGCCATGTATGAGTAGAAATCGCAACATAGCAGTCAGTCTCTAATAAATCTTGATTTTCTGAAGCAACTACTAGGTGAAATTGCTATTATTTATTTACATCATGAGAAACTCCTTTGAGAATAAACAAACATCTTTAATCACGTTAGGTCACAGACGGACATTTTTTAACAACTTTTATTTTAGACTTATGGACCTTAAAACATGAAAATCTACCAGAATATCCTAATAAATTGAATATCTTTTTTTGAAAACTCTGCAAAAGATTTATTGCTGAATACGTTCCCTTAAAAAAGAACATAATAAATGAGTCAGTTCTGGACTTAAGAAACCTATGTATGCATTAATACGAGTTAAAATCTAGTATTGTGAACACCTCTGTTCAAAAATATATTATAATGGAGTAGAGAGCCCCTAGTAAGAGAATGGAGAGCTTTCGCGCATCTCATGCAAGTGTCACGGGCTCACTTCCCGAAGGTCAAAGGATCCTTTAATTTAATAAAAGCCAAAATAACCGCCCTTTGAAGAGCTATACCAGATAATTTTGATGACCAATACTTGCCCTGATGTAAGTTATCCATAAGTCAATCATTTAAATTTGATTTTATATAAATTGACTACATAAAAATGCTTATTACTTCATCTTTTTGTAAAAACTAAATTTATTGACTTTAAATTTCGCACTTCTACATTGAACTGTTTTCAAAAAAGCCTTTCAATTCCCTTTTTCATCACCTAAAGGCCCCCATACACGATAAAACATTTTGCGCAAAATGTTTGTGCAAACATCATATTTGCGCAAATATGATGTTTGTGCAAACATCATATTTGCGCAAATATTTGATCGATTATGGCCTTAAGAGGTCAAATTTCGAGATCTCCCTTAATAAGTTTCTTTTTTTCATAAATTCCTTAGGAGAAAGCTTTACATATTTCATAAGCAATTAATTTCGACAATTTATACTTCTGAAATTGCAATTTAAAATTTGATTAGTTTTTATATAAATGATCATAACACCTTATTTTTAACGCTCTATTCTTGTCATCGATCATCACAACTTTTCATTCATGGTGGATCAATTTCATTATTTCATTCTTAAAATTATTTTGTCAGTCATTTTTCCTACATGTATACTACTTCAATCCCCTTTATCACGTTATAAATTTTTTATAGATTAAATATGATTTATTATTTTGATTACAGTTCGGCAACACTATCAGTATCTATGTCTTGCTTAGAAGAGAAAAACAACGTGGATCCACGAGTTACAAGATTCGTAATGCCTATAGGAGCTACGGTAAACATGGATGGTACAGCACTATATGAAGCAGTGGCAGTCCTATTCATATCTCAGGTTCGACAGGTTTCCCTGTCATTGGGACAAATTATCGCCGTCAGGTAAGGATATATTATTTTAATCTAACAAACCTATGACTTTGGTAATTGTATTCCGGTTTAAACTATTTTACTATTATTGCAAATCTACGAAATTTCACATTACTGACCCGTGATTATTTTTATATTGTAAAGAGAATGGAGAGCGGTATATCTTAAAACATTATTTTTGAACGTTAGTGTAGGGTTATTTTATATTTATCTTTTTAAACGATAATGTAACCATTCCAAGACAATTAATAATGTCTTTCATTTAATTCTTAAGCTCAATGAAATTCTTTACATCATAACCTTCACCATAGCAGTGAATTCACCGAGAGCGAGCTCCCAATAGTTTGTTATTAAAAAGATCTACAATTTTATTTTGGGCTTGGTGAAATTTGTCACACTTAACCTTCATATCAAGAGGAAACTGTCTACCTGACATTTCGCCTGGTACATAGCACATTCATTTTATTATAAGAAAATATTATATGGGTCAGACAATCAATCAATAGATCAGTGACAAAATAACAAAACAAGGATCACATATCTTATGAACAAATATGGGATAGAGATAGAGGTGTGAAAATTTTATTTCTGGTTCAGTTTGCAATGAACTCTAATTTAAAATTAGTTTTATATGTATCTAAGCAGCTTTAATAGGATAATAGAGGGGGATCCAAAGTGCCTTGAGTTGGTTCCAGTAAAGGATGGTACTGCTGAGCCCGACTTTACTGGGAACTGCCGTGCTCCCAGATTGACTATAAAAAATAATTGGTTCAATGAACATTTTATCCTAAAATTTTATTATCAGTGATAATTTGTTAAAAATGATTAAGACAACAATGATAATTTTCTTAAGTAAATCATTTTTTTTTTTTTTTAATTGCTATTGACATTTAGAATATCATTATAATAATTTACATGTTATAGCTGAAAAATGTAAAGCCACTTATTGAAAAATGTTATATTTGTTTTTGTGTATACTAAGCCAAAGTATCTAATGTAGCAGATACGACTATTTTTAACCTTTTATTGTCAGCTAAGCCAATTGAACCAAGAACCAAGGAAACTTCATCAAAATGGTGATAGGACAAACCGAAAACCTCAAAAATTGATACTTAAGATATTTTAAGTCTTTTATGTATAACAGCCAATTGTCTCCGGTCGTTATTGTATTTTGAATGATTATTGAAACGTCAACTGTTGTCAGATCAAAATGTACACTCCTGAATATGCTCCTAACACAGGGTTAGAAACGTCAGGTTTTAAGACGAGGTCGCCATTGGAACCCAAGAACTTCATCATCATTACCTGTATAACCTAATTTGTTTACTGTTCTTTTTCCAAACATTCAAATAAAAAATGTAATCAATAAGAGGATCAGCCACTATTAATATTAATTGGAATATGTCTCTCCTCTGGGAAATGAATCTAGATAATATATTATTATAATTAGACTTAAGTTTCAAGAATGCACTAATGCCCCCTCACTTAATATGTGTTTTTCTGTTTACAGTGTGAGTGCAACAATGGCTTCTATTGGAGCAGCTAGTATCCCACAAGCAGGGTTGGTTACCATGGTAATGGTATTAGACACTGTTGGTTTACCAGCTGAAGATGTCACTCTGATCTTTGCCGTAGACTGGTTATTGTAAGTCCATACTTTAATATATGCTTTCAATTAATTTCACGATAAGTACTTTTGAAGCTATAGGTGTCAATAAATGTATGTTTATGCGCATGTGGAAGAGAAACAAATGAGCGCAGAAGTTGAAACTTATATGGGACCACATTGAGCTAAATATGGCCTACCATATACTACTAATTTCATAAAAATCGGACACGTAGTTTTTAAGATACGTTGGTTCACTCAAAAATTGAGCGACAGACAGACAGGAATTTTTGAAATCAGAGACATAAAATATTTTCGATCTTCAGAACGATCACATAGCTCCCATTGCCTTAGGTAAGCTCGAAATACGATGTGCATTATTTGGACGACACAAACAATCTCAAAATTCACCATTACAATAATTTCTCTCTACAGTATACACTATAATTATATGAGAAAGTAAAAAAATAGGTATAATAAAACTTAGTTGATAATTGAGTTTTTTAGACTTTAACACATCTATTAGATAGCCAGAAGACAAGAAAGATAAATTTTTTTTTTAGCCAGAAGATAAATTTGAAAAATAAAACACCTAATCTTAAATGTATTATTATTACAGAGATCGATTCAGGACGTCAATTAATGTCATCGGTGACTCTCTTGGAGCTGGTATTGTTGGGCATTTGAGTAAAAAAGAACTGGAGAAGATACCCATTAATCCTGAAACTACCACGTCACATCCAGTATTCGAATAGTTTAAGTAAACAAACTAAACTAAAAAAAAGTCCAAAAAAGAAAAACAATGACTCAAAAATCCCACAAATACTAAAAAAACAAAACAAAATACGTACTCTTAAAGAACATCACTGCCCTGTGTCCAAGACACCTGGGATATTTGTCATTTATAAATATAAATGTTAATTAAAAAAAAATGTCAAATATAAAAAAGTCATTACATTAAATTAAATGTTTAAATGTATCTTAAAGATAAAAAGAGGAAAAATTATTAATTCTTTTCTTTTTGTATTATTCTTTATTTAAAATATTTTTCTTTTTGTAAAAAAAAAAACAAAAAAAGTTTATATTATGTTGTTATTTGTTGTTAGACAACATATGATTTTTTGTGCCATTTTTGGAAGATATTCTTCCTAGGATTATAACCATTATAATGTTTCATGTAATGAATTAAAAAATAATAATAATAATTCAAGAAAAAAAAATTATATATATATATTATAACTTGTTAGGTTTTTAAATAATTTTATACACAGAACTACAGAATGTATCGAAGATAATGCATGTAGGTATTTAATAACAAAAAAGGATACAATTCTAATTTATTGTTTTTAATTTTAATTTTATAATTGAGATAAGTGATAATATAATTTTCTTTTTTTTAATGAACTTTGTAATTGTTTTACCTTTATTTAATGTTTTTAATATATTATTTACAATTGAATTAATAACCATTGGCTACTATTAATTAGAAATGGGACCTATAAGCCGGTCGACTGTTGCCTGAGCGTAGGTATATTCTAGCCTCTTGAACAGTAGCAACTGACATACCGACCGAAATAACCGCACACGCTCAACAACAAAGGACTGGTTTTTTGAAGGACTTTTAAGTATAATCGGACAGGCATGACGGAATATGTGTAGTGTGCAACCAACTTAAAACCTTCAAGACTAGGTCTTTCCTAAAAACTAATCGCTAAGTCCGTAAACTCCAAGGCCCGAAAGTAAAAATTTGATTATAATTTCGATACACAAAACATAAACCTTTTTACAAGGAGCGTAAGTACCAGGGCCGGATTTAAAGTATGTGGGCCCCTAGGCGGATTATGTGGTTCGGGCCCCTCCCCCTGCTTTTAGCTTTGACCAAATATTAGGGGTCAATCAAATGGGGGGTCTTAAAGGGGGGGGGGGGGGGTATCTTTTGTGGAAATTTGAAGAAATAATGACTCTCAAATATTTTATTTGTAAAAAAAGTATTTATCAAATATTTTTTCTCTCTTGGCTCCCTATAAGACGAATAAAACAATCCAGTATACTAAGCTATGATTTGGGCATATTGTGGAACTAAATTGGAAAGTTTGGATATTTGGCATAAGTTGTTCATTGTTCATTGTTGATTGTTTGTAAATGAACATGTCAAATGGTCCGGAAGTTCCTGAGAAGAGAATGTGACCGCACCATTTTAGAAAAAAGGTCCAATTTTTCAGTCTATCCCGAATATTTAGAAGAAGGTTGGGCTAAGAAAAAATAAGATATTAAAAATAAGATATAAAAGTAAGATATTGGTCTAATACGGAAAATTTAAATTTACAATTAGATTAAATAAAGCATTAGAATTCTTGGAAAATTACTATAAAACTGTTTATTATTTTAGGTTCTTCATAAGCTGGTTCAAATAAAAAAAAAAAATCACAATTGCTGTAAATAATTTACAAATACATTCATTTTACTTTTAGTTAAAAAGGAAATGTATTTAAGCTTCCTAGATTTCAAGAAAATCATATGGACTTTGATTGTAGAGAAACAATCGCCTTTAATTAAGTGAAAATTGAATTAAGTCGAAATGACATTTTAGGAAAGCTAATCATTTTCTAGATATTTGTAAAAAAAAGAAAAAATAAATAAAATAATCTACTTTCCGAGATTAATGCCATAGCTTCCTCTGAGAATTCCCAGGGCTTGATATGTTTAATTTCAAACATCAATGATCTATATCAAAACTATGCCATACATCAAAACTTTCTGATTTAGTTCCGCAATGTTTCCTTTGTTAACAGGACTAAGATTGAATCATTTTAATTATAAACGAAGATTATTGACACATCCTCTATTGGATTCCCTTCCGATTTCTGAGATTACCAAAGTTAATGAAAGCATTAAAAAAAAAAAAAAAAAAAATCGTTTGTGGTGCGGGCCCCTAGGCGGCCGCCTATGCCTATATCCGGCCCTGGTAAGTACCATAAATAGGAATCCACTAACTTTTTGAAAAAATATATATAAGTATGATTCGATCGAAAAAAAATCAAGATATTACAAGAGGGGAGTAAGTTTAGAAGAAAGATCCTAATCAACACCAACATCAATCAATTACAGGAAGGGGTATCGACACATTACAGATTTACTCGATGTGATTATCAAAAAATGTCTCACCTCTTTGGAGTTTGAACCATTGCCATATATATGTTGGTGTTTATACTTCGTAGTGCGTACGCTAATCAGACTGAGCCCTATACTCATCCCTTTTATAAATAGGATTCGTAAGGAATCTGATTCATCCGAAGGCCAATGTTACACAAGAAGTGTCCATCTAAAAAGCCGCTCGAGGGACAAGTGTGATATACACTTAGCCTCTTAAGTCGTCCTACCTACCTCTGGCGTTTTCGCCGTTCGTCTCCCAGTAACCTCTTTTACTGTTTACTAGAACCTCATGCCATCGGCCGGCGACGCCAATCGCCTTTCTTGTGACAGCAAAAGTCAAATAATTTTGTAGTAAATACTTGTTCTGAAAAGCATGGGCGTAACAATACAGGAAAATGGGGGCTCGATTAATGATTAATTTAGTCATTAAAAGTTAAACTAGCTCGATAAATGATTAATTTAGTCATTAAAAGTTAAACTATTGTACTTTACAGATTCTGTTCAAATTACAATTATTGTGATTAAAGATGTTTTTAAGTAATTTTTATTTTAAGTTTTTTTGTGATTCGCGTTTCTTTTATTATACTTATTTGTTCATTTAATTATTTTTAATACATAAATAATTTCCTTACGTAATAAAAGGTTAGAGTGTGTTTAACAGCGTTAAAAATCAAAGTTGAGACGTTTCTTTTTCCAAAAAATATCAAGCCGCTGAAGAAAAGCCAGCACCCCTTATGTAAAAATAAGATAGACGCCCATGCTGAAAAGAATCTGACAAAATACCATTTTATTTTTTATGTAATGCAAAATAACTATAAACAGACATAAGTTTTTATATCCTAATAGAAACGAATTTTTGTAAAACTTAGATCATTGTAGAAAGAAACCAGGACCAAATTTTACAAAAGAAGAGACTAAGTCAGAGTTAGCACCTAAGCAGGTCAAATGAAGCATCATATCAGATGATTAAATTTAACTCAAATATTTTCATGTGATAATGACCTTTATAAAGACAATACAATTATCGAGAATTTAATTTGTCAGTGTCAAAAAGAAATGTTTAGACGCAATTCAAAAAATATTTTCTCGTTCAAGAAGATAATAATATAATTCATAATATCATTGACCCTCCACACAAATTATCTTCTTTTTTTCAAATATGTTAATCTTCTAATAATTTTTCTTTCATCTGTATAGATAAGATCATAATTTGTAACGATACGTTTTTTTTTTTAGAAATATGAATTATATACCACCAATAAGAAATAAAATTTACGACATTGACAGATTTCTCTATATTTATTACAAATAGGTAAACTTAAATAAAATATCTAGTTTACCTAGAAGAAGATAATAATTTATATATTTATGTTCATATAGTAAGGCTGAATTGAATGTAACAAGTCAAGTACACCATACTAAGGTAGCATTATATTCAATTAATAATTACTCGTTTGAGAATTACTGTGTTTATGATGTAAAAAACCTCACTATTACAAATTAGAAAATAATATAATCGATTTCACTGGAAACCAAAAACAGCACTTCTTTACTTGAGCACCCACCTTAGTTCCAAATAATAGTCTGTCCTACAAAAGTTCAAAGGTTTGTTTGCCTCCCCAAGACATTGAGACTCCTGGGGTAGTTTTATTACGCTAAGATTAGACTAAATCTTATACAGAGAAGTGTAGGACAATAAGTTCTACAGTTTTCTTGGCGTATTTTTAGTATTCCTTTGTCTTAATAATTAATAAGACTAAGGGATATTATCACATTTGTATACACAAATGTGACATTGTATATTGGACTAAATACTCCTGTCTTGATAGTAATTTAGACTAGGGAATATAGGGAATATATACTACTCTGTATATATATTCCTTTGTCTATATAACTATTAAGGCAAAGGGGTATAGAGGGGTGCATTGCATAGTAAAGAAGTACCGGAATGGCAACAGATAAATTAATAATATATTTTAACATAATATTTCTATTAACAGCAAGAACTAGGAAGTAAACTACGGATGGTTAAAACTAATTAGGCAGAATACCTCTGGAGAACTATTCGTATTTTAAATTCTACATTACATACTCTTGATTTCATTATTCAAGAGAAATGTTTTGTTCTCTATCGAAGAGCAACTTGCTTCACCGAAAATCCTACTTTGTTAAGACTGTCCCAACAACAGAAACCTAGACCCTTTTTAATATTAGTATTAACTTTTGACACTCAGATTGGCCAACCTATAAGAAGAAAAATAAAGCAACTAGGCCTGTGGGAGGGTTGGGGCAAGTGACATTTTTATTTGCCCAGTTAGCCCGATCTTCTTGAATTCAAAATCCAGTTCTCTCACCATTGGCTTCCCTCCACATTTTTTCGATTTTCCCGCGCTGGCAAAAGTTAATACTAATTGTAAAAGAGTATGTACCAGATTTATTTCTCTACACATAATATACTATGCATGAGAGGAAGTAATATAGTTCATTGTAGAATTCACAAATGCTGATCTACAATAAAAAAAATGTGGCATCTTTAAATTTAGAACCGACTTTACATTAATTAAGTAGAGAAATTAAGTATTGATATATGTATATTGGATGGCGTCAACGGCTTAAGTGATTACACTGATTTGAAGTTCAAATCTACTATTACACCATCGAAATGATACTGCTTTATGCTAAACACTAAGTCATTCATTCAAATGATTGGTTGTTTCCCGGGTAAATACAGGAGGAAGTTGGTTCCTTTTTAGAAAGTCCTGGGAACGTCCACTTCTAATCTATTACCCCACTTCTGCTTTTAGAAACATTTCATTTTGGAATGCAAGGCCGAGGCTGGCAACACTGGAGAGGCGAGGTCGATATTTTCCCCACCAAGGTAACCCCTGGTGTTCTCTCTCCAAGGCACTACACACTCGTGCCTTTCCTCTTATCACTCGGGTTGAACATAGCAGCTGTTTACACTGTTGATAGATACCGTCCCTCGTGGCATAGACAACTCCTACACGGATCCGGATCCTACCCAATCAGAAATACATTGTGATACCTCGAAAAGCAAATATTTAAAAAACAGGTCCGGCAAGCGGCTATCTAATCAGGAGACTACGAGCTACACTGCATTCTGATTTGTTAAAATGACGGCCCCCACTGTGGTATTCGGCGGAGTAGAGGGGTGAGTTGTTTATTTACAAACTGTTATCTAGTTATTTGTTTGTTTACATCTGTCTTCTTTGAGTAGAAAATAAAGTAGCGATGCTACTGACTAGTTATACTCTTCTTATCTATAACTTTTACTATTAATCTGTATTGTACACATTTTAATTACTTATTTGTATTTTATAAATTATAGTTTGTATTCAAGCAAGAATGGGGGTGTAAAATTAATGCCCCCCCCCCCCCCCCCTCCAAAAAAAAAGTTTAACATACTATTGATGTTACTATTGATGTTTAACATGTTATTGATCATAACGTGTTCGAGCATATTAGTAAAAATACATCAACATTTATTTGCAATATTATTATTTTATTCATAGAGATAGCGGAATATTTCAAAAGGCACATACCCAAGTAAAAAAAAAAAAAAAAAAATTATAGGGAAGTACTTGCATCTATGTAAGTACTTTATGGGGTTTGTAGATTATTAAGCAATGCGTTATTATATTATTAAAAAAAAACCTTTTTTTTTCATTTCCCCATCTCGCCTGTATGAAAGTAAAAAATCTAATATAAACAAATTTAGATGGAAGGCCCCAAAAAACAAAAAAAAAACGAAGTAGAGTAAGGGGAGTTAAAGGCATTTTTTTGGGAGAAATTTTGGCACTAAAAACGTAAAATTGGCGGTAAAAAGGACAATACTCATATAATATATATTCTTAATCTATTCTTGAGTAGCTTTCATTTGATATCCCGTCGAAAATTAAAAAAACAAATTGAGTTTACCACATTTGTGTGAATTGCGCATGACTTTATTAAATTTTCAACTTCTCTATATTTTGCCTATGTGCGGGTCAAGTTGCACCAGTATTTCAAATTTCAACTCTCCAGGGTGACGGTTCGGGAGATATGAACCAAAGTAGGACGGACAGACAGACACACCACCCTCGCCATAAGGGTTAGGTCGAGGATGTCCTTTAAAACCCTTAAAAATGTTACGGAAAACTGAGCAGAACTTTCTCATATACATAGAAAGGCTGGATTAAATAAAATAATAAAAAAAAATATTTTTAAACAAATTTAAGTGTTTCACATAATTGTTTATACTTCGTTGTTGATTTTTGACGAAATCAAATTTATTTATAATTATTTAATCAATTGATTCATTTCGTCATTCAATTGACTAATTTCTTTTTTAATCAAGTATCGTAATCGTTTTCGGGATTTGTTTCCATGTTTTATAGGGGGTAGCGCCCTTAAATTTGTACCTTAAAATATTTTCTCGATTTTTTCTGAACATGTATTCAAAATTTCATCAAAATCACTTTTTTTAAAAACTTTTTCGGACTGTAAATCCATTACAATAGAATTTTCCTGCCATCACAATACTTTCTCTTTATATTATATGTACTTCGTATCGTATACGTATATGAAAAAGAAAATAGTGATTTAACTCGAAACCGGTTCAGAATCGGACTCATGTTTATATGGAAATGTTAGTTCTATTTCAATCAGCTCGCACGAAGTTCTGCCCGATAATTTAATTTTCACTCTGTATATTACAAATGTTATCATTTAAATAATATTTAGATCATTAATTAATCAACACTAATTTTTTTTTAATATACACAAATAAATTTGCAAAGAGCAAAATTAATCAGAATATTATGTGTAAATAAACAGTTGACTAATGTGGCCAGTGGTCAAAATAATCAACCAAAGTGGTCGAAACCAATCTTCATTGTGATTAAGTTCTATGGAAAACCTCGAAAGGAAAAACCGATTAAAAGGGAACTGAATTGATTATAGAAGTTGAATATCTTCTAGTTCACTTATCTATTCTTTACATATAGACACTTCGCAATTTAATAGAAAAGGAATGTTACAAAAATACAATAACGATTATAATATACAATAAATAATAATTGTGTTGTTAAGGTCACTAAGATTGATGAAGGAACTTTTCTATTAAATTCGTAAAAGCTCTTAAAGATAATGAATGGGAGATTTCATCTAAATTATTTTGCTGGATAATAACACGGCTTGAATAAATTCATTACTCTTTAAAATACATTCTTTTAAAGAGGGATACTTTTAGCAGAAATTAAATATTTTTTATCTTCTCTTAAAATGAAGCCCATATTTTAATCTAAGAACTTTAAATGATGTGATTTTAAAAATTCTAAAAGCCTAATTGATATTTACTGGTGAGTCAAGGTTGAACAAGGTTCAATAAATCTTTCGCTGAGGGCGGGAGACTTGTCATATATTATTAAAAATCTTAAGGCTCAACTATAGTTAATATGTAAAGCTACTAGCTGTAGTCTTGCACATTACCACCGAGTGTGTTCTTATTTTTTTTTTAGTGGAACTACCTTGAAGAAACATTAAAATTATTTTCTAATTATTATGACTTATTGGCAGACGTAAATATTATTTTAGGAATTATAATACCAAAATAAGTTGGAAAGTTCAAAAGAAGTTGTAATAATTATGTTATTAAGAGAACTTGGTTTCAAATAGGATATGGCCACCATCTTGAATCAAAAGGGCCGATTGGAAAAACCTTTCACAAAAGTTGTGGGTTATGTCATATAAGAAAGCTAATTCCCACATTTAATTAGGTCCGGGGACATCGTTAAGCCGAATTTTTCATATAAATGGACTTCATCTTAATTTAAGATGGCAGAGCGTAAATACATTTTTTAACGAGCACCTTAAAGGAGCATAGCCCTACAAAATTCCAGAGTTATAGGTCAAGTGGTTCCAGAGTTTCGGGATGAGTCAGTCAGTCAGTGGTATTTGGTTTTTTATGTATATACTTAGATTTATGCTTAAATAGTAGAATGTGTGATAAGTTTACTTGTAATAGTGAAAAATAAAACTCCGAATATCTCATCCGGATTAGCTAGAAGCGTTATAGCTCATAGAAACGGAAAACATATTACGGACTTGTTTTGAATTTGTCTGTACTACAATGTTGGGTGTCTATAAATGTTAAATTCAAAAGGGCTAAAAGTTTGTTTAATAATTTAATTTTCTTTTTTTCGTTTAAAAAACATAATTTTAATTGGAAAAACAATTATCCGTAAACTTGATTATCCGTATTAAATGTTTCCTTGTAATGATTATATTTAAACTTGTTTACAACAATGAAGACATTTTATTATTTAATGCTATTTGTAGGAGATGAACACAATTTTTTAATAAAATTACTTTTTTGTTTTCATTTCTTTGTTAATAAATAAAGATATAATCGTAGTAAAAATATGTATATTTTAAAGAGACACTGCTCAATTTTCTGATTTGGTTGTAGAGGTCTCCAGTAATTGCTAAAATGAAACGTAAATAAAATATTTCACCACTAAGGTGTAGAATTATAGCATAATAATATTTTAATCACGGGAGCGTTAAAACGTATAAATCACAACTTTTTTTTGAGATAAGAGTGTACATACTTCTTCTTCGCTACAGACAATGACTAGAGGGTATAAAAAAATTTCTGAGCTAGGGACAATGTAGAATAGCTTAGTCCACGTTGTCCCTCGCTCAGAACTACATGTACACTTCTGAAGATGCCTCCAGCATAGGAGGCGAAACGTCGGAAAACAAATCAAAACATGACGCGTTCACTACCGGAAGACCTAAGACTTAATAATAAAATCAACTTAATAATATTAATATAAAAATATTATAAAACATTTTACTGAACTTGAAATTTTGTACATAACAATAGCGTCGACGAAAAAGTATTAAAATACAAAGCAAACATTGCCAATCAGTGTGGCACATAGTATCCTCCCGTCCTAATTCGTATACTTTACGAATTTTATGCTTTCACTATTTTTGTCAAATTTATTTAATTTTCCCCCGTTTTTTAAATCTATGTCACATGAATTAAATAACCAATTTAACAAAATTTAAAGAGCGCAGATGGTTGAAATTAATCTGGGGCTAACTGCGGGCTACTTTCGACATATCATCAGAATTTCATAAAAACCTGATCACTACTTTTGAAGATATAGGTGTAACTAAATTGATGTTTGGGCGCATGTAGAAAAGAAACAAATGGGCGCAGAAGGATGAAACTTATAAGGGGCTAACAATGGGCTAATTATGGTCTACTGTCCTAATTTCATTAAAAATAGCACATGTAGTTTTTAAGATATGTTGGTTCGCAAAAATTGAGATACAGACCGACAGAGAGATATAGAACCAAAAATGTTCCCAGATGTCTGAAACGGATTACTGTCTTGGAATATTTGAAATCGGAGAGATAAAAAATTTTTAGTTCTTCAGAACGATCACATAGATTGCATTACCTTCAGTAGGCTCGGAAGCAAAAATAATAGTTTTGCGCTTAAAATAGTATTCCGCTTTATTGCAAATTAGATAAGCGAAATAAACTAACTAGCAATAAAGCGGGTCAATCTAATTATTATTATACTATTTTTTTCCAAATATTTGATATCTGAAAAAAATTATCTCTCTTTAACCTTTTCTTATACTTATCAATATAATGACTCTCAAAAAAAACGATTGAAATAATATGAGACGTTTATCAACATTTTTAAGAAATTCAAGTGGTAGCAGAGAGATTAGGCTTTAAAGAGAGAAGAAACATTTTCAAGAGTTTAATAAGAGGTCTGGGAGCCTTATCAAATCAATTGATACGCTTTTTTTTCAAAACCCAATATTCTGAAACCCCTATTATTTTTTATTTACTATGAGTTCGTTAAAAGAGAAAGCAACAAAACGTGGAATTGGGTGAATGTTTTTAACCCTGTAGTGCCCGTGTCAATGTACACGTAGTTCTTGCAATGATTATATCGCTAATAAATTAAAAAAGTAAAAATAAAAATCGGGCAAGTATATATTTTGGACGTAGACGTAGGGTTTTTAAATAAACTGCTTAAAATTGCCAATGACAATAAAAAATAAAAAAATAGTTTCTTTATTTCGTTAAAAATAGTTCCACGGGACATTTGTATCTATGTATATACTCTCTAGTTCAGTTCAATGAACTCTCTTATTAGATCAGGGGTCTCCAATCTTATTGGTCGGAGGACCGAATCTGGATAAGATGGTCCATAGCGGGCCGGATGAAGTAAGCAACATTCAGCTATCGGACTTCACTATGGTAGGGCACATGGATAAATAGCTCATAAACCATATCCATTTCGGTCAAAGACCCGTATTAGATAATCATAAATCGAAAAGGTTAGAACCGACTGAAAATTTAGTATTTTTGATCAATACACCGACAAAACTTTAATTTTATATATATATATATATATATATATATATATATATATATATATATATATATATATATATAAATGTTAATAAGAGCCACTTATTCTTAACATGATCCTCCCGGGAAGCACGGGGAAAGGCGATAATAAATTGGACAAAAAAGAAAATATAAAAGACAGGAGTTGAGTCAAAAAACTAAAACCACTTATAATAGCAATATAGTTACGTCTAGACGACTAACAGTATTGGTGTAGAACTAATTAGGTCTAAATAAGATTTAAAACTGCAGATTTCTAGTTGTTATATGCATTAACTACATCAAATTATTATCCAGTCACTCAACCTTAGAAAAATGAAAGTGATAAAAATGTGTCGCCTTTTTTATAAAATATAGTTTTTAGCAGATACAATTATATTATAACAACTTATATTTTACTTTTCCTCATCTTCTCCGAAGGTATATAGGAAAAGCATTAACTTTACACAAAAAATCCGGAACCGAGATTTCAACGGAATTATCCGTTTTGGGCATTTTTAAGACGATTTGAGTGGTTTTTAGCTGGATGTCTGTCTGTGTCACGCATAACTCCCACAGTTCTTAAGCTAGAGAATTGAAACTTGGTAAAAAAAATCCGTTCCTAAATGCAGTTGTGCCGCCCGGACAATAAAGTCAATAAACATTTCAAAAATTCTTAAAAAATCTAAAAAAATTTCGCTGAAATTTGCACCAATTATACCCTCTTTTAAGGACTGAATTTTGTTTTGATATCTGCTGCCATTTTGAAAATATCGATACTTTTGAACTTTGAAACTTTAACATTCGCACCAATGATACCTTTCTATAAGATAAATAAGTTCACTATATTTTATCTTAATAACTGCCGCCATTTTGAAAATATCGATACTTTTGATATTTATATAGGATAGTTTGTCTACATTTTTAAATAACTCTACAAGTTTTAACGAATAAACAAAATTATAATTGTGGTCATTTATAGGTTTATGTGTGGTAAGGAAAAGTTCCGAGTCGCCCCAAGTCCGATTTTTGGTTTTATAAATATGTACACAATAACAATTTTTACAGTAAGGAATACCGCGCGAGATTTAAGATCAAGGGCAATACTCTTCTCACTAAAGCGTTTAAATATTTGAAGATTTAACCATCTGTAACGAGCAGAATAAAACCAAACTTAACTAATTAATAAAAACCACAGACATAAGATATGAAGAATAGCTATAAAAACAATCCAACCAGTATTAGGTTTCAGAAAACAAAAGTTTAAAGAATTGAATAAAATTATTAAAATTATCCTTTAACGTCAACAAAGTGGAGATTAATAATCAAATGAATTTAGAATTGATGATTAAGAGTTAAATTGAAATTTAGAAAATATTTAAACGGAAGAAATTATACAAATACCAAAGCTGATGTTACTTTAACTTATTCTTGAACAAGTTATTTCAAAAATTATCATATAGAAATAATCTATATATAATTTTACGACTATCTTTTATAAGTTTATATACTATTATAGAACTTAAATTTAAAAAATGCCTCAGTTTTACAATGAAAACATGGCAAGCTTTCAAACTAAAATTTATTCCTGGATACATGCATTAACTTTGACATTAGAAAATTAAGCACACAAATTAAATTTAACGTCACTAAACTAAATTAAACTACTATAGAAGGAGGAACGAACAACAAGTTTGAAGGACGAAACATGACTGCAACCTTTATGTTAAACATTGCATATCAACTCTGGTGTTACATGTAGTATTGTTATTGTAGTATACAATACAGTATACAGTCTTCGTTACAGTCGACCTTTAAAGTGACTAAATTGCATTGAACTATTTGCCTCATGTGTTATGTAGTCTTGGATAATTTAAATGCATATTTTTAACATATTATCTCTAATCGATATTTTTGTTAGTTATTAGACCGGTTATAGGAATCACTGTATTAGACAATTAATAAATTACTCTTTTATATAGTGCTTTGATTCCAGTTTTAGATAATTTCATCTATATTAAAATGCGTTTTTGGAATACTAGAACCACGGGTCCTCCTTGAGGACCCGTGGTTCAAGTCCCAGTGCGGGGGTCTATTTTTCTCTGTATGTCTCCCGTAGTTATTGATAATTATAATTTGATTTGAAGTATCATTATATTAAGTGGTTCAAAAATTAAAGCTAAAACAAAATTTAAAATGGCCACCATCTTGATAGGGTTGGGCCTATCAAGTTTATGTGTGTTATAGTTTATGTTATGCCTATATCAAGTTATGTTTAAGTGAACTCGTCCTATTTGTTAAATTTTTCCTAATTGTTGCCTTCGGACCCTTTATGTGTGCTAAAAGCAAATACTTGGCCAATTTATAATAAGTTTTATCGTTTTTTTAAAAAACACGCTTTAAAAATTTTCGTTATCGAAACATTTGGTTATTGAGGGGTTTCATTTTCAGGGTTTCATTGGTAAAACCAAAAAAAAAAGAAACCATTTTAGTTTTGTTCTTGTGTCTGCCTGTCACTTTACGGTTTCCAATATCTTTTGAATCTAAAGAGATGTAAACATGAAACTTTACTCTATTAAAGATCTTTTTGACGCGCACACAGAAAAAAAGATCAAAATTATTAGCCGTACAAGTAAAAAATGGCAAATAATTCAATATTTGAGTGAGGTATTAAATAAAAGGTATGAAAGAGTAGATTACAAAAATATATAAAATCGTGGGAATTGTTTAATTTTTCTAAACCATTTTGTCAAAAAATATTAAATCCCCCCCCCCACCCCCCATAAAAACAACATATTTATGATTTTTTTTTTTTTTTTTTTATCGGGGAATAATTTCATGTTCACAATACCAATAAACGAAACCCTTTTTACGTGAGACTTCACGCACAACCATTATATTAACATAAAAACTAATAATTTGTTTAAAACTATTTTTGCAAATTTTCGATTTTTTATTTATTTTTTGAAGCGGGTTTGAAACGTGTCCCCCCCCCCTCTATCTCGCTTATGTTAAGTGCAAAAAATCTAAAAAAAATTCCTGAACATTCTTCGACCAAAAGTAAAGATACCACTTTTTGGAAATTTCGAATAAATATTATTTTATTTTTTATTGACAAATTAGTTTTTTTTATAATTATGGTCTTTTCGATTGAACTTGTATTGCCATTGAAATATTTTAGGCATTTCATTTAATGGCTTGGGCCACATGATAATGCAATAAATGCCCTAGGCCATTTATAAAAGAAAATATAACTTTCTTAATGTGCTTCATGAGCACTAAGTATTAATAAACAGGTCAAGTGTGTGCTAGTCAGCACACAGCAAGGGTCCGTAGGCCACACTATATAGTGTTTAACTGTAAAGTGTATAAACAGTGTTTTTTTAAAAAGCTTACTTTGAACCATTCTAGGGTCTGATATTCTCAAAACACACTCTGATAAAGTATTTTTTGCCACCGAACCGGACTAAAACCATATAAATACATCGAAAAGACCATAATTATAAAAAAAACTAATTTGTCAATAAAAAATAAAATAATATTTTTTTCGAAATTTCCAAAAAGTGGTATCTTTACTTTTGGTCGAAGAATGTTCAGGAATTTTTTTTAGATTTTTTGCACTTCACATAAGCGAGATAGAGGGGGGGGGGACACGTTTCAAACCCGCTTCAAACTCGCCTACTCTCGCCCTATCAAAGTTATAACCAAAGAATTATATATTTTTGTAATCAGCTCGACGTACCCTTTCATATGATACCCCTCACGGTGTCGCAAAAAAAAAAAAAATTTAACCCTTAAGTTTTTTTACCCTAATTTTTTTGAAAAATATTTTTTTTAAGTCGCTATATTTTTAAAATATGTGGGCAGGTACAAGACACATACATGCCAAATTTCAAAGTGATCGGACAAAAGGTGTAGCCGTGAGAGCACGCGAGAGGACGGACGGACAGACACACCCAGGAAAATATTAGGGTCCTTGATTTTGCCTACGGACCCTAAAAAAATGACAAATAAATCGTTTTCCTTAGGCTGAAGGGGCCGATTCAGCCCCCACCCCCCTTGGGTGCACCACTGGCCCTAGGAAACATATGCAATATATGCCCTAGAAAACAGTCACTGACTACTTGCGGAGGTTACGCAGAGCGGGGGGGGGGGGGAGGATTAAAATAAATAAATTATATTTTTTAAAATGACAACAGTCTACTGATCTAGAGATTTCCCGTGGGAAATACTAATGGTGAGTTATTCTTCTCTTCTACTTAGTAGAAGCGAATTAACTATAATTTCTACTCTATTCATAACATTTATAACGACAAGTAAGACCGTATGCCTTAACCCAATATGTCTATCCCCCTTATATATTTGTACATATAAGAAATAATTAAAAACTAGAATTATTTTAATAATGTATATTATGATTTAGCGGAGCGACACACAGTACAGTTGCTCTTTTTGACGGAGATGGGAAACAAATTGCTGAAGGGGATGGACCAGGAACTAATTTTTGGGTAAAAACTCTTTAATTTCTAATAACTTATCTATAACTGATTTAATACACTATAAAAAATGTATATAATTTAAAATGTTTAACAAGTATTATTTAAAGTACAAACTTTTTAATATACATAATAAAAACAAACTTATCGTGCCGAACTTCATGAGCTGTTTGGGTGACTCAAATAAAACTAAAATTGCCCGTTTCGAGTTTAAATGTACTTTTTCTCATTTTAATACTTAAAACGTCTTAATTTAAATCAAATTATAATTATTATTAACAACGGGAGATAGAAAGAGAAAAATAGACTCCTGCGGCGGGACTCGAACCACGGGCCTCTATATTTCCAGTATAGCTCTTTTACCAACTTAAAACGTCATAAACTATAATTGATAGAAAATGCAATATTCGCTATTCAAAAGAGCGTTCAATTTTATTTTTACAAATTTTAATGACCTTTTCAGTGACGAAAATCGCCTACTTAGGTAGATAACTTTTTATTTATACCTTTAGATTTTGACATGAACTATGATCGAACGCATTTTAGTAAAAAGTGCGGCCAAAAACCGATATAAATCGAAACCAGTTCAGAATAAGACACAGTTTTTATTCGACTATTTCATGATCCATTCAATTCAAGCCACAGAATCAGCCCTGGAAGTTTGGGTAATTCTGTAAAAAAGATTCTCTGGCAATATTTAAAGACAAACTCTTAAAAAAATTAACGGTTGGTTTTATTCTAATTTTATCTAGGGTAAATTCTCTTCTAGGTTTTAAACAAAAATCGGTGTTGTAGAGATAAATCATTCGATTGCTTTAACGTTTTTACTTAGGTTACATACATTAATTAATAAGGACTTGTTTTAAGAGTAAGTAAATATTTACCCTTTGTTGATTAAGTTGTATTAACAAATATCGAACATGGAAACAATTATCTTTATGGTTTTGTTTTCTACTTCTTGCATCTATAGTCGTCAATAAATGATTATAGAGGGAAATGGAAGGAACACAATTTTTGACTTTGGGACTTTGTTTGGACTAGTTAGGAGGTAAACATACTAAAAGTCCCCACTCCTAGGAGGTGAGCGGGGGGAGAGGGGCACGTAGAAGGTCCCTATTTTCGGTTTTTCACTTACATCTCAGAAATTATGTGACCTAGCGATAAGACTATTCTATATAAAATTAAAGCTGACAAAGTGTGCCACAAGATTGATTATAAACATTTTTTCGCTATCTCCCATAGTTTTTGAGATATCCAAGCTCGAATTTCGCCAATTTTTAAAAAAATAATTTTTCCCTTACATTTTTTTCCTTATTTGACTAGCCAACTCTTCGGCCCTTTGTCCTACAAAACTTTTATGAGAAAGAAAGTTATAGAGCATTAAATTTCCTTCAAGGATATATATAATTTTACTATTTTATCTCTATCCGTTCAAAAGTTAGAGCAATTTTAACTTTATGGTTAATTTAGAGATTTTGCAGAAAAACTTAACATTCGTATTTTTAGCTGTACCAGAGCTCTTACTCTATATTCTACATTTAAGCCAATTTATACTCTCTTATATTTATTAATAGTATGTACTGTATATATATGTGGCACATAAAGAAATGATATACATTCACATGTGCAGGTACATATCAGGGGCGTACTCAATGTGTACATTGTATAATGTACATTTAATAGGTATATAATATATTACATTATGTAGTCTTTGGAGCGAATGTGCACTTAATATAATATACATGTTATATATTAACTACATTCGTTCCACAAAAGCATTGAGGGAAGGGTGTTTCCAGAATCAACAACAATTTGTACATTTTTATGTTTTTTGACTATGTTACATTTAATTAAATAATATATTTACACCTTGTTATTAATTTACATATTGTTATTAATTCCTGGCTCTCTCGGGGTGGGACGGTCCTGGCTCGTCATGGACACTTGGCCCTGGAATGGGTTCTGCTTTGTTTTCTTCTTCATCAATTAAGAAAGGTAATACATCTTCGAGGATGACTGGAAGAGAATCGATGTCGAGTTCTTCATCCTCATTGTCCAAGAGAGAGCCCCCACTAAGAAAGTTCCCCTGGCAGTTTTGGTCGGCAAGGGAACACTTAAGAGATGCCTTTCTGCATCCGCATTTGGTGGTGGCACGATCCTTTGTGCACCGACAAAAATTATTGTTTTATTATTTCATCTGGTTCAGCATGTTGCTTTCTGTGCACCGGGGTTAGACATTTTTTGGTGGTTAGCTCCCACCCATACATCTGAGGAGGCAGCTCATGTCCCAACCACATTTGGCCATCAACAGGAATATTAGGTCGACATCAGCACCAATAACAACAGCGGAGGTGTGGGACAACTCCACAGCCGTGACTACATTGAGGACGTCTGCGGCGTTCTGTGCTTGAAGGGTTCTGACTCCATGTGCCTATAGTGTGACTTTCACCATATTAATCAGCAGCCGACTTTTGTTTTAGATGTTAGACAGAGTCTTCCTGCTTCACATTTATGGCCGTCTCCTGATCAAAATGTATGTCAGCTGTCTTGCTGAGCCGGTACCGCCTTTGCTGCTCAGTGACCTTAGTGTAGTACTTGATGATGAGCTCGAGTACCCATCAAACACTATAGTACAACTCCGACCCCGATAGTGACAGTTCAACAAACTGGCGTACCCATCACAAATTGCAGATTTCGTGGAACCTCTATGCCAAATAACTTTGTGGATGAGAAGTCCTCCTTCTATTACATCTTTGGTTGTGACATTGAGTTGTTTGTAGAGAACTGACGTTGTCGATTTCCTCATCCCCCCCTCATTGAAGAAGGCCAAAGGGAAAGGGTCTAATTCAAATTGCAAATCAATTTTCAAATCAACAGCGACAGAAAGAGTGTGGGGGGAACAAGTGCGTATGTGCTAGTCGCTATACAAGTCTAATATATGTGTACATGTGTGTGTTATTCTACTACTATTCTGTATATGTATGCAATGAGATTGCAAGAGCATACAGCCGACAGACACTCACACTCACTTAAACTATTTAATACTAGGCATCGCGTGGCTCTTTCATTGAAGCGAGCATATAGTAATATAAATATGTATTGAATATTGAAAAAATAGAAAAAAATAAATCATGATGAGTTGATAGTTATAGCGTGTGAAAGTAGTACAGAGAGAGGAAGTAGTAGTAAGGGTACCACCCTGCATTCTTACTATTATTCAACTAACCACATATCTCCTTTTCAACTATTATAAAATGTATCACTTCACCATGTAAAAACTTGGGTTTGTTTCAAGTTAAAATTTTTCATGCCTCTTTTAATTGAACTTTAGACGTTGTATTTAAAGTTTTATTAAATTTCGTTAGGACGTAATATATTAGTAAAAACGTTGTTTTCTCTACTTTAAACATTTAGGTCCACCTTAAGAATTTTAACGATCTTTATTAATTCATAGTGGTGTCCCTGTTGGTTTTACTAAACAATTTTATTTAAAAAAAAAAAATGTTCATCCCATCGAATAGGTGATGATACAATCTTACCGTCCAGAAATTCCATTTTTTTCATTTGAAGGTCAGTTAAAAAACCATTACAATGTACAAAAATGTACAAATTGTTGTTGATTCTGGAAACACCCTTCCCTCAATCCTTTTGTGGAACGAATGTAGTTAATGTAGTTAATATATAACATGTATATTATATTAAGTGCACATTCGCTCCAAAGACTACATAATGTAATATATTATATATTAATAATACTATTTTTTATATACCTATTAAATGTACATTATACAATGTACACATTGAGTACGCCCCTGATATGTACCTGCACATGTGAATGTATATCATTTCTTTATGTGCCACATATATATACAGTACATACTATTAATAAATATAAGAGAGTATAAATTGGCTTAAATGTAGAATATAGAGTAAGAGCTCTGGTACAGCTAAAAATACGAATGTTAAGTTTTTCTGCAAAATCTCTAAATTAACCATAAAGTTAAAATTGCTCTAACTTTTGAACGGATAGAGATAAAATAGTAAAATTATATATATCCTTGAAGGAAATTTAATGCTCTATAACTTTCTTTCTCATAAAAGTTTTGTAGGACAAAGGGCCGAAGAGTTGGCTAGTCAAATAAGGAAAAAAATGTAAGGGAAAAATTATTTTTTTAAAAATTGGCGAAATTCGAGCTTGGATATCTCAAAAACTATGGGAGATAGCGAAAAAATGTTTATAATCAATCTTGTGGCACACTTTGTCAGCTATAATTTTATATAGAATAGTCTTATCGCTAGGTCACATAGTTTCTGAGATATAAGTGAAAAACCGAAAATTGGGACCTTCTACGTGCCCCCCCCCCCCCCCCCCCCCCCCCGCTCACCTCCGAGGAGTGGTGACTTTTATTATGTTTACCTCCTAACTAGTCCAAACAAAGTCCCAAAGTCAAAAATTGTGTTCCTTCCATTTCCCTCTACACCCCTTTTTGAGCATTCATTGACTGGACTACTACTGATTTTTATCATATATGTATTATTTATTTATTAAATGTATTTTTTTTTTTTTCCAGTTGGTTGGCATGGAGGAAGCAGTATTAAGATTGGGCAAACTAATAGATACGGCGAAGAATAAAGCAAAAATAGCACCAGGAACGAAAATAAGATGTATGGTAAGAATCGAATATTAAATTTTATTTTGAATACAATTATGTACATTCTGACGAAAGCAGAGGTATAGCATATCTAAATTATACATCGTAAATTACAGTAAGCATATAGTATATAAAACTGTCTAATATGCATATTTATACAAATAAAACTCAACGTGCATTATATTATTTGGCATAACTTCAAACGTATTCAGTATGAGATCTATAAAGTGCCTATCCTACCTCAGTTCCTCATAATGATTATTGCCAATTATTTATTATTTTACATTTAATGTAGGAAGGAAAAATCACTGAACTTTCTCACACTTTATCATCCTTAGCTCTATTGTATAATGTATAATATTATTTTTATAGATGCCAATAAAAATCGTAAATACAAGTTCACCACTGTTTCACCAAGATCCTGTATAAGCTTTGTATTTCGCGTTCCTGAATTCATCGTTTTTACTGAGATAACTAAGTTAAAGTAAGTTTTACTAAAGTAAACTTAAGTGCGTCAAACCCATATTTTAGAAGGTTTGCATTAAGAATGTCACAAATGTATTACATATACTAGCAGAAATATTCGGCGTTGAAATTCCTTCGTCCATACAAAAATTTATAAATTACTATTATTTCAGGTATCCCACTTAAATTATACCTGTATTTCACCGTCCTTGCCTGTATTTATGTCATCAAAATCCAAGCTCTTAAGCTGGGTTTGAATCCTGGAGAAGTCATGAATTCCGTGTATTCAAGAGATGTTGCTTTTACACATTTATTTAACTCCAACTCTGGTAACCTAAATTTGGTCCACTTCTCGACTATCTAGAAAGCTAAAACTTGCACAGATTATGTATTTCCGATCATTATAATAATCAAAAAATAGTTATTAATTTTTTTTTAAATTTATTTAATTGCTCAATAATGAGTAGCTGATAAATATTTGTATTAGAAGGTTACTCTCCTTCTGCAAATTATTGATTGTTAAATGGAGATTGAAATTATAACTTAATTCACCACCGCATTATTACTCAGATAAAGGCCTGATGATGCCCAGGTGCGTGGGCGAAAATTGTATCAAATATAAAAATTATTTTTAAAAAATTGCTACGTTTTTGGAACGAAGTTCCTTATGGCACGTTCCGGAGCCCGGGAGTGAATCCGAAAAAAACGACCAAAATCACCGTCACGCAAAATCCGTCACGAAATCTACAGATGACGATAACTTGAGTAAAAGATCACCGAGTTAGTTGAAATTTGGTACACATGGTCATTTTACCAATGTCCAGGCTGAGTTCGTCGGAAAACTATATCCGCCCAAGCGTTCACGAGCAGCGCTCGCGAAAACGTAAGCTTTAAAAGACGGGAAAAAGTGTTATTAAAGAAGCCTGTTACTTGACTTGTTTTGATTATTTTTGTTATATATGTCAAAAATGTCATTTTGTTTTGTAAATAAATAAAATATAATCATGTAAAATTTCACCCTGATACAAGCAGAAGCTGTAGAGTAGGGAAGAGATATATTTTATAATATTTTAAATTAATTGGCTGGGTAGGTAGAATGCAGTCCTATTTCAATCCAAACTCCTTTAACAAACATACTCTTTCACTATAAACTCATCATTATCAACTTTTTTCTTATATTTAATATATATTTATAGTAAGACGTTTGCTTTAATTATACAAATTATGATTTTCTTTTAATTTTGCTTTAACTCTGCCAGGTACAAACAGTTCGTTACTTTTAATTTTGTCTCTTTTCTAACTCCGCCATGTATAAGTAGTTAGCAATGTATACGTACTTAGCAGTGTGATTTTATAATTTATATTTAATGAAAAATGTAAGGAACTTCGTTCCTACCGGGTGTCCCGCGACACCACACGTATTTTTTAATGATCATCCCTTGCAGCCCACGAAGAAAAAGAAAAAATAGAAAATTAAAGAATTAACTAAGAATAATTAATTAATAAATTTTTAATTATTTATTTAATTAATTTGTTTGTCTCCAAATCTTCAAATCTAAATTTGACCCACTTCCGGACTACCTAGAAAGCTGAAACACAGATGATGTATTTCCGATGACAATACAATAATCAGTCATTAATTAATTAATTAAGTAATTTATTTAACATTTTTTTAATGATTAAATTAAGAAAATCTATAAAAGATTGTTCAATCAAGATACTTTTTGAATTTTCTTGTGCTCTCCAATTTTCTCATATAGTTTTTTGAGGACATAAAATATTGAAAATAGAACATAAATAATAGAATAAACAAAAAAAATAGATTTATAATGCTTTTAGTGTATAAAAAAACAAAAACAATAAAAACCACATTGCACTAAAGAAAAAGATAAATCAACGTCTAGACATACTAGATATTTAGATTCCCTGCATTACAGTAGGTACACCGTACACGAAGAGGTAGAGAAACAATACTCAGTCATAATGCATTTAAATAGTTACAACATAAAAGTTGTTTAGATATAAATGGGTTATTTTCCAACTAAGAAAGTGATAGGCAACAGGTCAATGCTCTCATTTTCCAGATAGATTAAGGTTATTATTATAATTACAAAATAAGGGCTACGTAATATGCAGGCATATCATTATACTAGCTTTCAGTGCCGTATTTCTAAATAGGTAGAGTGTGCACCTGCCTACGCGTAAGAGCGGCTCCTTTTTATTTTTTATTTTAGATAATATAGAGCCACGCGATCTACTAGAAATTCCTAATATGTTTAATCGGACTTAATAAAAATTTGGGAGCTAAAATTCATTTCTTGACTTTGTCTCGGGCTATGATTTTTCTGAACATCTACGCCAAATTTCGTCAAAATCGGCCCTGTAGTTTAGGCCCCATGCGTCTCCACAAACGACAGACAGACAGATGACAAACAGACATTTTTTAAAAACTTCTTTTTTGGACTCAGGGGCCTTAAAACGTGTAAATCCATAAAAATCGAATTTTCGTACCATCACAATACTTTCTATTTCTATTTATATGAGAAAGTAAAAAGGAATCAAAGATGAACAAAAATTAAGGGAAGTAGAACTTAGGATTCTACTAATGAGCGAACTACCTATATCCAAATAAAAGGCATGCAATGACTATTTAATGTATCTTTTAGCTGAAAGGTGACTAAATGTTATTTAGAGGAGACAAAACATTAAATGGCTATGTTATAGTTACAAAATAAGAACCATGCGATGGCTACACATAATAAAAATATTATGTACCTAGTAAAAAAAATGCTAACCTGAAGATTCCAGAATAGGTATAGAAACAAAAGGAACCTTACATGCATTTTCAAATGTTACAATAATAGTTCAATTCAATATAGCTATGCAATACGAGGCTCGCGATGTCTAGATTTCAAAAGATTACAAGATTATCAATGTAATTATGGTCCAATATTAAAAGTAGTTTAAAAAAAAAATCATCTTAAAACATAACGTAACTGTCTTGAGTTAAAATAAGAGTCGCGGTATGTTTGTTTACATTGTAATTCCTAATTTGAGGTTATGATTTACAAATTTCCATTTTCAATGAGTAATTTAATAAGCGGAAAAATTGTATTTTAGGGTTTGGGGATATATGTTATATGTCTAATAGTTGCTAATCCAATTTAACACAATTTGAATCCCTCCTTATAGTGTTTTTAAAACCCTTAAATACGGAAAACTTGCACCTTTATACTTTTAACAACAAAAACATACCATACATTTAATAATTATTCATGTTATTAGGCAGAAAAATGGAATTTTGCTGACAAGTGTTTTAACTTTTAGTTCCGAGCCGAAGGCGAGGATAGGCTAAATAAATTTACTGCAGAGGCGAAGCCGAGATAGAAAAATTTTAATTACCTGCTAAGGTGTAACCGAAGCAGGTAATCTTTAAACGAGTCAGGAATATTTCCTTTGCTGCATAGTTTCATACAATATTTTATCTACTAACGGCAGAAAAATTACACTAAAGATACCTGATACTTTAGTACCTGATTTAGAGGGCAATAAACTTTCCTTAGATGATGTTGCAATATTTGTAATTTCGGGTGGCGTATTATCAAACAAGTCTTCAACGTCTTTCACAACATTACCAACAATATTTTTATTTAAACTTCAAAAAACAAATTAATAACTTTATCAAAATACTAATAACAGAAAAGTATTAGTCCTCTTTTTATTTATAAAAAGATAAAAGATTTAAAGGAATGGAAATTGTAAAAATATGAAAGTTTGAGTCATCAAGTTAAAACAAAACAATCAGTGTTGCCACTTTTTTATTAACAGCTGTTTTTTATCTCAATATTTAGCGATTTTTTTTTTTTTATAATTTTTAAAGGTATTTTCAAAAAAGTTATTAATATTGTGTGGGAGAGTTCATAAACTGCGATGTAGTAACCTTTTCTTAAAATTTGTCTGCCTGGTTGTTATTTTGCTGCGTGTTTTTTTTGACATGTTACAAATAAGAATCAAGAAAAATAACATTTTGCAGATTGAAAACAGTACAATAAAGCTTAATTTTGCTGCCGTGAGTAGATAAAAATATTTACATATTTCTCTCCTCACGGTTTAAACAAATAGAAGAAACTTTACTAATGGATTAGCTGACTTTTTGTATGCAGTACTGAGAGACATCGAAACTATTTGGAACATTCAAAGCCGGCATAATGCGAAGCCACAACAATAACAGTTCTAACTTAAAAATAAATCGTCTTACCTGTAATATTTTAAGAAGTAAGAATTTTTGCAGCAAGTTTCAATATAGTTTTTCACAAAATGAACAACACTTTATCTTTTGAACTTAAGGTCCGGTCAAACAGGAAGAGCACTCTGTACTCAGTGGTCAGTAATATTGCATCATCCTGATTAAACAAAAGGCGCCCATACGGCGGCGCACTAATGATGCACTATGAAGTCCACGGCGGACAAATGATGAGCAGTTGTATTTTCCACAGAGTTCGCGGCTAAACAACATGACTGGCGTTTCAACAGATACATTAATTGATCTTCCGAATTACAAACGAGTAGGGAAGAAAGTAGAAACATAAAGATATTGCGGATAAACTTCATAAAAGCAGAAAGTTTTACATTACATTTTAATCATTCATAAGTAAATAAATCTTATAATAAAAATATAATTTTCGTAAAAGTTTAACATTATGATTCATGAACTTAAATAGTTAAGTAATTAACGAAACGAATTTTTACAGCATAGGCAGCATCACTTTATCTTTCTCTCAATCGAGTAGAGGTTGAGAAAGCAAAAGTGAGCTGATTTATATGTAGTGAACGTTTTATTTAACCACCCAGTTCTATCCACGCATAGACTGTCCGCTTTCTGTTTGACCGAGTCTTAATGCGATGTAATATTATACAATGTCTATTGCGCGAATATTAAAAATCTCTGACTTCTCACGACCTTTTAAAGTACAAATATAAAAACGAACTACCGAAATATTAATAATATATTACATTCAAATAAAGGAAATCATTCATGAACGAAAAATTTAAATTCATAACCTAAACTACCACCGTGTTGTACACAAACTACAAACTGAGGCAAAATGGAATTAATGCACCTGAGGCTTAAGGCGACCAAACAGTGTTACCGTTATTTTAAGTTAATAATCCCTATATTTTAATAATTTCCGAACTTCAAATTAAAATTATAGAAGCCGATTAAGATAATCCAACCGTTACCATACGTAATTATTATTCACCTAATATTTTTATACACATATTTACTATATTTTTATTATTCTCTATATTAAATAATTGCCCTAACTTTAATATAATCTGAAAAGCAAGAAAGACAATATATTAATGCTAACATTTTTTTAAACATTTATTTGCCTTAGTAGTTGATCTTACTATTTATATATAAAGTAATTTTACTATAAAAAACGAATTTTTATAATTCTTGAGTAGTTGCATATGGTAATTAGAAAGGCTCACTTTTGCGATATTTCGACCCCTTCCTTGGGTCATTTTAAAACTAACTAACTAGAAGATTAAATTTTGAATGTTTTTAAAAAATTCTTATATTTGTTGAATCTTACTAATTCTCGTAATTTTCACCTGAGCTCAGATAATGTGGATTTGACGTTTTTATACAACAGAGTTTACTCGTTTTTTTTTTAATTCTAGAATCATTATGACGCTTGGTTTAAATAGGGTTTCGAGGTCGTCCAGTGGCGTATCCAGCGGCAAAGTCTGGGGGGGGGGGCACATTCTAAGTCAGTTTAGATTATGGGGGGGGGGGGGGGAATTCGTAGTGGTAACAAGAAAAGGGAACTACTTATTCAACAAAGCAGCTCCCCCCCCCCCCCCCCCCCCAAAAAAGTACAACTAATAAACAAAAAAAAACTCCGCGCCCAGTAACAACAACTCTTTTAGAAAGTATTCGTAGTAGAATAGTACATAACGCGTCGAGTGCGGAAAGTAGCATTTTGCATACGAGTGTGGAGTTTACACCCGAGCGACAGCGAGGGTAGTAAAACCAAACGAGCAATGCAAAATGCCTTTTTCGCACGAGTTGCGTACCGTACTTTATCTACGATTGTTAGATTTAAATAATAAATATAGAAAAAAATAAACTTGCTGTGTGTAAGTTCGTATCTCTCTCTTGATAAAGATGGCATTAATTCTTGAGTTGTATTTTTGCCGAATTAATTATTTCTGGAGGAGTAATATTTTCCACATTTTCATCAAATTCACTTGATTCACTCATTGTTTTTCACTAAAAACTATATAAACAGTTACTTTAATAAAACAACAGCAAATTAGTTGTGTTAAATGTAAACAAACACGCTAATCGTGCGTAAAGCTGGAAGAATTCCTCTTCTTTACCGCCCTAGGGTGGTAAAGAAGAGGAATTTTTCAGAACTATGAGACGCGCATGCGCAATGATTACAAGTACGTAAGACACACGTACGTAAGTACGTGTGTACACACAAGTACGTAAGTACACTTTCTAAGCATCTAAACAGAGATACAATGTTTATATTTCGTATCAGTCGTAGATAAAATATTATGCTGATGCTTACAGCAGTACAATATCTTACTGTAAGTCATGGGCGTCACCTGGAGTTAATTATTGTGGGGGGATTTTTGGGGGGGGGAAATTTTGAAAATAAAAAACAGCGCTTTTATGCATTTCTGAGGTGAAATTGAATATGAGGTAAATGTAAAAATGTATTAAAAAAAAATATACAGCAGAATTTTGTTTTCTTACTCTATTGGGTCTGGAAGGGGGGGCACGTGCCCCCTGGCCCCTCTGGATACGCCGCTGAGGTCGTCCTAGAAACCCTTATGCTTTTGGTAGTTCGTCCGTCCGTCGCATCTTGGTTTATATCTCCCGACCTACTAAAGCTATAGACTTTAAATTTGGTATACAAGTTAAACTTTTTTGCCCAAAAACAGAAAAACTATTGCGTACTTAAACACTCCAAAGTTCTGCAATCTGTGATCAATTGCGAATAGATCGCAATATTATATATTTTTTGTAATTTTCAAGTTAGGTATCATTTCAAAGGTATTGAAATGTAGATGCACTACCTCATTAGGATAGGTCCTAAATAAAGGCGAAAATAATTCATAAATATAAATATATATCTCTGTGGTCCAATGAAATTTCCGGGAGTTGAAATAAAAAAAAGTAAAATTTTAGAAATTCTGGGGGCCGTTACTATAGAGCCCCAAATGTTTTATTATTTGAAAAAGCGATTTGGGTATTGAATTTTGGATCACAAAAATATATCGTGTTTCCAAAATGGCGGCCATTTTACCCCCCAAAAAATTAAAACAAAACGCAAAACAAAATGTCCCCCCCTCCACGCTACCCCATTAGGACAAGTCCTAAAAATAACGCAAAAATACTAAAATATGCATCTCTGCGGTCCAATGAAATTTCCGGGAGTTAATATAAAAAAGTCATTTTTTAGGGGCCGTAACTCGGGAGCCCCAAAATTGTTATTAAATTCGAAGTTGGGTATCATTTTAAAGGTATTGAAATTTGGTTCCCAAGAATATATCGTGTTTCCAAAATAGCGGCCATTTTACCCCTAACAGATCAAATAAGTGCATATCGAAGATAGTAAAGGATAATGAATTATAATATACATGCACACCTTGTTTCTTAAAAGTGTAACTTTTTATACATATTTCTGTAAAATAATAATAATAATAATAATAATGTACTTATGAATTCTTATGACCGAAGAAACCCTTTTTAGGTAGGTACTTGCTGGAAAGTACTTAACGGGATTTTTTTTTTAATTTTATTATTTACGGACATATTATCAGAGAGGAAATATTGCCTTTTTGCTAAAATAAAGATTTCCAAAAATCTGCACATTAATTTTTTTGTGTAACATTTGATATTGGGGTTTGATACATAAACTTATTTCTTTTTTTAAGTTTAATTCAAAAAGATTAATTTATTGTGATACTATAAAATTAAAAATTAAACTACAATTTTACTTTAAATAATTTAATTAATGAAGATTCAATGAGTGATTGCTAATTATCAAGATATGAAAAAACTACGTCCGATTTTTTTTATAATTAAAGATAGTATTAAAACATGATACATTAATAACACCTGATAATAACTGATAACTGTTTACATTAATTAATAAATTCCTTCTTTTAAAAAAGTGGCGCTAAAAGAGTCTTAATGAAATCAGCTTATTTTGGTATGTGTATAACCTTATTTATATAAACAATGTGTATACTTTAATTAAATTGAAGAGCTCTCTTAAAATTTCATTCATGTTTTGAATTTTACTTATTATCTCTTTGAGCTTATCTTCATTCTTTTCTCACTATCTCTTCTATTGTTTAGCTCTTACAGAGTAAAGAGTTACAATAACCTTGTCTTTGACTTTTTATTTTGGTACTCAATTTTTCTTATATATTTCAAAGATATCTACTTTTTTATGTTTAGATGTTCAAACTCAATTGTAAGATCCATATTTTAAAAATATTTTTATATGTTAAATTAAAAAAATACATGTGGTGTCGCGAGACACCCGGTAGGAACGAAGCTCTTTATGCTTTTCATTGAATTTAACTTATAAAATCACACCGCTAAGTATACGATGCTAACTACTTGCTACTCTTGCTTATACATGGAAAAGGCTAGAAAAGAGGAAAAATTAAAAGTAACTAACTATTAGTACTTAGTAGAGTAAAGGAACTTCTTTGTTACAAATAATAAAGAGATAGTTAGTGTAAAAAAAATTGTACAGTTTGGAGAAAAATTGCTCAATTTTCTGTTTTTAGTAAGTAGAAAATAGCTTTCTGTAATTGCTTAAATGTGACATAATCATTTACCTCATAAGCCATTCAACCCAACATCCAATTCAGGAACATACCTCCCTGACGGAATAAAATATTTCAAAAGGGATTACATGATTTAAAAGTTTATTTTTTTTTGTTGGGATCCTCTGTCGATACAAACGCCAGCGGGCCTGGCAGAACCTTGCCCTTTGAAGAGGGTTCTACCTGAGGCATGAGGAAAAGAGGTGCCGACTGCGAAAAGGGTGGGCTTGGATCCACTGGGGATCCAACTACCATTAACCTTAGCCTGGCATGGATCCATAGTGGATTCGGAACCAAATCGATGTTGGAAATATTAGGTTTAAAGGCCCATTTACACTTTGATTAGTGCAAGTGTTTAGTGAAATTTTTCTTAAAAAAATTACTTGGACACTAACTTAAACCTGAAGCAATGTGTGGAGGATGGGGACATATGCTTGCTGATGAAGGATCAGGTATTATATATATTTACTTAACACTTACACTAAACACATGGTGTCCAAATGGGTTTAGTGTTTTTATTAAACACTCGCACTTGCACTAATCAAAGTATAAATGGGCCTTTAGTCTGTTTATGTCTGTTTAAAATAAAGTTTATAGTATATTATCTTTATCTCTTTTATGACAGTGTTTAAGTTTGAGCGGAGCTGGAAGTGAAAAAGAAAATGAAAATATGAGAAAAGAAATGCTTGCAGTACACCCTGCCTTAGCAGATGAATATGTAATTTGCAGTGATACTGTTGGACCTATATTTACTACTAGTGACAGTGGTAAGAAAATTACATATAATAATTGTACTACTAACCGTAATTGTACTACTTATTACATTACTAACCTCATACAATTAGGTTTACTTATAATGAAGACATAAATGTGTTTGTAAACATCATAACTATTGCTAGATAACAAGCTACCTACTTTAGTTGTATGGTCTTTCGATTAAGCATTTAAAAATATTTTTCCTAAAGAATGTTTTATGCAGAATTGATTTGCAAAAAGAGCAACTGTTGTTTTAAAACCAGACCTGCCAATGTTCATGCTCTGAAATTTTGACACGACTAAATACATTACTTTATATGACATGCCGAACTCGATGGATAATTTGTACTGCTTTCCATCCCTATTTGTCAACTGTTTCTTTTGGGGTGATACCGGCATGCCCTTTCATCCAAAGAAACACTACTTTTTTACTTAACAACAGTAAATAATGGTTAAGGCAAACTATTTCTCTGAAAAGGTAATTTTTTAAGAATCCCGATGTTTTATTATTTAAAGCCAGAATTGTGAATATGACAAATCGACTATTGTCCAAGTCTGAAATATGTTTCAAAGCTTCGACTATAGCAGTTAATTCAGCTGAATAGCTTAAACAATATTTGTTTAGCTTAAAGCATCTGCTGACGTTAGTAGTTCGATTGAAAAAGGTACACCCAATATTGTCAGAAGAATTACGGTAAAGATGTAAAAATTATCTGGCCTTCGGTACTGTACGTCGTTCCAAAACATTGAATTTCTGATAAACCCTGGGTATTTAGAATAGTCATGTAGTTCATAAGCTCTCTCATAATTATTTTTAACTAAGTGTACATCGGCCGTGAATTAAATAGAAATTGAGGATCATGAGAATCAGCCAAAAGTAAATTATCAAAGTTTTAGTTAACTGATGTTTTGGAAAACATTATTTCCTTTTTTTGAAGTATCAAACAATTGTTTATACATTCACAAAGGAAAATAAATTATTTACTCAGATTTTTTACTTTTGACTGATCCTGGCAATTTTCAATCTATAATTATTATTATTATTATTAACAATTTTAGGAGGTGTAGTCCTCATAGCTGGAACAGGATCAAATTGCCACTTAATAAATTCAGACAAAACTGAAGCAATGTGTGGAGGATGGGGACATATGCTTGCTGATGAAGGATCAGGTATTATATAGTTATTTATACTTTTTAATGTACAAATAGGCAAAAAGAAAAGACTTTGCACATCACATTTATTGTTGGGATCATTAGTCTCAAAAAGTCTTCACCTCTCTGGTAATTGAATACAGATTATTAATGATTTTAGATGTCAAGATTTATATTTTAGGGAAAGGGTCTTAAGCCTCTCAGACCTAATGATCCTGTGTTCTATATTACTGCCGATTATAAAACCAAATTCAGTCTATTTATTATTAATATCATTTGAGATTGCTAGTTCACTTTTTACTTTATTAACTTATATTTTTTTTTGTTCCAGCATATTGGATATCACATAAAGCATTAAAAATTGTATTTGATAGTGAAGATAACATAGAACCAGTTCCACATAATTATTCAACTGCTGCAGTGTGGAAAGCAGCACAAATTTTTTTTAAAATTAAAGAAAGGTAATTTTATTTTGAAAATGTTAATATATAATTTTCTATGTATAGATTAATTTTTTCTAAAAAAAAAATGGATAATGGATATCTATATTTTGTTTTATTTTAGACGAGAGATTTTACCACATATGTATAGCAATTTTGACAAATCAAATTTTGCGAAATTTTGCAAGGAGTTATCGGATGTGGCTAAAAGTGGTGATCCTTTAGCAAAATGGCTTTTTGAAATTGCAGGACGAATGCTTGCCAAATACATGATTGCCATCTCAAGAAAAGCATTACCAGTAAGAACTATTATTCTATCTATTCATTAATAAGTAATTTATGAAAACAATTTTTTACTGAAATAATCATGATGAAATTATTCAATTGTTCCTTGTAGTTTTTCAATTCTTAAGTAGTGATATTTAAACTTCTCCTTGGGACATTTTCAAGCTGATACCGCATAAGTGAGCTTTTTTAATTCCTTTTATACCTAATTAATCAAGAAATGACATTGTACATTTTTTTTCAGCTTATGTTGCTATTTCATTTAGCAACATATACTTCCCTACTCAAGAATTAAAATAATTGTTATTTTCTTTTAGGTAATGCTGAAACAATCAGGAGGTTTACCAGTTGTATGTGTTGGGTCAGTGTGGAAAAGTTTTGACCTTCTCCGAGCTGGAATTGCTAAGCAATTAGATGAGGATTGCACATTGAAAGAATTATCATTACTTTCACTAAAAGTTGGATCAGCAACTGGTGCCGCCTATATAGCTGCCGATCATATGAACTATCAACTACCGAGAAACTACGCTGAAAACTTTTCAGTATTCTATCACTACAAGAGAAACTGACCAATAGTAAACAAAACCAATAAGCATTTATACATTTCGGACCATTTGCTAATAACAGAAGAGTCAAAACTATTTTTGAGCAAAATTTAATTACTTCAAATAATTTAATAAAATAAAATAGTAACATAAAAAAAACACCATTAATAATTAAATAAATAAATGGGTTATTATAACTGAAACAATAAATGCCTGAAATATTTAATGTTTATAATATATATCTAACTCAGGAAAAATTGTAATAAGTGAAATTTAACATTAGTGTATTTTAGTACTTGAACTAAGGAGCTACTTATTATAATTTCTTTATGTTATAAAATTTTACCTACGGGTAAAAAAGTAATTATGAATAAGGCTGTTCTAGGGAACAAGTGGGGGGGGGGGGGGGGGGGGGTGGTTGTTCATCACAAATAAAAGGTAAAAAATCTTTTTTGTAATTGAAAACTAAAAATTAAAATTATTCAAGTATACTTTAAATGAATAAATAAATTCATTAGCAAACCACAGCTTTTTTTTGCCATTTAATTATAAATATTTGCGATGTAACATATGTATGGTAATTGAGCATCTCTTTTTTGGTCCGTTTCTGCCAGGTGGGTCGAATATTGAATTAAATTTAAATTTTATTTATTTCTTACGACTTTGCTACAACTACTATACAACGAAGATACTTAATTATAGAACTATCTACTTATAGATAAAATATAATAATTTAACATTAAGGAACTTACATAAATTTAGGTTCAAACCAGAGTCCAGTCTCTGTTTCCTTGGAGTTGCCTGAAAAAAATAAAAATTAGTTACATAAAGAAAGTAATATTGTGTACTAATCTATAACTTATAGGATTAAAAAAAGCTTAATATATTTAGGTATTCGTACTAATTTAATTGCCAATACATAAGATGTAAATGGTTAAAATAAAATTAAAGATTACAATATTTTGTAATAATTAATAAATATTACCCACCACTGACCACAATAATGTTGGAAGGGTATTTTTTTTTTTTTAAACTTCAAATAAACTAAATAAAAATAAGACTATTGATACTATCAAATCGATAAATCCTTTTTAAATATATATATAAATAAATCCAAATTTTTTACTGCCTAATTTTTAAGTACCTAGGTAAATAAATCATAGGTGTACTGAAACTAATGCTTAAGCAGGAAAAAAAGAAAAGGTCTTATAAAAACATTATTTAGAAAAGAGTAAACTTGTCACAAATGTGAAACAATACTCTTGTTAATCTGTGGGACCTGAGGAAGGAAATCAGATCAATGAAAGTATTATTAAAAAAAAAGAAAATTTCCAGTAATTAAAATTTAATTATTTTGCCAGCTTTTGAGTTCTCAGCCATTATCAGTACCTGTTTGATTCTTCAAGTTTCTCCAACTTAATTTTCAAAGCATTGATACCAATTTTACTTTTGAGGCTATTCCACATTGATCACTGACTTATTTCTCTGCCTATTTAAACGGCATAACACTATTTAAACGGTTCCAATGGGCACAACCCTTTCCTTTATTTATCAAAAATTTCCTTTATTTGTCAAAACTATTGTTTATGAAATCAAAGTATAATTTTGTAGACTTAAATGCCATATTGAAAATTTGAAAAATACTGCCAAACTTGGAGGCTAAATCCGTGGATTCAAAGCTCAAATCCTGTCAGGGGATGAATTTTTACTTGTCTTATTAATTAAAATTGAGATTGACATAATTTTTAATTTTCTTAATAACTAGAAACTTACTTCACCATGTGTGCAGATTATTGTTCCTCATCACCCAATTTTAGCAATGGGAGTTCTGTTCTAAGCAGTTTAATTTTTTCTTTTTTGATTTATCCTCTTTGCCTTTGAAGATCCGTCCTCCCTGTAAGACAGCAGGTTCTCTTTTGATTATCACCAAGAGAGATGAGAGCCTTTTTTCACCTATAATTTTGTTGCAAAGTTCTCCTCTGCCATAGGTGTGTAGAGGTCTTCACCGAAACCCTGGCAAGGGGCCCTTACATGGTACTATCAGCCGGAGCCAGCTGATCCAAGGTTTTTTAAAGAGGTGTTACTCCTCTATCACTCACCCTTTACCCTGGCTTGTGACAGGCAGAGCCTGGCCTCCCATAACTTGGGCCCAGGTTGGCGGGTTTAATAATCTAATAAAATAGTTTTGAAATAGGATTTTATAAGTTGAATAACTCATTTCCAATTTTTTTTTTAAATGGCTCAACACTATTTCATTCACATACATGCATCCTAACAACTAAATTTGTATTTCTTATTGACTTATAATACTGGAGTTTTAGAACAAAAGTCCAAGGGTTTAATATAAATGTTAATAAATAATGTGTGATACTTTACAAGGGAACTTAAGTACAATTAGAAATCATTTAAATAAATTAACAACAAATTCTGCAAATATAACTATTATAATGATCATACACAATGCTCAGGTACCCTCGGAGAAAGCTCTATTGAATAAAATTTTAATCTTTGAAACTTTCCTCAGGCTAACATCCAGAATAATGCATCACCAACTTAAATAAACAACTTTTAAATTCCATTAAATATAAAACTATTAATAATATAGGATAATTGACGTGAATTAAATTTAATTGTTAAAATAATTTTATAGGTATATTTTTGTATGTGATTGAAATTTTCTTCATTTATAAATTTATAAAATGGAACAGGATAATTTTATACTTGTAATTTGTTAATATGTAATAAAAAAAAATGTATATTTTTTTACTAATAGTTTTTTTTCTATACCTATTTTTTAACCACCAACACAACATTAGGTCATAATAGGAAGGAGAGATAACCACTTAATTTATCAAATCTGCCTAATCTTTAGAGTAAAATATATCTCCTTTCTCTTGGAATTGAACTAGAATTAGATGTCTGCATTTGGAGAGTAGTTTTAGACACATGCTACACCACTGAAAGTAATCACCTAATATCCTCTTACTTATACAGTATGGAACAAACGTAGAAATCTTGAAGTTTTATTTATTTATTTGCAAACATTTTTTAAGAGTCCTCTGCAGCTTTAGCCACGAGAGAGGTGCTCTTGTATATAAATATACTGTCTATGAATAAGCTACTTAAAATAAATAATATTAAATATAAATTAAGTAATAGTTAAAACAGAACATTAAAAAAAGGAAAAAAGAATAAATAGTTGACAAGGTTACAAATATTTCCAAGTAATATCTACAAAAGAATAACAATAATAAATAATTAAAATACATAATAAATAATAAAATTTAGATAAAATAAACAGTAAATTAATATAAAGGTAACTAAAATTGCTAATCCAGCGCAAACCACAGACGTTCGGAAAACAAAAAAAGGACGTTTCAAAGGTGGGAGATGGTTTTAATATTAGAAGAAGAGATGGGAAGGGTATTAACAGTGGACACACAATGGACTAAAGGACTTTGGTCAGAAGAGATTGACTGCGTAAACACTTAAGAAGAAATAAAGCTTGGAAAGCAGATCGCCATCGATAGAGAGATAAGAATTATGAACTTTTTTAAAAAAAAAAATAACGAAAATTACAAAAACGAATACAACGGCGTTGGACTTTTTCAATGATATAGGTTATTTGTCTGATTTAGGTTATTCCAGTCGGGCACAGCATATTCAACACTAGGACAGACAATATATTTATATGAGGAAATAAAACAATCAAGAGACAAATCATGACATATATTGGAAACGAGACCAAGGAGTTTATGGTGGCTTCAGCGGATTTATATTTGGTATGGTCTAAAAGGTGAGTATATTATCAAGATTGATTCCAAGGTCACAAATTTGATCGGAGCCACGGAGCCAGGAATTATATATGCAGTGTTTGTACAAGCAGATGTAAAATACTCAGGTATTTTGGTATAAAGACCACGAACATTTGATTTTTTTAAACATGATTTTAAACATATTTATAGCGTCTGACTAACATCAAGCCAGAAATTTGTGTATAAGTAAATGTTTTGGTGCCTTTTAAGAATATGTGGTCGGCTAAGTTCGTCTGCGGGACATAGCTTGGCAATAGGCATTTGAAAAAAACAAACCGGTGGAGAGGGGCCATGTCTGCCCTTTTTGGTGAACAATGGGATTTTCATGATCCTGAGTACCAGGGCCGGATTTTCAATTTTCGGGCCCCCCCGCGAAAAACTCCAATGGGCCCTTAACCTACCCAGGCCAGGTCCTATTCGGAAGGGGAGGGGGGAGGGAGTTTACACTACAACCTAATTACACGCACCGCATTCATTCTTCATCTCAAATTCGCTTTTGAACCACCTCGCCGAAATAAGAAAGAGGTAATTTCTAAAAAAAAAAAAATGCTTATTCCTAATTATTAGGTCTTCAGGGTATTAATAATTCCAAAGTCAACCTATTTTTGGCGATATTTCACCTCCTTTGAGGCATCTCCAGGCCTAAAAGAAGATTTTTTATTTTTTATATCTAGATTAACTAAACATACATTACACATTACATTATCTTTATACAATACAACATATTGACACAACTTTTAACAATTTCCCCTTAAACATTACTTGATTTATTTTCTTTTCTGACTGTTCTCCTGCAAGGAAAAAAAAGAACTAGGAAAATAAATTAAGTTAGGTTTAGAAGATTTTGTTAAAGGTTTGTCTACTGTCATATGTTATTATTTATTGGAACTAAATTCCTTGTGGCTCGTTACAGCGCCTGGAGCCCAGGAGTGAATCCGAAAAATACCGTAACAAAACTGAAATCGACCCATGTCGATAACTTGAGCCAAAGTTGACCGATGTGGAAGGCATGTTTATTTTAGCAACGGTCGCGTAAACGTTCAAATGTAAAATTGAAATTTTTGGACGGGAAAAATTCTAACTATTCTATTCAATGAGTCATACAACTTTTTTAAATTTTTTTTTTTTAGTTAAATCAACACCGATAGTGCTTTGAAGTGTTAAGCCAAAAACGGATTGTCTTTGGAGTTATTAATGCCCTAAAGACCTAAATAAGAATATGTAGTATGGAAATGAAGTGTAATATACTGCGAATATCTCTCAAATAAATAGAAATGCAATTAACCTCCTCACAATAACAACAATATTATACCGGGGGTCCTATAACTACTCCCCTTCCATATTAACTTTTGTAATATTTCAAATAAAACATTTCTCAAGCTTAACCGAAAATGAGGTCTTACATTTTTTTCGTTAGTCCTTTTCGAAGATACCCATTTTATCGTTTAGGTAAGATAAAAACTGAGCTGATTCAGTTATTATGTATAATGGCCAGTGATATTATATATCAGGGCCGCTGAGAGGATTTCTGGTCCCAGGGCAAGTTAGCATCTAGACCCCTTTGAACAAACAACGGCTGAGGGTCCGGTGGAGGATTTTTTTAAATTTAAGTGAAAAAGATGAGTTTTAAGGATTTCTGAGGGCAAGTTTGTCCTTACAGGAAAAGAGGTTTGGCGCGGGGACGAATTTTGAAGTTTAACTAAGGTGGGATAAAAAACACAAATGATTAAGTTTTTTTGTAGCAGGCATAAGCTTAAAAATTGCATTACAAGTAAAAAATGTAGAATGTATTAATATCAGTTAATATGATTTGTTAGTCAGTTTCTCTCCTTTAAATTAGCATTGACCATATTGAATAAGGTAAAAAAATCACAAAAATCTAAGTAACTAAATTAAACAAAAAAATTAAAACTTCCGTACTCATAACACGTTGGGAAGAATTTTAAGTTTATCACAATCAGTGGCATACATCGGGCAGTGGGCCCCTCGCCAAAAAAAATTGAATAAGCAAAAAGCTGAGATGATAAGCAAAAAAAAGAGAAACATTTGCGTTCAGCACTCAATGGGGCCCCTGACAAAGGTATATGAGTATAATTCCAGTTAAGATTTAATTATACTCTAAAAGGGCCCCTATCAACATTGCGGTACAAAGATTGTAGTTCCATGTTTTTTTATTTGTGGGCCCCCTGGAACCGGGGACGTGCCCAAAATTCGGGCCCATAGCTACGCCACTGATCACAATATCCTTCTTACCTTTTTTGTTGTAAAAAAAAACCTTTTTCAACATATCTGACTGGGCCCCCCCGGACTGTGGGCCCCCCCGCACCGCGGGGGCTGGCGGTAGCTATATCCGGCCCTGCTGAGTACTAAATTAGTTAGTAGACCAAAAATCAAGTTGATGGCAGTTTGTCCCTTGATAGGGGAACACTTTGATTTGGAGTAATATTTGACTAACTAACCTATTAAGTGACTAACTACCATCAACTTGATTATTGGTCTACTATCTAAGTTCATACTCAGGATCATGAAAATCTCATTGTCCACCAAAAAGGTATACATATTCTTAAAAGACACCAAAACATTTACTTACACACAAAATTCTAGCTTGATTTAGTTAAGACTCTTTTTTGCACGCTATCTCCTGGACTATTATACATTGTAGGCATCCTTCAACAATATTGACTGTGCAATGGGAGATCAACATACACAAGCAGCATGAATACTCTGTAACTCATAAAAAAAGATTGCAGTGTCACATATTTGCTGTAGAGGTGGGGGCAAGAGGATTTACTGCCAATTGAGTATATTTTTGTTGTTGAAGAACTTAGGGTTGGCTTGTAACCACTTCTATGACAGGGGCATCTTAAAGGTTCATATTGCATTTTGATCAGGTTCATGAAAATATGGTGAGGGGAGAAAATTATGGGTGCATAATAGCTATTTACGTACCTAGAGCAGTAAGTGCGTTATTACAGGCCGAGGGCGAAGTTTGAAAGCACGAGTGCGTTTAACGCCAGAGGCCTGTCATGTCGCTTACTGCTGGTGGTGCGTACACTATTTTATCTCCCACCACATGTAAACTAATTACTAAACATGCAAACTATTTTGCCGTAAACTTCAAAACAATAAATGCATATTAAGGTTACATCAGTACCAAAACAAACCGGAGTTATAAAAATATTGATTGTTACTAATTGAACAGCTGACGCAGAGAACTACTAGCGCTTCCTGCACGCCGTGGCCAGGAAGCGGCCACTTCTCAAAATAGCAGCCTGTAAAGATAAAGCATGCATTTTTACAGGCCCCAGGGCTGTAAAATGGAACTTTACCGGCCGCTCAGGATAGGAATGTTTACAAGTGGTGGGCAATAACTCATGTTTATAAATGGTGGCCAGGTCTCATGTCCGAGGCCAAATGGCACATGTTATGAACAGGGGAGTCCTTTTGGAGGAGTGCACCACACTTCACAATTATTTTGTCTTGATAAAATTTCTGAACTATCTTGATGCAAGTATATAAACACAATGTATCCAAGTGCGCAGTAGTCTTTATACAGTTTAATTTGTGCCTTGGAACTAAAAAACGATTTAAAAAAAAGTTTCAATGTCAAAATTGAATCATTGGTAAAACTTAAGCATATGAGGCGGTTTATAGAAAAGATGACGGGCCTCACTCCAACGTATTTTTTTGACAAAGGGATATCAACTCTATGGCACTTCTTTAGATTGTTACTCCCCTTATAAAGAAAACAGAGGGGAGTAAAAATCTAAAGAAGGTGGGCGGAATTTTCTTCTTTAGACTGCTAATCCCCTTATAAAACCAGAAGTGAGATATTCCTTTGTCCCAAAGTAATTTGACTAAAAATCCTTTTGTCTCACTAGTTATTTAGTCAGTAATTTATATTCTAAAAAAAAAAAAAAAAAAAGGGCAGTAACTATTTAAAGAAGTACCAACTTTCCTATGAACAAATCACATACAATTATATAATTTCAATAACAATATATAATTTCTCAAATGTTTAAATCATACAAATGTAATGTTTGACAAAGGAATATAAACTCTCAATAAGTGTATAAATTAAGCAAAGTGGTGCCGCCAAGCGATTCTCAACCGTATCATCTCCTTCAGTTCAGCTGGATCTTTTAACACCAAAAATATTATTTTGTCTTAGACATTGGTAGTTTATGAATAACAAAATCCTAGCATAAGGGATTGCCATCAAGAGAGGTTGTCCTTGCAATAAAAAGTAGACATTGAATAAACTCCATCCATGAGCCAATATAATTTTCACTGAAAATTGACTGGTTTTTTTTAGTTCCAAGGGAGAAATACATATTTAGTGGTTGTGGTCCAGTAAAAATAACCATTAGTAAAGATTATTATTTATTGACAAACCTAAGAATATTAATATTACTTGTTTAATTAAATTCAAATTGTTTAATTGATTATAAAAGATACACGGTAAATCAATAGTAATTTACTAAATTAAATTGAAGAATGAAATAATTACTATAACCATATACAAAGAATTAAAACAAAACCCTTTTTTTTATTTATCACAATACCAAAAAAATGATCGAGCATAAAATAATAAAATTAGATTATGCTCTAATTTATACTCATAATTTATTACTAAGTTTAAACACAAATAATAAAGTATAAAAGTTTTTTTGTTTTGTTTTTTACAGTGCAGAAAATAAAAATATATAAAAATGACTTTGTAAATAAAGATTGATCAATTCCTCACACAGAGAAGTGAGTTCAAATAAGAAATCAAAGAGATAAAAGAAATGGAATTAAGATAAAAAAAATCTCACTTTTTAAAAATACAATTCATAAATGACAATTTTTGACACCTGTACAAGTAACAGGTAAACATAATAATTAAAAAAATATATATGAGGAATTAAAAACAAAACAAAATCTATTTTTTTTTATATCACAATACCAAAAAAATTATTGAAAATAAAATAATAAAATTAGATTATGCTCTAATTTATGCACATAATTTATTATTAAGTTTTAACTGATAAAGTGTTTAATTTATGATAATTTTAACCTTATGATTATATTTATTTTGATTTTTTAATAATCATATGGTTTATTTTTTTTCTCAGAAAAAAAAAAAATATGGGTGGGGGTTGAGTTTGTTTAGTTTAGGTCAGTAGTGCAAGTGGAAAGGAAGAGAACAGCACTCAAGAAGAGTCAGCAAGGCTGGAAGGAGTCAAGAGTCGAGAAGGGTGAGACAAAGAGTTGAGAAAAGGTGTTGAAAAGGAACTGCGGAAGCAAGAGTAAACAACCTTTATCGACGTTTAGCTGAACCTCGACCAAGATGACTGCCGAAGATACGACAAAGCGTAATTATTATTAATACATAAATTCATAAAGTATTAAAATCCATTACATTTTTTTATTTAGATAAATAGAAAATATCTAAAAGGTATATTGACGGTAGATAGAAAATACCAAAGGTACCACTTAACTTGGTGATACAACTAAAGATGTATTTTCTCTTGCACAAAATAAACACAAAAGTTCATATAAATATACATTTAAAATTAATTTAAACATTTGTTGAATTAATAGAATTAAGTCACTTCAATTTTTTATAACCAAGTGATACACCACAAATTTGTTCACCTTTGCAGATTGGTGAGATAAATAAAAATGGGGTTACTGCTTTGAAAAGTTACTCTGACTTACATCTTGATACTAAATTAATTTGAGAGATGTTTGTAAATGAATTATTTTTCAATATAGTGGTATGCAATTCTGAAACAAATAACATTTTTGTAAAACGATTTAACTTAATCAGGAAGCAGTTAAGATTATTCTGAGATTTACCCTTAGGGCTCATTCACACTGGGATTCCGGAATGCGATTCACGAATGCGATTCGTGTATGAGATTCAAAAAAGTATCAAGATTCAGTATCTCGGCGGCTTCTCTCCCCCCCCCCCCCCTTTCCTAGTTTGATCCCACTTTTATTATGCACTAACATATATGTATTTAATTTTTAAATAATTAATCATATTATATTCATAATTAACCTATTTTATTTAACGTAAATAAAACGATTGAAAAAAATAAAAATATTATTAAATAATGTATTACATTGATTCATTATATATTTATATAATTAAAATATTTTATACAACGTAAATAAAATTATTTATAATAAAATATTATAATTAATGATATTACAGTAATTATTATGAATTTATAATTAAAATATTTTATTTAAAGAAAATAAATAGCCAGAGGATTGAAGCGGAATGCGATTAGGAATCGCCTAGTCTGAATGGGCCCATATAGTTCAATGTATCATGAGCCGCTTTCTAAGAAGAATTCTAAAAAGAATCGAGGCGGCTCACGGGGAAGGGATACTCGATTTGAGAATCTCATACGAATCGCATACCGGAATCGTAGTCTGAATGGACATAAGCATAATACATAGGCTGCCTGGTATCATTAGAATCTTCGATTCGTGAATCGCATTCCGGAATCTCTAGTGCGAATGAGGCCTTATTGTGAACTGAAGAGATTCTTTTTGAATTTCTTTGGAAATCGATTTAACTGAAATTTAAACCAATACATATCTTGAATCAAATAAAATTCAGGAAGTGGCCCAATCTGGCTCTAAAATAATTTTAAAATACTCTTAACAACAAGGACTGGTAAAAAAAAAAAATAAATAAATAAAGATCTAAACTTCTGGTTCTGGGTGAGCAATAAAGATAAGAAAGAGAAAAGGCAGTCAAAGAAATCCTTTAAAAATAGTTATTTGATTTAAAGTTCATACCTTAAACCTTTCATAATAGATCTGACACAACTCATACAGTTTTTCACATCAAAGGTTGATGATGTTCTCTGGTATTAATGTGTGGTCAATTTTCACGGGAAAGTACCTGTACAGTTTTGTGGGTATTTTAAATGTCGACTTTTTTAAAAAAAAAAAAAATGTTTTCTCCTTGAAGCAGTTTCTTTAGACAGAGTATGAAAAGTTAAACAGTTAAAAGATAGTGCTATGAAGAAGCATTTTAAATCTGACAGGTAATTGGACAAAGAATATTGGTGCCTATGTCATAAAACAAAGGTGTATTATGCCAATAGTATTTGGTTATAAAGGCGACAAAAGAGAAGCTCAGAATCTAAATAACTAACTCTGTGCGCAACAAACTGCCAAAGGGCTTATATAACTACATACCCAGTAGATGACACGGGGCTAGTGTGTCTCTTCATCAGCTGTATAAACCTTACAATTGACATTCCCAACCAGTTAGTAGCCACTTCACTTAAGAGGTAAATAACTGCAGAAAATAGTTGCTAATATAGTGGAAGAGCATTGGATCTAACAACACTTACTCTAAAAAGTTTTACAAAGATCTTTCGAAAAATAAGCTCTGCCAGAGCTCGTGTTTGCATCCACTACTAAAGCAAAGCTTGTTATTTTCTATTTTGTATTAAATTATGACCTAAAGAAACTATCGTATCTCAATGATTAAATTTTATAAAAATCTATAAGAATTATTTTGGTTTTAGCCGGATCACAGGAAACCACTGGTTTTAATGGACCAGTGGATGCGATGACAGCGGTCGAGGAAAAAACCAATGGAGGTGTGGAAGAGGAGAGTAGCGGAGGAGGGATTTCTGGAGGAGAAGGTGACTCCGCTCTAAGATCTCAGGGATCAAGTAATACACGTACAATCTCTAAACAAGCTCTCAGAAGATCCATGTGGTCTAAAATGGATAGGTAATATACAATTTTGTTCTTTAATGAAACTACTGTATTAAAACATTTATTTATACATCTAATGAGTCTATATGTAACCCTAGAAGAGAAATAGAACACCCAGAGAATTGTTAAGATTATAATTAAATCATATTTGAACTTAAATTTTAAAAGCAAAGTTAAGAAGAAAATGAAAAAATATATTCACTTTTGGCTTTGAAAGACTGACTCCTCTTTTAAGTACAAGCAGACTAGTGATTTTATACCATAGTATTAAGTTTCTTACTTACTCAATTAAGACCTCTTCTAACACAAGGTGTAAAGGTTTGTAATTGGATGAAGAGGTTGAAATCTCCGTAAAGGCAAATCTAATGAGACTGAGCCCTGTTCTGGGTAATAGCTTACTCTTGATGAAATTTAGATGCACATTAAAGTAAGCATATTGGTGTTTCTAAATTCAGGATAATTAATATAAGCGCTCTTATTACCTCCAGCAAAGGCTAAGAAAGATTTAGCTTCACATTCCTAAATAGAGCAGTATTATAAAATAAATATGATGTTCAAGGATTGAATACTTTAGCTAACTATAATTTATTATCTTAATATCATCCACACAATCTATTATTATACTTACAATGTGTTTACAGGCTTGGATTAGTGCTGTTCCCTCGCCCCTGCACGTTTAGGATTCCACACTTCAAAGGTGATATAGATGCTGCTAAAAGGCTCACAGAGTTGGATATATTCTTGAAAGCATCCGTCGTAAAAGTGGGCCTAGACAAGGCTCTGGAAGCTGTAAGACTTCAGATTGTAGAGGTGAATTAGTTTTAAAGAAAAAATACATAAGTTATAATGTTACATTTTTCCCTATTCCCTAGAAATTATGATATTAACCCTCGAGTGCTCACGCTTCGCTTTCATACGAGTTAGGTCCCGCGGGATAAAAAACTACCCCAGAAACTTAATAAATATTACCCATTTTCGGTGTCTGAAATTTAACAAACTTGGAAAACTCTGAGTTTAATTACTAACTTATACTTACAACAAAATAATTTTTATTATAATATTGATAATAATTTTATAGTATTTACATAAAATCAAAATGTGTAAACTCAAATTTTAGGAAGAAAAATGTCATTAAACATTAAAGGAGGGGGAAAATGTCAAGGAGGAGAACTACAACTTAAAAGTTATAGAATTAACATAAACAATACCTAATTAATTGATAACAACAAAGAGAAAAGGCTAAAACTATTGTTGAAGATTTCCCATACCATTAAAACTCTAAATCTTATATTCTGTGCATGTTACAATTTGTGAAGGCTAGGAATCGAAATTACCTCGCAAGAGCACTGAAGGGTTAAAGATAAAAAATTGTTTTTAATATTTTGACCACTTCTATTAAGTATATCTTATTAGAAAAGTGTAAAAAAAAGTAGGTTTATTGGCACTTCTTTAGATTGTTACTCCGCTTAGAAAAAATAGAGGGGAGTAACAATCTAAAGGTGTACGGAATGTTCTTCTTTAGATTTAAAAATAAAAGTGTGATATTCCTTTGTCCCAAAGTTCATTGGACTAAACATCCCTTTGTCTTTATAGTTATTTAGTCAGTCATTTATATTTTTTTAAAAATGTAGGGGAGTAACAATCTAAAGAAGTACCGGTTGATTATTATTTATTTTGTTCACAATAAATAATAATTATTGGCTTCAAAATATAAGTTTTTGCTGTTGATTTTCCCTTTTCTTATCATATAAAAATATATGATAGATGTTACCTTATTTTTATTGTATATATATGCAACTCATTTGTATAAGCCACTAGGCTTAAAAACAAATAAAAAAACTTGAAGTTTGAAGAAAAATATAATATTTTAATATGTGATGGGGGTTACAGATACAAACTCAAAAACTCTCCTCCACTCCATCTGTTGAGTGTGCCTTCCATATCCGCAATACCTCATTTTCTTAATTTACCACAACCACAACCTGTAATGATCACAATTTGTGTTGACCAGGACTTCAAACATAAGCAATAAAAAAAAGGAATGGATGAAAAAAACAAATTTAAACTTATTTTTAATTTGACAAATTATATAGGGATTGAAGAGGGGAGGGAAATGGAAGTATAAATTTAACATTTATAACTTTTTAATAGGGGCGGAAGGAGCTGATAGTTGGGTGTGCAGGACTGCGAGAAGCAGTATTTTTGCATGTTACACCCCCAGCTGTACCAACACGTTTCTCCAATCACATGGCATCCACAAGGGTTGGAATTTGCCACATTGGATCAGCATTGGATTTTACTGACAAGCCAACACCCTGTGCAGATCTCATTGTTGTGGGATCAGTGGCAGTCGACCGTACTGGTATAGTATCAATTTAATTTTACATAACTATAAAGTGGTAGTCTGAGGATTAGGTTGGAAGTAAGAGAGGTCAAATTATCACATCAAAGCAATAAATAACCTCTGGGAACTTAAACATACAGTCAGACCTCATTATAATGAACTTCTGTTCCAACAAATCTCTATAAAACAAAGTTTTTTATTTCCTGCGAATTCTCTATTTAAAAGTGATTCTATAGAAAAAAAATCTATATAACGTAAGTTCTATACAACGAATTTATTTTCTGGAACCATAAATTTCATTGTATGGAGGTCCGACTGAAATTAGTGATTACTGAAATACAATTATGGTACTTTCCCTGAGATTTTTACTGATACAACAAAGAATCATCTAAAAAACTCATACTTTCTTTTAAACTAACTTGAGAAAATTAGATTGATAAAGTCTACTAACTACAGCATTTTACAGAGGTGATTGTAATGAGCCATTTATGTAGGGAGTTAACAGCTTCCCCAAAAAAATTTCCATGACAAGGAACCCTTTCAAACAGGGGGATAAATAAGAGGATAGTAAGTGAAGTTTATCATTTTTTAGTTTTAATTTCTCAAATTTTCATAAAACTTTTATTTCAGGTCGTAGGATTGGTAAAGGAGAAGGCTTTTCAGATCTTGAGTATGCTCTCCTTAAAAAGCTAGGAGGAATAACACCAGATGCTCCTATTGTTACAGTTGTCCATGATATGCAGGTAATAACTTAAAAAGTAATTTTTTCCGTGGTAGGCTGTGAAATAGTAACTTTAGAGCCTAAAAAACATAGCTAAAATCCATTTTTTCATTACATGGACTTATTGTCAGCTACCACGGAAAAAATAGCATATGTTACACGACTGTGAAGTGTTTTTTCTTTATCTTGGCAATATTTACTCTCTCGCTTCGCTCGACAGTAAATGTAATTGCCGTGGTAAAGAAAAAAACTCACTTCACAGCCTAGTAACATAATATACTATTGTTTCAAAGATAAGCTTACTTTTCAATTTAAAAGAAGTCATAATTATTAATATAAAAGCAAGGGAAAATAAAGATAATTTAAATCTTACATAAACAAGTTGATTGAAATACAAAATAAATCGTAGGAAATGAAAGTTTACTGGTTAAATTAGATTAAAAGTTTGAACTTATAGATATGTTGAAATTAAATTAAAATTATGTTAAAAGAAAGTTGTTGTTGAATAAAAAAGGATCTATTATTTTTAATAAATTTAATTGCAGATAGTGGAGAAGTTGCCAGAAGAGGTATTTAAAGGACATGATGTACCATGTGACTGGATAGTGACTCCTACTCAGGTAATCGAAGTGACCCCAAGACGAGAACACCCTAAGTTTTGCTGGGCAGAATTGACCCAACGTAGAACCAATGACATACCCATCCTGAAACAGCTCCTGGACAAAGAAATAGAGTAAATATTGCATTAATTTATACAGTAATAGGTAATAAAGAAGCATGAACCATGCACAGTAGAGTGAAATACATTAAAAATTTCCACAAATAATGAATGATTTATGAACATTATTGGAAGCAGGAAGCATGATGAAACTAGGGGCATGGCTAGACTCTAGGAGCTTATAGCCAAGGAAATGGATTTACCTACCATTTAGGGGCCCTGGGCATCACCCCAGCTCCACCAGCCTAGCTACATACCTGAGTGGAACCACCCAGATGTTATATTAATTTACCCTGAGAGAATGAAATAGAAAGACAAAAATGGATTTTACATTTCAAAAATCATCAATGACTAACTTTGATATATCTAAGTTAGGTATCTTGAAATCCTATTGGCTCACAAACATCACATTGTCAACAACGGAACCAATGTGCAAGCTATAATGATTTTTACTGATATTTATTTATTTAATTAAAACAGGGATGGAGAAAATGTTGTTCTAAAAGAAGAACTAGATGAAGACATAAGAGAGAACAGGGCTAGAAGACAAAGACCAAGACGTAACGGAGGATGGCTTGGTGGTAGAAGGAGAAGGGTAAGTGCACCTGAGCACATGTCTACCGGCCCTAGGCAGCCCATGCAGAGGGACATATCCCTACCACCAAGATCTGCTCCTAGACCAACTCGTACCTTTAGAAGGAAGCGTTTTGCTAGACCCTCAAACCCTATTCAGGTTTGTATTCATGAGTTTTGTTAAAGATGGGGAAAATGCAAATAACTAAAATAGGTGTATTGAAAATATAATTATACCTGGACTGCTGACTAAGATGTTTCGGTGTATAAATTGTTTGGCACTTATTTGAACTTGGTTGCAAAGGTGATATTAATAGTTCAAAGAAAAAGAAAAATCTCTAAAAAATGATCTTTACGTGTTTCGACTTAAACCTGTTGGTAGATAGGCAATGATCTCCCAATTGAATAAGCTTTCTTTTTACAGGGAGGTGATGCAGGAGGCAGGAGAATGAGGCCTAGGCTGGGCTATATGAGACCAAGATATCGTGTAGAATTCAGTCTGAAAGTGGCAGGTTTAACTTGTGGTGTAAGAGTAAGAGATCTAAAGGCAGCATTGAGTGCACGCGGTGTCAGACCACGTGATATATCATGGCTCTCAGGACGTGGTGTGGCTTTTCTTCACTTTGCACGTCCTGCTGCAACTCAACGAGATGCCAATAATATACTGACAGCTTTACAAGATCTCAAAGTAACACCGTCTGATACTACTCAGCCAGAAACCTGTCTCAAGGTGAAGAAAGGCATCAAGTTACTTTAAAACTTACATCACAATAATTATAATAAATTTGGCCCTATTACTAGGAATTATAAAATTTCCCCCATTATAAGGTAGTGGTCCCCTGTTAGTATTGATGCTCTTTAAGTATTGGGTTATGAAAGAGTAAAATAGTGTTAAGATAATTTAATTTAATTGGCTTATTTCGTCCTTTGTAGGCCTGTTATGTGCTCAGTATCCATTATGTTGGTACAAAGATGTCAAAAAAGTTAATAAGAAAAATAAACATACCACTACAGAGTTATAACTAATAAAAACTTAATTGCTAAAAGGTGAATTCTTCAAGGATCTTACTTAATTAAATTAAAAGTATAATTCCTACTACATTTAACAGTTAAAATATAAATAGCATTATTAAACAGGTAACTTTACTCTTAAGCTTGTTTAAGATCTTAAAGAGGGACCACGGTGTCAATGTGGCTTAAATAATTTGTCACCTCTGCTTGGCCATCAATGAATCAAGGGCAGCACAAGGTCGTGGGTTCGATCCAGCACCACAATGCTCTGATTTACAAGCTCACTAATGATCACACCACACCCACTTGGGTAGTAAATTATACAGTAGTATGATGATGAACCAGGGTGTCCAGCAATATTAAAATGTAAAATTCACTCATATTTCAAGGTTTTCTAGGCTCAATTTTATAAAATTCAAGGCTAGCTTTATTAACATTAGTTATTAAAATAGTGATTTATTCACAATTTCTTAGAATTAAAGAAAAAAAATAGTATGAGTTTAGCAAAATAATGTAGATTACTTTTATAATAGAAGAGATTTTATTTTTTGGACTTGTAGAATATTATAGTAGGCTGGATTGTTTATTTGGAATGAAAGTCCTTAGAGAATATATTTTTATTTCTTCAGAGCTTTCCCCGGGAACCTGAGGTTCTTCAGTGATCACTGAGCTCTGATATCATAAAAATAAATATCACTCGAAGGACTTTAATTCCAAATAAACCCTCCAGCCTACTATAATATTAATAGTATTAATTCAACCTAATTACAGCAGTAGTACCCTAGAGAAGTGAAATACAACATACAGTAGTGCATCGATTATCCGAACTAATGTTGTTTAGGGTGGTTCGGATAGTAAAAAAATCAAAATTGTATTGATATTTCTAGACAACCTAGGGTCTTTATAATTCCTGAAATTTTAAAAATTCAAGCATATTTTAAGTTTTTCTGTTATTTTTTCAAAATTCAAGCACATTTCAAGGTTTTTTCAAGCATCCTAAAAATTCAAGCATAATTCCAGGAGTTCAAGGAATTCAAGGCTGCTGGACACCCTGTGAACTCTTTCACAAGGATAGAAAAGTGGTACCAATAAGGAACTAATTGCTAGGTTCAAACAAATGATTAGTCTTAAGGTCCTCTTTAAGATTCAACATTTTCCAAAATAAATCAAATTAAAGCCAACTTCATTCCTTTATTCTGTTTTTTAGATATGAATGGACAATAATCATGAACAATATATACATTAATGAGCTTCAAATAAATTTAGAGGAAAATTACAAATTTTTGCATTTGTAATAACAAATTAACCTAATATTAATTGCAAATCATTTTGTTATAGGTTGAGCAAGCTCGTCCTGTTCGAAGACCCCAGTTCCAGGCTTGACTCTCAAACTATTTTTTTGTTTTACAATTTCATCAGTTTTTTCTGTATTACCTTATAATTTTTTTTTTTTTTTTTTCGATTTCCGTTTGAAACTTCTTGCTTTTCAGTTCTACAAAAAAAGTGTTAAGTGAACAGTTTATTTATATTTTTCAAAGATTCTATAAACGAATTGAAAGTTTGTTGAAAAAAAAAAAAATATAATGTATGGATAAAAAAAAATTTAAAAAAAATAAAATAAATAAATTGCATACTATTTACAAAACTTAATTCTTTAAAAAAGATACAGTATAAGAGACATTCTGTTGTTTTTTTTAAATCGTATGCAATAAAAGAAATGTAATTTTTTTTTTCTTTTACAAAGTTCGTTTTTTGTTGTTGAGTGCCGTTATTTTATGTTTGACTTTACAATGAAACCTGAGAAGCAGTGTGATGTTTAAAGAACACAAAAAAGTTCAAATAAAGTGAAATTAAAATCCAAAAAATGTTTTTTTTTTTTATTTAATTAACATTTGTATGGCATGCAGAAAAATTAAAAATAATTTGATGACTGAGAGGAGGATCAGTTGAGTAAAAACAAGAATTTTATAAATGAAAAAAAAAAGTTGTTAAATGAGATTAAAAATCAAATCAACTCAGCTATTTTACAATCAAATCAAGCGAATAAATTAAATAAAACTAAAAAACTACTAACTACTTTTCTAGGTTTGATTTGTAGGAAGCTTTACATTTTACTTATAATAATTGTATTGATAAATGCATAAATTGGCTGATCCTTCTCTTATAAACATAATATGTTGTTCTTTTTTAAATAAAAACTCAAATCGTATTTTTTTTTAGAAGTACCAATGTCAAAAACTCATCAATGAAGACTTCGAAACACAATTTTTATTTTTGAAAAAATAAAGACCCCTAAGAAAATGTTATTGTAAGTATTCCATGTAATGAGTTTTCCTATAGGTTGAAAGAATCTTTTATTGATTAGAAATTAGCTTTGATAATGATAAAATAACTTTTGTGAAAAAAAAGTATATAGAGATACATTGATTGACATATACTGTCAATTAGATTGAGATGGGTCAATTCAAATTGCTTGAAGCAACTAAGCTTATAAGAAAGTTTACCAAATAGTTCAGATTTATATTTCAGTATTAATTTGTGAACATGCTTGAAGCTCTCTATATAGCGTGTAAACATACGTACCATTTATCATGGGTTTTTGGATCCTTCCCACTTGGTTATAATATAGAACGAGGTTTTTCAAAAAATCTTTTTGGAATTATTTTTACATCATTTTGGCTCATTCTAGCTATAGCTCATACTTTATTTACACCTTATTACATCCATGAAAATTCAAGGCTCGGAAACATGTCACAAGATGTAAATTCATTTGATGATTTTGAAAATCCAAGTGATAAAGATGCACGACAAATAGCAAGTGACCCTGATTTACAATCAACCGTAATCCGTTATATTAACCCTATATTAATATTATCAATGAGTATAAGTTCAAGATATATTTCAATTATATTATTACCTAAATTAGTTTTAAATTTACAATATTCAATAGAGAAAATAGATTTTATACTGTCATTCCTAACTCCTCGAAAGTCTCGTTTGATAGATTATTCAAGAAATATTGTATTCTTCTTTTTATCAGTATCTGTGCCGGTAAATTGTCTCTATTTGTATTTTTCACTTCCAACCCCTCCTTCATACAGATGGTGGGGACTTATATGGAGTTGTCTTTTAGTTTACAATAATTTAGCGGCCTTTTCAACTGAAGTTCAATTTTCAAATTACTGTTTCATGGTCAGATCAAGATATAAAATAATAAATAATTATTTCAAAACATTTAGTAGGAGCTCATTAAGCAGAACTACAATGGATAAAATATACAAAAGATCTTCTTCAATTAATGATTTACCTTTGGAATCTAATAAGTTTGGTGCTAACTACTATAACGAGTTATTTACAATAAATAATCTTCCTCGAAATAGATCACCAAGAATTAAACATAACAAAGTCTCCATAGAGTAAGTAATATTTCTTATATTTATTTTATAAAGGTACTACAAAATATTTAGTTGCCTAATGCAAGATGTAGAATACTTATTTAATTATTTTTGTTAAAATTAAAAAGAATTGAGCATGAATAATCAATTAAAATCTCTCATTATTTGTTCAAAATGATCAGTTATTTTTCACACAAGTTTCTATCTTCAATTTGAAAAAGTAGGTAACTGAATAAATTAAAAATAATCTTTGAAGATTTAAGAATTTTAAAACTTAAATACATATTAATATAGTTTTATTGTATACTACTTATATTTCCTATATTGTCACAGAAAACTAATACACTGCTCAACACATTTAACACAAACCCTTTTCAAATTATAAACATTTATTCTAGAGGATGGATTTTTCAGTGTTAATAAAAGCATATTGGATATTGTTCAATAAAGAGATACGGTTAACGTGCAAAAGTTCTTTATATTCTAAGTAACAAAAGATGACAATGACAATTCAAATGTTTTGCTTTTAAATTTAGATAAATAAGTCAAAATAATACCAACATTTAACAGACATTGTTATTGGTACAGTTAAGTCTGGGAAATATGTTTGTCATGTTTAATATTTTTCAAATTATTTTAATTACACTGACTTTCTCTCACGGATATAGATATTAACTTATTATGTAACTAGGATTCCTTATTAAATAAAGACTGAGGATGACCTTAATAATAAGGGTTGAAAAGTCTCAATTAAATTCTTACATACTTAGAATTTTCGCAGTGGCGGCGCATGACGTATTTAATTGGGTGGGCTAGACAAGCCCACCCTGGGGGGGGGGGGGGGGGGGTGTCATGCAGGGGAATCTTGCTACGATTACGACACTGAGTGTGATGCTATAGTAGGTCCTCATAAAAATCAGCAAAGTTATGATGGTACGAGATTTCTTTACAAGTGGAAAACAGTTAATTGATGCTGCATTTGATCTCATGATCAATTAATCAACAGTACTATGAGAATGTAAGAAGAAGAGATTTGTAAAAAACCACTGTTTTATAACAAATAAAGATTCTAATTCTAATTCTAATTCTACTATGAGAATGTTTAAAAAATGAAAATGTTTAACTAACACCCAAAAAATGCGTAAAATGGTATCGAGAACTTACGTTACACAAACTTCAGTTAGACTGTTTTATCTTTTTAAAATTTGCATTAATGTTTTAAATTTAGCATCAGAAGTGATTTGCTCATATATTTTATAATAAAAAGATCATAAATTTAATTTATAATTGCAAAAAAAAATGGGAAAAGTATATAATACCACCCAGTAAAACCTCTCTATTCTACCATCTTGCTCGGCGCGAGGGTTCGGGCTTAGACCGAGAACCCTTCATATTTATGCGATTCTAGCCGCACATAGGGGATGTTCCGCGCTCAACATGCCCTACCCCTTGGCCCACCGCTCGGGCTTATACTTAGGTATTAAAGTTTAGCCCGGCTTGCCACGCTATTAACCTTGGCCTCCTACCTCGTACCCCCACGAGATTTCTTGATATATGCTATGCTTTTCTACTGCTATTTTAAACGATCTGGATCAACAATAATCAACATACAACATACGATTGTACTCTATGAGCACTAAAACTATATATATAAAATGTATGTATTTATTTGGGTTGACAACTAAATAGTTTTTCTTTTCTAAATAAATAAAATAAAATAAATATATGATTTTTTTTTCTCAATAAGTTGGTGGGGCTTAGCCCCACCTGCCCTTAAGGACGCACTACCACTGACAGTATGCGCGTTACGAGTTGTGACTTTTGACACTCCGATTGGCCAACCTAAATGAGGGGGAAAATATAGCCTCTAGGCCTGTGTAAGGGGTGGGGCCAGTGACATTTTTGTTTGCCTAGTTGGCCCAACCTTCTAAAATTCAAAATCCTGACCTCTTATTGGCTCCCCACCCCAATTTTTCGGATTTTCCCACGCTGTCAAAAGTCACAACTCATAACGCACAATTTTTAATGAATAAAGTTGTCATATTCTTTCATTAACACCAACTAATCCATCCACTAGAACAACTATTTAAAATAAGAATGGTGTATATATTTAACGTTAAAATAAATAAATATGAAAACTGGCTAGGGTACCAGTTAGTTCATGTTCTCTTTGTATATATGAATCAGGATTTTGTCTGAGGAGATCAGATGGTTGAATTAAGGTGTAAAGAGATCTTATATGCACAATGTAATATTTTACAAACCAAAAGTTTTGGTGGAGGGTCGGTAATATTTGGGAATTTCTTTGACATCTCGTACAGAGTTTACTATTGTAACTGGAGGAACCCTGACCAGACACCGGTACATAACATATATCCTAGAAAAAACAGGTGATGCCATTTGCACCCAAAATCGGTTACAAGTTAGTTCTTATATATGATAATGTCAGGCCTTACCCAGCTCAAATTGTAAAACAAAACCTTTGAGAGGTAGGAATCCGGACAATAGACTGGTCTGCTCTAAGTCAATCATGATTTGGACTAAGTCCACCAAGAATCCTTGATGCCCTCGACACTACCATATAGGAAGATGGGATAACTTGAACCAACAAAAGATAAATTATTATTTAATTCTCAGTTTCCCAAGCCTTAATAAAAGCTAGAGGGAGAAACACTAATAAATATTAAGGGTTTATTTTTCATACTTTCTTTATTTTTTAAAAAATAAAAGAGTATTTTATTTTATTTTGGCTAACCTAAATTAATATGGAAAAATATTAAAATTATTTTCTTTGAGAAAGGTTTAAGTTAATTGCGTAGAACAGTGTAGGAATTAATGATAAATTACAAAATATAACAACTAAAGTAATTTAATATATTTTCAGGAAAAATTACAGAATGAAGGCCTTACGCTTAATTCTCTATGGAAATTGTATAACCAGTGGAGAAGAAATTAAAATTGAATATCTTGAGATGGCTATTCAATCCTATAAATGGCTTTCAACAGTAGTAGGCCAAATAAATCACACCTACCAACTTCAAATCTTATCATCTTTGTTTTCATGTTTTATCAAACTCCTTTTTAATGTTTATTTTTCCATTTTTGGCAATATTATTGGGCAGTTACACAATCCAGTGCTTATATTAAGCACAACTGGAAAAACTGTTTTATGGTCCATATTTTACTTATTAAGATTCTTATGTATCGTCATTTCAGGGAGTTTGATAGCTAAAGAGGTATGCTGAAATATTTATTTGTGGTTTATTTAAGTACTATAATTGTAGAAAGTAATTGATTTTGACAGGGCAGAAAAATTAGTCTAATAAATATTGTTTATGGCCTTGACACTTGAAAATAGTAATGTCGCTTGCAAATTATAAGCCTCCAACAGCCCTTAAGACATAAGTTCTTTCATATGGGTTCATATCTTAAGGACAATGGAATTTGATAATCTAGTTTCTAAGTACGGCAGAAAATTCAGTCAATTTAGCACGTCTGGGGTATGAAGTATAGAAATAAAAATCAGGCAAATATTACACATATATATATAATTAATTTTTTTTCTGTACATTGATTAAAACTGCATAATTTATGAATACTTTTTTAATTCATACCTTTTCTCAAAAACCTAGTTATATAAGTGTCTACAATGTGTCCCATAATAGAGGACTGTTGAGGAAAAATTTATAAAGAGAAAAAATATGAAATGAAGCATCCATAAATTATTCAATTTTGATCATTACAGAAAAAACTTTAATTTTATTTACATAATATTTGTATGTTCTTCTGCTTCTTTACTCTGACCCCAGATAAGCTATATCGACTGAAAATTCTGTTAACACAATAGTGTTTAAAATTCTACGGCAATGCCAATATTAATTTGAGACAAAAGCTTTTAAAAATCAATTATTGAATATTAATTAAATTGAAATATTATAATGATATCTACAATTATATGCATATATTATTATTTGTGTCTTTAAATATTTTTAAGGCAAATTCTACAAAAACAATTGTGGCTTCTCTGGCAAATAGATCGGATAACCCCATCATAAAAGAAGAGGTGCAGTAAAATAAATTAATACTTAAATAAATAAAAATTTAGATAATATTTCCAATTATTAAGTATCTATAATAAACTAAGGTAGAAACCGTTCTCAACTAAACAGCTAGTGTGGTTTGACATTAAGCAGAGCAAGTCAGGTTTTATTAAGCATCATTAATTATATAAGTAACTTATTTTTTAAACCTAAAGAGTAGTTTTCTTTCCTTACTTAAAGATATATTATTCATTCTTATTTTTTTTTTTTTTTTTTTCAGCTATCAAATTTTCTTAAATACACTTCAACTGATAAAATTCATTTGACAGCGTTTGGCCTTTTTGATATGAATACAAAATTAATAACATCTGTAAGTAATTAGACAAAGTAGTTACTTTGATTTGTGAAAAATATTTGCGTATTTATTACTAATCTAACATATAACTAAATCTTCCTCATATTTTTTTTATTTTATTTTTAGGCTGTTGGTGCAGGAGCAACATATTTAGTTATTTTGGTGCAATTTCATGCTTCAGAATGCAAATAAACTAATCATTAAAATAAATAAATAGTTTTATAGTAATAAACATCATAAATATTTGTCATTACTTGTTAAAATACAAAGTATTACCATAAAAGATAAAATAGAAAATTCACCGTAACTTACATAAACTCGATAACGATATCAATAACCAAGACAAACACCTTTTAAATTCAAAGTACTCACAAAATTAATTCAAAAGTTTAACAATTTAGTAAAAAAAAAAAAAAAAAAAAAATATAATAATAAAAATAAAAAATAAAATGTTTATTAAAAAGATATATTTAAAAAAAATTAACAAAGTAATTCTACATATAACACAAATATAACTTATGATTAACTTTTACATCTTACACTATACATATTTTTAATAGAATTTAAAAATTCTATCATCTTACGGATATACATATATTACATTTGTAGCAAAGACAAAAACTCTTTTTAAAAAAGCTTTTTAAAACCACTAATTACTTTTAAGACTTAACGAAGTAATAATTGTTACTTGTTAGTAGTTTCTCTTAAGTTAGTAATGTAAAATTATTGTATGCACATTATTTATCGAAAGTTTTAAATGTTTCTAGATTTAAATTTAAAAAAAAAAATAAAAATAAAAATAAAAAAAATAAAACTTTAAAAATGTGAGTCAATATTAAAAAAATATAAAAATTATTTAAAAAATTTATGAATAATATCCTGGAAATTATTTATATATGCATAGAACTATACTTTCTTCATACATACATTTTTTTCTCACTATTATAAATTATTTTAGTTTATTTTACTATAATAAATATATAGTATTACTTAGAAAATTACAAACCTAAAACTGAGCTATATTCTGTGTATTTTTCCTTTTTCCTTTTATGTAGTCGGATATGCCAAATTCGCTAATAAATTTTATAATATGCTTAATTTTCCCAATAAGTCTACCTAAAGTACTTAAATGGTGGTGATCACTGGTGTTATTTTTCATTTTATCACTTTTTGACTTTCGTAGAGGTGGAGATACACGCTCGGCCTTACTGGTCCAATCGTCTGAATACTCCATTTCAGAATAATCACGTTCTTCTTTATCTTCAGGAACAGGCTCTGACATTATGTTTTTCAAAGAATCTTTTGAATCTTCTAACAATTCATTAATTTTAACATCATTTATTATATCCACTCCTTTTGACAAAGCATTCTCGCTGTCTGATATGATTTTATTCATATTTTCAAAAATTGGTTTATTCAAATCCGATTTATCAAAGTTTGTCATTTGGCTTTCATCAGTTAATTCAATAGAACTACTTGTCTTAGAAGGGTTTTCCGAAATTTGATTTATCTCATTTTCATCTAATTCTATATCATCTTCAGCTGAATGATGTAACGAAGTAGGAATTTGCATATTTTTATCTTTATCTAATTTTGTATATTCTTCTGCTAATTTATGTAAAGAAGTTTTTCCATTTTTAAATTTCTTGTCAACTTGCAATTTTAAATCATCTGTAACAAATTCTTTTTTAGATGGATTTTTTTTAATAATGTTCTGAACAATGTTTTCAAAGTTTACGTCCCTTTTTCCTCTAAAAACTTTGGTAGTCGAGGGAAGTTTAGTCGACCTTCTAAACCTATTATCACCAAACATATTATTTCTAGTATATAAAAATCTAGCCAAATCATCATCGTCATTGTAGCGAGTAAGTCTATTTAACATATTAGGCCTGAATTCACGGTTTTGTCTTAAGACATTATTTCTATACATTTTAAACTCTAAAGGATCAAACATATTTCTCATAGAGTCGTAATCATTTTCAGAGAGCATTGAACCCAAATTGTCCATATCATAATAATTGTTTCTGCCCCTATGATGGTATCTTTCATAATCCATACGGTTTCGGAAATTTGCAAACATATTTCTCGTATCAAATCTGTTACTGAAATCTAAATGCTCATCATTATTACGTCTTTCATCTAAATCAAGTTGTTCTCCTTTAACCATGTTGTAAATTTTAGCTGGAAAAACTTCTTTATCAAATAAAACATTATGAGTTCCAGGTACTGCTGGTACTAAATAATGCATGTTTGACTGATCTCTTTGATCAGTATAATCCTCATCTTCTAAACCTGACATTTGCTCATGATAAAATTCATTAGCAGTTTCTGCAAGCTCACGTTCCAAAATCTCATCTATTTCATCATCACTAAGAAGAGGGGAACGTGAATATCTCGCATTTGGTTTGACATTACTCATATAATTAAAATTTAATTTTTCCAACAAACCAGCTAGCTTATCCGGTACATCATATATATTTCTCTTAATAGGTTGATCATAATCTCCGTTGCTTTTCATAGTATCTAAACTGAGAGCTAGCTTTTCGTGAGCCTTATTCAATTCTTCTTTAATTTTATCTTTGATTTCACTCACTCTGCTCTTGATGCTTTCTAATTTTTGAATCCGTTCTTCAATTTTTGCACTCCTGTATGAGTTTGTTTGACCAACCAAGTCTTTAATTCCTTTTGCTTTAAGCTGCTCTATGATTTCACTAAATGATCTTAATTTAAGTGGTTCTTTTAAGTTTTCTTCAGGATAGACAGAGTCATTTTTTTCAACCTCAATTTGCTTTACATTTTCATTTACTTCAGAAGTTTTTTCCTCATTCATAAAATCTGATTTTTCACCATTATTATTACCAGAATTCATCGATGGAACATTGTCAAGATTTTCAGTATTGGTTCCTTCCTTCAATCCATTTTCATCTGAGTTGCTTTTACCAGCTACATCTGCTGAAACTTCTTCTAGGTTTGTCTTTTCGGAATTGCTATTTTCTATGTCAGGTGTGATTTCAGTATTGTCTTGATAACCATCTGAAGTTTGATCAGAAGTGGTTCTTTTCCCTAGGCTAGTAATAGGACTACTTGAAACGCTTGTCTCCTCCATCCCATCTAATTCAGGTTCTGGTGCTATTTCAAAAGCGGCATTCTTCTCCATATTCTCATTAATGATTTTTCTAATATTATTTTTCTTTTCAGTAGAAAGTGCTGAGAATTCATTATTTTTGTCCACAAAAGAAGAAACATTATCAAAATCAGTTTCTAATTCTTCGTCGGTATTTTTAGGCTTAACCATACTTATTCTTTTATTCTGATTGGATGGAAGAGTATCAGTTTCTTCAATATCATAAGTTTGACCATTTTCATATCTACTATTTGAAGGACTTCGTTTTATAATTTGATGGCCATTGCCTACATTTTCATCATCTGTATGCTCACAAGTTATACTTTTGTGAGATTTTTCGGAGTCAAAATATGTCTTATCATGTTTATAATCCTCTGCCTGGCCTACAGTCACATCAACATGTTTGAGATCTTTCATGAAAGTGTGTAAAGGATGAACCTCTTCAGGTGGATTTAATGTGTCAGAGCCAATATTGTGGCCTCCTTGTTTCATATAATTCACAATGTAATCATGAATATTTTTATGATTTTCGGTCACTAGTAAATCATCCAAAACTTTTTTATCCATATCTTTATTTGGTTCTGAGTGCAATTTATCAGGGTTTTCATTTTTAAGTTTGATCTCATTGTTATTATTTTTCTTATCAGACAACTCAGCATCACGAGTATATCTGTAATGGTGGCTTAATAAATCTACAGGATCATTATTGTTGCCTGATAATTGAAATAAATTAGTTCCATTGTTTTCTTTTCCATAAATAGCCGAAGTTAAGAGATCATATTTTTCAAGTCGAGAGAGTTCTGGATCGTTTTCAGATTTCTTTTGTTCTGAATTTGCCTCTTCAGGATCTTTCTTCAAGCCTTCAGCAAGACGACTTAACCAAGACTGGTCATTATAAAAGTTATATTTAACATTTTCAAGGTCCGTTTCACGGAAATCTTTCTCAATTCCAAGCTTTCCCGCTACTTTATGCCAGTCTTTTAAGATCTTAGATTTCAGATCTTCTTGAGGTGTGTGTGGTTTATGAGGGGCAGGAACACGTTTTGAAAAGCTAACATAAACCCGTTCGGCATTGTTATCCTCCCAGGAATCGATGACATCTTCGGGCACTGAATGTGGTGATATTAACCTTTTACCTAAATCTTGAAATTCATCAGTAGTGAATGGATTAGACATGCACATCCTTAACTTAACATCGGGAAGTACCATGAAGAAAATGGATTGAGGTGGTATTGGTATAGCCTGACCCCTACTCACTCGACGTTCCTTGGGAGTTAACAATGGCAGTTCTCCTTTAGGGGATAGAATTAGTTTCTGTCCATTAAATAAAGTATTTCTGCAAATTAAAATTATATAAATTAAGTACAATAATAAAGAGAAAGAAATAATCTTTCTAAAATTGTTTTATGTGAAAGCAACTTACACCAGACACTATTAAATGAATCAAAGCTTGGCCATGACTCAATCTCTAGCCAGTTTCATTATTATGGTTTATCAGGTAGGCCTAATTATTTGTATATAAATTGACAGCATTATGGTATATTTATTTACATAACAGAAAACAAATTTTGTCAAAAAAAAAAATCATAACTTGACAATATGGAGAATAAAAAAATGAAAACTACCTAGTAGTACAACTATATAATATTATATAAGGCAAGAAAATTTCCCAAAATTAGGGATGATCCCTGATGACACCTTAATCTTATAATACAGTGGTTCCCAAATTGTGCGCCACAGATCATTGTCAGGGGCGCCGCGGTGTGCTTCAGACTGTTGCTTGAGTGAAACTCCAACAGAACAAACGCGCAGTATATCCAAATGCAAGACAAAATAGAGGGCTTCAAAAAGAAATTTCATTGAAAAAGAAATAAGGGTTGCTTTATCAAAAATAACGCCAAGATTTGATGAACTAATCAAGGATAAACAGGCTCATAACTCCCACTAAATCAGACAATGTCAACAGTGAAATTATTTTTATTTTGACCATACGAGAAGAACTGTTTCTAAAATTATACATTTTTTTGAGTAAAGAGTTGCTATAATAATGTTTTGTCTTTATTTTTTATCCTTTTTTTTTTTTAAAGTAACTAGGTAAATCTTAGAGGCGCCGTCAGAAAATATTTTTACCTTAAGGGAGCCATGGGTTGAAAAAGTTTGGGAACCTCTGTTATAATATATTAAAATGTATATTATGCTTATTCTTATTCAGGTCTGTAGGGTATTAAAACACTTTTATTCAATCCGATTTTGGCTATACTTTACCTCCTTTGAGGCATCTTCAGGCCTAAAAGATTTTTTAATTTTATTTCTTATATCTACATTAACTTACACCTTTATATAACACGTTGACACAACTTTTAAAACAAAACATAACATTCATTAATTTTGTTTTAAAAGTATTAAGTCAACATGTTATATAAAGATGTAAGTTAATGTACAAGAAATAAAATTTAAAAATCTTCTTTTAGGCCTGAAGATGCCTCAAAAGAGGAGAAATATAGCCAAAAACAGATTAAATTGAAGTTATTATAATATTCTACAGTCCTGAATTAAAATAATCATAGTATAGAAATAAAGGGTAATATACTACGAATATTAAAATATATATTTATTAATTTGCAACTTACGTCGGATGCCATTTAGAGTTGTCTTTGGACGCATCACTGTTCTCTTCAGTTAAAACATAAAGGTGCACAGGCTCTTCCTTCATTATAAGTCCTCTCACTGCTACTTTTATGCTTTCAGTTGAAGGGTTGACACCAAATACAGTGAGCGCTCCCTTTTCATAATTCCATTCTGCAACAATAGAAAAATTATAAATATTCAGCCATGAAAAAAAATCAAATGCAGGACTTCATGAGATGATAGCAGATGCTATACTCAGTAAAACTATTTTTAATGGTCATTAAATAGCAAGTTTTATAAAAAAAATTACTATATATTTCAGATGTTTCCTCCTTATTTATAAAATCTGATTTTCATCATTGTTATGAAAAACAAAAAGAGCGATCCACTAAAGCAGGCTTCTTAAATTATGAGTCATGAAAATTAAATTCAAACACTTGAATTTCAGTTTATAATTAAATAAAATAATCATAAAAATTTAATTGTAGTAATTGAAAAGAGTACTTTTTGTTTCAAAGCGAAACTCTTGGAAACTTGGGTAGTATAAATAAAATCCTTTAAGCTTTCATTATTTTAATTGTTGACGATTTTTCAACCCTTCCTTTGGTTATTATCAAGCTTTTCATAAATCCCTGAATTACTCAATAATTGCTTTATAAACTCTAAATTTGACTTATTTTCTCCCGAGAAAAGAATGATTAATATAGTTTTAAATTAAATTACTTAAAAATAGTCTTACAATATGTGACAATGATATGTATTACACATTTAAAGAAAATTTGTAATGAATGAATTAGTAATTACAGAATTAAAATAACAAATTTTTTGAGTAATTCAGGGATTTATGAAAAGCTCGATAATGACCCCAGGGGGGGGGGGGATGAAATATCGCCAAAAATTAAAATAATGAGAGCTTAAAGGTTTTTATTTATTCTAATCATTAGACTATGGAAGGAGTTTCGCTTTGAAACAAAAATATCGAAACAGGGTAATACAACACTACTATAATAATAATAATAATAATTTGATTGGTGGAGTTTGCACCCGAGTGACAACGAGGGTAATAAAACCACACAAGCAATGCAAAATGCCGTTTTCGCACGAGTTGCGGAACCGTATGCGCATAGTAAGGGCACTGGTCAAAAGTAATTAGAATTCTTACCTTACAGACATCCAGTAGAAGGCTCTCAACAAGTGACTTTATATATAATAATATAATATAGTTTATTTGTTTTATAAAGCTTTTAGCTTTTTTACAAAGGGGTTTTTTTGTTTTTTTTAACAATAGATGAATAATAATAACAAAACAGTAATAATAAAATAATACAGCAGTAGAAAAATAAATAGTAGAAAGATGTTTACTACTCATTGAGCATAAAACTCCTTATCTTAAGAGTATTTACAATGAAATAAAATATTTTTAGTAACTTATATCTTCTCTTTAGATCTTTCTCTTTAGATCTTTCTCTTTAGATCTTTTTAAGTGACTTTATATCTTCTCTTATAGATTAGTCAAATCTGAACAATTTTCAGAGAGTAATTTTTATGAATTACATCTCCTAAAGCTGAACTCTAGAGATATATGTCTTCATTCATAATTGCATTTTAATGAACATGGTAAAACTAAATGATTTCACTCACACTTAATTAATTTTATACTGTGTATAAACCACAATTATACTATTAAAATTTACATAAATTTATTAATGAAAAGAAAATCTTACTTGATGATAAAATAGTTAGCTCGTCATTAGTAGGATGAGTGCAGTGGGAATATATAAATGTTGAACTTCTGTTACCACTTAATAGTCTTGAGTCAAAAACAAATCGGCCAACCAAATTCTTATATAGGAGTGAAGCCCAATAATCCTAAAAGGTACAAAAATAAAAAATAATATTGACGAACCTTTTATAATATAATAGGAATAGAGATAACCAATTATAATAAATTACCTAAATAGTGGGAGTCTCAAAATAACTATTAACAGAAACATCATTTATATAATATATAAATGATGTTTCTGTTAATATAGCATATTATGCTTTGAAGCAAAGATATGCAAGAGACCAAAAGTAACTTTTGAGAAAACCCACTTCAAAATATATTAAGCTTTAAAAATGATGAAATTCTTATTAAATTACAGAAATCTCTAAAGGTAAAAGCCACTAAGTGAACTTTTTTAAAAAATGAGATAGCAGTCTTCTAAAGTTTATAAGGCCAATTTAAATTATTAGTAAAAGTGACCAAGTGATTGGAAGGACTCCTGTGAAGTTCACAAAAATAAAACTCATTATATTAATAAACGACTTGATTATCCGGTTAAATCCATGCCTCGAAGGCACATTATTTTAATTTCATTAAATATTTATGGTAAATTAAACTCATAATGTTTAAAATAAAAAAACTATAAAAAAAAGTATATTTGTTACTTAGTGACTTTTACCTTCAAGCAGATGAAATAATTCTATAATTTTGTGAGGACTAATACACAAAATATTTTATGTGGCATTATTAAACAACCTGAGACAGTTCATGGAATGAGGAAGTCAAAGGAACACTTGAGTTGGGCATTAATTTAACACTTTTCAAGTTAAGTGAAAGGGCAATGGGTCATTGAAACAAACGTAGTCAACTTTTTACACTTAACAAAATATGCACCCACTGTTGGTTTGTTAGTAAAGTTTACTTGAGTAGAGAATTACCGATTTAGTTGAAATTTTTTGTACATGTTCCTGTTACCAATGCTCAGGCTATGTTGGTGAACAGCATTAAGCCTCGTTCACACGATGACACTAAATGTTGTGACATTCAATGCCGCGACATTAGTGTCGCCGAGTGTCGTCGTATGAACAGTAGATGTCACGGCACTAAACGCACTATAACTAAGACGTTGAGTGTCAAGCAGTGTCACGGCATTAAATGTCGCGACATTAGTGTCATCGTGTGAACAAGGCTTTATACGTCCAAGCATCCACATGCAAAGCTTGCATGTGAGCTTCAAATTTAAAATTGGAATTACAGGGCGAGAAAATATTCTATCCTCATCTATTCAAAGCTATAGCGTCACCACTGTGAAGTGATAAAGATTGCAAAAGTTTTTAAATCGGATCTAAATGTCTTTTGTTTTAGCAATATCTTATGTTCTAACATGTAGATTTTAATAAAACTTCATACTGGCAGGTAAAATTACAACTTGATACAAGCAGAAGTTTTACTCTAGTGGAGAGATAAATTTATAATAATAGTTGAAAAGGAGATGTGTGAGTTAGTGGAAAGGCGTAGAAATGCATCCAGCAACCAGACTCCACTACTCTCTTTCCCATCTGCAACTATCATAATTAATTATTTTCTTAATATTCACAATTTATTGAATTACACTCGCTTCAATTATAGAGCCATGTGACGTCTAGTATAGTTGTAAAAAAAAATTTACAATAAGCTTGTTTGTCCTACGAGTTGTATGAATGGAGAGGATAATTAATTTCCCTGTTCATGCTAGCAATTGCTTAGCATTGACATTCCTCAAATGTAAAACATTTGAAATAAAGAAGTTTTCACTAAAAGTTTAAGGCATAACCTAGAGCATGCTGCTGACTTAAGTGAATTTGCCACTCTGCTTAGATAATAGAAGGTTTTGAGAGGGAATCGTTCACTTAGATCCTGTTTCTATAGGAGCCTGGGGTATAATTCTATGGATTTTAACCATCCCCCACCCCCCCTACAGAAAATAAAAAAATCATTAAGTATCCCTCACTTTGTTTATCACAATTTTACAAATTAGTAATTTACAATCCAGTTTTACACTCAATACTCAATTTCACTGCCTTTCCTTTTATATAGGCCCCCTCAAATAGTAAAAGTTAAATTGTGAACACACTGTACAAAAACTGCATAAATAAAATATTTTAAGAAAACTTAATACATAATAATTTCAAGATAAAAAGAACTTTTTATATACTACGTTTTTAAATTTTCTGTTGAACCGTATGTAATGTTGATAATATAATTGTTATTGTTATATAATATATAATGTTAGTGAAAAAAAAAAAATAGTTCCGAATTTATTTACTTCACATAAATGACAACCATCCAGAGAGCTGATCTTAAACCTATAAAAAAATAAATCTTTGTACAACGGATCTCCCAAATCTAAAGCATGCCATCGATATATTTGAAATAATATAATCGATAAATAATATAATCGATATTTCCTGTTTTGCTGTCATTCAATGTTTATCTATTACAAATTTGAGACCCGTCAAAATGAAGATTGCGTAAATATTGGATATGGCAAAACAAATAAAATAACTTGCAGATTTTTTCCCAACTAACTTTCCGCACAGCAAAATTTGCTGAAAACTAATTAAATTCTGCTGAAAGATGGCTAAAAGTATTAAAATAATGCATTGTCATCGTGTTCTGAGCTATGCTAAAAGTTTCAAATGTCTAGCTATTCGGGAAGTTAGTTAGAAATCGATTGCCAGATTTGTACCGGACAAACAAACAAACAAACAAACAAGAATGCAAGCTAATAAAAACGTAGTAAAAACTCACATGAGTGGGAGAATGAAAAGACAACAAATGTGGTTGCCTCATCATAACTTGAACGCCAAATCTTGCAGCTGAGCCAAGTTTTACAATCCATTTTATTGCGTCTTTAAACTCTCCTGAATTTGGTTCCAATTCAGCTGTAAAAAATAATAATTTATTTTAATGCATAAAGAGGATATACATTTTCTAAATGATAAATCTTTTTTTAGAAAAAAAGAGTCTTGGCAAGACTAGAACACATTAAATAAATCTCTCTATCTAATACTTTTTTTGTACTGTCCATCAAATAAAGCATGCCCAGTGAACAAAAAGTTTATCAAATAGGTTTATTGTATTAAATAAAGAAAGTTTCTACATTATTAGAAGAATAAAAATTGTTGACATTTAAAAATAATTAACAAATTGGAGAGCAGTATTAAGATCAGAAAGCCTAACTCAGGAGACTAGGGCAGGGCCCCCCCTTAGAAAATTAGAAAATAAAAATAACATTTGGAATAGAGAATAATAAATCATTTACAAAAAAAAAAAAAAAAAAAAAAAAAAAACAATACAAGGAGAAACAACACTATTGAAAATTCTTTTAAATAAAGAAAATCTAACCAATAAATAAATAAAACCCAACAATTATCAGAAAATTATTGCTTTCACCTTCTTCTTCACAGTAGCAGTTACATCTTGCCACAGAAAATATTAAATAATATTTATAATTAAATCAGAGGTTCTTAACTTGAGAAGTATGAAAATTCCGGCAAGTAAATGAAATGATACTAACATATCCATATTGGCTTCCTAGGTATAGATGTCCTTAGTAATAAATCCTTGCTCCATATTTGTTCTTCCATTTGCCCAAGAGTTGTTCCCATAGTTTCAGCAACCTTATCCAAACTTACACCAGAGAAATTCCTACATAAAAACAAAAATTATATTTTAAGTTGATAACATCAAAAATAATTAATTTTATCAGTATTAATAAAATTGGTTTTTTTTATCCAAATCTAATTACTTTATTCAAAAGGAAATGCCAAGTATTCCAGTGGTAAATGATTCTAGGGAAGGCATAGTTCCCAAAGTTCCGTTCACAATGCTAAAAGCATCTTTAAGGGTGAACATGTTAATTGATGAAAGCAACAACATACACAGAATTGAATGTGAAACTTTGGGACCTGCACCTACTGACACAAGCTCATCCCTGGAAGTATTAGCACCCTGTTAAGACAACAACCTCTGAAGCCTACTCATAACTACATTCAAAATTCAATTTTAACAGTACAACAGACACAAAATCTATATTAAAATATACTAATTTTAATTAGAATCAGGAAAAGTATAATTACAAGTGAACTGGAAGTGCAGATACAGCAGTTGAAGATTCTTGGAGCAGATCCTTAATAAAACGTGTTTGAAAATGATTCAGACAACAAGACAGACCTGGTGCTAAAATTGGAGCATGTTCATAACTGGAATAAAACAAACATAACATTAAATTGTAATATTAGCTTCAGTAATTAGAGCCTTGATAGAGGTCTTAATGGATGTAAAGTAACTGTCTCTCTAAATTAAATAATATATAAAAAATCAGTTTATTTATTAATCAAAGCCTCCATGTTTATAAGTTTTAACACTTAGTGTATGGTCAAGGCCGAAAACTACTTGATAAACAATCAAGTATTATTTTACAAGGAGGGACAGTTTCTGTGAATCCATTAAATAATCACAGTTATAAAATAAAGTAGGCTCAATATAAAATAATTTAGCATAGTAATAAACCATGTATTGTAAATCTCACCCTGGAAAAGCATCCAAAATTTTCTTGAGCCTGACAATATCTCGACCAAGTTCTGCACCACCGATGCCAGTCATTTCAGACATATCCCATCCCATCTGCCATATTTCAGTAAAACCTAGGATAGAAAGCATTGAAATATTAGTAATGGCTAGTATCCTCATATGTACATTTTTTAGTATTAGCTATTTTATAATTTAAAGATTAATAACATTATTGTCCCCATAGCGGTGTAGCTAGACTCATGGGTTCCCAAATTTTTAAACATCATCAATCCCCCCTGAAAAGTTAGATACTATGCATAGTGCTATCTCAAATTTTGGACAACATGTTTGCCCATTAGATATCAAACAGGAATCCCAAAAGTATATGTTAAATAATGAACAAAATTAAATATTCATATATATTACAACCACACATTTGTATTTTTTTTTTTTTTTTTTTTTTAAATATCAAATATTAATAAACTTTTTGGCACATTAAAAACCGTAACAACTTCACACTGCAATAAAAATGACAACCAAATAGTAAACAACAGTAAAAAAAATAAGGATATCCATTGTTCCTAGTTACAGCTCTTCTTTTATTTAGCTCTAATTTCATTTTAAAATTAACACTACAATTGCTTAATTTTATTTTAAAATTAAACTTAAATATATGGAATTTTTAATATTTTTTGATTAATTAACTCTCTTGTGCTCTAACCACAAGTTACATTTAATTTTGATAACACCTTTTGAAAATGTTTTAACACCACTTTTTGCCGCAGCATTTCATTGCAAACTAACAGAGAACTATACCAGTGTTTACCGTGTTTATGAGATGTAGATATGATTTCCAAAGCATTAGCTGAATCCCAAACAGTCTGGGTTCTCCTCATAGCTCTTAAACAAAGTACTATGTCTAATCTGGCTTCCTGGGCAAATTTATTTACAGCTACCCATTCGTCCTCTGAACAACATTTAAAATATATTTTTAAGTCTTACATATTGCATTATTAATTAAAAATGAGCATAACAAGTTTAATATATTAATAAATTAAATCGATAAATAAATTAAAACATTTTTACCTGTAACTGAAATATTGTTCCGAGATGATGGACTATTTCCAAACCGAACATTTTCTGTATTTGGTCCACCAATTCGAACAAATATTGGTGACAAACCTTTTGCCATATGAATGGCTGCAGGGCTAAAATGGGGAAAAAAAATAAAAATTACTAATTTTTATCATTTTGTTAGAATTTTATATAAATAGAGAGAAACGCAATATATTTATTAAATAAAAATATTTGTGGGGCTGCTCATTTATAATGAGTTGCTAGTAAACAGCTTACTAATCAATCTCTGTTTCAGACAATAACTCATCAACAAGTTACAATCAATTTACAAAACGTAATGCGTAGTCATTGAAATACAATTAATCAACTAAGTTAAAAAACTTAAAATTAAAATAAAATAAAAGACTTAAAAGCTTGTTTAAAAAGAAATAAACAAATAGTCAAATAAAATTAAACGATAATTTGATTTGTGTATAGAAAACTATATATAATTATATATTTTCTTTGGGTCGTTTAGGGTTAAATAAAAAGAGCTAATTCCTCCTTTTGTTTTCTCTAAGAACAACAGCTATATTTCGCCCTAACTAAGAGCTTCTTCAGGCTGGTAATATTTCCTATGGCATTGTATTATTTAGAATAAAAAAAATCACAATTTTCATCAGTTAAAAAACCTCGTCAATAAACAGCACATAAAAACATGAATTCCATACTATGGATTGAGATAATTTAAAACCAAAAAACGAATCCTCCCTGTATGACTCACAGGGAGAGACTTCTTTTTTTTAAAAAAAAAAAAAAAAAGGGTTCACCACAAAGAAAAATTATAAACGATAATTATTCATATATATAATTATTTAAGATACCTAAAGAGTCTAACTTTATTATTTATAAATTAATTTTAAGTGATACTATAAGGGAGAAGTTGAATATTTCAACTGTTATATGTAAATATTAAGTAAGTTATGAAGGAATTCCATTTTTAGTTTACATTAGCTTATTAGCTATCATTATTTGTCAGGGACATCTCTTGAAATATATATTTTACCCACTTCTCAACTACCAAGAAAGCTGAAACTTGCACAAATTATATATTTCCGATGACAACACACAAAAACCTGTCATTAGTTATACAAAATCAGATTAATCAGTAGACTAGTGACAGGTACGTGAGGTTATTTTTATTTAAATCTTTAAATTGGCAAAGATTTAAAATTTAATTTTAGGAATTAGATAATGACGACCACTGACAGCTAAGTGGGTTAGAATAAATTATAAGATTTAATGTGAAGAATACTAAAAAGTATAAAACAATATATATTAAAAATAAATAAATAAATAAATAAAAACATGCACTGAAGAGGAGAAAATAATTTTTCTTAACAGCAACAGAACAACGAGTGATTACAGTATATGAGTATGCTTATGTCACTAAAAATAAAAGTGTGGGGCATTATAAACAGTATTTTTCATTTGTTAACAGCGCCTAAAAGTGTGAGGTGCTATTAATAAATGGCAAATGACACTTTTATCTTTCCTTTTTAGTGCACTTTTTTTATAAAAGCGTTTTTTTATTTTTATAAAAATATACCTAATATTAATATAAAACAATATAAATCCATAAATAGATAATGAGGTGATATCAATATTAAAAAAAGGATGTTTAAAAAAAATCAACAGTGGAAAATGAGGCTCTTTGAAAATCTATCAAAGCAGATGTGTATAAAAGTACCAAAGAACCTGCAACTGTTGGTCTGTCCTCTATTCTATAGTGTAGTGGCACTCGCAAAAGATGGGGAAATTAATTGAACTACCATTTTTTTAAGAATCTATCCATTAATAAAAACCATGATAACAACACTACTTTAAGATAGAGTTGTTACAAAAAATAAAAAATAATAATTACCCAAGTTTTCCAGCAAGAATTATGGCTAGTGGATCAACAGACATACTTAAAAACCTATCTGATACAACCTGTGACCATCTCATAGTGTTGATTTGGACCACAATGTCTTGTATTCCTAAGGCTGGCATTATTGAAGCCAACAATAGGCAAAATATAGCTTCTTTCAAATGCATTTTTCTTGCACTTAACACAACTCTGAAAAAATAACAATAAAATATATTAATTACAAATTTACAAGAAACTTAATTTATTGAGTTCTAAATTCTTTGACACCATTTTTAACAGAGTCTGGAGATGCAGTGTTACTTACTTTGTTTCAGAACAAGACACAGTATAATCATATTATCCAGATACTAGTTATATATAAATATCAAATTGTGTTAGTTGTTCGGTGTTAATATAACCATCTTTATTTGTAAAATTTCAAAAAAAAAAAATCTATTTAAAATGGGAGTAAACCTCTCAGAAAATATTAATTTTTAAAAAGCTGATTGGATCCTGGTTTCTTTTCATGTAGATAATACACTTTAACAAAACAGAAACTTCATTACAAAAAACTAAGTAATATATTTTTATTAATTGTAACAAAAATCAATCCCGTTTTTAAAATAAATTTGAAATCTTGATTTATTCCCAATGGATTAACATTTTAATTTAAAAAACTCACCTTAATTATACAGCAACATCTAAATTAATCTTGACCTTACGAGAGATCTGAGTTAAATGACTGCGATAGAGGAATACCAATGAAATGTGCAGTAAAGAAGAAACAATGTTGACAAGAAATAAATGCTGACAATTCAATAACAATCAGTAGACTTCCTTGTTTTAATTACGTAATGAGGCCAAAAAAGGATTAAGCTGATCACAGCTAATTTACACTATTTCTTCAATCAACTAAATAAATAAAATATTACACACTTTAATTGATATAAATACACAATTAACTATTATAATTTGTTTCTGCAAATTCTTCAAAACTGCATTTTGTAAAGTTTAAGAAGTTTATAATGAAGATAAATAAGCACAGAAATGAAAACTACCCTAAACAATATGGTAAATAAGTTTATTTACAAATACAACCAGCCATTAAACGGCAAAAACCTATTTTTTATGTGTCAGATTGTTTATTGGCTTTTATATGACCCATAGGATCATATTAAGTTTAAAATAGTATAGAATAAAAGCATAAAACATGTGATAAATTTGTGTACAATTTCATTTACTACACCTAAATTAAAATTTAGTATTTTTTAAAACTGCAAAGCAAATATTCAGGATGTCTCAGCTCAATTTAGATCTTATACTCATGCCATTATGCTTTGTAAAACTGACAGCTCAGATTGGCCAACCTATGTGAGGAAAAAAATAAAACCCCTAGGTTTACCGACCTACTACCCGCCAAAATCTTGAGTGCTCATTGGCTCCCCTCCTGTTTTTTTTTATTTTTTATTTTTTCATTTTCCCTTGCTGTCAGAATAACAAAGTATAATGGCATTAGTATAGTGAGAAACTTGAGAGGAACTGTGAGATTTTTTTATTAACTGTAAGGTTCTTATCCTAACCTAATAATAAAATAGAGACTTTCATGTTATAAATATCCTTCAAACTGAGATTAACATGGTATTTAATTCTTAATTATATAATCCATAAGGTCCTGATTTGTTTTTAAGAAAAGTTCGGAAACAAAACTATTTAAGCATTTCATTTAATGATCTAGCCTACGTGATAATGCAATACAGAAAACAGCCTCTGATTCCTAGTGTGAGCACCACTGAACTTTTATGATGTAGAATAAAGGCCGGGCCAAACCTGTCCACACAGTGCCCACACCGTATGATGGCCATGTGTTGGACAACATTCGGTGAGGAATAAACCAAAGGAAAAGTTAGGTGTAGTTCCCACCTCTCCGCACCGACACCACATCCGCACCGACACTTGGATTAGTTTTGTTTACTATGGTGCGGGTCGTCCTTTTAAATAATTTATCTTTAACTTTCTTTGTTATAATTATTCTATTTAAATGTTTAGAACTTTATTAATTGCATTAAAACACTTTATATATTTATTTTACTTTTCTACTCAAAATGAAGGTTGAAAAAGTAATTGAATTAATTAGAAAATTCCCAGCTTTGTGTGATCAGTGGAGTGAAAAGCATAGAAATGCAGAGAATAAACGTGTTTGGAAGGTAATTGCTAGTTATTTGAATGTGGACATCGACATTCTAAAATATTTATATAACTTGGTTTTATCGTCAGATGAGGCAGCAGCGAGCAAAACTCGCCTTCAACCGATCTTTTCTTCCAAGCGCTCGTGAACCCACATTCTTCTCGGACTTCTGTGTTTAATTCTTCTCCAATTATCATGTTCTTCCTCTATGGCAAGAGCTAACATCCATAATTCACTTTGTGTTAAACTTTGCAACATTGTGTCTCAATGTAAAAGCTGCGTGAGCATAAAAAAAAATACTAACATTGAGTTGAGATCATATGGTGGGGGCACAGTGCGAACGCGGTGCGGACATGCTTGGCCTCCCTTCACCGTCACTGTATAACGTCCAACACAGGGGCATAAGTTGGACGTCATACGGTGCGGGCGTGGTGAGGACAGGTGTGGCCCAGCCTTAATCCTAACATTATCTGTTTTAAAAAAAAGGTTGGTAAATTGATAGTTGTTTAGGCTATACTTGTCAATGAGGCTACACTTGCCAATGAGTAACTAAGGCTACACATGTCAATGAGTAACCTCGTAGAAGTTACTCTTTGATAATGGAAATAGGGAAATCTTAGTTTAAGGAGGCTCATGTACAAGAAGAGTCAAGACAGGTTGATATAAGTTTACATTGCTTTTTGTGAGCCGAAACACATGTCTTAAGTTGACTCAGATAAAACAGTGAAGGTCTCTGGAATTGAACAGTGAAAGCCTCTAGATTGCCAAGAGGCAAAGCCACCTGTAAGATTTTAGTTTATTAGGGCTATAAGTCTTTGTGCACGTTGGACCCAGCAATCTGAATCCGAGGCACAGAGACCACTTGGTCACGGCCCAGTGCAATGTGAATGGCTTCAACCCTATTAGTTTTAGCTTTCCTTTCCCGGCTCAGCTCGTTTCACTGTTTAAATTCAATCACTGTTTAGTCTGTCTGAATAATAGTTCATCTGCACTACTTACCAATTTCTAATTATCCTATTTACTTACAATTTTTGTTTAAACTGTTCCTTTTTAAATTTTAAAAATGATTCTGGTTGCACCATCTTGACAAATTAAGTATTTAAAAAAAAAAAAAAAAACCTATGTAAAGTGTCACTTTCTTTTAGGGACATGATGAAAGGTTATACTAAGGCTAGGTTGAAAAGTACAAACCTTAACCTAAACTAAACATAACCTTCCTTTATTTTTCTTAGGAAGTCACACTTTACGTATTTTGATTAAAAAAAAAGATTGAATTTATCAGGATGGTACAACCGCAGCAGTAAAAAAATTGCAAGTAAATCGGACAATTAGAAATAGGTGGGCAAAATAGTGCAGATCCATAAATAGTGCCAGACCGCATTATTTATTAATTTGAGAGATTATATCCCTTTATTGTGACAAAGGGATATAATATCGTGGGGGGATATCCCGCCCACCTCTCCCCCAAACAGGTTCTTATTCACCAGTTTTACCAAAGTTGGTTTTGATCCTACCTATTATGTTTCTTATAGTGTGCAGCAAGCCTTACTAATAGCTATCGATGATGTTAAGACCAACATTATGAATTGCTTTCATATTCACTTACCAATACCCGAAAAGCCTTTGTTCACTTTCAGACAACGAGGGACCCAGGTTCATTGTTTATCCATCATCATAGTGAGGCAATTTGATCTCCAATGCAATCTTCGTACCTTCAAATGAGAAAAAAAGGGTTTCGTTTGATATTTGAAAACACAACTTAACATTAAAAGTATCTAAATGTTTATTAGCGAAAGAACTACTTCAGACTTACAAATAAGAAATCCGAAATAAAAATCCATTATAAATATGGTAGCAGTTAGTAAAAAATATTCTTATAAAGGATAAAAAACATTTAAAGAAAAATATTATTTCATTTTAGGTTAACTAATGGTAATAGTTCGCAAAACACTAAAACACGCTTAGTCACAGTAGACTTTCAAATCCAGCTTAATATTCCTTATACTAAACAAAGACATAATATATTTTTGTTGGTAAAAGTGATTGCAATTCTTCTTTATCTTCTTTGTTTGACATTCAACTGATAACGTTTCTCTGATAACAATTGAATTTTTATTAATTTGTCTATTTGATTGGAGAGTTAATATTATTTGTCCTTGATTTAAAGATTAATTATTTATTTTAAGTGTCATGAATTAAAATTCATTCGCGTCTCATTTAAGCAGTAGGTTTGAGTTCACTAAACCCAAGAAAATGATTGTTATAGAGCAATATTTATAATAGAACGTTTTTCATTTGATAAATTGAGTTAATATATAAATTCATTTTTTAACTGTTCTTTTCTATGAGTGATGACCGACAATGTTGATTTAGGATACTTCAATGAGAAGAAAATTTGTGAAGTTTGTGGTGATCAGGCTTTGAGTTATAATTTTAATGCTTTAACTTGTGAATCTTGCAAAGCCTTTTTTAGAAGAAACGCCAATAAAGACAAGGTTTGTTACGCTTCTTTTAGATTTACCAGCTTTGCTTTTTGCTCTATACTTATAAAATTGTGTTAATAAGAATTTGACACTTATCAGGTTAATAGAGATAATATTTTTATACAAATTTTGAAAGGTGTTGTGCTTTAAAATTAGCAGACACTATTAATCGATCACCACCAACATAGTAGTAATTTGCCTGTTAGCTAAGAATAAAAATAATAATTGATAAAATGATGTACTGCATAGTTTTATAAAAAAAAAAAAACAATACAATTCTCTAAAAAGATTACTGTACATTGTTACTATACAAGATTCAGAGAGCAATCAGTATTATAATAATTTACGTAATTGGCTGTATTAATATTAGATAAAGTAATTTCTGGGTGAAGTTAACTTGACAGTGCTACAGCCCTTTTTACAGCTGTTACTGAAATATCAAACAGTTGTTTAGACTAATGAATATAAGTATCACATCTTTATTCAAGAGAGATGAAATTTCTTTTTCTTTGTCAAAGAACTGTTAGAAAAAGGAACATCATCTCTACAGTATATAAGTAATATCCCTTTGTCAACTGAAATATATCAATGCACTGTCAAGGTTACTTTATCCCATTTTTGGATCCAGAGAAACATTTCATAGAATTATTATTGACAAATGTTAAGGAAAATCTTATTACAATGCTCTGGCAGATTTTTATAGGACTAAATGGTGTGAAACCATAACCATACTAGCTTTACTTGAAGACTGGTTCACACTAGGCCAATAATTGTGATATAGTAACTAAACGTTTTAGCTGGTAGGTCAAAACTATTTAGCAGAGTTAAAATAATTTGGTGGGCTCAATCCAGTTAAATGGAATCAGACAGCCGAGCAGCATCCCCAACCCTACCTCTTATTTACCACTAGCGCATGCTGTTGGACTCAATACAAATAGGCTTGAACACCGTCTGTTTAGAAGTATTCAACAAAAGTAGTTTGTTACTCCACAGCAGTCAACAATTGAACACCCACTAAACTATGTCTGAACACACACACCTACTTGCTGTTTTCTCGTTTAGTATAGCTACCTTATCTAATAAAACTAAATTGCTTGCACAGTGTGAACCAGCCTTCAGTTCCAGTCAACAGCTGCCAAGCTTAGTCTGCTTCATTCCAGCAATAGCTAGATGCCGCAGACAATAGGCTCCCAGATTATTAATTATATGGGTTTTTAATAAATATAATTATTATACACTATTTCTTTAAACTCAATTAAATTAATAATTTGTATGCCATTTCAGCTAAAATGTGCCTTCAAGAACGACTGTCCTATAAACCGAGTCACTCGAAAATTCTGTCAGTGTTGTCGATTAAGAAAATGCTACAATGTGGGTATGAAACGAGAACTGATCATGAGCGAAATTCAGAAAGACATGAAACGACGGAAAATCGAAGCTAACAGAGCCAAAGCAATGAAACCAGGAAATAAATCAAATGACATCACATCGATTCTTCATGATGTTACTACCTCAGTAGAAAAAACCGTACCTATGAACAATCAGTCAAATCAAACAATTTTTTTAAATGGAAATCAATCTGATAAAGAATTTAGTTCCTTCTACCTTGGTAATTGTTCTCAGAGCACTTTTAAAGTTGATAGTTCAACACAAACACAATCTAACTTAGTAAGTATATAAATAAATAACTTTCTGCTACCTATTTAAATATAAACTGCAAATCAGGGGTTTTCTATTAGAAACCTCAATTGCTTTAAAATAAATTCCCTACACATTGTAGAATTAAAAAGAGCTACTGTGGCTCTTGGATGGACCTTCTTACCATTTCCAAAGTCAGGATAAAATAAGCATCAAAAAGAAAAAAAAGTAATTTGACTTAACTGTTTTTTTTTTTTTGTTTTTTTTTTAAGGTGCTTGTAAAATTATTTTATGAACAGGATTTTTACTGGAAAACCCTTTTTATTTGTTTGATACAAGCATAATATTTTACTAATTAGTTGTACAAAATTATTTCTTAATTAAAATAATGGACAAATATATTTATTTATTTTAGGTTAATTCGTCTGCTCAAACTGATTCTTGTCAATGTAAATGTTACCAATCACTTCCTGACCAGACCTTAGAACCTAGTGCATCAAACACTCAGTAAGTTTAAATTTCAGCACTTTTGGTATAAAAGCATCTGAGTTTTTTTCTTTGTGGCTCATTTGTCAAAGGCGAACGACCCTCAATTTAATGGATAATCATTCTTTGCTCAATATAATCCTCGCCAACAATTAATGAACTTAGTCCTCTGTACAGAGCATTGTATGAGGATGCTAGAGCAGATTCCACGTCCAAAAATTGGCAGGACCAGAAATCAAGTTTTTTGTGAGCTTGATAGGGTTCTAATCTGGATTTAATATAATTTTATCTACATATATATGAACACACACAAAATTTGTTTGTTTATAAAAAAAATAGAGAGTGGTTTAATGATATTAAAGCCTTTAACACTAAGGGCATACAAATATACCTTATTTTACTCCTAGATTCTTTATATTTATTTGTATTATTAATTACTTTATTTTTAGAATGTTTTATTTATAATTTAACCAGAAGTAATCTTTCTTTTCTACTTTCTCATATTTGAGATTTTGATGGATTTACATGTTTTGAGGTCCCATGAGTTCAAAAAGCTGTCATCTGTGCAGATGCGTTGAGCTTAAATTACTGGGCTGTTGACGACATTTAGCATACATCTTCAGAAAAAATATACCCCAAGGTGAAATCAAGAAATGAATTTTAGCTTTAAATTTAGGGGCACTACACCCAAAAACTGTGAAAAAAAAATTATTTCTTGAAAAAGGTTCCGATGATTTTGATTAAAAAATTCTAAAATGTAGTCCATTTAACTACAAATCTAATGATACTAGCCATTTTCCTGGGAAAAATCTAGTTTCCGAGATGTTGATGAAAATAATGATTTTATTGAAAATTGAAAACAAAAAGTTCCTGGGATCTGGGACCGAGATTATAAGAGCAAGTTAGTCTGAGTTGTCTTGGACCGATTCTTTAGTTACTATGGGCATTTGTGTTTACGATTCAAGCTTTACATTCTGATGTACCAACAGGTACATTCTGATACCTGTTTGATCATGCTATTGAAGAGCATTTTTAGCTCTATTATTGCTTTTTCTTTTTAACGTTTGTATAATTTTAAGTTTAATAAATAATTCCACTAATTCTTTTTTTCAGAGATTACAAGGTTAGAAAGCTTGATCCAAGTTATATCAAGCTATTGGATGATCTTGTAGTTGCCAATGGTGCTTTAGAAGCCCCATTAGAACATGAAGCTGATAATCTAGCCTCTGATGCCTTTCAGGTGGGTATTTTTTATTTTCCTTAAAAAGTAAGATTACTTGTATTACAATTGAAATTAAAAAGGTAATGGAAAAGTATATTAAATTAAAGTTATACTTAATAAGAAGAGACACACTGCATAACGATTGAAAATGTACTGGTTTTTATGAGTTTATAAAAACCCCAAAAAAGTAAAAATAAGATTAGAGTTAGTATTGTCAGGAAACCTACTCTAACAAGAGCTCCTGGATATAGATTCTCTTAAGGTAGAGATGAAGTGTGACATTAACTAAGTGACTTTGGATTGTGAATGGATAAAAAATTGAGGATAGCAATGATTAGTCTAAAGTAAAAATCAAATTCTTGATTTTGTACAAATTTACGTCCTTTTTTAGTAAGTCATAAAACAAGATTTATATTCTTGTTTTATACCTCGAAGAAAGAAATTAATTTGTCTGAATCTTCGCTATCCTTAATTTATATAAACACATAATGTTTACTAGAATATATAGATTTATTGTACTAATATGTAGCTTCACGTAATAAAAAGTGAATATATTATTTTACAGATATGCAGTGGGGAGGACGGAGGAAGTCTTTTAGATGTAATTAATCTCACTGCAATTGCTATTAGACGACTGATTAAAATGTGTAAAAGGATTTCTGGTTTCAAAGCTTTATGTACTCAGGACCAAGTATCTTTGTTAAAACACGGATGCACACAAATGATGTTACTAAGATCAGTTTTAAATTTTGATCCTGATAAAAATTCATGGAAGGTATTAATAAAATTTAAATGTGTTCAATTTAATCATACAATTATATAATACTTTAACTTTTATAAAGACTATTTTTCGGGGAAAATAGTGAGAAATAAACTCAGCCTGCTTATATATGCTGGTTGAAAACTAATCTAAATAGAGTTATTGCAAAAAGTTGGAAGTGTCAAAATATATTTAAATTTGATAGTCATTCTTTCTATAATTTTAATTCTCTTTATCTAGAGTCAGTGAAAAGTAATTCTGTTAAATACAATTGGGTGTCCCAACTTAAACAGCTTCTAATTAAAACCACTCTATGAGTGGTTATGGAGCTTCTATGATTAACCATAATATTTAATGCACCTTTTAGTAATTCTATAACCGAAAATATTATCAAAACATATTCCTCAATATTAATTCAAGAAGATTTTTTAAAAGTAAGTAACAGATCACACTCCAGTTTATATACAGTACTAAATAGTTTTAATAATTTTGCCACCGGTTATTTAAATAAAGAATTGTCTCTCCCTTTCACTGTCCAAAAAGTGTTAGCACAAATTCAAACTGCTGGACTTGACAGACTTAAAATATCAATAAAAGGAAATCTCTATATCGTTAAAACTAATGAAATTTGTCAGGTTTGCAACATGAGAGAACCTGAGAGTTTAGCACATTTACTTATTAGATGTCCAATGTAAAAGTTTCAGAGAAAAGCTTTCCTTCCCATTCATCTGGTTAGTGATGAATTCTCAGATGATACAAATGTTGCCTCTATTCTCAGTTTCACCAGTAAAAAAGAAGCATCAAATATTTTTTATTTCATTTCAAGTTTACTTAAAATTAGATCTTTTCTTTTAAATTAATGAAATTTTCTTTTCTTTTAAATGATCATATTTATAAAAAAAAAAAAACTTATTCATAAATGTATTTAAGATATTTATAAGACAATTGTAAAACCCCTTTGTGTAAAGCTTGTGCTTTAAATACAAATATATTATATCATTTCAATTCTTGAGTTGTTAGGCCTGTAAAGAATTATTTTAGACCCTATTTTTTCCAAAAACAAAACTAAATTTAATCTGATTCATAGCATAATCTGACATTTGAAGCCAAATATGGGCACTTTTGGTGTAATATTTGCTCTAAACTAAGAAAATAGTTTTGTAGTTTTGTGCTCTAGTACAATGGCTTACATTTTTTCATCACAACCTCCTTTAAACAAAATCTTACCATAATTTATAATTAATTAGTTTTAAGTTATTTAAATAAGTTGATTAATTGTATTTTAATATACATTAAGTTTTGTAAATTACTTGCTGATGAGTTATTGTCCGTAAGAGATTAATTAGTAAGCTGTGTTCTAGCAACTCATTATAAATGAGCAGCCCTATACCAATTGAATTAAGATTTCTAATATGCTGTTTAGATTCCTCATAATGTGAATCAATTATCAAGGATAAAGGTAGAAGTGCTAAAACAAGCTCAAGGAAACCTCTATGAAGCTCAACAACATTTTCTCACAACATTTGATCCAAGAGCATCAAGAGACAAATATCTCATTTATATTTTAACTGCGATAGAACTGTTTGATCCTACTAGACCTAATTTAGTACACTCTGGCTCAATAAGACTACAACAGGTAAAAATTATAATTAATCAAGATAATTTAATAAATAACAAAAAAGTGAGTTAATCTGAGAGTAGTTCAGTAGACATGCCAATCTTTTTGAAAATGAAGAACACTATTACTAGTTCAATCAATCAGTATATTTATGGTTTATGGCAATATACTGATTAATTCAACAAGTAATGGTGTTTATTAACTATCTTTACTTGATAAACTTCATCATGAATAAATACCATAAAATCTCAATCAATACTATTAACAAATTAATAGTTTGTTGTTTTTTTTTTTCATGAATATTTAAAGACTAGAATAAAATTAGTGAGATAAAATTTCTCAAATAGTTTCGTAAACTGTATTACATCTTCAGGGTTATGAGCTATAATAGACTATACTAAACTTTCAATCTAAACATCGTGAATTTGAATAACACTCTTCTACCTGATCACTTAATGTTAATCCGCTCCACTCCATTTTGTCCCCCACCTTCAGTCCTTTCCCCTAAAAAATTAGATTCAATATCTTGTTCCTAGAGCACACCAATTTAAAACTTCACTATGTTTAAATTGTAAGTCTAATATATTCTTTTACAGTTTAGAACCCTGAAGATGTAAATACATTCTACGCAACTAGTTAGTTAAACTATGTTGTTTTTTTTTTTATCAAAAACCGTGCCTCAATAATTTGATTCTAATCTATTATTTTAACAGATGCTAATTAAAATCTTAATATTTTTTGTCAAGTTGAGTTTAAAATACAAGTTCAAAGTATAAAGCTGAAAATGATATTGCTTAAAAGCTTGCACTTAGGGATCTCCGAGCATCACAGTTCAAATGTAACAAAATCTAAAGAGGGTCTTAGATGAACCTCACAACATATGGGACATGGAGAGTAAAATTGTTCATAGTGATAAAAGAGTTATTAATGAGTTGAATCTAATTGTTACACTTCACAATGCATTATAATCAATGTAAAAACTTTTTCTTTAATATTCAACCTAACTTTTCAAAAATGGGGAATAAAATGTTATTAGATCGAAAAATTGATGCAGGTAGAGCACATAATAATATAATCTCAACAAAAAAAGATTTACTGATAAAATTAAGACTACTAAATATACAATCATATTATCAGTGGATCTTAAGAACGAGGATTTACTCTATTTTATTTCTTTCCAGAATTGTTATTATGATTTACTCAAACAATACCTAGAGAGTGAATTTGGTAAAGTAGAAGCTGTTTCCATTTTCGATCATTTGCTCGACAAAATGGAAGAACTTCACCGACTTTGTGAAGATCATATTAGAGTTTACCTCAATGTAAACCCATCACAGGTTGAACCACTTCTAATAGAAATTTTTGATTTAAAACCTCATTAGAAAAGAAAATGATGTTATATCTTTAAATTAATTGTGATTTTTGTTTTTCCTTTATACTTTATACCTTCGTTATAAATCCTTTATACTTTATAAATTTCGTTCTAAATTTATTTTTGCTAGAACAAATATTTTTACTCATATTATCAGTGTATCTTTTAAACAATTGTGATGAAATGTTAAAGTTGTTGTACAAGTAAACAAATAATGTAATTATTTTTTTAATTTAAATCTATAAATACCTATTTTCACTAGGTCTGTGATAATAAATATTTTATTAAATGTCTAACCAAAAAAGTAAAATAAAGATATTATATTTTTCGAAAAATTGATCTTGTCCTCTTATTTCTCTCCTCAATCCCATTCTTTATTCCTATACTCAGAGTTCAACATTCTAGCAATTGCAGATAAGCAATTTTTTACTCAATAAAAACAGATAATTGGGCAGTCTTTCTTAAAATGTGCATTTTTACAATGACTGTCTCTTCATTTATTAACAAAATATTTAATATTACATTACGCATCTAGTGCAGAAAGTAGCATTTTGCAGGCAAGAGTGGAGTTTGCACCTGAGCGATAGCAAGGGTAGTAAAACCACACGAGCAAAGCAAAATGCAGTTTTCGCACGAGTTGTATACTGTACTTTATCTACGAATGTTGGATTCTAATAATAAATACAGAAAAAAATATAAAATAAACTTCCTGTAAGTAAGTTCGTATTTCTCTTTTGATGAAGATGACATTAATTCATTAGTTGTATTTTGTGCCAAATTAATTATTTTGGGAGGCGTATTATTCTCCTCAATTTCGGCACAATGACATAAATGAATCATTGTTTTTCACTAAAAACTCAATATAAACAGTTACTTTAATTAAACAAACAGCAAATTAGTTTTGTTAAATGTAAACAAACTTGCTAATCTTGTGTTAAGGTGAAGAATTCTTCTTTTTTACCGCACTAGGATGGAAAAAAGAGAGGAATTATGAAACGCGCATGCTCAATGAATACAAGTACGTAAAGAATCACATTCTACACATCTAAATAGAGATACAATGTTTATATTTCGTATCAATCGTAGATAAAATTCTTTACCACAATTATCTGGAAGTGTAATATATTAGATCACTTTTAAAATAATGGAATAACACTATAGTAATCTACTTTTGTAATGTAACAGGACCTTACCCCTTGATTTTGTTACTTCTAATTAAAAAAAAAAAAAACACTGGGCTATGTGTTCAATTATAACACATGTTACACAGTGGAATAAAAGAGTTCATAATACTAATGCAATTTAACTTTGTGAAATAATTTTTAATTTACCTTTTTTCATACTTTTATGCCAACCCTTAGCAACAATGTGGACAAAGCAGCTTTTTTACAGTTCATCTGCTGAAAATACACACAAAAACAAATCAAAATTATATATTCTTAAGTTGAATTTAATCATTTAAAATGTTTAAGTTAAGGATAACCTTTCAAATGCCAACTCATATAAAAACATGAATTTCTTTAATATCATTGAAATTAGTTTAAAATTGTGATGTCCCATTGGAAAAATTAAACATACAAATTTAAATCTTCTAAAGGAACTTTTAGCTTTATAAGATTTTGTGAATCCTGACATAATCAAACCTATATTAGGGATTATTCTTAAGAGAGGATAGTTTTTAAGGGTTTCGTTGGTAACACCAAAAAAAGAAACCTTTAAAGTTTCGTTCCTGTATCTGTCTGTCACTCTGTATGGTTCCAATAACTTTTGAATCAAAAGAGATAAAAACATGAAACTTTCCAGTATAAAAGATAATTTTGATGTGCACACAAAATTATCAGCTGTTCAAATCCAAAATGGCAGATAATTCATGTCCCGGGATTTTTTTTTTTTTTTTTTTCAATTTTGAGTGGGGTATCAAATGAAAGAAGGTATTGAAGAGTAGATTACAAAAATATACAACACTTGTGAAATGTGTTTAATTTTGAACGCCATTTTGTCAAAAAACATCAAGTTTTCAAACAACAAACATGGACTTCTCAATCAGAAGGTTTCCACAGATTGATAGTCCAGGAGATAGCAGAAGTGACAAGTAACTTACTAACATCAAGCTAGAATGTTGTGTGTGAAAATCAAGTTGTAACATAAAATCTTAGTTAAAACGACCAATTATTTATGAGAATCAAATTGATGTTAGTTTTTAACTTGGAAGGTGACCTCTTTGATTTGGATAAATAATTGACTTACTAACCTATCAAGTGACAAACTAACATAATAAGCTTGATATTTGGTCTACTAATTAATTTTGTCCTCAGGGTCATGAAAATCACTTTGTCCGCCATAATCATGGCTACTCTTAACCAGTTTTTTGTTAACAGCTTATAAGCAAGCTATACTTCTTTGGCGAACTTTACAAAGCATCTGGACTGTGTGTGTATTCAGGCCAAATCAAGAAATCTGGTCTGAACCGTCTTACCTGTCAGTTTTTAAGGAACATCTATGGGGGTCTTTAGGAAAATCTAGATTCAGTGTTTCATTATTCTTAAATTGCATAATAATATTCTGACATGGGCAGAGTAGATAAACTCCATGAATAGTTCTTAATAATATTCTCATGTCCAGAATACGTCAAATCTAATAAATTGATCCAGACAATCTCTATGAAAATACATTTTATATTTAAAACAAAGGATACAAACTATAATCTTTAACAAGTATTTTATGTATAAAAAAGTTTGAAAACTCCAATCACTGAGTTTTTCTTTAAAAACATTTATCATTTTATTATAAAACAAAACAAAACCATATTATTCTTAGTTACAAACATTCTACTTGAGTCTCTAACAAAAAAGGCACTATGTATATTTCTCCCTCACTTAAAATTATATAACTAAAAACTATTTTTGGGTAACTTTAAATCATAAGTTAAAGAGAAAATAGAAGAAAGAATAATGGGGGCTTGGCCTTTTCATAGATAACTATTTTACAACAATTGCATGGTATGCGTAGCAAATATGCAGGTTAGGAGCATTTTTTAGTTTTTTATTTATTTCCTCTGTTGTTGAATACATTTTTAAAAATCATAATTAAGAATAGTTTAAAATAAGACCTGTGTCAAATTTAACTAAATTCGGCCATTTATTATTAAAATCTCCAGCATTGATTGAGAGAACAATATTTAAAGGCTGACAAACTATAAAAAAAAAAACACTGCAGATTAAATAGAATAAAATAAAATTGGTCCAAGCTACATTATTTCTTTCAATTGTCTAAGTAACACTTCACTTTTTTAAAGTAAGTAACTGTATAAAGAGAAGAGGAGGGCAATAATTGTAAAATTAAAACATACAATAGACTAGAATTTAACATTTTTCCTAATAAAAATAGTAATTTCCTGCCTCTATGAAAGCTTAATTTTGAACTCTCGGAAATGAAACTTTTTTTTTTTTACAAAAATAATACATATCATATAAAAATAGCTTTTTATAAAATATTCAGACTCTGATGTTAAGTAACAGAACTTAAAGAGGGCATGGCACCAACGGAATCAAGTGACATGCATTTGCAGGTACATCCGGTTACAGGACATTCTGAATGCTCCCTGAAATATAAATAATTCTGTTAATAAGCATTATTTAACTTAAAGCAATTAATAAAAATCATAATTACAATTGGTTTATTTAGTTTGTAACGAAGTGGAAAATTATTGAATTGTAGAATGAGTTAAAAAAAAAAAAATAACCGTAACTACCTGAACCAAGAAGTAATGTGTGATACATGTCCACCATGTCGACATGTTTGACACCAAGTGTACCAACTGTCAAAGGGATTGACAGGGGATGAGTTAGAAGGAGATTGTGGAGAGGGCACCACAGCCTCACCTAAATGCACTGAACCAGTACCCATGTGTACAAGACAAATAGCACATCTCGGCTGAGGCTTTCTACAGTGAGGACAACAAGATACCTGAAGCAGATATAATTATTAAAAAATAACAAATAGTCTTATGAAAATGGATTATGTTACAGATTTTACAGTTATTTAACAAATTATGTATATTCTGAATATATCGGAATATATATAACAATTGCGTTTTTCGAAATAATATTAGAATTATCAGAAAAAAATATATCAACCAAGTGTACCATCATATTGCTACTCGTACACTAAACAGAGATTTTTATTTCTCAATATGTCTACAATAATACCTGCAAAATGAACAATTTGAAGTTACAAGGTCTCAAAGTGTCACCATCCACAACTATTTACATTTACTCATATATTCTATCAATATATCTAACCCATTAAAAAATGGGTGTCAGTGTTTAATAGGTCAGAAATTTCTAGTAAGGTCAAACATATCTTAAAATATGGGTGTTATAAATAAGAAATGTTAAGATAAGCTGTGATATAAGAAATATGGGTACTTATCAGTTAAACAGAAGCCACCTGGGATGGAAATATACAGGAGCCTACCTATTGAGACAAAGGGATATTTAGTGCAATGTGCTTTGGGGTGAAGGAATATCACACTTTTATATAAGAAAGTGTGATATTCCTTCGTCCCAAAACAGACCGTGACTAGTGTACTGCTAAATTTAGGTAGCCTCTGTTTAACTGATAAGTACTGAAATATGTTATTGGTTGTATGTTATGGTTTTAATACATGTATATATGTGTAGTGTAGCATCCATAGTTAAAGGGTAAATGTTTAATACATGTATTCATCTGGAATAATCTCTAGAAACAACATAGTCCCTTTTTTTTACTTCTGGCTTACCCTCATTCATTTGGTCTCATTATAATACTAAAATGTACATGAAATTTATTAGGTAATTTCAAAATGGGGAAAATAGATGTGCAGACACATTTCTCCAGTTTCAGGTATCTAAGGGACTAGCTTCAATGTTATTTAGTATATTTGAAACGGCTATGCTGCCAAGAAAGTGGGTCCAAATTTGTGCCCAAGCTGTGCATCATATTTTTATTATTATTATAATTTCTTTATTTATTTTTTGTATCTTTTATAGAAAAAGGCTGTGTAGGTGTCATTAATAGGGTGTACCACAAAAAAATTAAAAAATAAATGTATTATTAATTATTAGACTTACCCTCCTGTAACTTCTAAAGTAAAAGATTCTTCACATGTTTCATTTATTTTATTCTACTTACTGAATGCACAGTGCAAAATTTGATAAGAGGATTAGCTAACATAAATCAAATTGGTTTTCTCCAACCATTTGTAAAAGCAATAGGACATTGATGGAGGACAATTATAGAACATTAACAAGATGTAAAAACAGCGATGAACCTAAGAAATATATAAAATAATAAAATGTGGCAACATTTAAAACAAACAGAAAATATTATAATAAATTCCTTTAAAAAAATAACAAAGATTTGTAAAGATATATTCTAAAGAATATTAATAAATAAATAAAACCTTTGTTTGATTAGAAGAGGCTGAATACCGAGGATAGAGAGCTTTATTACGAGGTCCACTTCCACTATTTGTATTGGCAGCACATTTGCCACAGAAGTTGCAAGTAACATAAACTTGTTGAGGAGGTCTTACTTGAGATCTACCACAAAGCCAAATATCAAACTCAGCCCTATATTCCCACAGCATCCAAGAATCCAAAAGATCTCTGTAACTAAAATATTATAACCAATAATTTTATTATATAGAAGACGTGATTAATATTCCAAATAAAAATATAGCTTATTTTAACGTATTGAGCTAAATAATCAACAAGATTACAATAAAATATCCCAGAGTAACCATCCACTAAATCAATTAAATAATGTTCTATGTTCTAAGCATGTGGGCAGCTTGGGTCTGCAAAATGACCTATACAACTATATGTAGTAAATATATGCACAGGGCTGTAACTAGAAATTTTGCGCCCCTGGCAGAACCTCCTGAATGCTGCCCCCCTCAAAAACTATCAGGTTAAACCCAAATCACTAACATTAGCCTCTGCCTTTGAGCTCGAAATACTGCTTTCTAGCAATTTTCGATATAATTGAACATGCTTTTAGAAAATTTAAAGTATGCTATAACATTAGAGTGATAGAAGATTGTTATTATTACAGTAGAGTCTCGTTTATCCGGACCCCGCTAGTCCGGACATCCGTATAATCAGGACGGGCCAAAAACTATGTACAAATTGGAACCAGGGCCTGTTAAGATTTATTAATTGTTAAGATAATTGGAGTTTCTGCTTTTATTGTCTATTAATAGTACATTACGAGTCGAGTGCGGAAAGTAGCATTTTGCATGCGAGTGTGGAGTTTGCGCCCGAGCGACAGCGAGGATAGTAAAACCACACAAGCAATGCAAATATCGTTTTCGCAGGAGTTGTTAGATTTAAATAATAAATACAGAAAAAAGTAAACTTGCTGTATGTAAGTTCGTATCTCTCTCTTGATAAAGATGGCATTAATTCTTGAGTTGTATTTTTTGGCGAATTAATTATTTCTGGAGGATTATTATTCTCCACATTTTCTTCAAAGTCACTTGATTCACTCATTGTTTTTAACTAAAACCTCGATACAAACAGTTACTTTAATAAAAGATCAGCAAATTAGTTTTGTTAAATGTAAACAAACTCGCTAATCGTGCGTAAAGCTGAAGAATTCCTCTTCTTTACCGCCCTAGGGTGGTAAAGAAGAGGAATTCTTCAGAACTATGAGACGCGCATGCGCAATGAATACAAGTACGTAAAGAATCACTTTCTACGCATCTAAACAGAGATACAATGTTTACATTTCGTATCAATGGTAGATAAAATGTATAAAATTGTTCCTAGTATAGTTTATAGGTGTATATTCAAACAGTCTAACACAAGGAATACCTGGTATGTTGTTATAAATTAACAGATTTAAGAATAAGTAAGAACATCGATAAATCTGTTTCGGTTCCATAGAAATGTAGGGCGGAAGATATAAAGGAAGTGTATTCCAGGAAGTACAATTATATGTGACTGAGATGGGGAAGGGTTTTAAGAAACATGTAGCAGCGGCTTAACCCAGTTCCATGAAATTTTGCCAAGCCAACAATGTCTAATGTCTCAACTTTTTGTGAAATGATTATCGCTCCTCGAATTTCATATCGGAACTCAGGCTGTTTCTCAGGAAGTCCCTTCTATACCTGCCACCAGCATATTAGATTGTCATTTTATTATAATTCATTTGATATTTGGCATGACTGGTGACAGAACACCTCTTAACTTAAATAGTGGACCTACGTTATACAAGCATGCGTTGAAGACTAATAGAAGTAATTTTTACGATAAAAACCTCGATTTTAATAGTTTTACTCTACTAAAGCTTGTTCTACAGACACATTAAAACTGATTCCGTTTAATCCGGACTTTTGGTAAACCGGACTGGGTTCGGTCCTGTTAAACCCGGATTAGCGAGACTCTACTGTATTAAGATTGATATTGTTATAACATTTAATTAGATTTTTATCAAACTATACCTCATTAAATAGTCAAAAATGTATTAAAAAAATCAAATAGCTTACTTAAACTTTCCAAGTAAGCTTATAAAGTTAAAATTAAATTTAATAAATGAAATTAAAACCGTAGAAGACAAAATAATGTTGTTAAGATTATAAAAAAAATCTTAATATTTGTAAAATAAAAAATTGTAATTTATATTTTTGGAGTTGGTTTGAGGTGGCTGGAGGAGATTCGAGATGGTTCAAACTGGTTGGTGTGGCTCTAAACTCATTAAACCACCTCCACCAAAAAATTCAAATTTATAAAAAAATTCCAAATTTTATCCACAAATTATTTTCGAAGATTTTGGTTTGAGGTGGTTCAAGGTTGTTTGAGGTGATAACAGCCTCGAACCAGCTCAAGGTTGGAGGTGGATAGTGTGGCTGTAACCACCTCAAACCACCCCAAACCACTTCCGACCAACTCAAACCAATTCCAATTTTTTTTCATTTTTAAAAAATCCTATTTTTTTTCTAAAAATATTAATTTTCACTTTTTTCCAAAAAAATTTTTTTTTTTAAAAAAATCCCAATTTTTCCACAAATTCTATGATTTTGCTTTGAGGAGGTTCAAGGTCGTTGGAGATGGTTAGAAGTGGTTGGAGTAGCTCTAACCAACTTAAACCACCCAAAAAATCAGGTATGGGGTACCTCAGAACTTTTCCTCACTTCGGCCTCTTCTGCTGCTTCGCAATAGGAGGAAGCAGCATTGGGCGTGGTCAGTACTTGGATGGGTGACTGTTTTGAACTAACTGATATTTTTATTATCATTTAAAAAAAAAAAAAAAAAAAAAAAAAGCAAAAGTATCGCACTAATTAATATTTATGTTTGCTTGTAACTTCTAAACTAATTAATGGAATTTTATCATTTTTTTAAAAAATATTTGTTCCTTATTTTTTATGGGTTCCAACAATATGCTATATGCCAATCATGTATTTATACTTTCGGTATTATTAACCTTCAAAGTTTTAAAATTCAAAAATCAATAACTTCAATATGGTGGCCAATATCAAAATTAAATTTGATGGATTTGTTTCTCATACAGAGTGATACATTCATGCCAAATTTAAACTCGATTGGACCACTTTTAGATTTTTTGTTACAAACTAGGCTCAAGTGGAAAATGTTGATTTTCCGGGTGGCACAACTAGCAGTAAGAACTGATTTCTCTGCCAAGTTTCAACTCTCTTGGTTAAATACCCTGGGCGCTAACACAAAAACAAAACAAAAATTTGGGTGAAAACATAAATTTTCCTACCATAGGTAAGGAAAGGTGAAAAAAAAATTGAGGAAAAAAACCTTGAGGCGGTTGGAGGTAGTTTGAGGCTCTAATCACCTCAAACCCACCTTCTTTTAATTTTATGAAATAAAAATGACAAAAATTAAACTTTGCCCCTGGCATGGGTATTTCTTGCCACTGCCTAGCTACAGTCCTGTATATACAATATATCTAACAAATCTCTAATGACAAATATACTTATCAAACACAAAACTGACCATGATATCCAATAAGATACTACATCATGTTCCAGAAGGTCTCTAGGCAGAGCTCTCAAGCAAAGAAGGCATGGTGTTTGGATATCTGATGTGAAGTTTATGTATTGCTGCAATAGTGGAATAACTTTTTCAGTAACACCTACAACAAAGAAAGGAAAAAATAAATGTTTAACACAATTATACCACTCTATAAAATAGTAACCAGTAATTTGCACAGTCTTAAAAATTGCTGTTTTTGATTAACTATATTTTTTTTAGACAGGAAAATCAATATTGAGAGACTATTTTAAGTGGTAATGTAGTCTGCTGCTAAAGAGGAAGCTCTCTAGGCTCTCAATGGTGAAATAAATTACTTAGCTCTTAAGTTTACAGGTGCTAGGTGGAGGCCTTCAAACTATTAACTAGAAGAGTACACTCCTCTCAGTCTCAGTTTTACAATAAACATTAAAATAATAGTTTATAAATAAAATAATAGATTATGAATATATAAAGGACTTATAGCATATACTGACTGGCTGAGACTTGAAGGTGAAAAAATACTCCTAATTCTTGACTTTTTAAAGGTCTTCCAACTGTTAACTAGTTGAGTACACCCTTTTAGCTTTATATACTCTTTTATTACAAATTAAAATAATGCTTATGGTACTTTAGACTGCTAATAGAATGCACTCACTGGCTGAGAGGTAGAATGATCTATGTCTCACAATGCAGTAGCGTACACAGAAAATTTTTTCGGGGGGGGGGCCCAACCTAATTTAACTTTTATGCGGGTTTAGCATACCCCATAATTTATTATAATTATAATTTCTCCCCCTTTTCAACACTCTAATTTCAATTTCTAACCTCATATTTAATTAAATTAAAATCCTATGAGGTAACACCTCACTATGTGATGTGATCGTTCTAAAGAACGATTATGTCTCCGATTCCAATAATTCCAAGACAGAAATCTGTTCCAGTTATCAGACATTTTTGATGCCGTTTCTGGCTGTTAGTCTGTCTCTCGCTCAATCATGGCGAACAACTCTTAAAAACTACTCTTTCGATTTTAATGAAATTCGGATGGCAGTTAATTAGCATATAAAAAGTCCATTGTTGGTCCTATATAAGGTCCAATCTTCTGGTCCCATTTCCCTCCACCACATTTCTCCACCTGCCACCATTTCTCTTCCACATGTGCACACACATACATTTATTTACACCTTATCTTCAAAAATATTCATCTGATTTTATAAAACTTATCTGATAGAAGCTCACAGATTAATTTTAACTGTCTGCGCTGTTTAAATTTTGGTAAATTGATACTTTAAATCATGTAAAAATCAAACCAATTTTGACTAATTTAAAAAAGGAGGGAAAATTGAGTAAATTTAACATGAATAAAGCATCACTATAGCAATATTTTAAGAGCGCAGACGGTTGAAATTATTCTTGGGTTATCTGCGGGCTACTTTAAACAAACCATTAAAATTATTAATTCCATCGGCCAAAATCCGGGCCCAGCCGACAGTCGGGCCGGTGTAATGTTTAATAAATTTAATTCCATCGGCAAAATGCAGTTCCAGCCGACAGTCGGGCTGGTATAGTGTTTAATCAATTTAATTCCATCCGCTAAATCCGGGCCCAGCCGACAGTCGGGCCGGTATAGTGTTTAATAAATTTAATTCCATCGGCAAAATCTGGGCCCAGCCGACAGTCGGGCCAGTATAGTGTTTAATAAATTTAATTCCATCGGCAAAATCCGGGCCCAGCCGACAGTCGGGCCGGTATAGTGTTTAATAAATTTAATTCCATCGGCAAAATCCGGGCCCAGCCGACAGTCCGGCCGGTATAGTGTTTAATAAATTTAATTCCATCGGCAAAATCCGGGCCCAGCCGACAGTCGGGCCGGTATAGTGTTTAATAAATTTAATTCCATCGCAAAATCTGGGCCCAGCCGACAGTCAGACCGGTATAGTGTTTAATAAATTTAATTCCATCGGCAAAATCCGGGCCCAGCCGACAGTCGTGCCGGTATAGTGTTTAATAAATTTAATTCCATCGGCAAAGTCCGGGCCCAGCCGACAGTCGGGCCGGTATAGTGTTTAATAAATTTAATTCCATCGGCAAAATCCGGGCCCAGCCGACAGTCGGGCCGGTATAGTGTTTAATAAATTTAATTCCATCGGCAAAATCCGGGCCCAGCCGACAGTCCGGCCGGTATAGTGTTTAATAAATTTAATTCCATCGGCAAAATCCGGGCCCAGCCGACAGTCGGGCCGGTATAGTGTTTAATAAATTTAATTCCATCGCAAAATCTGGGCCCAGCCGACAGTCAGACCGGTATAGTGTTTAATAAATTTAATTCCATCGGCAAAATCCGGGCCCAGCCGACAGTCGTGCCGGTATAGTGTTTAATAAATTTAATTCCATCGGCAAAGTCCGGGCCCAGCCGACAGTCGGGCCGGTATAGTGTTTAATAAATTTAATTCCATCGGCAAAATCCGGGCCCAGCCGACAGTCGGGCCGGTATAGTGTTTAATAAATTTAATTCCATCGCAAAATCTGGGCACAGCCGACAGTCAGACCGGTATAGTGTTTAATAAATTTAATTCCATCGGCAAAATCCGGGCCCAGCCGACAGTCGGGCCGGTATAGAGTTTAATAAATTTAATTCCATCGGCAAAATCCGGGCCCAGCCGACAGTCGGGCCGGTATAGTGTTTAATAAATTCAATTCCATCGGCAAAATCCGGGCCCAGCCGACAGTCGGGCCGGTATAGTGTTTAATAAATTCAATTCCATCGGCAAAATCTGGGCCCAGCCGACAGTCGGGCCAGTATAGTGTTTAAAAATTTCAATTACATTGGCAAAATCCGGGCCCAGCCGACAGTCGGGCTGGTATAGTGTTTAATAAATTTAATTCCATCGGCAAAATCCGGGCCCAGCCGACAGTCGGGCCGGTATAGTGTTTAATAAATTTAATTCCATCGCAAAATCTGGGCCCAGCCGACAGTCAGACCGGTATAGTGTTTAATAAATTTAATTCCATCGGCAAAATCCGGGCCCAGCCGACAGTCGGGCCGGTATAGTGTTTAATAAATTTAATTCCATCGGCAAAATCCGGGCCCAGCCGACAGTCGGGCCGGTATAGTGTTAATAAATTTAATTCCAACGGCAAAAACCGGGCCCAGCCGACAGTCGGGCCGTTATAGTGTTTAATAAATTTAATTCCATCAGCAAAATACGGGCCCAGCCGACAGTCAGACCGGTATAGTGTTTAATAAATTTAATTCCATCGGCAAAATCCGGGCCCAGCCGACAGTCGTGCCGGTATAGTGTTTAATAAATTTAATTCCATCGGCAAAGTCCGGGCCCAGCCGACAGTCGGGCCGGTATAGTGTTTAATAAATTTCATTCCATCGGCAAAATGCAGTTCCAGCCGACAGTCGGGCTGGTATAGTGTTTAATCAATTTAATTCCATCCGCTAAATCCGGGCCCAGCCGACAGTCGGGCCGGTATAGTGTTTAATAAATTTAATTCCATCGGCAAAATCCGGGCCCAGCCGACAGTCGGGCCAGTATAGTGTTTAATAAATTTAATTCATTCGGCAAAATCCGGGCCCAGCCGACAGTCGGGCCGGTATAGTGTTTAATAAATTTAATTCCATCGGCAAAATCCGGGCCCATCCGACAGTCCGGCCGGTATAGTGTTTAATAAATTTAATTCCATCGGCAAAATCCGGGCCTAGCCGACAGTCGGGCCGGTATAGTGTTTAATAAATTTAATTCCATCGGCAAAATCCGGGCCCAGCCGACAGTCGGGCCGGTATAGTGTTTAATAAATTTAATTCCATCGCAAAATCTGAGTACACACGACAGTCAGACCGGTATAGTGTTTAATAAATTTAATTCCATTGGCAAAATCCGGGCCCAGCCGACAGTCGGGCCGGTATAGAGTTTAATAAATTTAATTCCATCGGCAAAATCCGGGCCCAGCCGACAGTCGGGCCGGTATAGTGTTTAATAAATTCAATTCCATCGGCAAAATCCGGGCCCAGCCGACAGTCGGGCCGGTATAGTGTTTAATAAATTCAATTCCATCGGCAAAATCCGGGCCCAGCCGACAGTCGGGCCAGTATAGTGTTTAAAAAATTCAATTACATTGGCAAAATCCGGGCCCAGCCGACAGTCGGGCCGGTATAGTGTTTAATAAATTTAATTCCATCGGCAAAATCCGGGCCCAGCCGACAGTCGGGCCGGTATAGTGTTTAATAAATTTAATTCCATCGCAAAATCTGGGCCCAGCCGACAGTCAGACCGGTATAGTGTTTAATAAATTTAATTCCATCAGCAAAATCCGGGCCCAGCCGACAGTCGGGCCGGTATAGTGTTAATAAATTTAATTCCAACGGCAAAAACCGGGCCCAGCCGACAGTCGGGCCGTTATAGTGTTTAATAAATTTAATTCCATCAGCAAAATCCGGGCCCAGCCGACAGTCGGGCCGGTATAGTGTTAATAAATTTAATTCCATCGGCAAAATCCGGGCCCAGCCGACAGTCGGGCCGGTATAGTGTTTAATAAATTTAATTCCATCGGCAAAATCCGGGCCCAGCCGACAGTCGGGCCGGTATAGTGTTTAATAAATTTAATTCCATCGCAAAATCTGGGCCCAGCCGACAGTCAGACCGGTATAGTGTTTAATAAATTTAATTCCATCGGCAAAATCCGGGCCCAGCCGACAGTCGGGCCGGTATAGAGTTTAATAAATTTAATTCCATCGGCAAAATCCGGGCCCAGCCGACAGTCGGGCCGGTATAGTGTTTAATAAATTTAATTCCATCAGCAAAATCCGGGCCCAGCCGACAGTCGGGCCGGTATAGTGTTAATAAATTTAATTCCAACGGCAAAAACCGGGCCCAGCCGACAGTCGGGCCGTTATAGTGTTTAATAAATTTAATTCCATCAGCAAAATCCGGGCCCAGCCGACAGTCAGACCGGTATAGTGTTTAATAAATTTAATTCCATCGGCAAAATCCGGGCCCAGCCGACAGTCGTGCCGGTATAGTGTTTAATAAATTTAATTCCATCGGCAAAGTCCGGGCCCAGCCGACAGTCGGGCCGGTATAGTGTTTAATAAATTTCATTCCATCGGCAAAATGCAGTTCCAGCCGACAGTCGGGCTGGTATAGTGTTTAATAAATTTAATTCCATCGGCAAAATCCGGGCCCAGCCGACAGTCGGGCCAGTATAGTGTTTAATAAATTTAATTCATTCGGCAAAATCCGGGCCCAGCCGACAGTCGGGCCGGTATAGTGTTTAATAAATTTAATTCCATCGGCAAAATCCGGGCCCAGCCGACAGTCCGGCCGGTATAGTGTTTAATAAATTTAATTCCATCGGCAAAATCCGGGCCCAGCCGACAGTCGGGCCGGTATAGTGTTTAATAAATTTAATTCCATCGGCAAAATCCGGGCCCAGCCGACAGTCGGGCCGGTATAGTGTTTAATAAATTTAATTCCATCGCAAAATCTGGGCACAGCCGACAGTCAGACCGGTATAGTGTTTAATAAATTTAATTCCATTGGCAAAATCCGGGCCCAGCCGACAGTCGGGCCGGTATAGAGTTTAATAAATTTAATTCCATCGGCAAAATCCGGGCCCAGCCGACAGTCGGGCCGGTATAGTGTTTAATAAATTCAATTCCATCGGCAAAATCCGGGCCCAGCCGACAGTCGGGCCGGTATAGTGTTTAATAAATTCAATTCCATCGGCAAAATCCGGGCCCAGTCGACAGTCGGGCCAGTATAGTGTTTAAAAAATTCAATTACATTGGCAAAATCCGGGCCCAGCCGACAGTCGGGCCGGTATAGTGTTTAATAAATTTAATTCCATCGGCAAAATCCGGGCCCAGCCGACAGTCGGGCCGGTATAGTGTTTAATAAATTTAATTCCATCGCAAAATCTGGGCCCAGCCGACAGTCAGACCGGTATAGTGTTTAATAAATTTAATTCCATCGGCAAAATCCGGGCCCAGCCGACAGTCGGGCCGGTATAGTGTTTAATAAATTTAATTCCATCAGCAAAATCCGGGCCCAGCCGACAGTCGGGCCGGTATAGTGTTAATAAATTTAATTCCAACGGCAAAAACCGGGCCCAGCCGACAGTCGGGCCGTTATAGTGTTTAATAAATTTAATTCCATCAGCAAAATCCGGGCCCAGCCGACAGTCGGGCCGGTATAGTGTTAATAAATTTAATTCCATCGGCAAAATCCGGGCCCAGCCGACAGTCGGGCCGGTATAGTGTTTAATAAATTTAATTCCATCGGCAAAATCCGGGCCCAGCCGACAGTCGGGCCGGTATAGTGTTTAATAAATTTAATTCCATCGCAAAATCTGGGCCCAGCCGACAGTCAGACCGGTATAGTGTTTAATAAATTTAATTCCATCGGCAAAATCCGGGCCCAGCCGACAGTCGGGCCGGTATAGAGTTTAATAAATTTAATTCCATCGGCAAAATCCGGGCCCAGCCGACAGTCGGGCCGGTATAGTGTTTAATAAATTCAATTCCATCGGCAAAATCCGGGCTCAGCCGACAGTCGGGCCGGTATAGTGTTTAATAAATTCAATTCCATCGGCAAAATCCGGGCCCAGCCGACAGTCGGGCCAGTATAGTGTTTAATAAATTCAATTCCATTGGCAAATCCGGGCCGAGCTTATTTGGGGTGATTAAGTGTATACACACCATAAGATAATACTTAATTAATTCCTTTTTTTGGAAAATATTTACAGCCAATTCGAATGCATCTGTCATTACTGTGTTTTTTTGGTTTTTATGTGTATGGCGGGTCTTAGGTATGTAATCATTTCGGGGGGGGCCAGGGCCCCTTGGGCCCCCCCCCTGTGTACGCCACTGTCACAATGTGAACTAATATACCAAGCTCATGGCTTATCAGATGCCGGCTAGGAGTACACTCTTCATAACCTCATAACTTTATAGATGATTGGTGATCCCTTGAAATTTATTATTGTAGTTATTGTGGGTCCTTAGGGATGTAATATAAAATAAACTCTCCTATATCATACTGCTAATTATGATATAGGAGAGTTTATTTTATATTACATCCCTAAGGACCCATAATAACTTTATTTCTTAGAAGATGAGAATCTTAAAGATTGACAATAATCTTTTGCCAAATTTAATGTCAATAAAACTTATTGACATTAAATATGAAATCCATTACTTTAAGAAGGATCTTTTTAGCACCTAAGGTAAAAGATGAATCATTGATTTTTAAATTTTACGAAAATTTAATAATTTTAAAGAGTCCTAACAGGGTCTATATAATAGTCCACTGGTTCCTCCAGGTGCTATACAATGCACCAGCACATTGAAGAATGATAATATAAGCTTAACTAATTTAGATAAAGTAGTAATAATATTAATATAAAATAAATATAGAGAATATATAAAATGAATATACTTGTCTCTTCAGACATCATGTCATTATGATAAAGCTCTACATGCAATAAATAGTTTAATTAAATAATTAAAAGACTTAAATACCTGTGAGTAAGATACCAGCAAGATCTCCTTGCAAGATAAGAGATTCTGTAAGCTGATCAATATAATCTAGCAAATAAGTATCAGAAAGGAATGTTAGAGCAAATCCGATCCTATCAGAAACATCAACCTCACTTTCCATCTACAAAACAAATAAAAGGTTTTAAGAAAGGTTATTTTAACTATTAAATTTATTTACTGCCCAAAATATTTCATGGAATTATTCTTTAAAATATAGTTTCATCTTCCTACTTACAATTGTTAATTAAATTAAATTTACATTAGTTATAGATAAAATACAAATTTATTCTTATTTAAATTATTTTTTCATATTTGCATTTTTCTTTAAATTAGCTGTAACTGAAATAAGATTGTTTTTGCAATTAAAAAGTTAAACACTCTAAATAGCTGCGGCTCCCCAATTATTTTTAATTGATAGTTTGTTTGAATCATCTAGTGAAGCCCCAAAAATCCAAGCTCTAACTCAGATTTTCCTCTTTTGTCAATTTGGTTCTTTTCTAATTATGTAGTAACATCCCAATTCCAGAAAGTTTATTTTTATAATTAAATCATGAAGATGCCAAGGGGGTCAATAACATCCCCAAATGATCTTTATAAAAATTTAATCTATATCTATTATTCCATGCCCTACAAATTTAACATATTGTGATTAACAACTACTTGCATTTCTACCAATATTTTGAAGATTGTTAAAATTGCACCACTAATCTCTACTTAGCATTTTCATTTCAATAAGGTATCAGTATCTCAGAAGGTAAATTATTGTAGGTCAATTTTAGTAATTATAGGAGAGCTATTCTACTACTCATTAAAAACAAAAAAATTGAGCAATTTTTCATCATAATAAACAAAAATGTTAAATTGACTATCTCTTTATATACAAACAAAAGAGTCGCAATGCTATAGCACAGTTATCTGCCAGCGTAATGCAAAATACAAGTCAATCTTTTTAAAAAACTGGACTTACACTACTTTACCTCAGGGGTACAGAGATATGAAAATCTCATCCTAAATATACCTAATACAAGGTTTGAAGCCTAAAAATAAGATTACAGTCAGTTTATTAACAATTCAAGCATGTACTTACAAGTACAGAATCATAAGTTTCAAAGTCAGAGGTTAAAAAAGAGAATATTATTCTAAGGAATGGATCAGATATATTATTCCTTAAATTGGTGCAGGATTCCTTCCACATGCTATTCTTATCATGAGTGAATCCTAAAAAATAAATAATTGAACAAATATCAATAATTAAAAACATTAAAAGAACAAAATAATAGAAAAACAAACAAAAATTAATTTATCAAAATTATAGCAATTAAATAAAATATCACTTCTTAATATAAGAAGGGAAACGTAAAAGAGAAAATTTCAAGATAAAAAGAACTTTTTATATACTACGTTTTTAAATTTTCTGTTGATTCGTATGTAATGTTGATAATATAATTGTTATTGTTATATAATATATAATGTTAGTAAAAACAAAATAGTTCCGAATTTATTTACTTCACATAAATGACAACCATCTAGAAAGCTGATATTAATCCTATGAAAGGACAAATCTTTGTACAACAGATCTCCCTAACACCAAATCTAAACCGTGCCATCGATATATTTGAAATAATATAATCTAAAATTAATATAATCGATATATTTACTGTTTTGCTGTCATTCAATGTTTATCTCTTATTTATAAAAATCACAAATTTGAAACCCATCAAAATGAAGATTGTAAATATGGGACATGGCAAAACAAATAAAATAACTTCCGGATTTTTTCCGAACTAACTTTCCATACAGCAAAATTTGCTGAAAACCAATTAAATTCTGCTGAAAGATGGCTAAAAATATTAAAATAATGCATTGTCATCGTGTTCTGAGCTATGCTAAAAGTTTCAAGTGTCTAGCTATTCGGGAAGTTAGTTAGAAATCGATTGCCAGATTTGTACCGGACAAACAAACAAACAAGAAAGCAAGCTAATAAAAAGTAGTAAAAATACACTAAATAAAAAATTTACCTGCAAGAGCCATAGCTACTGTACTATGAGACCCATCAATAGAAAGAATTTGTATAGCATTTTTCAATTTTTGTACGAATACACAGTAAGCTGCAGCTTTAGTAGTCTCACCTAAAAAAAAAGAAGATTTTTAGCAGGTCAATTATTTTCTCTATTTCCAATGATAAACAAACAAAATTATCTAAGTAATGTTGTTTATACAAACCATTTTTGACTAATTCTTCGACAGTTTGAATAAGCACATTTGGATCCAAAGCAAATTTCCATCCACATAGTTCCAGTGCTTTATCTCGTACTTCACTCCTAAAACAAACAATAAGATAATTAATTAGTGTACCAGAGAGGTTTATATGTGTAAATTCCAAAATATTCCAATTTTTGAAGAACAGTCACTCTTCATAAAATCTCCTGCTTGTTCAATGATCTTGGATATGTTTAAGGGCATTGAATCCGTGTAGCAAACCTTTACACCACCCCCTCTGAAGACTTTTGCTGAAAGGGCAGTAGTTTTCCGGAATAGAATAGATTTTAGTCCACTAGGAGCTCTAATACATTTTAAATAAAATTTAGAAAATATTTACTTTGGAGCTCCTATTGGGGAAATATAGTACTAAAAAAGTGAAAACCGAGCTACCTTTTCTGTTAGATCCTAACTTCTTGGTACTATATTTAAGAGGATCACACTTTGCATGCAGTTTATTGCGAGATGAAAATTTCTTCTGTGCCCCAGCCCAAGTACATATCCATGTTAAAAAATTGAATCAACACCACTACCTGAATTCAGGTAAAAATGATGAAAATCAGTAAAATTACAAATATACATACATAAATATAAGAATTTTTTAAAACCATCAAAACTGATCTTCTAGTCGGCCAGCTTGAGAGGGACTCAAGGCGAGGTCGAAATATTACAAAAGTGAACCTTTTTAAATCCTTAAGAAACCCAATTATTCAAGAATTAAGAATATCCCTTCATTTAAATACAATAGAAAACTTGAATTATTATTTATTTTTATCATGTAAGGTTATTAATAACACTAATTTATAAATTCTTCTTTCAATAATACATAAAATTATTTAAAGATTAACCTGTAAATTTTGGCAGAAGCTGAAGAACTGATAGATGACCAAGGAAGAAAATGAGCAATAGAGTGAACTCCCACAGGTATATCAGTATCAAGTCCAAGTACAGTCCTGTAAAAAAAATAATAAAAGTTTTATTATAAAATTGAGAATACCAAATCAATGATTTATAAAAGAAGAAACGAGAAAGAGAGGAATAGTATAATAAAAATTAAAGACTCTCAACAAAATAAAATTTAATTTCCAAACCAGCTTTTGGCTTCTCCGCCAAATCATTTAACACATGGTTGTATTCAGCAAAACATCTTGTGAAGTTTATTATATTACAAGCTGATGTAACTGGTGGCACCCGGGTGTTTACAGAAAATCAATACCTTGGATTATACATATTGTTAATTACCAATTAACTAGCACACCTTGAAAAGTCATTATAAATTATTTATCATCAAACATTGGCAAGGCCCTCCTAAAGCCTCTATTAAGACCTGAACTTTTCTTAGTAGGTATTTCTTTAGATTGTTACTCCCCTATGTCTTTTTAAGAAGGGCCTCTTAGTATACCATTTACACACCTCGTAACAATATCTCACTTTACAGAAGAAGCATGGTGGATGAAAAGGATTCAGAGATATCATTATAATTTTATTGTTTCCTCTATGATAGAGTTCCATTCAATGAATCAAAACAAGCAGATACCAAATAGTCATCCTTTCTCAGACTTTAAAACATTACGCTCATTGATGACCTCATTTTCTTCTGTATATATAAAGATTTTGCAAGGTGTACCCAGAGGCGTAGCTAGAGTTTGAAGCACCCAGGGAGAAAGTTTGTTTTGATATTGTGAACAAAACCATCCACAGGAACTGGTGGAGCCACCAAACAGACCACAAGAAAGAAGAAAGAAAAGAAACTGTGTGAAAACAGGCACAAGAAAGGCAAAAAACTAACTGGCTAAGAGAAAGCTCTCTGGTGGCATGTAGCGTTAGTTTTTTTTTATTTTATTAAATTTTTAAATTTAATTTTCTGTTAGTAAATATTATTATAATTAATAAGTAAAAATTACATGAAAATCTCTATAACTGGTAATATATTTTTTTGTTGAGTTCGCCCATTGCTTTAAAACATTAATTTAAGTTTTTCTCAAAATCACCAAATGGTGAGTTCGCCCTTCGTATTCGGAACACATCATATCATGACCATGGTAGCCCAGTGTGAAGGGGGCCTCAGTGTTTCTTACAGTCAAATTTTTACAGTTTGTGGCAATTAAATTAATCCGTAGAGTGGTCTGTTGTATTTCTATAACATCTCAACTAAAATAATAATAAAAATTGATTACCTGACTCCAGGGTGTTTATATACTGGTGAATCAATAACACCTCTATCAACTAGATCTTGACTATGTTCCAACCAATTCCATATCTTCTTAATACTATCCTCGCTAACTAATTCAGCATTGACTTTAAGTGAATGCTGAAACAGTATTGCAATATTAATAAAAAGTACTAAAAATCCAATTTGAGTGGATACCCTGATTTAAGAGGCCAGATTATGCAAGTTTACAATGTAGATATATAAAAATATTATATTACATAATATAAAAATAATAAAATGGTTTATGACACAATTTACTAATTGTTCTAATAAATTTTGCTATCAGTTTTAAAACTAAAAAAAACAACTGAAATTCATGCCTTACAAACTACAACAATAACCAGTATAATTAAGAGTTAATAGGTCTAACTCAATTATATTTTTAAAAAGTTATACCTGAAAGCCATATTTGTTTAGAACTCTTTTCTTAATAGTAGCTGAAACATCACCAAAAGTTTCATAAAAGTTGTCTTTATTTTCAATCATATTTAGAGTTTTTGAATCAGATGTCCAAGTAATGGTTGTAGAATGGCCCCAGGATAAAGTCATTCTTTCATTCACAGAGTAGTCCAGCAGCCCACCTTTAATTAAAGAAAATTAATTACAGTTTAAAATTATTATTATAAAATTATATTAAAATAAGTTTTGCTTTATTTAAACGCATTACATACCGAACACTGATAGTGCTAAAAGGCGATTGTGGTGAGATGGATGCCAAGAAAATGAAGTTAGATAATGAGTTGAACCTGGTTTAACACTCCGCTCTAATATAGTTGCTTCTTCACAATCGTCTGATTGCGTTTGAACATCGACCATGTGGATACTACTGCTTTCCTTTAACAGACATCCTAAAAGATTCTTCCTGTATCAAAAGAAAAATATAATTTGTACTTACAGAATCACAATTAGAAGTGTCTTTCAGGAATGTATGTAGTGTCATCAAAAGAAAAAGTGTAGTAAATAGTTATTAATTAACTAAGAATTAATAGTAATTATTAAAAGTTTATCGAAAGAAAAGTGTAAATTGAACTAAGAGAATCACAAATATAAGTGTCTTTCAGAGGTGCATGCAGTGCCATCTTGAGTTGTAAGGGATATTCACAAGATGCTGTCACAACAAGACAATCTATAATTGCACAATTCTGCTCCAGCAGTTATAGAAGTTTACTAACTTGGATAAGTAAACAAGTTAAACATTTAAAATATATAAAGAGAGAAATTTCAAATATTGGAAAATTTACTTATCCATTATATCCAAATGGTTTAAATCAAATATTTAAGATTGCATTGAGGCCAGAGAAATACAGAAAAGTTAGTTAATTTTACAAAATGAAACAATTTCATCATCTACATCTGCTTGAGACCAGAAAACACATAAGGGAAAAGTTGTGAACAGTGTTACCATTACAAATAATTCCATTGAATAAAATTTATTGCAAAACTAAATAAGGAGGTTCCTTGATCATTTATTTTTAAGTAAATCAATGAAAATATAATAAAGTAAATATTTTCAAAATATACAATGATGATTGATTGTTTATAAATTTATTTTACAATTTTTATTATTTATATATTTTTTTTTTATTCCATAATAAATCAATTTTATGACCAATTATAAATAAGAGGAAAAATGATACCATAATAGAAATCAAATTATTTAAAACAGTACAGTAGATTTTTACAGTAATCTTTAAACATAGATATTGTCGCTAAGGCGACGTATTTTTTATGTGACTTGCTTTGTTTTTTTGTTAATTATTGATCAGTGTATGAAATAAAATTGTTGAAGACACAAAATGGTAAACAGAGCGTGGTTCTTAAAGAAAAAACTGTCAAACCAGAAAAGAATTTAACGAAGAAAAATTTACGAAGCAATACAGAAAGTTAATTTGAAGATTCAACTTTAAACCTTCATACACGTAAGCCTAAGGGGTTAAGAATGGTTCTCGACGGAGACTTAGGTGGGTTGCGAAAGCGCGTAACTTATACTAAAAAACGTCTCGAAGGACACTCGGATGTCGTTAAGGTTTGGCTGGAAGAAAATAAAACTAGTGACAGCTTTTCCTTAACGATAGCCAAAGGGCTCTCAGCCAAATTAGAAAATTTAATAGGAAAGTTTGACGAACTTATTAAGGAGTTAGAGTTAGCTTCCCAAGGGGATCCAGTAGCGATGACAGAAAAGTATGAGTATTTAAAATTTGCCGAAAATTCTGATTTAGTGAGTAAAAATACAGATATCGATCTCCTTATAGGAAATAATTATTATTTTGAATTAATAAACATGGAGAAGCTACAAATTAGTGAGGGTCTCTTCCTAATTAGTTCGAAATTAGGTTGGATAGTGACAGGAAAAGATTCAAATAATAGATATAATATCGGTGGAAGTACAAGCTTGTTAGCTACCGAGCAAATAGATTATTTAGATGTTGGGGTAGACTGGGATAGAACCTCAATGATTTTCCAAAAGGAGATCGAGTTAAAAAATTTATGGAAGTTAGAATCGTTAGGAATTTCTGAAGAAATAGAGGAAACAGAGGATGACATAGCTCTGAAACAGTTTGAGGACAGCGTAACGTTTAAAGATGGACGTTACAGTGTATCCTGGCCCTGGAGATATTACCCTCCAGTTATGTTATCAAATAACTATAATTTAGCTTTAGGTAGGTTACGTACTCTTTGTAAAAGATTTATGGGTGACAAAGAGCTTATGAAAAAATATCATGACATTCTGATGCAACAGCTACAATTGGGAATGATTGAAGTAGTAGACTCCAGTAAGGAAAGTCAGGGTTCTATAGTTCATTACTTGCCCCATCACGCGGTTATAACCCCACAAAAAAGTACGACTAAAGTTAGAATTGTCTTTGATGGAAGTGCTACCTCTAGTAGAGACAAACTAAGCTTAAACCAATGTCTTCTTAGAGGAAGAGTACTTATGGAAGACCTCGTAGGCATCCTTATGAGATTTCGAATAGGAGAAGTAGTAGTTATTTCTGATGTAGAAAAAGCTTTCCTACAAATAGGTTTAAACGATGACAGCAGAGATGTCACTAGGTTTATTTGGTTAAAAGACCCGTCAAAAGGGTTCAGTCCAGAAAATTTAATAGTGTACAGATTCTGCAGAATTTTATTTGGTATTATATCTAGTCCGTTTATTTTAAATTCTGTAATAAAATACCATTTAAATAAAAATGGCAGTATTTATTCATATAGGATGGCCAAAAACACATACGTTGATAACGTAATTGTTAGCTTGTCGGCGCGGGACGCGTCGGCGTTTTATAATGAAGGGAAAAATATATTTAAAGGGGCATCCATGAATTTAAGGGAGTGGAACTCTAATGATAAAGAGTTCTTAGCAACACTACCTGAAGCAGATATAGATCATAGGGAGGTAATCTCTGTTCTAGGGATGGTCTGGAATACAGTTTCAGATAAAATAATGATAAAAGTTAAAGATTTCGAGGCTAATGATACTAAAAGAGATATTCTTAAGTTTGTTAGCTCAACATTTGATCCGCTAGGAATCGCATCACCCGTTATTTTAGTAGCAAGACTTTTCCTGAAAAGGTTATGGGAAAAGGGCCTCAAGTGGGATGAAATTATTCCAAATGAGGAAAAGAAGAAATGGAAAGAAATTAGAGAAAGTTTAATTAATTTAAATAAAATTGAAATACCGCGTAATTTAAATTGGAATAACGAAGCAGAAGCAGAACTTCACTGTTTCTGTGACGCTTCTCAGACTGCTTATGCAGCAGTAATTTACCTGAGAATAATAGGATCTAGGTCAGTTGTACTGTTATTCGGTAAAGCTAGGGTGGCTCCAGCAAAAGCTGTCACTATTCCTAGGCTCGAGCTGCTTAGTGTTCTCATAGGAAGTCGTATTCTGACTTCAATAAGAAAAGAAATTGGGTTAGATCTTAACACTGTGTTGTGGACTGACTCTCAGTGTGTCATTAAATGGATTAATTCGAGAAAACCGCTTCCACTGTTTATTGAAAGAAGAGTATTAGAGATTAGATCTAATAAAGATATACAAATAAGATTTGTACCAGGGGAACAAAATATTTCAGCTGACTTAGCCTCTAGAGGTTGTAATACTAATAAACTTATAGAAACGCCTGAGTGGTGGACAGGGCCTGCATGGCTAATTGATAAAGAAACATGGCCAACTGATGTAGTTGATACATTAGATGTAGAAATAGAATTAGAGGGTGAAAGTGAAGGGGGTATAATTCTACTTGGTGCTGAAATAGAACTTAAGGCTCCATTTGAAATAAATAAAGATCAGTTTAGTTCAGAAAGACGGTTAATAAGAGTAACGGCTTTATGTTATAGAGCAGTTAAGAGATTTAGGGGTTTACCAATCACAGATATTGAACTTAATAGCGAAGAGCTTAACACCGCAAAAAATAACTGGATAAGATTTGTTCAAAGCGAACATTATAGTAAAGTAATTTTAGATTTAAAATCAAACAAAAATAATACTCTAATTAGACAATTAGGGCTCTATTTTGACGAAAACAATATTCTTAGATGTAAAGGTCGTTTTGAAAATGCTGAGTTAGCTCCTGGGGAAAAATGTCCAATTTTATTACCAGAAAGGGATTATTTTACCTACTTAATTATAAAAAATTTACACAATAAACTTTATCATGTTGGAACAGCGCATACTTTATCGCAACTTAGAAAGACATATTGGGTTCCTAAGGGTAGGGCAACAGTACAAAAAATTATTTACAAGTGTATATTATGTAAGAAGATAGACGGCAGACCACTTCCATATCCCACGCCACCCCCATTGCCTGAATTTAGAGTTACTAGATCAGCTAGTTTTAAGAGGGTAGGCATAGATTATTTTGGTCCACTTTGGACACGTTTAAAAGGGGAAGAATATAAATTTAAAGTATGGGTATGTCTGTACACATGCTTAGTGACTAGGGGTTTACATCTTGAGGTGGTGGAGGACCTAACGGGAGAAGCGTTTTTATTATGTTTTAGACGGTTTATTGCTCGCCGGGGAATCCCTGAAATAGTTGTAAGTGATAACGCTTGGCAATTTAAAAATACAAAATTAGTAATTGATAGAGCTTGGTCCCAAGTTACTGAATCAAAGGTAGTTAAAGGGGAACTAGCAAAAAATGGCATAACCTGGAAATTTATACCCGAATTTTCTCCTTGGATGGGAGGGGCTTATGAAAGATTAGTTGGCTTAACAAAAAAGTGTCTTAAGAAGTCTCTCGGTAGTGTATGTTTGACGTCAGATCAACTTCATACCGTAATAGTCGAAATCGAGGCTGTTCTTAACTCCCGGCCTTTAGTGTATGTTGGGGAAAAGGAAGGTGAGACACTATGCCCAGCAAAATTTTTAAATTTACAAGAACCAGATATTCTCACTCCTCCTAACATTAACAACCTTCGTAGTAGTCAGCAACATATTTTAGAAGTATGGAAAAAAGGTGTGAGATTGCTGGATACTTTCTGGAATAAATGGCGAGAGGAATATCTGTTAAGTTTAAGAGAGAGAGCTAATCAAGGACAAAAACAAAATATCCAAATACCAAAAATTGATGATGTCGTGCTCATTGGAGACAAATGCCCTCGACAGTTATGGAAAATAGCTCGTATTGTAGAGTTAAACATAAGCAGAGATGGAGCCATAAGATCAGCGCGAGTGAAGACGAAGGATGGAACTATTACCCGACCAATTAGCAAACTATATCCGATTGAAGTTGGAGGATAGCTACGTCAGGGCGGAGTGTCGCTAAGGCGACGTATTTTTTATGTGACTTGCTTTGTTTTTTTGTTAATTATTGATCAGTGTATGAAATAAAATTGTTGAAGACACAAAAGATATATTACTTTGATTGAAAAATGATATCGCACCCACCTCAGAAAAATAATTAAATTTCCCTACAAAAATAAAGAAATGTTATTGTAATTATTTAAAAAATTAAAAGGTGGGTTTGATATCATACTTTATACCAGGAGTGGGCAAATGCGACTCCCAGAGCAGCATGCAGCTTTTCATTGAGTTAAGTGTGGCTCCCATTCAAAATTTATATTCTTTTCAGTTTAAAAAATATGAAAAGTTCAAAATCTACATTTAGATATTTTAACCAATTAATGAGTGATATTATTGAAGATAGATTTCCAATTTCTGAAATAATACTTGTTGAAAAATTGGATAAGAAATCTGAATTAATTTGAGGTGAAAGAGGATTAGGCATTGCAAATGCAGCACAAATCTACTTCTACAGTTGAATTTTAGTAACCCGGGCCAAAATCAAAATATCCAGACTTAAAGAAAGCTCCTTGCAGTCTAATTTCAATTTTTGGTACAACATATTACAATGAATCTTTGTACTCCACAATGAAGTTCATGAAGTCAAAATATTGTTCTCAGGTGACCCATCATCATCTCACAGGATTGCTGCGGGCATATTTAACATATTTTACGTAATTTTATAACAACCAAATGTATTTGCTCAACGTTTGTTTAATTTTAAAAATGTTTAAATAATTATTTGCAGTGTCTCTCTATAATTTTATTTTCTTTTATGTGTACTTTTCCTAGCAATTAAGACTTTGTGTAGAATATGCAAATATATTAATTAAATTAAATATTAATTTCTGTATTCAATACTATGTAATTATATATTTTAATCAATTTTTGATGGATTTTTAAGGTGTATTTTGAAAAATCCATCAAAAATTGATTAAAATATACAATTAAAAAAGGTGTTTATTATTTCTTACAACGTTTGTTGAAGAAAAAAAAAAAATATATATATATATATGTATATGTAATTATAGTGTGGCTCTTTATAACGCATAAACCGGAATGCAGCTCACATTGACCTCATATGTGCCCAACCCTGCTTTATGTAATGGGGTACAAGTATGATATTAAACCCATCAAAACAAAAATATAATTATGAAAGAGTAAAGTTTCCCTACATTAGTGTGTAAAAGATGGGGGGGGGGGGGGGTCTAATGTAATACTATATACAATGGCGTAAGAGAATAATATAAACCCCACCCAAGTTTCATTTAATACCCTCAGATTCAGGATTGTAGAAAGGCATGGGGCTTTGAGTAAGATAAAATAAAGGGGGAAAATAAGGGTGGGTCTGATATAATTCCATCACCATTTCTTTTTTTTTTTCTTCGCCATTTTACAATGGCGTAAGAGTAATGACCCCACCAAAATCTGTTTAGTTTTTTTTTAATAAAAGGGTGATACCATACTACATTTAAAAGCAAAGAGAGTAAAAAATGGATGGGTCTGATATAATTCAATATAAAATGGCATAAGAGTATGATATCAAACCTACCCATGTTTATTTATTTTCCAACTCTCGTATTCGGGATTTTAGAAAGACTTGGGGCTTTGAGTAGGGCAAAGAACATTGTATATATAGTACTACGTCAAGCCCACCCTTTCATTATAACTAGTAAAATATTGAGTTTGGTTTAATATCATACTCTTATGTCATTGTTTATATTATCATATCAAACCCACCCTGTATTTTTTCCATTTTACTTTCCTCTACTCAAAGCCCCAAGTCTTTCTAAAATCCCGAATAAGAGCGCAGGAAATTAAGCATGGGTAGGTTTGATATTTTACTCTTAATTGTATTTATTTTATGCCATTGTATACAGTATAATATTATCAAACCCACCCAAAATTCAAAATTTTTAGAATATTGATATTGACATTTTTTGATAAAAGGAATTTTTTTGTTTAATGCAGGGATTTTTTTTATTTTTTTTTATTTTGCAGGCAGGTTTAATAACATACTTCAACCATTACTTTTTTTTGTTCAACTCAAGCCATTTACGCCTAGAAATATGGATTTATTTAAAAGAATATACTTAAGTTAGAATAAAAAAAACAAAAAACTGAATATCAATAAAATGTTAAATAAATTAACAGTTTAAGAACATAAAAATGAATAAAAAAGTGTGAATACCTTGTTGGACACCAAGAAATCTTCCAGACAGGTTTGTTTTTTTGACATGTCACAAGTGGTTTATCGAATTTTCGGAGATCCCATATCGCGATTTGACACTCAAAAAAACTTGCTAACTGAAAATCATTATCAGGGCATGCGGCGAGACCATAAACTGCTTTTGTCTGACATGCATTTACCATTTTGGCAGGATCTAAAAACACAAGTAAAATCAATAATATTAGGTTTAAAAGTTAAGTATGTGAGCACACACATATACATTTTGTTTGATAAAAGAAATATTTAATTCAGTTTTAATCTCCCCCCTCCCTCTTGAGCAACATTTTCCTTAATCACAACAAATAAAGTTTTTGGTAGGTAATTTTACTGTTGTAAATTTGTTCATCATCAATATGTTTATAACCCTGTCCATTATCGAACACAAGTAGAGACTAATGTCAATGCTGGATGCCCCATCAGCATCAAGGAAAGCTGCCCAGCCTATTGTTTAATTTGGCACTGCTTAATACTTAGGATTAGAAATAATTTAAGACTAGAAGACCTTAAGATATGTGTTTCAGTAAATTAAAATCAACGGAGTGATGAGTGATAATAAATAAGTGTTGTGATTTAGCATTCATAATTAAGACATTTCAAAGGAAATAATACATTCTACAAACCTTTAACATCAAACACTTTAATAAACTTATTGTTAAAACCAGCTGCAATGCATTTAGTACTGGATCTCAACCAAGAGAGAGAACTGGCAGAATCAGAGAGTCCAATTTCACACACTGGAGACTGAATGTCTGATGCCTCCATATCCCAAACAACAAGGCCACAATCATTCCTGTGCTTGTCCATCCCAGCAGCCAATAATCCATCCTCTAGTGGATTCCACTGTAATATGTTACATAGTCTTGAATGTCTTGGAACTGAAACACAAAACATTTGAATTAATCTAATAAATAAATAAATTTAAAATAACTTTATTATCATAGATACAAGTCAATTAATATACAATAGTAATTACTTAGTAGGACCTAATAGCTTCAACTTAGTAGGACCTAATAGCTTCAAGAAATGGTTTTTAAAATATGGCTGGGATGTTTGTAAAATTAAATAATTACATAAATTGTTGGCTCTTAAGGAAAAAATATACTCTCCCTTTTGCGATATACACAAACCCCTCCATTGGTCATTCAAAAGCTGATTGACTAAAAGATTAAGCTCCCCATCTACGATCAAACATGTTGGCCCAACCTCTAACTGACTCCAACCCAACATGTCAAATGTGCACTGTCCACTACATAGCATGTTGATCCAACATCAGTTGAGCAAAGGATTTTGAGTAGGCTATAGCTGTATGTGGTGGTGTTTTGTGTTTAAGTCAAAAGAAAAAGAGGAAACCTCCACCTATGTCGTTATTGTCACACCTTGCTGCGAATGAGCCACACGATTATAAAAACTATTTGCCCATGAGTGAGGAGGGTTTTGAATATCTGCTTGTGATGGATATGTTTATAGCACATTCATCATGAATATGAATATGTTTATTGCAATATATTTTATCTTTAATATCCCACAACGGGCACTGGTCTCGATGTAGTTCTATAAATTTGGTCCAAAATTATTTGTTGTCATTAAAAGACATTTTGAAAAGTGAAATATTTTTGAATCACCTGATTCTTGTCAATTTCCCTGCATTCAGGTAATATTCATTTTACTTAAGTGGTATTATGTACAATTCTTTCTTAGTTTCAGTTTTTTCATTTACTTTCATATCTTTTTGCAATAGCAATAAAATTAAACAACACAAGAAAACAACTACTCTTCTAGTAGGTTATAGAAATTGTTGAACGTTAACGAGGGAGATGCTTGCAATAATAATTTGCTAGAAAAATTGTTGTACTTAAATACTCACTAAATTCAACTGGAAGGCCTTTTGAATCTAAAAAAGGTGAGCCAAAAGTAGCAAGGACTACTTTTCCATTGGCTAGACCGACCGCCAATAATGTATCTTTCTCTTCTTTTGGATATATGTCTATGCATTTTACAAAATGGTAAGCTGAATTAGTGGCCAGAAGTTGAGCTGAAGTAGAATGTGACAGTTCAATACCTAGAAAAAAAGAGGAAAAAAACAACAATGTATTGTTAATTAAACATTAAAGTAGTTTTCCACATTTAAAAAGAAGAGCTCAGAACCATTTAAATGCTGTGGTAGTTGAAATGATGAAATATACATTATTTATTATTATTACTCAGAAATGCTAGTCTTAAAAATCTGGATCTTCTAAAAGAGAACGTCAGAGATTTTGTGAATCCCAACGTTTTGAACCAATTGCAGGGATCATTCTCAAGGGAGTTGCTGCTGATGAGAATAATTTGCAACTCTAAGAGTCAGTTTCAAGAGACTCTCATTATAAGCAACTCCCTAAGAATGATTCATGTAATGGTTTCGAAATCTCAGACGTTGCCTTCTTCAGAAGAGCTAGATTTAGTAAATGTAGAAAGTTGAAGCCAACCTAAGATTCATGGTAAGGAGAGTTGGCTGCAACTTATGCTTAACTATTGATCGTTTTCTCTGTTAATTAAATGTTTAATAAAACACGAAACATTTTTAATTTTTTTTTTTTTTTTTTTTTTTTACAAAAAAAACTTTTTAATACTAAAACAAAATGTGCAATCAGAGGACGTTTTATTTATTTTTTTAAAACTAATTCCCTTACAAATACGTCTATATAATTACAACTTTAAACCATACATAAAGGTACAATTAAAAGGTGAAAGCCTTAAAAAACACACAATCAAATTCAAAATAGTATCGGCTAAAGTGAACGCAACATAAAACAAATTTTAAAATGTCCTGTCGTCCTGTCTATATTATCAGCTCCGAGAAGTTCAGTTATCAGACGCTAGATTTGAAAAAATGTTTTTTTATGTGAATATAATAGCAGTATAAATAAGAATAGTTGAAACTTAGGTATTTTTAAATCTTTACAACCCGGCTAAGCTTATTTTGGTAAATATATAACTTATCAATTATAAGAGATGCATTAATATCAACAGAGTCGTAAATATAAACTTATCTAAATAATTGAATAATTTAGTTTTAAATTGCACTGAGCTCAAAATAAAAACTTTAAACAGAATAATATATTGAATAAAAAATGTATCTTTACTTTGTCCAGACGCATATTCTCTTGGGACTGTCTTATATAAATGAATTTCAGAACCCCACGTAATAAACTCATCATGTCTAACAGGGGACCACTGAACTTCTTGACGTAAAGCGCTCATTGTTTATTTTAATATTTCATTTACACAAAATTAAACAAATGCACTTATTTATAATGTTCAACTAAACGAAATCTGTTGAAATGTTTCGGTTTTGTTTTGTTTACATTTTGGTGCTGGTATCACTATTATCTACTGATAAAGCATCATACCACAAGAACATAAATATCGACCGTAAAATCTAATGTAAGATCGAATAATCCCTCCCCCCCCCCCGCCAATGTTTTGTAACATTTCAACCGGGAGAAACAAATTTTAGATCAAGACAATCAGCTAAGCACAAACCTCGACTTACGAAAATTTGTAAAAACAAATTAATATTAAGTATTTTACTGATCAGAATATAATCATGCGAATTATATTAAAACCTAGAAGGTTGGATTTAAAATGCATCAAATAATATCAAAAAAAAAAAAAATCTGTCCGAGACAACTCAGATGAACTTTCTCGTATACGAGTTCATAATTACTTAGCCCAGTTTTACCCATTTATTAGTTTCCGTGGGTACATTTAATTATTATTACCAGAGGGGTTTATGACTTTTATTTTCCCATTTCACGACCTTTATTCTATGACTTTTATTATCCTGTTTTATGACCTCTATTTTAGAAAATCTGTTGTTTAATAACATTTCAGTCAAAAGTATGACGTTTATTTTTACTGTAAAAATTTAGCCATTATATAAAGCGTTTCGTTATTTTGAAGGGAAACAGTTCAAAAGAAAGATTTCAATACTTCATAAATACAGAATTATATTTACAATATATAATAAATAATAATAATTAGCAGAATGCTTCAACAATGTAAAAAATAATCATCCGTTGTTCTATATTATCCAGCGTTAAATTGGTTCTTTTGTCTGTCAGTAGGATTTTTAACTTGGAAAAAGACCTTTACGCCTACGTCTTTCTTTGACGTAGGCAGATGAGGGGGGAGCAAATTTCATGCATAACGCATCATTTGCTTTTCATCCCTCAGGCCAAATACCCCCCCCCCCCCCCCAACTTCGCCCTTCAGTCGGGCAGCTATGGCCTGTGCGTTTTCCCACCCAAGATTCCTTGAGAGAGCAGCAGTCAACTTTCCTTTCACCTTTTCCCCCACTCTTCCAACCCAATCGGTACTGCAAAGGGTCTTGATTTTTTCAACGCCGTTTGGAAATAGCAAACCTTATTTTTTTGCAGACCTTCTACTATGTCAGGAAATGTCCTAAAGTTGTTGTTGATGTAGTTCAGGTGTGTTTCCAGTCCTGGAACCTTTAGAGCTTCTTTAGCATTGCGAATTGACCACGCCTCTCCAGCATCCAGTGAAGCCAAGACCTTGACGATTTCAGATACAAAGTAAGTATAGAACTTACCTTTTTATCACATGGCTTACAGAAGAATATTTCACCTTCCTAAGAAAAGTCCACCTCCTCTGACACTCACTTATGCACTAATTTGTTTGCCGAGGTTTTCGGCATTCTGACACGAGTAGAATCAATCAAGAAACTAGTACGAGGTTTATTTGGGGGTAAAATTCATTTCATTCATTGTATGATTTTTCTGAGCATGTATGCCAAATTTCGACAAAATCGGTCCAGTAAATTAGGCTTCAGGCGTCTAAAAACCACTTTTTTGGACTCATGGGAACCTCAAAACATGTAAATCCATCAAAATCGAATTTTCTTGCCATCACAATACTTTCTCTATATATTAGAAAGTAATAAGTATTATTTAAAAACTAAACAATTCAAATTAAATATCACCAAATGAATTCATTTTTTTTGTTCCTAAGGAGTAAAAATTTAAGTGTGTATCACGAAATGCATTCATTTTTTAAGAAAGAAAAAATATAAAAGAGAAAATGCACTAATAATATTTACTTAATGTAATGCGATAATTTAAAAGTTTTTTCAAAGCTAAATAAAAAACTATTCAAGATAAAGGTTTTTTGTGCATAACATGAGACATTTTAAATTTAGTAGTTGCTCAAATAATATAATTTGAGTGACAACCATGATGTCAATGCAAAAACATTTAACCGATTTCTGTCATCTCTCTCCTCAAGGTCTCTAGGGTTGTGGGACGGTTGCTGTTCCCATATTTGACGATCTCACAGCCCTGGAAAACAATATTCACGACAAGATAGCCCATATACCACCATGTGCTATGCTGATGAGAGTTGACAGAAACTACAGAAATCGGTTAAATCAATGCATCGTCATCACTTCAAAGATATTATTTTTAAAACTACTTAACTGAAAACTTCCCATGTTACATTACTAATATTAGAAACAACCAACATTTTCTCTTGAATAGTTCTTTTTATTTACCTTTGAAAATAAAATTTCTCTGCTTCACCCTGTATGTATTCATGAGAAAATCTTGGTGGTTTTTACTAGTAGTAATAATGTAACAGGAGAAGTTGTCAATATATATATAATCCCTGTCTAAAGTACTCTAATACCTAAGCCTAAGTAGCAGTATTGCAACAAATAAGTATTTCCTGAGTACTGTACACTAATAATAATTGTAAAACTAAGCAGATGGTTTCGCACGGAAATATCTATCGGTGAGAAAGGATTTAAGGATGAGGTAATATGTAAAGGGTAGAATGCCCTTAAGCTTCCAAAACAGCCCAGCATGTCAACCCCTGTCAAAAGCTTGCGCCTTGTCTAGGAAGATGAGCAGTCCCTTCTATTCTCAAGGGTGAATGCACTGACATCAACAATGCGATGACATTGTTGAATGGTGGAATGATATTCAAAAACCAAACTGGTGGTCGGGTAGGAACGGTTTAAGGATAGGAAGAAATCTACGAAGAAGGAGCGTTTCTAGTTTTTCCATGACTGGGAGGAGGCTTATGGGGCGATAGGATGAGGTGGTTTAGAAGGTTAAAGGATCACAACAATGGTGGCAAAATTCCATTGGGTAGGAAAGTGAGTCGTTTCAAGGACGGAGTTGAATATGCACGTAAGGAATAGGACACCTTTCCTTGGAAGGATTTCTGAGGTAATAAGGTCACAACTGGGAGACTTTCTTACAAGAAGTTATTTAATAGTGTAAAGGAAATCCAAGGGGAAAAAAATATTTTTTGGGGGGGGAGGGGGGGGGGGGTAATTGTAGAGGATTCAATAGGTCTTGGTTAATAAGATGAGAATAAGAGAAGGTCAATTATGTTAGGATCTGGAGAAAAAAGATTTTTGAGGTGTTAGGAAAGACTTCAAATTCTTCAGTTTCAAACTTTACCCACGTGTTATCAGGATTTCGAATGGGACTGGGAGAAGGGATGGACTTTTGAGAAAGGATTCCCTGGTCGCATTCCAAGATGATTTGTCTTTGTCTGTAGGTAGTAGAGTAAAATTCCTAAACTTGTCTTCCTTATTCAGTCGTAGTAAGTTAGTTAGTTGTCTACTAGCAATGTTGTACATTAGTCCATTTGTCTGATGGGTATCGAATTTGTTTCCCCTGAGCTCTAGCATGTCTTTATTGAGACCTCAGTAGTCAATAGTTAGACTCAATAGAGAATGGTACAGTTGTGTCCCAGATTGAAGTTTGTATACTTTCAGTAAGTAGTTGAACTGGTTTGTCAACGTCCACTGCTGTTTTAAGAGAGATTTTAAGGTTTAGCCTTTGGCCAATTAATGTCCTAAATAAGTCCCAATTAACTTGTCCGTTGATCAGTTGAGGTTTAGAAGCAATTGTAGGAGGGTTGATGTCAAGGATTAGAAGAACAGGACTATTGTCCGAGGAAAGGTCATTAAGAACAGAGGCTATAGGATGAAGCTGTGTGATAGGTGTTGAAACAAAATAATCTAGGATACTGGAAGATTATTTGGATAGGAAGAGAAATAAGTATATTCAGCAGGGGTAAGGATGTTATAGTTGGTTAGAGATAGGGAATTAAGGAGTGTAACACCACAGGGATTGCGAGCTCAACATCCTCATAAGAGGTGTTTGAGTTATAATCTCCTCCTGTGATAAATTTAGGACCAAAGGATTAGAATAAGGAAAAGCAATAGTGTTGGGAAATAGGCTGATTTGGAGGACAGTATATTGAAGATATAGTATATTAAATGGTAAAGTGGGGAACCAGCATGGCCGAGGGGCTTAAGGCGCTCGCCCAGCTAACAATAAGTTGAGGCGACTCGAGGTTGTGGGTTCGATCCCATGCCATGATACTCTGAATTGCATCTATGAATTGCGGATGGAGCAGGGTGAGGGACACCCCCTATGGGACACTCTTCCCCCACTCTTTGATGTGATCCGATTGAAGTGGGTCCGATCTGTGTCATGATGATGTGATTTGTATATATGCTATGGTCCAGGACGGACCCTTCCCCCACGCATGCTTAAACGCACACTTAAATAGCTTACTAATGACTACACCATACTTAATCTTAATGAAAAAAGATCAAATGATTATGCAGCTTTCAGAGTAACAGTCATGACGGATGAGTATGAGAAAATAAGCGAACCTGCCTTCTGGCCTAAAGGACTCGTTCTAAAACCTTTTCTTTTTTTTTTTCGGAAGAGAGGGGTGCAGTTAACCCAGTTATGACCAATGAGGTGCTACAAATAACAAATCCTAATCTAGAGTTAAAGAGGAAACCTGATAATATAGAAAAAAATCAGATAAAGATAGTTTTGTGAGAAGCCTGCCAAAATTAAAAAGAAACACAATGAAGGGGTTAATCATAATGACGAACTTAGAGTCTATTATGCAAATGCACAATCATTAAACAATAAACGTGAAGAGGTAGAACTCTTACTCCATAAAAGCAAAGCTGATAGTCAATCAACACTGGCTCACTGAACATGAGATAATCAATTATAAATTAAATGAATTTCATCTTCAATCCTATTTTTGTAGAAAAACCCATATTCATGGAGGTACTGCTGTTTTTGTGAGAAATGGGATTGAGGCAGCAGAACTAGACTGCTTAAAAACTGCCGAGCTTCACTGCATATTGTCTGGAATTATGCTGACAAATACAAATATAGTCGTAATCTCTAACTACAGATCGGACATAGGCTCTAAAGATATATACCTACAAACTCTTATGGAAGCCCTGCAGCCATTAGGATCAAAAAGTAGCAAGATTATATTATGTGGGGATTTTAATCTTTTCTTTTATGGTGACAAGCCAGACGTAAGGAGAGTTACAAATGCTCTTCTTAAATTTAATTTACATAGGATTGTTAAGGAGCCGACTAGAGGTAAACATTGCCTGGATAATGTTTTTACTAATATCGCAAACAGCATTTCTTATGAAATTGCAGGTAAATTAGCAGACCATTCTAACATCGTGATAAAGATTAGAAATGTAAAGAAAAGAGAGATTAAGAAGTTCAGGAAGGTACGGCCTATAACACAATACGGTCTTGAATTTTTTAAATCTCTACTAGATAGAATAGACTGGGGTCCACTGTTTCAAAGGGTTATTTAAGTTATCAAGTATCTCATTTCTTAGCTACAATTAAGTGGTGTCACGATAACTCTTTTCCAGAAAAGAAAATTTGTAATAGCAAAAACTTTTCAAAAAAGATACCCTGGTACTCCGAGGAACTTAAAAATAAACTCCTATCTCTATATGATATTAATCAAGCCTTTAATGTAAATTTGGACGGAGAATATAAAGAAGAAAAACTTAAATATAAAAAATTACTTAAAAAAGCTAGAAAGGATTATTATGCCGATAGAATAAGGAATAGCAAGAACACTACGTCTGAGTCTTGGAAAGTAATTAATGAACTCCAATGTAACAACAAAATACCAGTGGAATATAATCTTGAACCGAAGAAGGTCAACGATTATTTTATTAACACTGTAAAGGAGATGTCCAAAAATAAATATAATGAAAGCTGAGAATGCAGCAAAAACAGCAACAACCACAAGTAACAGTCTCTCGGTGTTTGGAGGTTCTGGCATCAGTTCTTCAGAGATTGTTAACATAGTAAGAGGAATATCTAATTACAAAAGCCAGGATGCATATGGTCTTTCTAACTACATGCTAAAACAAATTATCGATAGCATATGTGAGCCCCTCACATATATTATAAATAGATGCTTGAGAACTGGAATATACCCTGAGGCCTTCAAAATAACAAGAGTAATACTGATAAAAAAAAAAGGAGACAAATCCGACCCAGGAAGCTATAGACCTATCGCTATTATCCCTGTAATTTCCAAGGTTCTGGAAATTGTTGTAAATAAACAACTAAAGCTACTTTGAAGATAATGATTTGTTCACAAAATCACAGTTAGGATATAGAAGCGGGAAGTCAACGGTTGATGCTGTTCTTTCTGTTGTGAGCACTATCATAGCAGGTTTTGAAGAAAGGGAGAGTACTCTCCTAGCAAGCTGTGACCTTAGTAAAGCTTTTGATTTGGTTCCGCATGATGTCCTCATAGCAAAATTCAAACGATACAACATAACAGATGTCGCATTAAAGTTATTGGAAAGCTATTTAACAAACAGAATGCAATACGTAAGTTTAAATAATAGTAGAATACTTGCAGGAGCAAAGCAGACAGAACATTGTCGCCCACTTTTCCTACAACTAAAATTTTTAACATTTTATAGTATTTATATTTATTGTTGTTTAAAGTTGGTAAAAAGTAAAGTAAATAGTATAGACCAAATAAAATTATATAAAGCTGGCTCAACACAGACTGGACAGGTCCAAAGCCGGACATAGTGTGTTGGGACATAAATTTTATAATAAATTACATCAAAAGGTAAAGTGTTTACCTCTAGACAAATTTAACATTCATGTTAAGGCATTTATTTTAAAAAATCCTCTGTACAGCATAGATGAGTAATTTTCGCTAGATTTTAATGTTTAATTTTATTGAAGATGTTGTTATTTATGATGTTGTTGTTCTTTGTTTCTTGTTTTAGGTTATGTAATTGACTTTCGAATATCATAGAAATGTGATCTTAACAAATAAAAAAAGATTTTCATTAATGGCCACACCATACTCGCTTCGGCGGTACGATGTACAAATATATGATGTGTGAAGTAGCTGGAACTCTCCACGACGGGGCGTAAAATGGGCTTAAAAGATGGCCTAATTGCTAGGTTTGCACATGTGGTTTGTCCTATCCGTTCTAGTAGGAAGTACTAGACTACTACTACTACTTAAATGGTAAAGTGTTCAAGGATAAGGAAGTAAACTGAATAGAATCCGTGCAATGCAGTGGTAAAGGATAGTGGGAAATGGAGTTTTGTAATAGGATCTCACTACTCACGTGTGCAGTGTGATCTGTTCTGTAATTTTGTACGTAAAAATGTAATTGTGTAGTCAAATGTGTCTCTGTGATGAGGGCAATGTCAATCTTTCTGTCCTGAAGTACAATGTCCAGCTTCTACCCATGGAGGGTAACACCATCAGCATTCCAAAGAAAGATAGTTAGGGAACGTTGAGTGGGAGTGTTCACTGAGGTGGTTGAGCGACTGGTAGAAGAGACTGAATAAAGGTTGTGAAAGTGAAAAGAGCCATGAGAAGAGGGTTAATTGTAGTGAGGAGGCCATGAAGAAAGGTCTGGAGGGTGACTGATATGTCAACAGCTAGGAGGTGGGAAAAAGGCAGGGAGACGAGGACCAGAAGTGGTTGTAAATCTATGAATTTTTATCATTCAAAATACCTTTTTATAATAAAGTTGAAAATGGTGCCTCAGCTAACTCCAGCTAATCAAGACAAACAAGAATTTTTGGGTTAAAAAAGTGTTGTTGATGAGCTACTAGTCTCAGCTGATTACTAGTTTCTTTAGAATTTCTGCAAACATTTCTAGTAGGCTAAACCAACCAATTCAAAATGTATTGCAAGAATAGTTTTATATGAAATAGAATGCATTTTTCCTCTTATAAGACTTTGAAATTGTCCATGAGCAAATGTATACCTTTTGAAATATAGTCTTTTAAGGTAACAAGAGCCCTTGGCATTTTTTATTTTTAAATTTGAATGGTGTCAGTCAAAATATCACTTGAGGACTACTTAATCACGATTTAGTTATAACTTAATAACCTATGGATCAGAAAATTTTAAGTTCCCTTCAAAAAGAAATATCTATAGGATAATGACATGGAAGAGGATAAAACAGTGAATAGGAGTTGTTAAGCCTTCTAAATAAGGGAAGGACTATACAGTTTTAAAATAAATCCCATACCTTATATTTTCAAAAGCAGAAAAAAATAATTTAATGACCCAGTAAATTTTTTCTCAACTTATTAATGCTTGTAAACCTTTAACCGATCAATACACTTAAATAAGCTTGTTTCTCTAGTTAAAAACATGTTTCAGTACTTTTCTAAATCCTGTTATAGACCATTTATATTATAGATATGTGTAAGTAAAATAAACATGGAAATTTCAAATATGATAACGATAACAATAGACCTAGTGAATCATTTCCATCATAAACTAATAGTTTTTTGCTTATATCATAACGGAAACCTTATAATGGAAAACAATTAACCAAAATAGATATACATTGTTTATTTAACAAGTCACAACTCTATTAACATCAACAAAAAATAATTTATTATAAGTACATACTAGAATGGCTAATTTTTTTTTTTTAATTTATGGTATTAAAATAAGTTAGACTGAGTTCGCTTCCTTAAGTTGTCCAGCTCTACTTGAAGTGCTAAAAGTAATAGATGAAAATTCCGTTTGTACCAATCTCTGTTGTATTTGAGATGAATTTTCCAGTGTTTATCGAGAAAATCTTTATAGAATATTGACATCTCGTCGGCTGATACAGTCGAACTATCACCACCAGTTAATCTCTTCAGGTAATTATTACGTTCCTATAGAAAATAAAATATATTAGTTAAATATTTTAGATAAGTAATAAACAGCAAATTAATGAAGGAAATGTTGGGAATATTTTTAAAAATATGAGATTCACATAAAGAACCATGGAAACTCTCAGCTTAATGTTGATTAAGGAACAAACATTTACTCTTGCTTCTGCGAAGAATTTGTATCAAACCTCTTAGTAGTAACTGGAATAAGATCACTTAATTACTAAGGTTGCAACATGTTTTCCTGGTAAATTCAAATAATAAATTATTTTATCTACGATTGATACGAAATATAAACATTGTATCTCTGTTTAGATGCGTAGAAAGTGATTCTTTACGTACTTGTATTCATTGCGCATGTGCGTCTCATATAGTTATGAAGAATTCCTCTTCTTTACCACTCTAGGGCTGTAAAGAAGAGGAATTCTTCAGCTTTACGCACGATTAGCGAGTTTGTTTACATTTAACAAAACTAATTTGCTGATATTTTATTAAAGTAACTGTTTATATCGAGTTTTTAGTGAAAAACAATGAGTGAATCATGTGACTTTGACGAAAATGTGGTGAATAATAATCCTCCAGAAATAATTAATTCGGCAAAATATACAACTCAATAATTAATGCCATCTTTATCAAGAGAGAGATACGAACTTACATACAGCAAGTTTATTTTTTTCTGTATGTATTATTTAAATCTTACAATCGTAGATAAAGTACGGTACGCAACTCGTGCGAAAAAGGCATTTTGCATTGCTCGTGTGGTTTTACTACCCTCGCTGTCGCTCGGGTGCAAACTCCACACTCGCATGCAAAATGCTACTTTCCGCACTCGATGCGTAATGTACTATTAATTCTGTGTAATTATTATATACAGTGTGCCCCCGGATCGACGCATGAATAGGTGAAAAAGACTAAATTTTTTTAAATTGAAATTTCATCTTCTGGGGTTCAGCTCTGCTTAGATAGAAACTAATTTATGTCATAACTTAAGTTTTGAAAAATCAAGTATGTCTTAGAAATTTACAAGAAAGTTATTTTTCCCACTTATAAAGTGCTTCTTCTCTAAGAGATACAACAAAATGTTATTAGTAAAAGTTGTTCAGAAAGACAAACAGAGTAAGAATACAAAATTTTAAAATGCTCCGCCTACTTTGATATATTGCATTATTTACCATTCCATAATTTGCCTATTGTGGTGTTAAAAATATATTTTTTTGTTGTTTTCTGTGCCATATAATAGGTTTCAAATTTCGAAAATTCCACAATAAATATTATTATGTTAGTACAAAATTAAATTTAATCGTGAATTATAATTATTATTATTTCTTATAAGGAATATTTAAATGTCTTAACAGACGGTTGAAAGTAAACTAAAACTTTTTGCACTTGCATAATTTCTCAATTTTGTAAGAACTTTTCCTAACAATTTTTGCTTTTTAATATCTTCAACAATTCAAAAAAAAAGGTACATAATGCAACATATTAAAGTGGGGAGAGCGTTTTAAAATTTTGTATTCTTACTGTTTTTTCTCTCTGAACAACTTTTTCTAATAACATTTTGTTTTATCTCTTAGAGAAGAGCACTTAAGTGGGAAAAATAACTTTTTGTAAATTTCCAAGACATACTTGCTTTTTCGAACTGAATTAGTTTCTATCCAAGCAGGGCTGAACCCCAGAAGATGAAATTTCAATTAAAAAATTTGTTTAGTCTTTTTCACCTATTCATGCGTTGATCCGGGGACAAACTGTATGTTATGATTAAAAGGAAGAGTCAAAATATTGAAGACTCAATATTATTGAATTTAAAGCTTGAAGGAACCATTTATAGTTTTAATGAATAAGAAATATGCCATTAATATTGAAGCAATTCTAGGTGATGGAATAGAAGTTGTGGCTTTCACAAAATCTTCCTAAATGAAGTTGATTATGTATATCAATAATTCACAACTAAAAAATAATTAAAGATTGCTATTATCTGAATCTTTGTTTCATAAATATGAAAAGATAATCAGAACAGTTAGTGAATTAATTAAAATAATTAATAATGTATAAAAATATAATGATCATTGCTGCAGATATCTCAAGATTAAAAAATTTTAAGATAAGCTCTCTATCGGTTAATAATAATTTTCCTCAAACTGTAATATCCTTCTCTGTCTCTCTGCTAGAATTTTAATTTAATAATAAATATTTTATTTCACTGAATCAAATCATATAATTACTTTTATGTCAATTACTTGTAACATAATAATAACATTTTGACCAAAAAAAGCCCTTACCGATCGAAATTTTTCATTATGGATTGTCCAAAATTCTTCGTTCCACTTCTGAACTGCTTCTCTGTGAACTCTAAACTGTTTTTCCACTTGACTTTCATTTTTAGGAACATGGAATATGACCGGTCTCAAGTTTGAGACTGGATCAGGTGGTCCTATTGTATCTCCATTGACTGATACTACAATTGCGTTCACATTGACTGCTTCATTGCTCGGCTTTCTCGAGCTTGCACTAACACTCGATAAAGACTGCAAACACAAGTAATGGATAGATAAGTAATGGTAAAAATAATTATAAATATTTAAAAATTAAAAACTACAAATAAAAGTGAGGAATACAGCTAATGAATTAATGTTCCAAAAGGCTGGAGCAGAGAGCTAGAATGGTTGAGCTAGTGGTGAAACAAGATAAAACTGAGATTATGGTCATGCCTCAGAAACGAGGAAATTTTCTCAAATAACTAGGGTAAAATGAAAGTGTTTTAGAGGGGAGGACTTCCCCTACTTAAAAGTAAGAGTAATGAGGGACTACAACATGAGATGAGTGACCATCAATGAACGAATACAGGCAAAACAGATAGTATGACTAATTAGCTAATCCAAGCCTCACCTCACAAAGAGCCTCCTCTCTAAAAAAAAACTTAGAACCCAATAGTTAGGATGCAGCTAAGACATGGAGTCTCACATCCACTGACAGTAATGTATTATTCTCAAAATATTGAAGAAAAAAGTATTTTAAGGAAAATTTAAGGAGGTGAAAGATATGGAAACATTTGGAGATGATGTAATCAACTCAACCTACTGATTCAGGTACAAAGCATAGTAAGAGCAAGGTTTAGCACAAAAAGGAAATATGACAGTGAGGATAGAATGCAAATTTGAGTAAGTCAAGATTACATACAGAAGATAGATAGACATAGTCAAGTAGGATTGTTACTATAGGGGTGAGAGGCTGGAAAATTAAATATGAATTGAGGTGAAGTGTGGAGAAAGTAAAAATGTATTCTTTGTTAAAGAATAAGTCATCAGTAACATCAACTTTCTAGAACAGTATTGAAAATATATCAATTTGAATAAAATCTAATGAACAGTGTAGCTGCAATCTGAGTTCAGACATTTTGACAATACACAATTAACAAATCTGTACCTCAGAGGACATTTTTTTATTGACTTTTTGTGTTTTGTACATGTACTGTATTAAGCTGGCATATAATTACGGTAGATTACTGCAACTCCTTTGTTAGTGAATAAAGATATAATCAATGAAAAATGTTACATATTTTGAAGAAAGATAGAGGGTGATCATTTTCAATCTACACACAGTAATATGTCCATTAAAATTGCTGAAATGTGGCTTACAATGATTTACCCTTTTGAAACAGATATTAATTCAAACACGGAGGTAAGGACTTGAAAGCAAGTAACCATTTCCAGGGTCTCTCTTCTTCTAACAATGACACAGCCTTCAGATATATAATGTTAAAAAGACCAAGGTGAATTTGGTTTGGTCGAAATATAGCTGATTTAAGGAGTAGATGAGTTTGTTAATACAAGCTGTACGACTTAGGGCGGAAACACACTACCATCACGTCACGTGACATCACGTGAAAAAAGTGTGCGGTACTGATTTAGTACGGTTTGTATACATTGCAGCTACACTATTATCACGTGACGTGATAATAGTGTAGCTGATGGTAGTGTGTTTCCGACTTTAATCACAAATTTATACAAGGTAAATTGCTTCATTAAGATAATGAAATATAGAACATATATCAGAGCATTAAGAATGAAATTAAATAAGAGGGCTAACAAAATAAAAGGTAGAAAGTGTCCATATTAATAAAAATGTAGTAAAGAAGAGCATTAGAGAGAATACAATTCTGTATTCAAACATAATATATTAAAAATGGCAACAAAACGTTAGTGGAAAAGAATCAAAGATAAGGGCCTTCCTCAATACTAAAGTTATATAGAATAAACAAGTTGTTGCACTGGATTATTTTTTTTCGTTTGGTGAGGTTAGTTTACTTTTTGCCCACCACGCAGCAGTGCAATCTGTATGGGGGCTAATTTTCTACACAACTACATTACAAACTATAACTTTTTTAACTTAATTGAGGTGACCAGACGTCCGTACTTTTTACGGACAGTCCCGAATTTCAACTAGTTGTCATGTAATATTTTTTTCCGTATACAGATGCTGATTTGTCCCAAATTTTTCAACATATTTGAGGTTTTATAAATTAATGTATGAAGACTTTTTGAAATATAATACGAAATAAGTGTAGAATTATTATAAGTTTTTCTACAGTTTTTCATGACAATATGTTTCATTTATCTACATATACGAAAGTCAAGGTATATGTGCATATAATTGCATATATATGTGTGTGTGTTTGTGTTTAGTTTATACAAATCTACCGTTTTTTTTTCTGATGTAAAAATTTACACATTTGATCTTCAAAGCAAGGGATAATCATTGTCTACATGAATTAGAAAAGAGATTAATCGGATGGCTAAGTTTTTCTTCATTTTTTTTTGGCCTACAACCACTTTTACAAAAAGGAAAATAGCAAGTCTTCATATTAATCCTTTTCTTAAACAATTCTCAATAAATTGACATAATTTTATAAATGAAAGAAAACATACAAAAGCAAGAGAAAAGAACGAGACCCTGTCATAACATCTAGGATTCGCGGGTAAAAAATATCCGCTAGAGTGCAGGCCAAACAGTATGGGGGTTTACTGCTTGGCCTGCACTCTAGGGGATAAAAATGCGTGACTTTTTTTCGACCCGAGATTTGAAACGTCAAACCTAGACAGTGCAACAACTTGTTTATTCTATATAACTTTACTCAATACATAGAGTATTGTGCTTTGTGTTGCCTTTAAATAGATATATAACTGTAACATGAGCACTGCAAGCCCACTAATGTTTGAACAAATAATCATTAGTTAACTCTAAAAGAGACACTTGCAAAAAATCAAAGAGTTTACGGATATATTATTTGTTATGCTTCTTAAAGAAATACTTCTAAATAGATCTATATAAGCTTTCTATAAAGAGCTAAATAATATAACACGATAAAAGAGCATTAACTACGAGTGAATTAATCAAAGAAGTAGGTAATCAATCAGAAAGCAAAATTTTAACAAAATAACGTTAAATTATTTGATTTCCTGATTATTTAGATGGAAACAATATTGGTTTGCCGAACTACCATGATCCATGAGATAAGATAACAAATATAATTTTATACGTTTAATAGCACTCATAGAAACTTAAAACATGAGCAAGTAATAAATAAAATCTCAGTTAAAACAATATAATTAAACTAAAAATAACTTTAATATTAATAACTTATCAATGTAAGGGCGTTAATAAAAACACACATATTAATACGTTTAAAATTGAACTAATCGATGAAATAAGTAAGTACATTAATTAAGCAATTTTCATATTTCTTACCTTTAAGAATTTCCATTTGTTACTAAGAGCCATAAATTAGAGAAAAATTGCAGTTTTTTAAACTAAAACCATTCTATCATACTTGAAATAAGAAGTACGAAGAAAATCAGCTTTGAAAATGAAAATATTGCAAAAAAGGTTAATAAAATTTGTAAGGTTATCTTTATCTTATCGTTTCCTACTCAACCACAAATATTCCGATTTAGCCCCGAATATTTTATTTACCGGGCTGTTAACTTGGAATATGTTTTAAAAAATTAAATTATAATATTATATAACCTTACAAATAAACTTATTACTAGAGGTCGACCAAGAAGTCATGGAAATGTGAGGAGTGCGCTAGTGTCGCCATGTACAGTCAGTTTTTATTAAAATAGGCCAGTGTCAAAAAATACTGTGTTGTTCTTTTGTTATTAATAATTTTATTTTTGATAACTTCTATATTTTTTGCAACAGGCAACACTGTACCTGATAAGAAATAACTAATAATATACGATAATATCTTTATATGTATTATTATTTATTGATTATTCATAATAATATTCTTTAAATCTAAATAAATTTTCTTCTTTCTTAATCGATTTTTTTCTTCCTCTTTATTTCTGAGTTTGATTTGTTACTTTTTTATTTCTGTTTTTTTTGTAACTTTCCTTATTTCTGGATTTTAGTACTTAATTTTTTGTGAATTATTATTTGTACTATTACCTCTCTCGGATTGTTTTTGGCAATTTTCTCTTTGGTAAATTAAATTTCCTGGTATTATTAAAACCATGGATAATAACACGAATTCAAAATTAGGAAGAAATTATACAAATAATGAGATTCTAAGATAAGTTTTCCTGGTTATTTTATTTATAAAAAATATAATGGGGGAAAAGCAAACTAGAAATTCGCTAATATTATTTTGATTAATTGTCATGGAGAGCAATCATTTTTATAATAACAAATAAATATTAGGTTTGTTCCAACCCCATTATTTGTAGTCATTTGCATCATCATGGTGAATGGTACAAAATCAAAATTGTTGTGTGACAGTTGTGACTATAATTCGTATTGTATAAAAACAAACAAAACAGGAAACCTAACAGATTGGAAACCTTCTTGTTGTTGTTATTCGTGAGATTTGACGCAACTGCGCATGTCATACAAACTAGAAATGGGTATTGTCTTAGCACCCGACTGTACTGACTTCGGCACTACTCGGAAGTTCCGATTTTAAACGAAGTTAAGCTTTCCGTTTCTCCCGTGTTCATGACTTCTTGGTCGACCTCTACCAATAGATATGTTTAATTTTCTAATTTATATATAAAGCTCGCCAGCTGTTTAACACGTAAACAGTCTAGCAAGATTAAAAGGGAAGAGATAATGGTATATTCAATGAGCCAGGAAGACTTGACCCAATAAGTAAGTTAAATAATATTTTAGAAAATTATTAAAATCCCATCAATTACTCCCAACAAACAAAAGATAGTCCAAGAGATGACATACATAAACGTGACCCACCAACACTAAGCTATAGTTTTGTGTGTGGTAATTTTTTCATGTCATATGGATACTTCATATTTCATACTTTTTCTCTTTATAAATATTTCCTCTATAGTCCTCTGTATTGGGACACACTGTAGACAGGTATTTGAGCCTTATATAGGAGGGATGGTCAATAAGTAAAGTCTCCACATTTTTTAAAAAAATCGAAAAAACACGAATTAAAAATAAAAATAATTTTATTTCGTAGGACATCTATAAACTATTTCTCAATGTTATCACCATCCTGATCCAAGCACTTTTGAGTCTTTCAGGCAACTTCTTAAAACCAGTGTCAAAGAAATCTCCCACCAGGTCACTAAGTCACCTTTGCACCTCTTCCCAGACTTCATCATCATTATCAAAGCGATAGCCACCCAAGTGTTTTTCAAGGGAGGTGAAAAGATGGTAATTACTAGGTGTCAAGTCTGGACTGTAAGGTGGATGAGTCACTATGTCCCAACAAAACTTGATCAGAAGGTTCTTTGTGGAGTTTGCCACATGAGGACAGGCGTTGTCATGCAGTAGCGACGCACCTTTTGTCAACATGCCCCACCTGCGATTCTGTATTGTTCATCACAGTTTCATTAGTGTCTTGCAGTATGCAACGGTATTAATCGTTGTTCCACGGGGCATGAAATCAACCAAAAGAACATGTCTTCGGTCCAAAAAACTGTAGCCATAATTATTCAAGGAGACTCGTTTTGTTTGAATTTTTAGGGTTTTGGGGAGGTGGTATGGCGCCACTCAAGAGATTGTAGATTTGTTTCCAGAGTGAAATAAGAAACCCACGTTTCATCACCTGTAATGATGAAATCCAAAAATTGTTCCCCCTCTTCAGCACAACGAGCAAGAAATTCACGAGAAGCCTCCATTTGTTGTCGATTGTATTCTTTCATCAACATTCTTGGAACCCATCTTGCAAAAACCTTATGGAACATCAATGTCATTCAAAATGGTCTGCATTGAACCTTTAGAAATGTTAGGAAGCAATAAACAAAGTTCACGAGTAGTTACACGTCGATCTTGTCACACCAATTAATCAATTTTTGCCACCATCTCATCTGTGATGGATGTTGTTGGTCTCCCACTTCGTTCTTCATCATGAATATTTATCTGGCCCTGTCGAAACTCACAAACCCATTTACACACAATTATACTCACATTTTATGTCCATAAATCCCTCTCCATAAACTTCGTAAAGTTGTCTGTGAATTTCAATCGGTGGAACGTCTTTAATTTTTAATTTTTTACTTAGGATCATGAAATCACCTATGTCCTACAGACAAACTTTTCAGACCATCATTCTTGGTGTCACAAACAAAATTCTAGCTAGATGTTAGTAAGTCATGTTTATGTAGTTCATACAACTTTATACTATCCTACAAACTAAGTGTGATGTTCAATCAATATTGGCACAGGTTATTTTGGTCATAGCTTAATTTGCTAGGAGGTCCCTGGAAGCTCCACACTCAGTACTCACCCAGCACCACGATATAAATAAGTAGGAACCTAAATGAAGTAGTGTTTATTCTGTTGCAAATGCCTATGATATAGTTTATACATCTTCTGGAGCTATATGCCAACTCCAAGCCATTTATTATATGTACACAATAAAAGCCCTCTTGTCTAGTCTCAGTTTAACCGGCCATTCAGCAGGGGTTGACTCCTCATACAACACTCATATCATCTTTCTAACCTGGTATATTTATTTAAAAGGTCTATTTACCGCTGTTTAGGAAATATATTTGTCGACACCTATCTGTTGCAGTTAGTTTAATAGTTTACATATTCCTGTAACGAGTACTGTAATGTTTTAAAAGTATTTATCTGTTTCAGGGATTGTAGCAGATTTTCCTCAAAATTAAGTGACTTTAGTGACTATTTTTTTCAAAATAAGTGTCTTTTAAGTGACCTGTTTTCCCCAAATAAGTGACAAAAAAAAAAAAAAAAATTAGTTACTCTTTGTTGTTTAGCACTGTTAAACAAATGCAATTATAAAAATTTTAGAATGGTTTTTTGTTAATTTGATTTTGTGTACAGTAACTGTACGAAAAAAAAAAAAAAAACAAAACGGGTACAGGGTACCTCGGAACTTTTCCTCACTTCTCACCTGCTGCTTCGCAGCATCGGACTAAGCAGCATTGGACGTGGTCAGTACTTGGATGGGTGACCATTTTGAACTAACTGATTTCATTCATTCTGATCATCATTCTTCAAAAAAAAACACTTTATTTTTAATAAATTCCATTTAATTATTTGAAGTTTAGCGGTATTTTGACAGATGTAAACAAATTTTCACGTCACCAAAATTATCGCACTAATAAATAATTATATTCGCTTCTAACTTTTAAACTGATTAATGGAATTTCATCGGTTTTTTTTATATTTGTTCCTTAATTTTTTCTGGTTCCAACGATATGCTAAAGTCAAAAACGTATTTATTCTTTCGGCATTATTAACTATCAAAGTTTATAAATTCAAATATTGATAACTTCAAAATGGCGGCCAATATCAAAATGGAATTTGGTGGGCCTGTTTGTCATACAGAGAGTTACATTCGTGCCAAATTTCAACTCGATCAGGACCATTTTCGATTTATTATGATTTTTTAAAAAATTTCTGACTCAGCAAACTGTGTTCAAGATGGGGGAAAAAGTTGTTTTTCCGGGCGGCACCACTAAAGGTAGACTGATTTTCTGCCAAGTTTCAACTCTCTAGGTTAAATACCTTGGGCGCTACGATAATAACACACATACATACATTCACACATACATACATACAGACATCATGCTGAAAACCACTCAGGAGGTCTTAAAAACACCCAAAACGGATAATACTGTTGAAATCTCGAAAAAAAAGTTTTTGGTGAAAACAATACTTTTCCTACTATAGGTTGTGATGAAAAGTAATAACAATCAGGAGGGAGTACGGAATAAAATATTCTTTTTATATTCTTTTTATTTTTATCATCCATCTTCTTAATATTGACGATAAAACACAACACACGCCAACTGAATCTAGTGCAAATGTTACAACTTTATCATTCATCACAGTTCAAAGTAGGCCTAATATAAAATTCATAGTTAAAAAAAGTCTTGAGACAAAATCCCTTTTGAAAAACAGTTAAAATATATGTTTTGTATTTAAAAAACAAAAAATGTATCCTTGTAAGCTCAAATAAGTGACTTTTTCTTATATAAGTGACAAAAAAGTGACTCTCGTCAAAATTAGTGACTTTTAGTGACCCACTACAAGCCCTGCTGTGTTTATTTGCTTTTTACAAGAAAAATTGGGTTTAGCTGGCCATTGTGTTTGCATGGGTTCAGTCCCATGGTGGATGGTTAAGAGGGCTTCTACTGCAGTCCTATAAGCCTAAGCCACCATAAGCTTTTGGCCACAGATTATTATGCAATAAATTATTCATTAGAATGGGTAATCACTTCCACACTGAAAATATTGGAGAGAGAGGGTTAACAGCCAAGTTTTTGTTTTGAAATATTTGATTTAGGAAGAACCCATCTATGTTGGAAATCAAATCCTAAAATAGCAGACAGTCAAGCCTAAACGAAAGAGGAGAGAATTACCTAAATCCTTCAAACAAGTCAGGGCTTAACTTTGTATTCTCTCTATGTAACTCTATGCAAGTGGTATTAGCTATCCCTCTAAGTGAAACGAAAGTAGAATAAAATAAGTGCAAAGTGACAGGTGACAAAAAGGTGACAACTAACAAAGCAGCATAACAAGAACAAATAATTTATTAAAATCACTTTTGAAATTAAAAAAATTGTTGGTATCAGTTAAACTTATAAAGGGGTATTAATTAAATGTTTTAAAATTAATTAACTCTGGCTTTAAGAGGTTTCAAAAAGAAACTTATATTTAACCATTTGCAAGAATTTTTAATTTAAGTTTAATAGAGAAAAAAAAATGTCAGCAAATAAAACATTGACTTCAGCCTCTGAAGATTGGTTAAAAGAATTCATCCCTTTGAATCCTTGATGCTTCAGCTATGCTGTGATTTAAACAAGGGTAATTATGCATAAGCTGCACTGTCTACATAGGCAGTAAGAGGGCAGTCTTCATAATCAAAACATTTTAACATACCAATTATACATAATGTGATACATCAAGATTCAATACATAAACATTCTTACCTAAAATCAATTCAAATCAGATATCTGGTATGAAATTCAAAAGATCTGGTTTAGTTGACCAAGATCCCATATTCTTCTTGAATTCCTGGACTTTATTATAATAGGATATTGCTTGAGATTTGACATCTCCATAGGTCTTGTTTTGGAACCTATCTGTAGTTAATTTTGAAAAACAAATAAACAATTCCATTTTGGATACTTTCAACCTGCTTGCAGATTCCTTGCACTTTTTTGTAATGCCAAGCCTTCTACCTTCTACAGAAACTTCTAGTGGCCTAAAAATTAAATTTATTTCAAATTAAGGAGAGCTCACCATGAACACTAGCTAGGAAGAGGTTCCTAAATCACACCAAGTTAATTGTTTCAATCACAATGTAGTGGGATGTATCCAGGGTTGGAAAAAACCCGGGTTTTATGGAAAAAGCCCAACCCACCTGGGTTTTTTAATAAAACCCGGGTTTTTCTGGGTTATTTGGGTTTTTTAAAAAAGTTATTTTTAACATAGAAAAATGTGTAAATGTAACAAATCTTATTAAAATGACAAATTGTGTCTAGTAAACCCTATAAATAAGCATTTAAGTATTAGGTTTTTTCTACGAAATAATAATAATATCAATAAATAATTAATAATAATAATTAAAATCGGTCCGAGACAACTCAGACAAACTTTCTCATAAATGAGTCCATAATTACTCAGCCCACTTATTAGCTTTCGTATGTACATTTAATTATTATGATACATTTCATCAAAATATGTCATAAAAAAAACTTCTCCTGGGCGGAGAATCGAACCCGGCTCTCTCCGTCCGTGATTTAAGCTATTTTCTCAGGAACTAGATTTTTCCTAGGAAAACGGCTTATATCCTTAGATTTGTATTTAAAATGGACTACATTTTAGAATTTTTTAAATTATAATCGTTGGAACCGTTTTCGAGAAATAATTGTTTCCACTTTTTTTCTGAGTTCATTTTTTTGGGGGGGGGGGGGGGGGGGGGGTTTAGCACCCTCACATTTGGAGCTAAAATTCATTTCTTGATTTCGCCTCGGGGTATGATTTTTTTGAACATGTATGCTTAATTTTGTCAAAATCGGCCCAGTATAGTTTAGGTTCTAGGCGTCTGCACAGACAGACGACAGACATTTTTTTAAAAATTACTTTTTTGGACTCAGGGAACCTCAAAACTTGTATATCCATAAAAATCTGAAATCGAATTTTCGCACTATCACAATACTTTCTCTTTATATGAGAAAGTAATAATGTGTATTTATTTTAAGTGCCTACATTTTATGTACATTACATTGTTTATATCTATCTATATCATTATAAAAGTTTTGTAAACAAACAAGTTCAGTGAGAGTGTCAAATTGTAAAAAGTTATGGAAGTTTAAATAATTAAAGATTTCTATAAGCGAAGGTTCATGGCAGCGGCCGCTTTTCTGGGGTTGACGGGCGAAGCGAGTAGGGGCGGAGCCCCCTAGTTTATATTATTTTATTTAACTAATAATATTAATGTAATTTAATTTTTTATTTTAATACATATTTATACATTTACATTTTGATATAAATAAAAATTGCTTTTGCCCAAGAATAAAATAGAGAATTTTGGGAATAAACAGGATTTCAGAAGGTTTAAGCCACACAAAGCTCAAAAATAATTTTTAGTTATCATCGAATTAGGATATATGTGATATTCTGCATATTTTTTTAGTTTCACAGCTCTTGCAATCACACAAGAGTACTTGATATAAAAAAAATATATATTGTTATTATATATATTTTTTAACATATTAAATTTTTTAAAAAACCCACAAAAAAACCCGGGGAAATTAACATGGGTTTTTTTCATTTTACCCGGGTGGGTTTTTTAATATTCCCCACCCAGGTGCCAACCCTGGATGTATCTAATAATGCATTTTTTTCTCTTTCTTTGTAGACAATAAAAATGATTTAATTTGCTCTTTGTTCTATCTTAAGCTTTATTCATTGTAGTCAACAAATCTGACCTAGGTTGTTTTCTCCTGCTAAAAATGCTATATAGCTGAATTAAGTTCATCAAACTCTAGATGCGGCTAGCATCAAATGGTGAGTTAAAATTTATTGCATACTATTGTTATATATATTTATAAGGAAGGGATAATAGTATATTGGTAATCAAATAAAATGGCTAACTTACTTAATTTTAACATTACTCCAAATGATGGATGTCGCACAAGGATTTGAATCTTTGCCGACATGATACCTCGAATGTTGGAATACAAGAGATGACTGTTTGATAATGGGTCGATAATTTGAGTTACACCTTTCAAACAGAGCTCTTTCCATAGCTTTAATACAGAACTGTCCTCCGCCACCAACTGTTATTGACTTAAGATGGATTGAATCATTTAGCAGTAGAGAAAGTAGAGCACCCTGCAATAAGACAGTATGTTAGCTGTTAGGAGTTCTAATCAAAATTAAAACTAGTCTGATGACACTAAATAACATTCTATAATTGCTCCAAGCTAACTAAATCTAACTTGATCATAACAATCTAGGCATTTAGGCGAAGACCACATCTTGATGAAGGTTAAGGCCACATTGTGACAAATATAAAGTTTAAGATTTTCCTTTAGCCCATGGGGCAATCATAAAGGGTATTGAAGATATTGTCTTATTTTAATTTGATCCTTTCATGGTTTACAAACAATAAAATTACAATTTATAAATTAGAGATCACGTAAACATTTTGTAGGTTCAAAAACCACACCCCCTTAAGTTTTAAAGCTTGCCAAGAATATGAATGTATTGATAGTGGAACACATAACTACCTGTAAACCACAGTAAATCCATTTAGCTATTTTATCACTACACGATAATGAAAGAGTAGGTTCTCCTCTTCCAGGTTTAGTTCTGATGGCACCAATAGTATGATACAAGAGACCAGGTCCATGAGGCTCTTCAAGATTGATACATTTACCTCCGGTTCTATGGATGTCTTCATCTGATAAAAACAAAACGAACTATTTAAAACAAAATAATATAACACAATGATAGGAAAAGACATTTTAAAACATCCTACTGAAATTGCAAATCAATTTATGAGCAGCTATACACTGAGGGGTAATCTTGAATACATTTAATTTTGAACCAAAAAAGTGTGGACACCACTACTCTAAACATAGATAGGGTGTCTTATAAATTAATACACTGAATTACACCACTTACAGTACAAGTCATCTTCTGAAAACTCTTTACTATTTCCTTGGTCACTACTGTTATTTTCAAGAGATCTTAGTTTCTTAACACTTTCGTCAGAAAAGCTATTTGTATCGGCCATTCTTTTCAACATAGGGATGATTGAAGCATCACCACATGGAACATGGCTACAGAAGAAGTGAAACTCAATGTCTGGCTTAAGAGTAAATTTTTCATTTTTACTAAGTTCAAATATTGATGAACTGTCTCCTTTCTGTGCAGCTTCAATGTTTTCATAAATATACCTTAGCAAACCTCTTCTTGATAAAATCTGAAACACAGGAACTTATGAAAATTAAAAAGTAATAAAAAAAATATCAGAGGCGAAGAATTAATTGGATTTAATCAGGTACAGTCAAAGGTGTAAATATAAATAATAACCCTCTGTCAGTTGAGACACTGTTCCATATTACCGGAACACAAGTTCTGACACCCCTATACTGAACTGAACCTTACAAACATTTCTCAATTGCAAATGGTACAGTATTACAAATACTTTTTCAAACTTTTAGGCGCCCCGCTTTCGCAATGGCCCTGCAGTAGGGATTATGTGCCTTTGTCTAACAGTTCATTAGACTGAGAAATAGCATCTTTTCTGTGTATATAAGGCATAATATTCATTATTCTAAACCAGGCATGGGCAACCTTTTCTCGTCTGGAGCCGGATTGTCACGGTTCCTCCGAGTCGCGGGCCGGATCAAAATATCTATTCAAAAATCCTGGGGGGGGGGGGGGAGGTCTTTGCGCCAGATATTGAATAAGCATGAATGGTGAATATCATAATTGGGTATAAGATAATTAATGTCATGTGAGTTTTAAAATGACCTGGTTTTTAAAGGAAACTCGAAATACGAATAAGTATTTTTAAAAATAGTGGAAAATTCTCCTGTGAGATCGTTTGTGTTAACGTTCATTGCCATTGTTTTCAATGATTTTATGATTGGGATTTATTAAAATAAAACAAAGTTGGAATTTCGAGTAGTAAGTATATGAATAAAAAAAATTGAATAAAAAAAAGTGAGTCACATTATAGAAATACTATATAAATTTAATACATTGATACATTATCGTGATATTATTATAGATATATCTAATTTTTCTTAACCAAAAATGGTTTTCTATTGAAATGTTTTATGTATTTAATTCCCATTTGAAAAATTGTTGTGGATTTTTCTCGTTCCACCCAAGCATTTTGGTAGGTACCGTACCTACTACAAGTATTGTAGGTGACGTTTTGTTTTTGCATTCGAACTTGAATTTCTCCATGAAATCGATATGGAATCGCAATGTTGATTATACCGTTCGAAAGGGTATTGAATGATGAAGTTTTTGTGAGATTTGACACCCTCCAAGAGTTTTTTTTAGGAAAATAGTGAGTGAGCATTTCAAGTATTCCAGAAGTTTAAATTTTTCTAATTTTTGAACGTTTGAACTGTTATTTTGGTGTTTAGTTATTGGTTTCCAAAAATGAAAGTGCTCTAGTTTTATAGGGAATTTAACTCTAATTTCGAAAATGTGTTCAAAAATAAAAAAGATCCAGTTGGAGTGGACTAAATTGTATTAGCAAAAAACGTGTTCTTCAAAAAATTCTAGAGATGTTTTTTGTCTAGTTTTATTCTAAAACTCACTAGGCATTAAAAAAAAGAAACTACGATAAAAGTCAGCCTTTTGGTACTATAGAAACTCTGCACGTCCACGGGCCGGATCAAAACATGCCAAGGGCCGGATCTGGCCCGCGGGCCGGGGGTTGCCCACATGTGTTCTAAACAATTGTTTGATAGGCTGAACTGAAGGAGATGATACGGACGAGAATCGCTTGACGGCACAACTTTGCTTAATTTATACACTTGAGAGATTATATTCCTTTGTCAAACAGTACATTTGTATGATTTAAACATTTGAGAAATTATATATGTATGATTTGTTCATAGGAGGGTTTATATCCCTTTGTCAAAAAAATACGTTAAGAGTCAAAATACGTTAGAGTCCGCCATCTTTTCTATAAACCGTATCACATTCTTCAGTTTTACCGTTTGATATTTCGATCGTAATATTTTTTGGAGTGATAGGGTCATGGCATTATCAAAGCTACATCAATCCTCTTTGTCTAGAGAACTTGTTAAATTTGTGTCACTTAAACTTGTCTTTAAGTAACACAAAGGGACATCATCCCTACTGTATAAACAATGTATGTACCTCAAGTGAGACTTGTAAGATTAAGTTTAATAAGACAAATATATTATCAATTGATTTACCTCAGAGTGACTATCATTTAAAACCGAGCCAGTTGATGACATCTTAGACTTTCCTATACATTTAGTTCCAGTAGCAAGTGAAACCAAGAGTAAATTTTGGGTTGGACGTTCTACAACGAAACCAGAAAGTAAAGTCCATTCTCCATCACGAGGCTTACCATTCTTGCCTAGTTCTGAATATTTGTCGTAACACAATTTCGATATTTTATCTTCCATTGAAAATTATTATCCCACACGTTCAATATTAAAGTAAATAAAATTATGGTAAAGAAGTAACGATCCAACAATAATAATAGTCGCGTTCGATGTTCGAAAAGGCGCTCATTTAGAACAGTTAAATAACCTTCTTTCCTTAATTCTTCTTTTTCTTCTTGACAATTTGACAAAGAGAATCGATTCATGTTATATCGATGGTTATTCTTGTTTTGAGTCGACAAGGTTGGTACAATTCGAGAGTGTGTACCGTACGAGACTTGAATGAGGAAAGAAAGGAAAAGAATTTTATGGGATGGGAGATTCGGGACGGAATGACGAAGAAAAGGTGTTTGTATGTGTCGAATATGAGTAGGTTGTACTCAACACTAGTAGTATTTTTTTTTTCTCTGCATATTTAATCAGATAGGAATTAAGCAAGAAACTTTAACAGACTCGCCTCTTTTCACATTTTATTCCAATTAATTTTTTAAAATAAGAGTGAACATTATAAATAACTTTCTATTATGTTGTTCGTGAATTCAAATAGGTTTAAAATCCGAAAGTTCTGTGCAAACATTAATTTGATTTTGTGATTTATTAAACAATAATCTTATATTATTTAAATGTGATATTCTGTTTATAATAAACATCAACAATGCACGAATTATTCACTCAAGTTTTAAACAAGAAGGATTTATCCAAGGTATTTATTATTTTAATTGTTAAAATAAATTTGAACTTTCCAATCAGATGTCTTAAGGTTCTTGTCATGTTTTGTTTTTGTTTATTTATTAATTATTGAAGGAGTTTGATGAAGTTGTATGCAATAGCTTTGATTTGTTCCGCTCAGTTAACGATAGCATAAGCAATGTTATTTTTTTTTTGTTTCCTAATAAAATATAATTGATAACTATTTACTCAATCATTTGTAATATTTTTATCTGGTCAAGGATAATTTTACCTTTTTCTTATTAAAGCCAATCTTGGTTTATTATTATAGTTTTCTTATACGAATTTCTCAATTAAATTGTAATATCTTTCTAAAATAAAAAATAAAAAAGATCTTTATATAGGTCTTGATTTTTTTTAATGTGACACAATGTAATTTGCATACTAGTGTTGTTTACATTGTGATAATGATATTATGCAATCAGCTTGTTTAATAAGTTACATGATAAGGACAAGAAAACGTTTAACATTCCATTAAATTAGTCATAAATTGAGTATGCTTTAATTGAACTTTTAAGACAGATATTATATAAATTGATAAATTTAAAAACAATACAATGATTTGTTAAAATTATTTATTCCAATGTCGAAATAAATAAATCTTAAAAGTAACATTTTTATCATTGTTTCAGAAAAATATTCAGGATTTAACATTTTTTTAATGAACCTTGGTGGCAGTGGTGTAACTAGGCGGGTGGGGGAGGGGCAGGCCACCCCGGGTGCCACGAGCCTTGGGGGTGTCATTGTGGCAGAAAGAAAAAAAAAAACACCCCAACATCATTTCTGAGGGGGTGACAAGATAATATTCCACCCCGAATGCCACAAGACCTTGGTACACCACTGCTTGGTGGTGCCGCATCCAATATTGATATTTTTCAGTAATATGGCTTGTTCAATAAACTGTTAAGTCAAAAGGGGTCGAAGTAAAGTTGATGGTGGCTCGGCCTTATCACAAGTTTTTTAGACTAATGAATATTATTATATCACTTCTATGCAAAGGAGAGATGGTATTAATTTTGTGTAAGCTAACTGTTAGACAGAGGGACATTCTATCTGTGTATAAAAGGTAATGTCCAGAGGCAGATGGGGCACCGGGAAGACGGGAATTTTCCCGTAGTGCCGCTAAGCCAATTATAAAAAAAATGGTCTGACATTTTGAAAAACTTTCTCATTTCAATATATCAGTGCGTGGTTTATTTCATCGGTGCGATGCCATATACAACATACAAAAGCTCAATTTTTACTTCTTACAAAATGTGTGAGCGACATTCAGTTTTGTGAGTTCAAATAGATATTTTAATGCACTAATTTCTGATCTGCACAATTCAAGTAAAAAAAAAAAAAAATTATTTATTGGATGAAGGTTTTGAGTTCGACCCCTACCCTCTTACTTGCTTTTAAAAATTATTTGCAAAGGTTTCAATCATGAGAAGAAGTGTACTTAGATTGGGCATGCTTTAAGATAACCAGTCTGACCTGATAGATCAAGGCATAGATTGGATCCCTTGGGCAGGAGAGAAAGAGAAGGGCCCTAGCAGACCTAATTAACTAACTCTTTCGTGTAACAGCCTCTGAAGGGCCTAGGCCTACCAAACGGCTTATACAACAATCAGCCATATAAAGCTTACAATTGGCATTTGCAACCAGGTAGTTGCCACTTCACATAAGTAGCTACCCATTTATATAGCTATGCTGGGTGAACATGAGCATGGGGTTACCTGTTTCTGCTAGGGGTAATGGAACCTGGAACCTCCTGCATGACAGGCGAATGCAATTGCTATGAGCTACCAGGGAACCCCCTAAAAGACCTTGAGGTGAATGATGAAGGTGGCCAAAACTATTGGGAGCACCTGGATAGAGATTAAGACGGGGATGCAGAAGTTCTGTGGGGGCAGACTGTCTTGGTTCTATGTTCTATCAAGAATGATGTGGCTAAAATTTTAAAATTTCAATTGGTCTTTATTATTTATTTTTTCAGTTGGTAGGTTATAAAAAACAAAAACATATATTGTAAAAGAGCTTTGGCAGGCTCTTTTATGTCCTCCATATGCTTAGTTAATTATGTTCAAATAAATTTAATGGGCTGCATGAGCAACAGTTGGTTTTGACTTTTTGTTGTTGTTGCTGTTTCTTTAACGCCCTGTTCAACACATCACTAGATTATTACAAGATGGAGGTGTCTAGATCTAGTTAGCATGCTTTTTTTAAATAAACTTTTATGCAATAAAGAAAGACTTAATGCATAATAACTCAGTGAGCCATCTATATGTAGTCATGACAATACTTATCACAGATCTATTAGTAAGATTTAAAAACACATAAATATTCACTGGAGGTCTTATGTTTAAATTAAAATAAAATTAATGTTAGATGTGCGAATTATAATTTGCAATAAACTTTTTTTTAAGTACTTTACTTTTATTATTTGAGGTGTCATACAACAGTATGTGCCTGGTCGTATACAACATTGGTAATCATATAGCTAAATATTATGCAATGGATATAATATACAGCTAAAGAGTATTTTTACACCTCTAATGTGTTTAAAATAATTGCTTAGAAATAGTTTTTTATTAAATTGCAGCAGTAATTTAAAAAAATGCTTAGTAGTTGTATTTATTTCTAGGAATGGGAATTTTGCCAAGAATTAATGAGTTATTTATATACTTGGCTGAATAAAATTTTGATTCAGTATCTTTTTAGGTAGATTGTTTGTAGTTAAATCATTCGAATAAGAACACAGAACACTGTGTACTTATTCAATGTGATCTTCAGTGTGAAACTGGTCTCACCTCTCTGGGATTCAAACTCATGAAACATTGTGATCACGTGATATCACAACCGGAGTTATGTGTATGCTAACCACTTCGCTATGCTGATCCCACACTTAGCTGTTAGAAATTTTAAATGCAAGGGGAATTAAAGATATATTTGTAAATACAATGAATGTTAGGTCCGCTCAGGGTTATAGGTCACAGGTAGCCATACTATCCAATATTACTATAAACATAATTGTTTTAAGAGAACTTTGTTTTTATGTTACAACTCTCTCTTTGGGTTTAAAATCAATTGAAGAATTGATTATAATTATATAAACTTTATAGCAAAAGTATTATTGCACTCATATATAATTATTGTATTAATATGAATGGTTAATTCTCAGATCATATATATAAATAAAAAAGAAAACGACTATTTATATAAGGGTGGTGAAAGTATGATGTTTTTTTTTTAAAGAAACAAAAAATAAATCAAATATAAATATAGCATTACATATTACTCACTAAGTTGTAAGTAATAGAAACTATCTTCGTAGTATTAGTGTGAGTCGTTGAAGGGTTGAAAAAAATATGTTTATACTTCCATCATTTTGTAAAAATTGGCTATATTTCACCTCTCTCTGAGGTGGAATAGACGTGCCTGAAAACATAATTTATACAAGTTTGTTGGGTAGCATACTCTTACTAACAATTAAACCTTGAATATACAGATAAAAAAATAAATTATATGAACATTATAAAAGAAAGTAGAAACATATCAGGAGTATGATGTTAATTTAAATTTTTTTTTAGTGAAAAGAAACTGTCTTAAGAATGACACAATAGTAGCAGAACACAATAATATCATTAATGACCAGCAGCAGTGGTGTTAGCCAATGTTAGAAAAAAGTTTGATACAACCTTCTTTAAGATAATTATTTTGATATCTCGCCTAATCAATAAAAAAACAACGACATACAACCTAATAATTAAATTTAAGAATGATGCTGCCTGAACTGATTTCTACCAAAAGAAAGTAAAAAAGTGAAAGAAAGTGCTGAAAGCAAAAACAACAAGAAGTAGGGTACAAATAGTAGCTCCTTGTCAGTTGAGATTTTGGAGAAAATCAGTCTCAAACAAAACGACAAGATTTGAGAAGAACAGTGAGTTTCAATAATAATAACTATAAATGCAGTAGTAAAATAGAAAAACAAGAAAAAAAAAGCTTTTTAATTAAAAATTAGAAATATTACTATTTTTGATCCGATTTCAGCTGTTTATAAATATAAATGTTTATTGTTTAAGATTAAAATGCACATTCAGCTCAATATTGCAAGCAGACTACTGCATTGTAGTAGTATATTTAAAAGCTGCTTGGTGCACGCTGTACGAGACAAATACTTAACAATAAGGAAGATTTATTGAATATTAATGAGATAAAAATTAATAATAGAATAAGTAAATTTAAACTGTTATGGTTTTATGATTTTTCTTTTTTTATTGATGAGTTTTTTAAATGATATGTTTCAGGCTGGAGATCTTTTTTCAGTAGCAGATAAGGAAATCGGCAATGATTTAATCGATGTTATCAAGAAAATTTCAGAAATTGCTAGCTTACCTGACTATGTCAATAATGATAATGACCAAAGTGTTGTTGAAATATGTATTACAAGAGTTACTTCTGCTATCAGGTAAACATCTCACTCAAGTAATAAAAAAATTACCTCCAGCTTAATAATCTAATAATAGAAGAAATTACCTTAATTTAAATATAATAATATAATAAATTGTTGAATGAATATAAACTGGGTCTGTAACGCAGGCAAATTCATTGGAAATCTTGTATCCACGTTCCTTGTACTGGAATGCCGAGAGAATGTGTGTAGAAAAATGCATCTTGGGTCGAAGTTTCAATCTTACTATCGACTTAACTTCGAGTTATATGCTATTCCTCTAGGCCCTAGGCAGAGTCCCCTCTAGGAGTTTCGACCTTTTCTACCTTGCAATATTATACTATATACCCAATAGGCTACTGTCTATAAAAACAATTCTAGATCCTTGAGTTTCAACCCTTATAACTTCTAAACGGAGTCAATTTAATAAAATTTTATGTTAAATGGATAACGGCACATTTTCACAATGCCCAACTTTCACAACTCACTGCTTTAAACGTTCTTAACCATATACGTTGAGATGGGATGTATCAAAGTAAGTAAGTAATTTTATGTTCTTACAGATAAAAACAAAACATTGAACACAGAAATCTAAGTAAGAGCACTAGTTCAAATTTTCTAAGGAGATGCCAAATACAATAGAGTCTCGCTAATCCGGGTTTAACGGGACCGAACCCAGTCCGGATTAAATGGAATCAGTTTTAATGTGTCTGAAGAACAAGCTGTAGTAGAGTAAAACTATTAAAATTGAGGTTTTTATCGTAAAAATTACTTCTATTAGTCTCCAAAACATGCTTGTACAATGTAGGTCCACTATTTAAGTTAAGAGCTGTTCTGTCACCACTCGTCAAATATCAAATAAATTAAAATAAAATGACAATCTATTACGCAGGTGGCAGGTATAGAAGGGACTTTCTGAGAAACAGGCTGAGTTCCGATATGAAATTCGAGGAGCGATAATCACTTCACAAAAAGTTGAGACATTAGACATTGTTGGCTTGGCAAAATTTCATGGAACTGGGTTGAGCCGCCGCGGCGCTACATGTTTCTTAAAACCCTTCCCCATCTCAGTCAGATATATTTGTACTTCCTGGAATACACTTCCTTTATATCTTCCGCCCTACATTTCTATGGAACCGAAACAGATTTATCGATGTTCTTACTTATTCTTAAATCTGTTAATTTTTAACAAAATACCGGGTATTCCTCGTGTTAGACTGTTTGAATATACACCTATAAACTATACTAGGAACAATTTTATACATTTTAATAGACAATAAAAGCAGAAACTCCAATTATCTTAACAATTAATAAATCTTAACAGGCCCTGGTTCCAATTTGTACATAGTTTTTGGCCCGTCCGGATTATACGGATGTCCGGACTAGCGGGTCCAAATAAACGAGGCTCTACTGTACGAAAGATATGATCACGGAAATAAATATGTTATCAAAAGATTGTCCTATGACTGACTAAAAAATATGCTGTTGTTTTTTTATTCATTTTTAGCTGGACAGTTTGTTGAAAGGAAAGTGGCATGTATTATGAGATTATTTTCCTGCAAATATAAATTTTTTACAATTTTCCATGAAAGATTACACTTCTTTAAAAGTAAAGAGTTTATCCGTTATCTATAGCGGTTCAAACAGATCCCATTAAATTCGTTATTTACCATAAAACTAATTAATTTTGTGATGTTATTTTTTATTTTTATATGTTTTAGTTAAATTTAGCTATTTTTGACTTGAAACTTCGTAGGCTTCTACATTTATATACGTTCTAAAAATCCTGTGAATTTAGTTTGATTCGGTTAAGAACTTATAAAACAGTGAGATGTTAAAGTTGGGCATTGTGAAAATCTGCCGAAAAAACTACACTTTTTTTAGTTATCCCGCAATAAAGTAAATCAAAATTAATGTAAAATTAGAGTACAAATTATATTTTGGTTACATATAAATGCACTTGCGATGTGTTACAAGTTCTTAAAAGATATGACTATTGTTATTTAAAAAATGAAAAATTATATTATCAATGGCTACCCTGATCCTGCATGTCATTGCACAACTTGTCAATATTTGGTTTAAAAGTAGTCAATGCCATTCTCATTGGAGCACCCAAATGGTTTAATCTGTTTCGTTGCTTATTCTTGATAAGACTGAGGGAAGAAAAAGAAGCTTCACATAAATATGTAAGGGCTTCACACATGTAGTGGAAGGGCAGGATCAATTTCATTGCTTTTACACTCAACTGAGGATATTCATCATGTAGTGCCACCCTAATTTCCGATATATTTTTATACAGAGATTTTACTAGCTAAAGGTTAATGAAATCAGATAAAAAATGAAGGCCCTGTGTAGAGTTAAGAAACTTCTTGGTAACACCGCCTCTTGATTCCTGACACTCTGTGACGGCTCATCGGATTTATAGCTCAGACTAGCCCTGTCTTATTTTATTCGAAATTTAATTCTATTAGCTGTAGATATTTGACTCTATACATTTAATTGATTTGTTCCTTGGTTGTTTTCTCAATCTTTCCACAGACCACCTGGAACAATCCCAGACCACAGGTTGGGAATCACTGGTCTAAATAGATAAACTTATTTCACCTAAATACGGCTTTCCGTTTTAGAAGTTATAAGGGTTGAAACTCGAGGGTCTAGAATTAATTTATAAACGGTAGGAGGCCTATTGGGTGTATAGCATAATTATTGCAAGGTGGAAAAGGTAGTAACTCCTAGAGGGTACTCTGCCTAGAGGAACATTGATATATTATCTAGAAGTGAAGTCGATAGTTAGTTTAAAACTTCAACCCAAGATCGATATATCCACGCACATTCTCTCGGCGATCCAACAGTACCAGTGCTCAGGAAAAAAAAAAAGTTGACAGATCCATTTAATCCATTTTAATAAGACTATTTTTTATATCTGCTTATCCACGTTCAACATTAAGTTCTTTAAATGGTATGCTGTGTGGCTAGAGATGTTTTTTCAGTGGCAGATAAGGAAATGGGCAATGGCTTACTAGCCAATTTTACTAGTCAAAATCTATTATCCTGAAATTCAATATATTACATTTTGCTCCAGAGCCAAGTGACGTCTACTTTAAATAAATCAATATTTACATAATGTGAGCCATAAGGCTATTGCCTTATTGAATGGGTAAATGTAGACAGGATATCCTTCCGAAATTGGATAATTGTCATTGGTCTACTACTCAATTACCTGCCTTGTTCATTTTTTATTAAACCATATTGTAGACGTAAAGCTTTTACTTGTTTGTTACCATGATAAATATATAGGTATATATAAATTTTAATAATTATTGATTATTATTTATACTTGTTTATTGTTATGGGTATTTCTCTTCTAAAATTATTATGGCCTAAATTATAACTCACTGGTTTAATATATTTTTTCTTTTTGTAAACATAAATATTTTTATTTAATTTTAAATTTTGTGGATCTTGATAATGTACATTTTACCTATAATTTACATTGATCAGTTCATGGATCAGCTAATTTACTAAAAATATATGTAATTTTGGTATATATATAAAATTCTCTAAGGTGTTAATTTTTCTCTCTCTAATTTATATTACAGTAAAACCTCGCTTATATGACCCTCAATAACAAGTCTAATTTTCAAATCCCCTTGAGATTGCCATAACACATAATGTTAAATTAACCTCTGTAACGCGACTATTATTATCAAAATAACCTCAATAACACGGATTGTTTCCTAATCACAACGTAACTCAGAACCTCTATAACAAGTCATTTTGAGAAGTCAACCTCTACAACGTGACTCTATACAGGAAGGGGTCAACCTTGAACAAGTCTAGACTTAGAAACTCCGCCCATTAACCTCAATAACACAACTGATAGCCAAAATTACCTTGATAGCACGACCCTCAACAAAAAGAGCACCTCAATAACAAGACTGTTTCACTAATCCTCTTGAGACACTTCTTATCGAGGTTCTACTGTATAATGGTATTGTAGATATATAAAAATAATAATAAATGTTATTTATACTGGTGTTTATAAAAAAAAAAAAAAAAACTTATACTATTTTTGTTTTTAAGGGAAACTGGCACAATGGAACGCCATGCAGAAGCATTGGTTACATTGTTGGAATCATGTCTTAATCATAATTTAAAACCTTCAGCTAAAGATGAAGATCCACCTCATGCCAAAATTTCATCAGATATAATTTCATGTATATTTCTGGTAAGTAAAAAAAGGGTTACATTTAATTAGAAATTGTGTTTGATATTATTAATTGTAAATGAATTTGTTTTAAAGGATAAATATGTATAATTATTTTGATTGATATTATTCCAGAATTATAGTAAGAGAGATGTTATGAGAAGAGCTTTACCCGTCGCTGTTAAATTTTTACACAAAGGAAATAAAGAATTGTCACGTAATATGGCTTCTTATTTGTCTTTAGCTGCCATTGAAAATGCTGATCTTTTATCTAAACATATTCAGCTCATAATGGATTCTATATTTTCTGGTAAGATTTTGTTTTAAACTCTGAATGTGTTGCTGGAACCTCTATATGTTGCATGTGGGTTTACAATTTATATTTACTTGACAACTTCAACCAAATTCTTATCATTAGCAGAATAAAGTTAAGTCAGTAATATTCTTTAATTTCATTATTCTGTTTTATTTTCTTCTTACTTATTAAGGAAAAATCAAATAGCTTTCTTACGAAAGGGTTGTGAATCTACATTTTCTTACATTGGCTTGAAATACAACTCATGAGAGCGAGTAATATTATTGTGTTCTGTTACCATTAGGGCATTATTTAGACATTAAACATAAAACACAAAGAGTCTTACTCTTTTTTAAGGTCTATTATAGTTTTGTGTTCTTTGATAATAATTGCATTTATCAAAACCATATCTGTGATCTCTAGGTCAAGCAGATATCAATGGCAAACTCTTCTTCACTTAAAAATAAATTAAGTGCTCTGAATTGCGCCTAATTTAATCTTAAGAAGACAGTATAGATGCAATATAGTAAATTTTAAGCTGCTACTTCAATCACCCCCTTTGACTTATTTTACTATGTGTTTTTTTTTTTTTTTTTGCTTTCAGGTAATTATCCACTTTGTAGAATCCTACCCCAGATTTATGAAGTTAGTAAAGAAGCAATACAAGACCATGGAATGGCTCTTGTTTCTCTGTTACCACTTTGTGAACATTCTGAGAGACTTGCACTTCTACAGCTTTTCACTTTAATTGCACAAGATAAACCAGATGTAAGTGTAAACACATTACTCTACAAACACAAGAAGTTACACCACAAAATGTGTTTCTTATTTTGTTAGGTTTTTTTTTGTTTTATTGAAGTTGCTAATGACTCACATCAAATGTTAGGATTGCACAATCTCATACCTGGTCTCTTCCACAAGGTCTAGACTTACCACCAGGTGTAAGGTTCTTTGAAACTATAATACATGCTTTACTAATACAAATTTTGCTATCAAATATAATAATTGTAGTGTCAAACGGCATATACAACTTCATATGCAATGAATGACGCAGGGTTGGAGTGCCCTTCCATCAGCTGTATAAACCATTTAATTGGCATTTGTAACTGGATGAATGCCACTTCACTTAAGTGGATACCCATGTATGACACAAAGTATGGGGACCTACCCCATGCTCTTGAGAATCGAGCCCTGATTTCCTGCCTACAAATCATGAATAATAGCAATGAGCTACTAGAGACCCTTAAACGTTTGCAATACAACACATTAATAAAACAAACTTAATATGATTGTTGATTATATTTGCAGTTATTGGAGCCATGTTTACCTCAGTTGTGTGAATATCTAACAGTAGCAAGTACTGCCGGTCCAACTTTGCAAGTGCTTCTTCAGCTTGCTGAAAGGAAACCTCAACTGCTGGTAGATTGTCTTAATAGAGTTAAACAGGCCGCACTTGATTATCCCTCAACTCTTTGTATAGTGGCCAGAGTAGTATCTTCCGTTGGAAAACTAAGCAAAGTAATGTTATTTTATATTAATTATATTTTATTACCTATTTAAAAACATCAGGAAGGATATCATCGTTTCAATTATTAATTTTTTGCAGGACCGAGCTCAAGACGCCCTCAATTTTGTTTTGGAACAATTAGGCAAGGCAGACCGAAGTAGTCAAAGTACTCTTTTAAGGGAAGCTACATTACTTTGTTCAAGTTATCCAGCACTATTCACAGATAAAATGTTGGCGCAAGTCAGAAAAACTAGAAATGGGACAAAGTAAATTTTCTTTATTTCAAATACTTTTTTATTGACTTATTTTTCTGTTCCCGAGTAAAAAGCTGTTGTTTAATCTTCTTCTTATATTTTTTTTAGTTCTCAATTAGAACAAAACAATTCAACAGGAGTTACTATTGTAAAAGTTGAGCAGAATACTACATCGAGTTCTCATTTTAATCAGAAAAGCTCAACTTCTTCTAATAGGAACAGTACTATAGGTCCAGTAATTTCTAGGTAAAGTATCCTATTTTTGTTACCCACTTAATTATTTTAGGTCTTATCTATCTAGTAGTGAAGAAACAGGTCAATGTTATTTTGAAGGTAGTTCATTCTCCAATATTGGTCTCTACTGTGTGAGCAATGAGGATGTTTTGGAATGAGTTGTTTACCCAATTACCTATGTAACTTGACTATATCCTTCGATGATGTGTTCTCTTTATTACCTCGGGAGAAAAGTGCCATTATTCCCCTCGCACTCTTACGTTATGCCCTCGGCTGCGCCTCGGGATTTAGGGACCATAGTTCCTTCGACTTCGCCTCAAGAACCAACTTTTTCGCTCAGGGAATATTGGCTTACTTTACTCCCTATGTGCATAAATAACTATTAAATATTTATATTAGATCATTTTAGTTAACATAATACTTTTTTGAAAAAACTTGATTACTCTAACGCTCCATGTACAACATTACATCTTTTTTGTATCCAGAAATGAAATTGTTTTTTATTACCTCATATTTTTTAATTATTTAATTACAGAGGCCAAAGCAGTGAAAGCAGTAAAATAAGACAACAAAGACTTGGTGGAGGCGACAGTAAATCTACATCTAGACTACATTCAACATCAACTCACAGGAGTATGACAAGGCTCAATGCTGGTAATTACATATTTGTAATTAACTGTTCATTATAATTTAACTGTCAATTATAAGAAGAAAAATAATTAATTATTGTGCAGATCTTGAAAATGAGTGGATTTTTTTTTTTTTTTTTTTTAAATGTAGCTTTCTAAAAAACAATTTCCAATATCTATTTACAAGGTAATGTAAACACCATATTAAATAAGACAACACAATATACACTATTGGTATGAATTTACTATTTAAATACATTATTTATTTTTGTAGGAGACATTTTTAATAATCCCTATGCACCTATAGCTAAACCTAATTTCATTACATTAAATGATGCGCCTAGAGGAAAAAATAGCCTATCTAAACATGTTCAACTAGCAAAAAAGGGTTGAAAGTTGTTTCTGAGACCATTTGAAACATATTATGGATTTAAAAAAAAAATGTAATCAGGCTTCTTTTCAAAAATATCTATTTAGCTTGGATTTTTATTTTGAGGGTTAGACTATTTTTCTGCTAGGCCTCTCAAATTTTTTTAAAAAAGGTCTGATAAAACATCAATTCTAAACCATTAATGGTTAATATTGTCTCTATTCTCTTACATATTTTACTATTGTCCTGTAATCAAGATTTTTCATGGAGACGCTGCTCTATATATTTTTATGGGTACTTAAAAAAATAAGTGGATTACTTATATAAATAAAAAAAAGGGAGGCTACTTAATATTTATGTAAAATTGGTCGTGTGGTTCAGTTCCCAATAAAAGTTAAATATTAAAACTATTTTTAAAAGTTATTTAATAAACATTAATTGAGTAATCACTATTTAAATTATTTGTTGTAGGGAGTGGCAGTGGAAGTGGGCTGCATAAAAGTATGACAAGACTACCTTCAGTGACTGGTAGTGTTACCAATATTACAACTCAACCTAGATCTAAGATTTCCTGCAGTGGAGTCACTGTTACCACCAATAATAGTTCATCACCGTATGTTTTTTTTATTTTTTATTATTATTATTTATTTAACTAAATTTAATTTTTCAGAAAGTAACTGAAATTCCAAATTCTTAATTTAAACTTAATCTGATTCCTATGCTGACAATAATTCTATAAATGATTTATTTATTTATTTTAGGGGCTCAGTTTTAAGAGAAGAAAGAGAATCTAATCTTCCATCCTTGCCTCCTATCTCAAGCCAAAATTCAGGTAAGAAATATTTATCTGTTATTTTAGTGCCAGTTACTCTAAAAATGTATTATGTCATAAAGAGTATTATTTATTATCATTTTTCCAATTGTTATTTCATGAGATGTCAGATGAATTTTTAAATAAACGTGAAAGAGTATGATACTAAACTTTGTGTTATGATGCATTTTTGAGACAAAGGGGAAATGAAGGAGATTTTTCATACAGAATTCAACCATAAGTTGCTGGGAGATAGTAAAATAATTATTTAGTTAATATTAAAAATTAAAAAAGTAGAAATAAAAATAAATAAATAAGTATAATGAATGTACAAAGAAAAGCATAGGTCCTTTTTCAATGGACCTACCTATGTTATATAAGTAGGCAGTCCCACTAGTGGTGGTTCAAGGTACTACTAAATCAGGGCAAAATTTAGGCAAAGCTTAATTACAACTGTTCTATCAGGAAATTAGGAAAATTTTATGTTTTATGTTCTTTGTTTTATTTTATTTTAAAATTGCAAGGTTCATTCAATGAGAAATGTAGAAAAAGCAACCATCTATTTTACAAAAGGTTTTATTAAATATGTATGTTATTATTATTTTTTGTTAAACTTAAATAAACCATTGTTTATTTTTGTTTGTCTTATGATCTTTTACAGGTATATTAAATCCTTTAAAACACAGCAGTTCCCCTCTTATGCAATCACTCTTATCTACAGTTCAGCCGAGCTCTTCAAACCTGAATTCAAATGGTAATGTTAACAATTTAGTGGAGATTTTCGTAAGGATTAGTATAAGGGAGTAAGGGATTCGTTGGATTGACAAATAAAGATTTATTTATTGTTCAGGTAAAGTGTAATAAAACTCTGTTTCTACAGGTGAATTATGTCTAAATTTAAAGCTGTATTAATCCCTACTTTTAGAATTCATTCCAGGGATTGTTCTTAAGTGAGTTGCTCACATTATGAGTCAGCAACTGTTTAAATTTAAATAAATTTCAGTTGCTAATGAACCACAACTAGAGCAAATTATTTAAGAATGATTCCTTCAATGGATTAGGATCCTCACAATTCAGAATTTACACAATCTTGGGATTTAAATAATTGTTAATTAGAAGGAAATTATTTTTTGTAAAAAATAAAATAAGCACTCTCCACTACAAGGCAATGGATTTTAAAGACACACACATATTAAATGTTAACATTTGGTTGTTTTCCGGGAGACAGTGTGCATTAGTTTAGTTTAGTTGGTCTCATGAGATTATATCCATATTTTTTATTTTTTTTATAATATTTGTGATTAATAAAAGCAATAAAGCCATTTTATATATTAAAATATAAATATATGATGTCCCCTTTCTTATAATTATTTATAAAATCTTTGTGTCCAAAGGGGTAAAAAAAACTCTTTTATAATTTGTTGGATTTAATTGGCACAAATAAATATTTAACTTGTGAACTGCTAATATGTATTTGATTGACACAAATAAATACAACTTATTTAATCTACATTGATGATGTTTTATTAATAATGTAAGTGCAAAATGGCATTTAGAGTTTTATTTATTCTTTAAAAAACAAGTAGTAGAAATCCCAAACAAAATTTGGCAACTTAGAGATATCATCAGTACCAATATTAAGAGATACCAGTATTACAGATTCTTTGACTTTTAAAATATAAAAAATCTTTCTTTTTTTAGAAAATATTTTCAATTTAATTTTTTTTGTGTGTGTATATTTGTAATTATCACAAATTCTCCTGACAATATCACTAACTTTTAATGTTATTCTTTATAGTTGAAAATAAGTAAATTTATTTGTACAAAAGATGGATGTGTTTTAATTTTTAGAAATATTAATACAAGTTGTTATATTGTAGCAGATACAGTTGGTGGGAGTAGCTTTAATGGGGGACCTTCATCCCTAGTCATGGCTCCAGTAAGTCAACCCATAGTTACGCCTCGCAGATCCAATACAAGTGTTACCATTATCAATCACAATAACAACAATGCTGCAATTGTAGCTGCCTCTCAGGTAATGTTTACGTTTAACTTTTTTGCAATTATGTTTTAGTAAAAAACTGTTTTGTATTTTTATTCTTTTATCAGTTCTTTCAACTAACTGATTAATGAATACACAATACTAACTAACATAAAACAAAACTAATTTTAAAAATAATTTATTTGATAAAAACTAGCTTGAATGAAATTTAAAATAAATTGATAGATTGAAACTCTGGAATGAATGGCTCATTTATGTGGCATATATGTGTAACTGCTGGTACAAAATAATGAGAGTTAAATCCTAGTTAATTTTTTTTATATTTTTTTTTTTTGTAATTATAGAGGATAAGTGTGTTTGAGCCATACCCAATGCGAGACACCGTTCAACACTTTTGTGAAAAGCATTTGGACAAGATCAAATCCTACATGGAACAGGTTTCTGAAATAATTCCTTTGCCTGCAAAATGCACTATAGAAGGTAAGGATTTTTTTTAAATAAGTTAGTAGATATTTAAAGAGGCCTACTAGTTTGGTTTAAAACTTAGATGCATTTTTAAATTTGTTTGATACATAATATAGTCTTTCCTTCCTTCTACCTTTATACCATGTTTATAATAATTACTTTTATCTTTAGCATTTAATTAAACTTAATTTTGACTTTCTTAATATATAATGTTTTTAGCACAATAATAAGTTGCAACATTAGATCACAATAGGCAAAATTTTAAACCACATTTATATGTGCTAAAACGAAGTAATGTTTTATAGTATTTTAGTTGTTATTAGTATTTTCTATGTGAAATCCTCACTTAGATGTCATCAATCTTATGTCTAAATTTAATATTATTTAAATTTCCATGGAGTTTTTGTTTATTTTTATTGTAGAGAGGAGAGCTAAGAAAATGGCCAAACTGCAGTTTGGATGCGATGGAAGAGGTGAGCATTGTTTGTATGCCAGAACTCTTTTTACTATGAGAAGCCGTAATCCTAGAGTTTGGATTCATATAATGTTTCTTGCACTCCAGGTTAGTCTTTGAAATTCATTCTCTCATTTTTTTATATTTTTTTTTATTCCAAGGGGCTTTTACACCCAAAGGCGCAGGCCACTTAGGTGGGCTAATAGAACAAACCCGGGTGAGGGACAAATCTTCACAAACTCGTGTGAAGATATGGTCGTTAACCATGACTCCCCCTCCTGGTTGACACCAGTGAGTGGTCAGACACCACTCTTTTGAGGAGCTTCCGATTTGTTTAAACAATGCTGGGTGGACATTGAGCGGGGGGCCCGGTCCGGGAATCTAACCCAGAGCTGTGGTCAGAAGCGGTCATCCATCCATCTTCTGACCCTGCTCGAGGATGCTTAATGTGCCTTATCGTAAGGCAAGCGGGCTAGCCTCCGAGCCACCCATTCTCTCATTTGTCACCTCATACTTTTTATTTGGGTTTCATCTCAAACTACTTTATTTGGAACTAAATTATTACTGTTCTTGTTAAAGTTTCTAATATTATGTTTCAGGCTAAATCGCAAAGTGCGCTGAGTTCAAGGCACTCTGCTGTAACAGCTCTTAAATACTGCTGGGACATTCTCAAATGTGAAAATAAGCCATTTGTTACCCTTGTCACCTCTGCTTTTCCTTGTGCAAAGGTATGTTGTTTCAATATTATATATCAAAATGTGGTTTATTTATTGGAAAGATTACCTTCCTTTCACAGTAGATTTTGTATATTTAAATACTTAATTGTTGTAATTCATAAATTTCTTTTTTAGGACCAAGAGATAGTGGTTAATGAGTTAAGGGAGGCTGGGTTCTGTGATGTGTTTGAAGGTGGAGGAGGTGGGTGGGGTTGTTTCCTATGTTCTCACCCAGAACGTGCTGTACCTTTTCTACATGATCAACCTCTCATAGAAGGACAGCTTAAAGAGAAGAAAGGCAGATGGAGAATGTTTAGAAGATGGAGGACAAGATACTTTACGCTATCTGGAGCTAGACTCGAGTATAAAGGAACCGTAAGTCAACTTTACATTTGTTTTGTTGAGCTTCCTGCCTTGTATGAGTTAGAAGGGTCCAAGAAAAAAATGACTTGTTTCAGTTTGAAATTTATGCCAATGGATATGTGTGAAAATACACTTGTTTTAAATTGCTTAACCCTACATTCAATCATCTAATCCTTACCTTTTTTTTCCCCCCAAAAGTTGTTTGGATTATAGAGGTTCTACTGTATGTGTAAAATTTTATTTTATTTTGATCTATAGTTTTTTCAAGAACTGAATAGAAGTGACAGCAGACAAACGAATACAAGCCTTGAATTAGATGAATCATTTTCATTTCGTATGAATTGATCTTATTCTTATTACAGAAAGACGATAAGGAGGCGACACCAATAGACGTGAATCAAATTCGAAGTGTGAAAGTATCACGAGGAGCTCGCAACATACCCAAAGCTTTTGAAATCTTTACCACTGAGCACTCGCTCATACTGAAACCAAAGGGAGGTAAGAATGTGGAAGAATGGGTGCAATGTTTATCTGTGGTTGTAGCACAGAGTCAAGCTAAAGAAATGCCTACACAGCACAGGATTAGAAGTAGCCATCCTATTTGACCTTATGAACCAACAGAAATCATCCTACGCTTTCATTATAGAACATTATTTCTATAAAAGGATTGTTATTTTATTTTTCTTAAAAAGTTTATAATATAACTGGATAATAAATAGAAATATGGAATACAGCTAATATGTCTGCAGTTTTAATAGCACCAAAGATATGTTTTTAATAGAATATTTTATTTTCTGTTTTGCCTTGAACATTTATTTTGCTTCTATTCTTTCAAACAAAAACAAGGTATAAAATAAAATCAAAATAAAAAAAATAATCTAGGATCAATTCATGAGAGGTGGGAGGAGATTCTCACTAATATCAAAATTTTAAGCATATGTTCAAATTTTATGAAACACAACACATAAAATTATGCCCTCAGTTATTTAAACCTTTAAATAGATATTATGAAGCATATAAATTAAGTAACACACTTCAACCACTTAAATAGTTCTTTCTTTAAAACCTGCATCTTACATTATTTGTAAAACTAATTATGTTCTGGAAGATATTAACTAAAGATGTAAGAGCAAATGAATATCCATAGAAATAGAAAAAAAAAACAACCAAAAAATTCCATTGAAATGAACCCAATTCCCCCCATGGATTGTTTCCATTGAATTCCATTTCCATTGGGGCATTTGAATATCCTTAGAAATTACCCTTAATATTGGATTTCAGTGTTATTTTAGTCTACTTCATCGTATATCGAATCTGTGATGGCAACCCTAAAACACTAAGCCAAAATGTTTTGAGTGACACGCTCAATGAAATACCGAAGGAATATGATTGCGACCTTATGCATTCATTGATTAGTGTCCCAATCCCAATACATAGTAGTGCTCTCAATATTTCGGATTTATAATATTTTTTTAATTTTATATAAATATATTAAATAAATTAACCCTTTTTTGGAACATAGGAGAGAGGTTCATTTTGTAGATTCAAATATCACTCAACGAAATGGATGTTTCAAAATCAATTTATATCCAATTCATATGTGCCAGCATTGTTAAGTTACATTTTTCCAGAATTTTTGGGTTGTTCAGCACTGTTATAATAATATATAAATCATCACTCTCATAGGTACTAAAACAAAATAATAAAAATACATGTTATAGTACTCAGATTCTCTTCCTCATCACTTTGCTTATTGAAACAAAAAAATACGTTTTCCTTGACCAAGATTCCTTACAAAAAACAAAATCATAATTAATTTATGTTATAGATTCCAAAGATTTTCTCTTTATTATCCAGTAGCTTTATGACCATCATTATATACATATTATGTGTATATAAACACTGTTTTCCTATTATAAATTTAGTTTTATAATTTTTATATTTTATTGCAGTACTTAAGTATTTTTAAGTAATGGCTTGTTTTGTATTTCTTATGCTCTAGTCAAAAATTTATTATTTCTGTCCTGATGGTCTACCATGTTTTGTGTACTTATTATTTTTAATCCTTTATAAATTGTAGTTTAAAATTATTAATTGATAAAATAAATTTTATTTTTTAGTTAAGTTATAAGTAATCATGTTAAATTATAATAGGTTGTGATTTAATTTTTTTTTTTAATAAAAATAGTTCTATTTTTCTAATATTTATTTTTAATTTTTGCATTTTATTTTATGTTTTAAAGATTGTTATTTTTTCTGCATTATTGTTGATCAATTTGATTATAATTAATAGGCTTTTATTGAAATACAAATTATATATTTAAAAATATGAAAGTTGCATTAGATTGTTTGAATTTAAACTGTAGCATGCTAAATATTGATTTAGGAAAAAAAGTTATTGTTAACCAATTAGTTATATAAATACAACAAAGTCTATATGATATATAATCTAGAAGACATGGCAAGCGGAATAATGGTTCTTTTAAAGAATGAAGAGAGAGAGAAAATAGAATAGATAAATATTTTTGAAGTTTAACAACTCAGAATTTAATGAATCTTGGTCTTCAGAAAGAGACCATAGCTCTGTTTGTCTAAATCCACAATCGGCAGCTGTGTTTGAATCTGCTGTGAAAGTTGCTCATTATTATTAATTGCAATAGCAAATCAGTCACTCTTGACTCATTATAAGCAAGTTTTTTTATAATGGACCCTGCAATTGTCAGTTGAACTTATTAAGATAGTGATTCTCACAATCTTAGACATGGTTTTCTCTTAAAGATCTAGGTTTAATATTAATTGACTCTGATTATGGAAGACTGTAATATTGAATATAATAGAAACTCAGTTCTTTACAGGAATTTGGAAACAGCTCCAACTCTCATCTTTGGAGTACAGCTCTAAACAACATTACCAAATAAATTTGTCTGTGTTCTGATTATTTTGTTTTACATATTACTAAACATTATTTACATTTTTTGAAGTAGATTATTATAATTTAGCTGCCAAATAGGCTTTTGGTCTATGTTTCTATGATGTGGGACTGTTCTGATACCCTGTAGAGACATTGCTATCCAAGGCCTTGTTTTCAAATCATAAGGTCTACTTCATTGAAGACTTACTGCCTAAACATTATATGAAACATTTCCTACTTTAATTGTTATTTAAGGTGCTACAAAATTGGCAACAAATTAATTTGCTGAATTACAAATAGTGTAAAAAAAGCCATGTAAGAGAATGTTGGTAATTTCTCCATTTTTTGAGTTGAAAGATATATTTCCAAAATTTTCTGTAAATTAGGTAATTATTTGAATTTGTTTTGATAAATTATTAAGATATGTACTGAATTTTGGGAGTATTAAATATTTTTCAATTAACCATTGTAAATTATATTTAAATAATGAATAGTGTATAGAACTAAAATATTACTAAGTTTTTTAATGAATATATTATATCAATAGGACTGTTTCTTCTTGTTTTTTTCCCTTTTTTAAAAATAAATATTTATACATATTAAATATTAAATAGTGCATACATAAATAAATAAAACAATTATAACAAAAAAATTGCCTATGAATAGTATATTTTATTTTATCTGTGGAATGTTGGGGCTTTAATGAAAAAATGTTTCTTTTATTAAATGAACAAATATTGTATACTTTTTTTAAAATGAAATTGTAAATTACGAATTTATTGGTGATTTTAGTAAATTTAACTGCCTGAATTATTTAATAGAATGTTAGTAATTATTTTATTAAATGCTTATATATATATATATATATATATATATATATATATATATATATATATATATATATATGTGTGTGTGTGTGTGTGTTATAATCTCATAGCATCAGAGTGTCACTAGTATCCATTGATTAAATAGAATATCATATATTTTACAATTTGAAAATTAAATAAAGACAATATATACTCTACAATAATTTGGGTTTTTTCATTAAAAAATAAATAATCATATAGTAAGCAAGAATGTGGACAATAAATATAAGGGAGGTTTGTAAACCATATAGAAACAAACAAAATTGCACAAAAGTTGTTCCAAAATTAATATTATATGTTCATTCAAAATTTTACTCCCCTTTTTGATAATGCACAAATTACATAGCAATTATTTAATTTTTTTTTTCAATTTTTATTAAAGCCTATTTTATTTTTTTTTTTTTTTTTTTTGGTGGGGGGGGGGCATTTACGCACTAACCTGTTGCACACATCTTGTGTGACAGGTCTTCCGCAAGACTGTCCTACTGACTAAAAACACCCCCTTTCTTCTTAGGCCGAGTCTGGAACCGTTTAACACGTTACTTCAGACTAGGCCCGTTCCTAGGCTCTAAGGCCTCTCAGCTGGCTTATGCCTGAGCTTGCTCCTGGATTAGGCTTGCGTCTAAGTCTGGTTTTTTCTATGTAAGCCTATGGCATTGCTATATCTGCAAGCATTTAAACTCACATCCACTTGGTAGGAGCACTTTAACAACTTAGGCTTATTAGAGGATACCTATACCTTTTTTTGTTTGTTGTCAATATATATTATATTGATTTTTATAATTACTACTTAGTTATTTAAACTTTTATTTCATAATATTTCCACTAGACCGTCCTGAGTTGCTTTTCAACTGATAACTAGCATTTTACAAGATTTTATTTTTGACACAGCTTTATAATACTGCAAATGCACTTCAGTGATTAAATTTTAACACTACGCTTACATTTTTAAAATGTGTAATAGTTACAATACCCCTACAGGCATTTATGTATAGAAGTAGAATTAATTGTTTATAGAAATTTTTATGTATACTTCATTTATGGGCCCAAAATAGAGTTCCTTTATTTTTATAATTGAAATTAATATTTATTTGAACATGTTACTTAAAATTTATCTCTGATGTTATGAAATGTTTTTTGCTCACTGATCCAAATTTATTTTCAAACTCTATTATTAACACAGTTAACTGTGTTGGTCCGATAAATTACAAGGGTAAAATATGCATAATTTTTAAGATCTTTTTAAATGTGTTCGTTGAAATATATGTACTTATATGTAAAATATTTCTTAATTATAGGCAGTGTAATTGATTGTCTTTAGAGTTAATAATGTGAAATAGAAATAATATTTATCAATTATATATAGTTGTTTTGATTAATAGACTATTTTTTTATACAGAAAAATTTGTTTTATGTATTTGATAGGTTATTTATCTGTTTCTTATAACTTTTTTGTATCAATTTTTTATAACAAATAATTAAAAGAGCATGTTCTTTTTCATACTTAAGGTTTAATTTAAGCTTCCTTCCAAGGTTTAAAAATATGTTCCTTCTTAAAGCCACTCTAGCAAAAAGTCTTCTTACCCAACAAATTTTGAATAGGAATCATGTGCCAATTTAAAAAAACGACTTGTCAAATGTGTCTAACTACACCAGTTAGATGTGAAAATGAACATGCTAATTATTTTATCAATAAAAATATATTACCCTATCTTATCTATATTTATCATATCTTCTAAAGTAAATTACATTTGAATAGATTATTTGAGAAACCCATAAGCATGTACCCTAACTTCAAAACCATTGAAGAAGCAATAACTGAAGTTTTTCTTCTTTTAAACTAAACCCTATATCACTATGCTGCATACAGATGAATTGCTTGGTAATTGACTTATCTGTTACATTATTAATTTTTGATTGATTTATAAAAATATGTCTTATGGACCAGGGCTGAATAAAACAGTCTGTGGGTGAGGGTACTTGTATACCAAATATTTAAATTTTTCCCCTTAAAAATAGGGCATTTAAAAAGATTCATAGAGTGTGTGTTCATAGGGTGTGGATGATCTTTGGGGTTTTTCAAATAACTAATTCAATAATAATTCCACGTTCATTATTTTAATTTAATGAATTACTGAATAATTATAATGTTAAGTTTTAGCATGCTATATGCTAAAACTACATTTTATCCATGTTAAATAAAAAAAACAAAAAAAAAACGAATTAATTATTGTTAAATATTGAACAAATTATATTAAAAAAATGAGTTCATTTTGTTTTAGCCTTTAGAAATAATTTCTACCAAGAAGTAATAGAATAAAATTCTTTCTAAATTTTTTTATATATTTATTTATTCATTAATAAAGGTATCAATATAAACTTATTTTTGGATGGCCAATATTAATTTATATTATTGGGAAGTAAATTGCATTGCATGCAGATTGCAAATTTGCTATATCTTGACAACGAAAAAAATACTGATTTTATATAAATATATATTGTTTTTACTTGTTTAAGAAAGATCTATATTGGGTATGTTTTATTTTACTTTATTTTATATAGTTACTGGCTACTCATTTTCTTTTTTAACTCAAGTGGTTCTGTTTGAAATTAAAAATATTTAGTGAAAAACTCTAGTAAAATATCAACTGTGGATAGAAGATCAAGTTTATTACATGCTGGGAATTGATCCACACATACTTTGTTTTCCAGATGAATTCTCTAACCAGTTAGCTGTGCTGGAGCTATTTCAGGGTAATGAGAAATTCTTCCAGCATAACTTAGGGAAGAGCATTCATCTGGAAAGCAAAGGGATCTTTAGATCAATTTTCTATTGGAGGAATTTCCTATTTTTCTGAGCAACATCGCTGTTACTGGAGAAATTTATCCAGGGCAGCTCAATGTTTAAAGCATTTATCCAGAAATTTTCTGTGACGGATTGAATATTAACCGTTTGTTATGAATTTATATACTCAAATTAATGTTTTATTAGTCATCTTGTGCTAAGTTCAAAGAATACCGTTTCAATATTTAGTCTTATTATTACTCTACCCTTTAAATGAATGAGTTTATCTTTGACACAATATCTGTAGTCTTTTTTACTGGAGAAGAACTAGCTTTCTTTTATTGTAAGTTTCCAGGACTTAAGTCTATTAAAACCTGATCTTCTGTTGACATACATCTGAGATTGGATTGAGTAGATCCAAAAATGATTTGAATATTGTTTCCAATGCATTCCAGGGATCGACCCAGTTGCTAATGACTAATAGCAACTGTAGTAAATTCATGGGATTAACCCAATCTCAGACGAATCTCCTCTGAAACTTTTAGCTTTGTTGATTTATCCCACAGGTCGTACAATATTTAAATCCTGATCATGTATTACCATACAAGACCAATATATTAGAATTAGTTTGATACAAAGAAAGACATAATTTTATAAACATGTTAGAATTCTTTTTTAAAAAATTATAATAAATCATTCCATTAATTTTAAGATTATTTTTTGTAAAATATTTAAGATTAATAAAATGTACAACTGTTTTGACTGGCTATTATTGGTCTTTTTAGCTGAACATGTTGAGTTCACATAATTAAGAAAATAAAATATCACTCAAGTTTTATTAAAATATGAGGAAAATCTTGTTTGTTCTCTGTTATTGACTTATGTACCTTCTCCTTTAATATAAACAAAAAAATAATTTTGATCAACTCATTGAACGTTTTTTTGCTGTTTCTTTTTCATCCCGATCAACTCATCATTAGGACAGGGGATCCACTTTACCCATTAATGTGATCATCAGTTTGAAATATGTCTCACCTCTCTAGGATTCCAACTTACCACATAATATGTCGGGGATTAGATCTAGGTTTAGGGTGAGTATGCTAACCACTCTGCTATGTCGGTCCTCCCATTGGACTATTAAAGTTAACCTAAGGATTTTGTCTTAAATTTGCAAGGCAGGTAAACACTTTTTTCTCAAATCGGTGGTCTTTAATTTTGGAGAAAATAAATATTAAATAAATAGGTATTATTAAGTTATATTTTAAGAACCTATCCCTCCTTCCTAAGCTTATTTCCTAGATTATTTATAAATGTGATTTCAGATCTTAAGATGGTTTTGAGACTTATAAGGTTGAAACTTAAGTTATACTAAAAACAGGGTGACCCAAGTCTAGATGTCGAAATTCAAGAAGCTTATTTAAGGTCAGAACTAAACTTTTTTGTCGTATAAGGATAGCCTCGGAGAGTTTTTGTTATTGAGTTATACCGATGCATACATTTTTATGCATACATACATACATGTTAGGTACAAAAGAATTTATGCTTGTGATTTTTTGAAAATTTTATAATAATTTTTAGACTGACAGTACATACCTCCTTACTGCTTCAGCAAAGTGTAAAAATCAGAAAAAGTTGGCGCATTTGATGTCCACCCATATATCTTTTGGCGTCCATAAACCTAAATGTTTTCCAAGTCTGTTCCTCATGTAGTACATTATTTAGACCCTGAGCTCACTGACTGAGAAAAACCTACTTCTATGATATAGAAGTAGGTATGAATATTTAGCACTGACAAACAAAATTATGTCTCGCTCCACAAAAATTGTACTATATGAGAACAGACAAAGACGACAACAGCAAAAGATATCTGGGTAGCCAAGGCGTCAAATTTAAGCCCATAAAACAATATCTCCTGTACACAAACTATTTTTTGACATTCTATACCAGAATTAAAAAAAAAAAAAATCAATATTTTTAAAATTCAATTTTGATAGATTTACACGTTTTAAGTCCCTCCCTTAAATCCAAAAAAGTTGTTTTTTAAAAATGTATGTCTGTCATTTGTGCTAAGCATAAATTGTTTAGCCAATGTTGGTAAAATTCAGCATAAATTATTAGAAAAAAATCATACTTGAGCCGAAATTGAGTAATCAATTTTAGCTGTAAAGTTGGATGTGTTACCTATTTCGGAGGTGCCCCCCCCCCCCTCCCACATTGAGAGATTTAAATGTAAAAAGAAATGTTTTCTTGTATTATGTCTAATTGTAAAATTTATAATGAAACAATTAATGATCTAGATTTACATTTAATACACCATAAAAAATAACTATTTTTCTAATTTTATTTTGTAAACGTTAATGGTAAATGGTATTAGTGGACATTAATTTACAATGTTACACTCTACATTTATTGATTTATTCAACCAGTAATAAATAATAAGATAAGGGACAAGTAATTTCTTAAGAGATAAGATAAAAACACCAAAAAAATAAAGTAAGATTATACAAATTTTAATAAGGAAAAACAGCTTTCAGTAAATAACATTTTTTTATTTTAAAAAATTACAAAAAAAAAAAAAAATACAATAAAACAATCTAAATCTATATCAACAAGCATTATATTTAAAAACTAAAAGACAAATCTTTATATTGTTTATTATTTTTCTTAACAATATTTCTTAGAGTGAAAATAATGATGACACTCTAGTAAGGAAAATGTGTGTGGAACTTTCTAATTTATTTATTAGTCTATGAGGTCATGCATGATCAGAAGGCTAAATGTCACCTTCATTAATGTCAAACAGTGTAAATTTCCATAATTATTCTAAAATATCTTTATATAATACTTCCTTTAAGCCAGTATTTAGAATTTTCTACAACTCTGTTAACTCAGGAGTGGTTGTTTAACATCTATGAATTTGTAACGTTAATTTAAATTTCTATCTTATTTCATCAGTCAGTGGTAGATTTTGATTTTCTTCATTTAAAACCATAATTATGGGAAACCTCATAGCACAATGTAATTATGTTAACTTTTCCTCGATTAAGTTATTATTTTAACACAAATAACTTAAAAACTGTTTAAATAAAGCTTGTTATAAGCAGTTGTTCACAAAACTATATTTTTTTTTTTTACAAAACAATCCATTGGTAAAATAATGTGTATATAGACAAGTATCAAACAATAATAATGGAGAAAACCCCCTGCTAAATTTGAGAAAGATTGATGATCTTATTTTTACTTTGTGTCATCATGGATAATTCTCATTCAATTTCACACTAATTCCTTTAGGTTTTAAGAATAATAATAATTTTTGTCAGAGGTAAGGTAAGAAACCCAAGAATAGAACCAAAATTATTTGCGAAATCATGCTAAACAAATATAAAAAATGTGATGTAAGTATAATTAAATTAGAGAAAAATCTTTTTAATCTTTTTTAATATTATAATTAAAAAAGAAATTGTACTCATGTAATTACAACAGAAACGAAAGCGGGGAACTTTGACAAATATAGACATTATAAGGTAAGCTTAGAGTACCTTATACGTCTAAATATAAGAGGTCCCTTATATTAACAACTTTTGTTTTCTCTAAAACAACTTATTTTCGCAAAATACATTTTTGACTTAAAAAATGAGTGATGTTACAAATTACTTTAAGGAAAGTACAAAAGAAATTAGAAGTCAAAAGCAGCTGATAACAGGTTTAACACAATGTAAACACTGATAATTTTTGTATGGTCATAAATTATTTATGAAAACTCAGTTGTCTGAAATTTAAAAAATGTTTAACTCTAAAGAACCCTCTATTGTGAAACAAGGAAGGACAAGGGCAGAGGACTTTATAAAGTCATCTAGAACTTTAGATCAAGGAATTAGAGGTGGCTTGACATTCCAGTCTTTAAGATCGGCAACTTCAGTCTGATTCATCTGCACAATTATTTGTAAACTTTAAATTGCCACTATTAAATAATGACACATTATAAATATGTCATAAATGTAGGTATTATGATTTGCTGCAAGGTAGTGAAGTTAACACTCATTTGCATGTGTAGTAGCATAATATTGACAAAATATAGAGATGATTAGTGTGACGTCACAAAAGCTTTCGAAAATTTAACTCAGTGTTTGTTATGTTCCTTTTTCTTATCACCTCTTATCAAACCCATGTAAAATGAATGGGAGAATTTTCTCAACTTTTTAAATAATTAATTATTAAATTATTATTGATTTATAAGAGTTTTCACCCTTTGAACATTGTTGTACCAAGTCTTTTTTAACGAGTGTAACAAAGAAAACATTAAAAACTTTCGTTTCAGTTATTTAAAATGAGTATTTGTGTGAAGGGTCATATCATGGAAAAAGCTATTTGAGTTATCAATCTTTATAATTGATTTTTTGTATTTCCTGGTGCCATAAAAATTAACAGGGTGTGTTCGTGTTCATATTGTGTGTCCGAAAATAAATTTTCCTCAAGTTTTGAAACTCAATGAAGTATACTCATAGGGTACAGGACTTGTAGAAAGATAGTGATACTTAATCTGCCAGGTAATAAAAGATTATTTGCTAATAATATTTTGTTCCTGGTTACTTACAATGTGCATTATATTTAACCGATGTTGGAACATAATTATATACTATACAATAGATCACTGATCAGCCTAGGAAAAAGACGTTGATGACGAGACAAAGAGCAGACTGTTATTACTATTATTATTTGTGTATTTTTTGTTATCTATATTAACGAGTATAATAATATAAGATATGAGTGCCTCGCATGTATACTTGTTTAAAATTTTGATTAAAAAACTAATTTAATACTAATAATTTAATATTACTTAAGTTCTCTGACATACTTTTACGAAGAATAGCTTTGTCCTCCGAAAAAAATGAAGTATAGATGAAATTTCCATAACGCTCGAGAAGGTGGAAGACATAATATACAAACTAAAATAGAAAAACGATTTAAAAAATAAACAATAAATAAGATCGGACCCGGAGGGTATCACCACAATAAAACACACTCACAATAATACTTTTTTAAACCACTAGAACGGCAATTTTTAATGTTTTCTTATCTTACATTGTTAAAATAGACTTAGTATAATAACGTTCAAAGGTTGAAAAGTCTTATAAATTAATAATAATTTAATAATTAATTATTTAAAAAGTTGAGAAAATTCTCCCATTCATTTTACATGGGTTTGATAACAGGTGATAAGGAAAAGGAACATAACAAACCGAATCGAATAAATTATCGAAAGCTTACGCCATCTTGTGACGTCATTACTAATCATCTCTATAGATAAGTTCTAATGTTGCTTACACTTCTAATGCAGCTGTTTCGGTTCTCTCTTGTTCATTTCTTACCTCCGACAATGGCTACTGATTCCTGGTGGCCTCTTTGATTGGAATGATACCAAGACCACGAGCAGCGAATCGGCAGACCATGGCAAGACTCATACCGGCGACTAACCCAGCTGGCATAAATTTCCCAGATCCGTAGAATCTAGCACCCATTATTCCAGTTAGTACACCACTGGTGCATAGCGTCAAGTAATAGTTGTTGGGGTCCCTAGATGTTTGAAACGCTCCGTAACCGAGGAGCGTGCCAAAAAATATGCCTGCGGCTAAAGAAGGAACGCTGCCTGATTTAACGTAGCCGACAGAACCTCCGGCCGCAACCAAAGCGGCGTAAGTGATGCTTAAATAATCCGGTGACATGGTATCTGGCTCAGGCCTCCTTGAAAGAGTAGTTGACAAACTGACTGAAATACATTAATTGCGTGTTAAGGGTCACTCATAAAAGTAGGTAAGTAATAATAATAATACTTAGTATATTGTAAATAAAAATATTAAAGAACTTAAAATAATACCTTAGCGTTTGGTGAAAGTAAAAGGTGAAATGAAAGCTTAAGCTGAAATTGAAATACTACAACTACAACTTCAACAGAAAGTCAAAAACAGGTGATCCAACTTTTATCAAATTTGCTTATCATAAGAATAGCAAATCTATAAGTAGAATGTATTATATAACTAAACTTCAACACTGTTGTAACCTTCCCTTTGTTTATTGTTGTCAGCTGATTTGCTATTCTTGATGCGCAAATATCAATTTTTTTCTGCGAATATTTTATTGCACAAGTGATGTTTTTAAGTATCAAGTACATCAACGATTCAAAGAAACCTTTAAATTTGTTTATGTTTTAGTTATGATATACATTTAGCGCTATGGAAACAGCTAAGAACGTAATTTTTCCGTGGAGGTGGGTCTCGTGGTTTAGTGGTAAAAAATCAAAGAATGTTGGGCCTACTCCCGAAGAAAAGCTTCAAATGAAGTTGATGCCGTACCAACAGTATTTATACAAGTTTCAAGAGCTGGTGTTGTGGAAAAAACCCTATGAGACTGTTCTATTTCTAGCTTGCCTTCATTGCGCATTCATGTAAGTATATTTTTTGTGCGTAATATTTGACGTTTTTGTTATCATTATCACGTCCGCTGCCCCTCTTACCACATGTGAATTATTTTTACAACTAAAACTAATTTTATTTACGCAGTTTCTTGGCGTGTATGAAGTTGCGATTCTACTGCGTCTCTAGTTGGACTGTTCTTGCCCTAGTTCTTCACGAAGCTTGGATTTATAGAATTTGGCCTGTTATAAGTGTCGATAAACCCACTACAAAGGACAACCAAGAATCTCAACCTCAGCAACCACCTCCTGAAGGGTATGCATTTACTTCAACTTAAATTTTAAGTTCTTATCAATAGTTGTTAAAATTAAGTGACTAATGCAACTATATTGTCTTGACAATGTTTAATTTAAGTTTTTGCTTTGTTTTTACTTTGTAATTTAATTTGTATTTAATATTTAATGTCAATACAGTAATTCAGCTAGATTGTAATCAAACTTTGCAATAACCTCCTAATTTTTTTTTTTTTTTTTTACAGGATGTTAAGTGTTCCTGAACTAAGTAAGTGTGCTACTTGCATTCATTCCTTTGCTAATTCGTCATTCAGTTACCTCAAGTCTCTAAGAGCTACCCACCCATCTACGGTTAGTACTTACATAATTTGTTTGGTCAATTTAATGTACATTGGATTATATTTTACATTTATAAGACAGTATAACCTAATTAATTGAGTGCAGACTCTACTCAAACATATAGATCAAACCTACCTAACATAAGAATTTAAGCAACATTCGATGAATAAACCTATAAATTAAAAAAAATGATGTGACAAACAAAACTTTCTCTCATACATATAGAGTGATACTTAATCTAAATTTCTTATTAAATCATATAAAAGTTATTATTAAATAAAATATATTATTCAAGTGTTTAACAGCAGATTGTTCACATATTCAGCAGAATAAGGTTTATTTTCATTAATATCTTGGAAACTATATTTTTCCTAGAAAATCGACTTACGGTTTAAATTCTTATTTAATTGGACTACTAAATAGATTTTTTTTAAAAATCTAAATCATTTTTTGAGCTGTTTTTTAGAAACTATTTGAATAATAAATAAATATTAGAACTAAAATTCTTTTCTCTTTTCAAATTTCATTAAAATTTGCCCAGTTGTTTAGGTTCCATTTGTGTGCACAGAGTGTAAGACTACATGAACACTTTTTTAAAAAACAAGATTTGGCTCAGGGGACCATAAAACTTGTAAATCCGTCAAAATCTCATAATAAAATGTTTGAGAGAGAAACAAATAAAAAGCACACTGCCTCTGGAACTCAAATTACAGTTTTCCTGGTTTCAATCAGACTTTTGAGGTGGTTAAAGTTTAAGGTTTTTGTTTTCTTCTTAAATTGTAATATTAATGCTGGGTTGGCCATTAATCTTAAACCTCTTTATGTATTAAACATTAAATTTAGAAAGCATTACAAGCTTTATTCAAGTCTGCTGTAGCTGTTATAGACTTTTTTTTTTTTAAATCAAATTCACTTTTTACTTTTTATATATATATAAACTAGAAACCTTTTATTTTATTATTTATTTATGAAAAAGTTCTAAGATTTTATTTTTTTGGCCTTAAACATTTCAAGTAATATTGATGAATAGTTTACCTGTAATTTGAACTCTTTGAGGTCATTTTGCCATAGTTTTTAGGGTTGAATAAATAATTTACAAACTTATTGGCTGTGGGTCTTTTGGGATGTGACATACACAAACTCTCCTATATTATTCTTTGACTCTTCTTTGAGTCATTTTCAAGCCTTCATATCAAACTCTCATTCCTCTATGAATAGTTTCTACAACTATTATTGTCGATTAATAGTAATTAATAATGGAAAACATTTTTTGGAAAATACAAATAAGCATTTTTATATACTAAGATCTAAATATTTTGGTATTTTACATCAAAACTTTAAAACCTTAATTTGTTTACAGCTATGTAATGTCAAATCTATAAGAAGGAAAATTCACCTAAAAACACAATTGCAAGACTTTGTTTAACTATAAATATAAACAAAGTTTTGTAACTGTGTTTTTAGTGACTTAACACTGAAATTTACATCAGTAAATTTACAAGTTGCTTTCCATCTTCATTTATTAAATTAATAATATTAATTATATTTATTGGCACAATTAAATTCCTTGTATTTATCCAATTGTATAACTGGGTCATGCATTTAAAAAATTAGGTCAGTCAAAAATACATTTGGCTATATGTCAATTTCTAAAGATTTTACTAATGTATTAATGATCTACAATGTAATTATTGCTAGACATATTTCATAATTGCATCAAGGTAAATTCTGTAATGATTATTTTTTCTCTTGGTGGCTTAGACACTAATTTAACAACTAGAGTGTAAATGTTTACTTGGTTGCTATTATTCTAGCCACCAAAAATATTTGATGATCTATTCATTAGATAATTTTCTGAGGAAATAAAAGAAAAGATTAATGTATTGTTATTCTTCTTATGCTTATTTATACCTCCAATTTGTTTCAGTTTTGCGGTGTTATGGTCAGCTGTCTATTAGTCATGATTCAAGTCGGGTCTGCAGTATCCGGCTTCTGGCTATTGTACATGCTGGTCATGTTTGCCGTACTCATGCCTGGTATTGTATTCCGTCTCATGTCATCTGAGACTAGGGAGAAATTGGCTTCGGTTTTCAGTCGTATTGCTGTATTCCTACAACCGAAAGGTATGATGTTATTTCAATGCCTAATAATTATTGATTAAATTAATCTTAATAGAACATTTAATAATATAAAAAAAATAAAGTAGAAGGCAATTTTAAATATCATCTTTGGCCTATTAAAAGAAAAACTCAAAAGTTACTTATTAAAAAATAGGTATAATAATTAGAAATGAAGGAATCAAACAGAAATGCATGGATTATTTAAAACAGTTGTAAATATCAAGTGTTGTTTTGTATAAAATGCACCTTTATAATAGCATGCAATATAAAAGGAAAAATAGTTTGTATAGTATTTAAGATTTTTTTAAGAAATGTGAATGATATAATAAAAAAATGCGGAAATAGAAGACATAAATAATGATTAATTATATTGATTGGAAATTAAGTAAAAGTGATTTAAAGCTAGCTATCAGAACAATGCAACATTAAGAAAACGTGTCCATAAAAAAAAAATATATATATATATATATATATATTTATTTAAAACCTGAAATTTCATGACTCATGAACTCATGACTGTTACCATTGAATTCAATTAAAACTAGAAGGTGTCAACAAAAATAAAAACAAAAGCCTATAAATATTATTTTAATTATCAGATAACATTGTTTTATTAACAGATGGCGATACTGGAGTGGAGGAGTATCTCCCGGAGCAGAACAAAGAAAATTTATCTCTGTTTAATTTAGCTAGTGGAGATAATGTTGAAAAGACCAATGGTGAGAAATTAAAATTGTTAAAGAAAAGTAAATATCACCATTCTTAATTAACAAAGCACTTTTGTTTTCTACTCTTTGTTTCATTGGTAGTTACATTATTAACTTTAAGGTGCATGGATTTTTATAATTTACAATTTTTAGAAGCATATTTTAAGCACTTTATTTATTTATTTAGAATTTGTATATAAACAATATTTCATTGTTGTCTTATTCATTAGATATTGCTTCTTAAATCTTTTAAAAATAGTTTATTATTCTATTATCAGATTGATACTTTTTTATATACTATTTTTCTATTTTATCAAACATAATTCCTATCTTATAAGAGATACCTTGGGAGATAGACCTTGGGATATTATTTTTCTGATCATGTATGCCAAATTTTGTCAAAATCGGCCCAGTAGTTTAAACTCCAGGCGCCTGCATAGACGACAGACAGACAGACATTTTTTAAAAACCACTTTTTGACTCAAAACATGTAAATCCATCAAAATCTTAAAACCGAATTTTCACGCCATCACAATACTTTCTCATTATATGATAAAGTAAAAAATACTACTTATTCCATTAATTATTCTCTCTTTTTTACAAAAGATAAATCCTATCTGTGATTGGTTGCTGTTTGGACGGATTTCGCGGTCCCACTTCATAATTATTTTTATCATCTATCTCTTTTTTACTATTCTGTTATTTTTTTTTACTGATTACATCTGATTTAAAATTACTTTACCTTTTTTTTGTGGGTGGGACTGAATACTGAAGCATTTAACATACTTTTTTTTTAGTTATTTTCAAAATCTACCTCTAATTTTTTATTGACTAATTAAAATGGATAATTTTAACTCACTATTTGAGAGTTTAACAATAACTATGAATTATTGTAATACAAATTAGCACTTTTATATTCCTTTTCTTTTTGTAACAGCCATTTCTTAAGGCTTTTAAAAAGAGAAGTTAAGGTATTGACTATTTAAAAAAAATGTGTACTGAATTACATTCCACTCAACACATTCTGGTATTGTATTTTCTGCTGTATAAAAATATCTCCCAAGATTTTACATGTGATGCATTTTTCATTTTACTTAGATTTTTAAACTTTATTTTATATAAATTTGAACCATATCTGGAAATAAATATTATATATTTTGTATGATTTTGCACCTTTTCTTACTTATTTTTGGATTATTATCTTTGTTTTACTTATTAATGGTTATATTGCATTATATGTTTGGTTTTTTTGGTATAAAAGTATTACTGATTTGCCATTTTAATAGTTTGCCAAATAATTATCACTTTTTATTAATAATTATAATTCCTTATTATTTATGTTTGGTGTTTCTATGGTGTTGGTGTTCTTGGAAGTTTCTAGTTTCTTATTACCTGTTTTACTATTAGTGTGGTGACTGAGTTTATCTTGATAGTTTAGGGACGTTGTGAAGTTTTGAGTAGTACTAGTACCATGAACGGTAGGAAAAACACTTTTTTTTAAGCTAGGCCCTATGATAGATAGTTCCAGCCACTTCAGACATCATACCACTGTACATTGTACCGCTGAAGCAAGTATGATCTAGTCATTTTTTTTTTTTTATATATATATATATAGGGTGAGCAAAAAAAATCTGTTCTACAGACTCCCTAAGAGGAGAGAAGCCTCTCCATAGGTTGTGTGGGGTTGGCTCTCCGACCCACTAAAAAAAAGACCACCCTATTCCTAGGCAGAGTCCAGCAAGGTACCGTTCTCACATTACTTCCTGCCGGTGCCTTCTATTGTGGCCCTTGTGGCAACATCCCTTTTCCTTTTCTCTTCTTCAGGTTTTCCTAACCTGCTCTAGCTTTCTTGATTGTTCAGTCAGGGTGTTCTAGTCGCTCCTCAGCTGCCCTCTTCTGTCGCAGTACATTCTCTGTGAAGGAGGCTACTGCTGTCCAACTTTCCTTGCTATCCAGCATCTTTTTCGCAAGGGTGTCTGGGGTTATATCTCCTACCATCTTTGTCAGGCAATGCCTCTCCTCGTTCCAGCTAGGGCAGGTAAAGAAGGTATGGTAAGAATCATCCTTCTCCCCCCCACAGTGCATGCAGCTTGGGCTAGCTGCTCTTCCTATTTTGTAGAGGTACGCGCAGAACAGCCCGTGTCCTGACAACAACTGTGTCAGATAGAAGTTTACCTCGCCATGGCTTCTGTCCATCCACTCTGTCAGGTTGTGAACAATCCTGGCAGTCCACCTTCCTGTTGTTTCGCCTCTCCATCTAGTCTGCCACTGCATCATCGTTGTTGTTCTTATCTCTAGCCTGGCTACTTTCTTGTCCTCGCCTTTCTTCTCAGCAAGTTTCTTTCTTTCTTGTGCCAGGAGATCAATAGGGATGATCCCTGCTATCACCAGGATGGCTGCTTCTGATACTTTGCGATAAGCACATGCTACTCTCATTAGATCTAGTCATTAGTGAGGTATGAAATCAGAGTATCAAAGTTTGGGGTCATCCCCATGTCTCTGTACTGTTCTTGACTTACAGATATAAATCAGAGCACTATGGCAGAGAACCCCTTAGGGTACATTCACCCTGCTCCACCCTCGTTTCTTACTTTTAAATCAGAGCACCGTAGCTCAGGATCAAACCCAAGACCTTGTGTGTTGCCCCATGACCAGGCAGGTGCCTATGGCCTCATGGCTACTCTGGCTTCCGAAGTTTTTTTTTGTTAGACCAGGAAATCTTAGCCAGAAATGGTTCCCTTTTTTATTCTGTGAATCATTTGATAGTACAAACTTGTTAGTAAAAGAAGAGTGGTCTTCAAGCCCACTAGATAAGGAGGACTGCCCATTAAGCATGTTCTAGATTCTAGATGTACTTCCTTTGCAAGAGGACTGCCTACTTATTTATTTTTAATAGGAAGTGGGGTGATATGATTTGGAAGGAGTGCTTCATACCTACAACATAAGGAGCCTCCTAGGGCGCCTCATTAGGCAAAGCCACTAGATTGCTGTTTAACCCCTTAATTAAAAACAAAAATTGCATAAAGTATCTGACGTTTATTACTGAAAGCTCAAAATTATAAAGTTTATTAGTTGACTACAGGTGAATGGAACTGCAATTTAAAAAATGAAATAAAATTGAAAAAGGGATGAAAAAGGAATGAATAAAGATCTTGAGGTTTGGTGTAAAGTTGAAAATTAGGAAAAATTCAATCTTGAAATCCTCTAGCAGGGTCATATAAGTGTGGTGGAGTAATTCAATTTTTATGAAATCTCTTATTTATTTTGCATGGCATGACATGAACGTTTATTTTTTTTAATTACTTCTAATAATCACCATTTGTATGTTTTTGTTTTTTTCAAATTATAATTTATTTTCTTTATTTATTCTCTTTTGTTTCCAAGCATTCTTTTAATCTTTTTGTAGTAAGTAAAATTAATATAGTTCTTGATGTTTTCTTACGCTAATATTTACTTTATTACTCAAATAAAGCTTGTATTTAGACTATCGAAATTATGTGTATTAAATAGTTTTAAGTATTGTTCTTGTTTTTTCCTTATACTATGCTTGCAAAAGTTTCTTTAACAATTCATGAAATGAGTTGTTTATGTGTGTTTTTCTTACCAGCAAAACCCGAAATCAGTTAAAACTAGAATTTCCTAGTCAGAAATACTTTTTTTTGGCAAAGCGCTTTCGTTATTACTTGTTAATATCAGTTTTTATTAATCAAAACTAGTTGTGAAATAGTACTGTGTGACAAGCCTATAGTGCATTATTTGTATTTATTTTTCAAATCCTTTCCATTAGTGTCAATATTGTGGCTTGTTGTTGCCTGCGTCAAAATCCTTGGAGGCTAATTGACCTTCTTCCAGTCATCCAATCGAGCTGAAACTTGGCACTTAGATTCTGTATCAAATTTAAGGGTCGCCCAATCTGACACACACTGATTAACGATATTGCTTGTAAAAACTCAATAACCGTGATTGTAATGGAAATTTTCAAAGTGCATTTTTATAGACAAACAATTTGCCAGTGACTCACACCACCAAAATGCATAAATAATAAAGTATTTACAATAAAAACTTAGTTTTTTCGGAATAACAATGTTAATGAAAAGAAGCTTCTTGCAACAAATCCTTTAATTTTAAAATGAATCAAAACAGGAAGAGGCAAAATCTGTTGCTCAAAAAATCCCTTTGCAATATAGACGATTGAAATGATTCAATGTTTTGGATATCTGTGCAATAAATAAATCTGTTTTGGCGATTAAGTCAGTGGAGTACTTTATTGCCAATGTTTCTCAGGGAATTCCAGTTATATAACTTAGAATAAGTCAACACAGGTTTTTGTTAGTCAAAACTTGAATTAACTAAAATCCACTTTTATGAGGAGTGTTTTGAACGGTAAATATTGCCTCAGCCACTTCAATTATGAGTAATTTTTAAACTGAAGGATTTTCTGCAAGAAACATCTCTAGCACAGCTTCTTTTATTAAAAAATAAACAAATAATGCAAGTTGGAGCAGGCACAAAACATTTAACTGCTCCATTTTAGTCAAAACTAGTTTTGCCTAGATATTAACAGGCAATATCGGTTTGATCAAAACTAGTATTTTTATTTATTTATAAGAAATAATTATGTTATTTTAATTTTTTAAACTTTACAGTGACAGTTTGCTTTATGATGTATTAAAGCTATTAAAGCATGATAAAATAATATAATCTAATATATTTTTACACAGTTTATATGTTATGACAATGATCTTAATGTTTATATAAGAAATCTATTATTCTTATTAAGTTATAGTCCTCAGTTAGTTTTGCTGCTCTTAAGGCCCTGTGCACACGGAGCTTCTAACAAAAAGTGAAATTGGTTTGTGATTGAAATTACTAACTCATAAGTGATGCATTTGTCTTGCAAAAAAATTTCAACTGCTGATTTTTCGTTGGTGCTTAAGACTCCAACTTTCAGATAAAAAAAAAGTTATGATCTTAAGTGTCGAGGCAGTTATTTAAAAGTAGAGCAAATGATTTCCCTCGAATTACACAAGAAAATTACTAACGTGAGGGCTATTTTTTACTTCTCCAACTAATTTTATATTAGCTTGTTGTTGATCGTTCATTTTTGTGAACTAAAGTGAAATTATTATTAAAAATATGAAATACTCGAGTCAACAGGTTGAGTAGCCGACAACTGATTACTAACGTTGTCACTGACTATGTTTGCATCTAAGATCAATTTCTTTTGAGTTGCTCAAAGTGGGTAGAGCCTTTGTGTCGGAAAATAAAATGAGTAAAAAACTGCTGAGGATTAGTTTAAGTTACCTTATTAAATTAGCACTTTTTAATAATGCACGTTGTTAAAAATGTCACTTTAATGTAATTTAGTCAATTTGTAAACTCTAGTTACCTGTAAGCTTTAAGCTTTTTTTACTTACATGTCTGTAGGAGTATTTTTCCTTTATTAGCTCATTTTGGGAATTTTTAGTTTTACAGGAAAAGCAAGTGTTAGTTTTTTTACTGACTTTATTGAAACTACAAACATAAGCATATATAACAGGCCTGTGAAATAATCTTCAGCACTTTTATGACCAACTTAAGAGTAAGAAAAGGAAATCTATTAAGTATTTTTAAGTGTCAACAAGATACAGGATGATTTTTAAATTAATTTTAAGAACTAAATTTGCTTTTTAGACCCAAAAATAAGTGTAATAATTCAATTTTTAAATCTATATTCTGACTACTTAAATGTAAGTCGGGTGAAAAGTGAAAAATAGTTAACAAATTTCAAGAAGTACTTATATTACTATAGAGTTTTATTTAAGATCACTTGTTTTTAAGGTACACATTTTGTAATTGATTTCTAACCCATTATCAGGCTACCTTGAAAGCTAAAACTTTTACAGATTATGTACAAAAGTAAACATATATTTATTTTTTTAATTATGTTGTAATTTGTTTATTTTATTTTTTTTATTTCTCTCTCTCTGCAGTTTCAACTCCAAGTTCAGATATGGATGTGCTCCCGGTGGAACCTATTCCAAGTCATGACGAATCGAGCCTAGATCGTGAATATTCACTTAGTCTAGATCCTAATGCACTCGAAGCTGTAAGTCGTTTCGAGGAATCTACTCTAAGTTTTAGACCAACTCACTTCAATGGCTCTACACTAAGTGCTGCTTTGAAAAGAGCACTTGCCGATACTCTTGGTCCGAACTTAGTGTCTCCATTAGTTGCTCCGATAGAAGAGCATTCTGATTCAGATTCTAGTGAATTTGAATTAATCGAACCAGAAGATGATCCTAATCCAACTTAATTTTTTTTTTCAAATTTAAAAACTGCAAAATAAAGGGTTTTAATTCTGTAACTCTATGGGCCCCATTTTAAAATGCCCCTGGAATTAACCATAAAAAAAAAAAATTTTTTTTACTTATTGGTGTACAAAAAAAAATTAATATATATATATATATATATATATATATATATATATATATATATATATATATATATATATATAAAATCAAAAAAAGACAAATTAAGTGAAATTAAATGTACTGTAGATGGTATGAAAAAGAAAAGAAAATATTTAAATTAATAGTTTTAACTTTAATAACTGTGTAATTTATAGTTGTTCAATTGCCCATTCTATTTATAACTATATTTATCAAATTCTAAGACTGTACACATATTATTATTATAAAATTTAAAAAAAAATTATGATGAATTTCAAAAGTTAACTATATTTATATTTTATTAAAATGAGGAACCTGCATGGAATTTACTCAAAGATAATGCTCTCAATAATAACAAGTAATTATTATTTTTAATTTGTTTTATAAACTTTTTACACAGTAATTAAATCTGTTTAAGAAACTTTTAATTTAAAATCTTCTAAACGTTTCAGTTTTATATTTAATATAGTGGTCATTTCTGAACCTTAGAGGTAAAATTATTGTGTCAAATCTTAGCAACTTTACCAGAGAGCTGTTTTCTACTCATTAGAAATAGAATATTAAGCAGTATTTCTTAAAAATGTACAACAGTTTTACAATGATTATCTCCTTGTTTACTAACAGAGGAGTTATAATTCTTACACCAAAATTATCCGATATACCCAAAAAGTCAATTAAAAAAATAATACAATAATTCACCTCTGAGGCACAGTTTTAATACTGTTATCTTTGTAGTTATTTGATGCTGTTTCACTGTCATTCTTTTTTATGACATAAATAAAAAATAAATGACATAAATGCTAAAATACACTAAAAACTACAAAAAAAGCCTAGAAACAATTCTAGATGTATGTTCCTCATTATTTTATAATATATTGATAATATTATTGTTAAAAAAGGTTTAAAATGTATGTACTATCTACTATAAAGGTAAAAAGCCCTGTTACAGAGTTACCCTAGGGAATACTACCAGCTTTAACCAAACTACTGTGTTTTTTTAATACTATGATCCATATTTTTTACTTTTTTTAATATCTTTAATAGAAAAGCTGTGTTGTTTTAATTAAGTAAAATTTTTAAAAAAATACCCATCTCCCCGAGTGAATTGTGTTACTATTTTTTTTATTTTAGTTTTTCAATGTATTTAATTTTTTTAAAAGAAAAAATATATATTTCTAATTTTTTGAATGAAAATAATTGTGATGCTTTTTTCTGTATTTTTCTTAGTTAAACAATAATTGTTTTATGGTTAACAATGGTGTTTTTTTTATATATATATATATAATTATAAGAGCAATATAATAAAATATTAAAAATGTGTTGGTTGTAAGTGTTAAAAAAGTATAATTAAAAATAATATTAAGGTAAAGAGTTATAGAAAAATGCTTCATGAAATATAAAAAAAATTAAAAATACTAATTATTTTTTAAAGCTTTTTTCTTAGAGTATAATTTGTTACAAAAAAAGTCTTTTTACGGAAGTGTTTAACACCATTATTACGAATGAGTATTTTTTAATACTTTTTTTACTGTGAATGGGTATTCTAATGGATGTTTTTTTTTGTTATAAGCATAATAATTTATTATTTAGATTTGAAATAATCGTTAATGTAATTTTCATAACTCATTTAAAAAAAATGAAAAAATCAAACAGAAAAAAATAAATTAATATATTTAAAAAAAATTAAAATTAAATAAAATCTAAGTTTACACTAATATTTATTATTGATAATCTGAACTAAGTGGGAACAAAAAAATCCAGGTAATAGATTTCAAATAGATAAATAAGTTTGAACTGAGGTAGAATAATAGTGTCTCTCCACATTATCTTTATTAAGGTGAACTCATCTTTCAATAGCAAGTGGTCATCGTCAGAGCTGGATAAAAGGAGTCAGCTGGAACTAGAAATCAGTATGCAAAGCATGGCAGAGCTGAGAACTTCTTGAGCTCTGTCCTGCTATTATCAGTGCTTGAGTGAGAGAGTCAAATGGAACCAGGAATCACGATATTAGGCTAAACAGAGCTGCAGTGACTATTGAAAGCTGGTTTTATCTTAATAAAGCTATTGTGGAATGATAATATTTTACGACTTTTTCTCAGTCTAGAATAGCTCCTCTGCTCTTTACACAAGAAGTTAACGCACTAACCTGAAACTCCTGTCTCAACTCTGACATATTTGGTTCAAAGCTCAAGAGGCTATGTTTTACATTGAGTTGGTATGTTAAGTGGCTAATCCGTTCATTCTGTAATGATCCAATTTTCATTTTGTTCACAGTTTATAAGTAATATAAAAAAAAAAACTATGTCTGAAGAGCAGTACCATAGAAAATATGATGATTTAAACACTAAATTATTTTATATTATTTATTTATTTAATTTTTTTCACACTTTTAATTAACATCACATGTTTTTCTGGGACAAATCGTGTAACTTAGATTTGAACCACTTCTGTCTACCAGGGAAGCTAAAACTTGCACAGATTATGTATTTCCGATTAAAATACAATAATCAGTCATTAGTTTTACCACATTATTAGTATTAATCAATAAATCCCTAAATTTCTTAGAAATGTAGGCAGTAAAATTCAAAATCAATTGTAAAAAAAATCCTTTTAATATAATTTTATTATACGTCTGTACACAACGTCATCATATAAATATATTTTATATTATATATAATCAGTTGCTAACTTGATGGCTTGTATTAGCCGATAAATCAATACATTAGATTTATATGGAAAAATTTTGACCACTAAATTTGAAAAAAAAAAAAAAAATCTGGAATTTAACGTCAACCTCTGTTAGCTAAGTGAAGTTGAAAAGATTAAAAGATTTAATGTGAGAATAAAAAGTAAAAAATAATAACATAAAAAAAGCAAAATGCACTTTTATAATCCATGTACTAAAAAGGAGAAAATTTGTAAACTGTCACATTACTATGAGCAATGCCACTAAAGATAAAAAGCGTGGGACGCTATCAACAGTGTTTCATTTGTTGATACCCACTCTAATATCTCCTGTTTAGAGCAAGGTTTATAAAAGTGTGTTTTTATATCTTGTAAAATATTAAATTTTAGAAATTTAATCTGAGTTTTAAAGATAAAAAAAATGTATTTAATCAAAGCTTTTAGTATGTAATCTTTTAGGTCACTGATATCTAAAGAAAATAATGATTTTGTAGGCACAGATGTTGCTCAGGTTCCCTGAGCATAGCATTTATTAATTTAGCATAAATAATTTCTTAATTTTCACATTTTTATTCCCAAGAAATCATAATTAGCTAAATAAAATCAAAGATTGTTGCTTTTGAGTTGATAATATATAAACTACAAGTATATTTTATTTGTCTTCAAGCAATTTAAACATTTATTATAGATTATTTGAACTGAGGATGTATTAATTTAAAAACACTGGTTAATTAATCTTTCGGATATATTTCAATATATGTATTTTTTATTTAATTTTCTGAAAATCTCATTTTACTTTTAATTTTATGGTTATTGCCGTTTAAATCATTACTAATGGTAAAATGGTTTTGTTAATAGAAAAGATTTTTTCATTCAGGAAGTTGTGATTTTTTTTTAGAATGTTCCTTTCTTCTGCATTAAGTAAAAATCTAAACTGTATTTTATATTTAAAGATTACATTTTTTTTTTTTTTTATTCTTCTACTAAATCTAAAATTAAGAAAAATATTTCTTAATAACTTGTGCCAACAAATGCCATTTATTTTAAGATCACTCTATTTTTCATTCAAATAATTATTTTGTTTGACAAAAATAATAACAAGAGTAATAAATTAACCAATTGACTGTTGAAAATTATATAAATATAATTACCCAGTTAAAATTTATGTACAAAAACAATTTTAAATGTATTCTTTTAATATATGTATATTGAAATTTAAATATGCCTCCTAAATGTTATGAAAAAGTTATTGAATACTCAGTGAATGGTGCAAAAAGTCTGTGTAATGAAAAGCTAGTCTATAAAAAATAAAAATATATTAAGTTTGTAGAAAAGAAAAATAAGGAAGAAAAATGAAAAAAAAAGAGATAGATTCCTAATGTAAGGTTATTTGTATTGTATGTAAGGTTATTCTTATTATTATTCAAGTATTTATAATTGTGCTTAAAAATTGTTTGTGCTGTTTTTAAATAATTGTAAGTTTGATTGTTCCATGTTCAATTACTATTGTTAATTTTTTTTTTTTTTAAAAAGTCATTTTATACAGGTTTTATGAATTGATTTTCCTTGTTTAATTATCGAAGTTTGCAGTGGTTATAACAACCTGGTTGGTGAACTTCATTATGTTCATAGCTATATGGTAATTATGTAACATTATCATTGTATGACAACTTTATCCACCTTTACTTGAGTGGTTGTAATAATCTGGTAGATACATTTCATTACGGCCGTATCCATAAGACAAATATGTCAATAATTTAACATATATGACAACTTTGTCTTTATTTACTCTAGTGGTTATAATAACCTTATAGATGCACTTCATTATGGTCGTAGCTATATGATAATTATGCCAACCCTCATTATTATATGGTAAACTTGTCCACTCTCTTAACACCACAACGTGATATTATGTAATAACCACACGTTAATTAATTCCACTTATAAATTATAATAATGCCCAAATTTCATTGCTGTCCCCTTTAATTTTCAGTGACGTTTTCTCATAATTGTGTCTTCAGGGTTGTTTTAAAAAAAAAACTTTTTTTTTTTTTTTTTTTGCAATTTGGGACATTTACAAGCAATTTACTTAATCCGGTTGATTCATTAATTTTATAAAATTAGTCTGCTCATCAATAAAAAGCGTATTTTTTTAAAAGATTTTTAAAAAAAAATTACGCTTCTTTATTGATGAGCAGACTAATTTTATTAAATTCAAAATTTTAATTAATCAACCAAATTAAGTATATTGCTTGAAAATGTTCCAAACTGGGGACGAAATATTGCAAAAAACAGTTTGTTTTTTTTAAACACCCCTGAAGACACAATTATAAGAAAACATCACTATAATAATGCCTATTTGTTCTTTCCAAGAAACTATGACTTTTGTCATTTTGTTTCCTTAACAAATTGATTGGAACAGGCTAATGGCATCTCAAAAGCCTAGTTTTCGTTAAATTCTTATTACATAAATTTTATTATTATCATGACTGCTAAAGGCAGTCACTCTTGGTTTATGGTCTGCTATACTTAGGGAAGATATAAAATTAATCTTTGGTATTTGGGTCACTTTGGTGTAATGATATATAAGTCAATTTGAAACTTTTGTAGTTGTCAGTGATAGGTGTAGTTTAAAAATAAAATAAAAAAATATATAGGTATATAATATAGCTTTCCAAAACATTTTTACTATTGGACAAACAATATACTTTTTTACTGAGCCTAACTTATCTTAAGAACAACCTTTCAAACGTAACTCCAACAACACTATAGTTGGTAGGATTTTAAATAAATGAGATGTATTCTACACCACTGTTCTGAGCCATTATAATCAGAGATAGTAATGTGATAAATTGTATAAAATTACTTATTTAACCTTTAAAGAATGAATAACTCCTCAGAGAGCTGAGCTAAAACTAGGGACTTGGTATGGAGGGCCATACGAATTCTCTTTTTACCAGATGTCATGTCAATACTGATTAAGAGGATGAACTATTACCTCATAATAGCAAAAAACTTTAAGTTTGGACCTATAAAAAAAAACTACACCTATTCTTTTTAGTTAAAGAAGAAGGTATCCATCCCTTCTTAATGTTGCATTTTTTTTAATCATGTAGTTTATATTATACTTTTATAAAGTAAGTAGTATGGATTAAGGGAATAGGGGGCAGGTACCCCTAAAAGTTTATTTTTAATAAAAAATAAGGATTTGTTATAAATAAATATATTAACTCAAATATATGGCTGAACTGGTTTCAGGTCAGACAGAAAAAAAGTTATATTAATTAATATGGATATGCCAGAAATATATCATTTATATAATATAATAAAAAAAAATTCTCTGAGTACAACTGAAATGTTACAATTATTATTATTATTTTTTTTTTTTGAGTGAACAATGGACAATCTTTTCAAATGAAGCATTTTCCTCTTTATGTGATTTAACCTAATAAAACTTTTTTTAATTATGGTTTTTTTTTTTTAACTAATAACTTGACAATTTTGGAAATTAATGACATCTTTTTGTGATTTCCACCATTACAATTATTCTTGTACATAAGTATTGTATATTTTTATAATTAAAGTTATTTCAAATAATTACTAGTTGGAATTAGTTATTTTTAACTCAGTTTCCTTTTTTTCCCAATAATCTTATTAGGTTATTATAGGTTGAGGAAACAGTTACTCTATGTGACTACTACTACTCCATCTAGTTCTACGACTCCTAGGGTATTTCTGCTCATTCTACTCTGTCCTGCGCCTTACTCCCTCAACAACTCAGATGGAGGTCTTCTTCTACATCATCTAGCCACCTCATCCTCAGTCTCCCTCTGTTTTCCGCCTTTTAGTCTTCCTTTGTATACTTTCTTAAATGGATTTTCCTCATTCATATGTACATTCTACATGCCCCAACTATCGTAGCTCCTCTTTTAATTTCTAATACAAGAAATGGTTCTTCATAAAGTTCTGGTGCTCTGCTTACTCAATGTGACTATGACTATCAAGGTGAAACAAGTCACCTAATATGTTGGTGTTTAGACTCAAGTTTCAGGCAAATACAATTAACAGTTGGACTTTCTGATCCCCTATTTATTATTAAGAGCACAAATTAAGTGCAACTCCAGTTTTTTGAGCATTTGCACAGTGTTTAAAAGCAATTGCCCAACCACTCAGAAATGTTGACGCTGTACTGAAATAATAATTTTAATTTTTTGCTGTCCTTAAATTAGGCAAATGTATTCCCTTTGTGTTTCAATAGAGTGGAAAGAGAAAAGGGTGTAGGTAGTAAATTCACTAACTTACACCCTGTTTAAAAATTATTATTATTTATAGTTATAGTTTTCAAACAGGATATTTTATAAAATCAAATTTTATCTATAAAAACAATATGGTTGACATAGTTGGAAGCTACAGATTTACTGTATATAAATTTTGGTGTAAGGTGGGTAGCAACAAAAAATGTGAACTATAAGGGAGATAGTAAAAATAGCTGTTTTTTCAGTGAGTTGGTTGAAAAATTCATAAATAAATGCTCATTGTGGGAAAGGTACATTTGGGCAATCAAGAAAAAGGACTGATGAGGTTATAAAAATAAACCAATTTTTACCTCCTTCTTCTGGGATCTGAAGGGCAAATATGTAGTTATTGGTAATTTTCTTGAAAAGTAAGCCTAAATTGGAAAATAACCCCAGAGTTCAAATTTTCAGATTAAAAACAAAAAGTACATGAAATTTATTTTTTGCTTTAGTAAAAAAGATTAGAAAATTACCTAGTTATTAAAGGGACACCAATAACAGGGGCTTTTCAGTTGTTCTTTACACATTTTAGACCTCTATACTAGATGAGGAAAAAATCATCAATTTCAGCCCTTCAGGCGGTTTTCTATCCATCAATTTTGACTGAGCTCTTTGAAAATGGTCAAAATAGCTAAAAAAAAAAATCTACTAAAATTATACTTATTGCAAACAAATTGGTTTGTACGAAAAAATATTAGCGGAGTGGAGCCACATCTCTAGTTTGATAATTTTATATGCTACTTTTTAAACCAAAAAATTTCTGTGTAATGTTCATATTAATGAATTTTTGTATATGTGAGAGTAGTTTTTAGTTTAACTTTATATGACCCTCTCGTTTAGAGATAGATTTTACACTAAAATTGACTTCATACAGACATCATTATTATTAATTAAAGATTGATAATGACCTTAAAACAGGGTCGAAACGTCTCGTTAATGAAGAATTAAGTGTTTTTATATTACTACCACACCTTATTTATCCATCAACTTTAATTTTAAGAATCAATTTGTTATTTTTTTTAAAATAATACAGATTTTTTTTAACACATTGACAGCGGACCACGTTACAGGAATAGGAAGTTGGTCAGGTCAATAGGGCGAGCCACATCCACGTAAGCATGTTCCGGGAATGTGCTTTCCCAACTACACTTCTATCGATTTTCTAATTAGTCCAGAGTCACGAGAGGTTCAAAAAGGGGGTCCACCGTGCGTTTGGTGCAGGAAATGATTTTATTATTTTATGTCCTCAGGCATGATTAGGAGATGTCAAATCCAAATTTGCGACCTCTAAACCAGGGTGGATAACTTTTGGTGGGCTAAAAACCACGATTATTTTTGTACATTTTTCGGTTTTCGCTTATAACTTGAAAACGGCTGGTCCTGTCGACAAAATTAATAAAGAAGCGTATTTTTTTTTAAAATTAAAGAGCACAAAAGTTCCTTTCAAATGCATTGGTCAAAATTATTTCTACTCCAATTTCTACCAATTCTACAGAACTTTGAAAATTGCTAAAATTTTCCAAAATCGAAAAAAACTCATATTTTTAAGCTTTTTAATATTGAACTCCTTCTTAATGTTGGTCTAAGGCATTTAAAACTTCTCCAAAAGTTTTATCGCTTTTAGAAAGGTGTGGTAAGGCCAGGAAAGTGTTTCAGGGGAGGGGGGGGGGGGTGAAGTAAGTAACGTAGCGAATATTCAATCATTGCAGGATATAGCAATTTTCAAAGTTCTGTAGAACCGGTAGAAATAATTTTGACCAATGCATTTGAAAGGAAATTTTGTGCTCTTTAATTTTGAACGGAACTATTTTGTCGACAGGACCAGCATTTTTCAAGTTATAAGCGAAAACCGAAAAATGTGCAAAATAATCGTGGTTTTTAGCCCACCAAAAGTTATCCGCCCTGATTTAGAAGTCGCAAATTTGGGTTTGACATCTCCTAATCATGCCTGAGGACATAAAAAAATAAAATCATTTCCTGGACTAAATACCCAGGTCCACTGTTCATATTCTATCTAACAGCTCTATAGCCCTGTAGAGCCCATATGAATGGTACTATACATACTTTTCACACTCACGAAGTTTTTTTCGTTATTTAAAGTAGATTTTTTGTTTTATTCCTCAGGCACTGTGTCGTGCCAAGCAGCGTTCATCCGCTGTGAATGTGTAAATAACATAAAATTAAAAAATCGGTCCGAGACAGCAAACTTTCTCATGTTGTTGAAACTGTATTTAAATAACATTTAATTGATTTAAAAAAAAAATAATAAAAAGCGTTCAACAGGTGGTTGTTTACTTTTGTTTTTGATTTTCAACAAAATCTGATTTATTTTCCAGAGAAAATGGCTTATATCGTTAGATTGGTATTTAAATGGACTGCCCTTTAGAATTTTTTAATCAAAATGGTGGGAACCGTTTTTGAGATTTTTTTTTTTAGTATCTTTGGGGAGTAACGCCCTTAAATTTAGAGCTAAATTACAATTCTTGATCTCGCCTATGTATGAGGGGTGGGTATGCTTTTTCTGAACATGTTTGCCTAATTTTGTCAAAATTGACCTTGTAGGCTCCTCCACAAGTCTACACCGACGACAGAAATTTAAAAAAAAAAAAAAAAACACTTTTTTGGACACAGGGGACCTCAAAACGTGTAAGTTTTCTCTTTAAAATACTGTGAGTGTGGGCATGCCTCTTTTCGAGGCATCAAACCTTAATACTTTTTTGTGGGAAGAATAAAAAAAAATATTAATGCTGGACAGAAAATTAAACAGATTTTTTTTTTTTTTTTTATGGTACATAGATAAAATAATATTATTTATTTTTGTGACATCTTTCTTTAATTATACCAGTATAGTAATATTTCTATTCTTTTCTTCTTTAGGATCTGAAACTCTGGCTTATTTTGAATTAAATAATAATATCAACTCACAATATGTCAAGAAATAGGTATATTTCTTTTCTTAAAAAGTCTCAGAGAATTCTCACTTTAATGCTCAAAGAACATTTATACATAGGTTCTAAGAAACCTAAGTAAAATATTAATTAATAAAATTTAATATTAAAATTTTTAAAACAATTAATGTTAGCTGACTGGTGTTGTGGATTCAATTTCGGAATTAGTGTCTGATGAGTTTTTAACTTCCTCCTCTTGGGTGGAAACTGAATCATCGCATTTTTCACTTGCACCTTTTCTGTTTGGAATTACTTTAAGTAAAGCATCTTTCCAAGTGGAACCATTAGATACATTAACTAGAAGCTCAAAAACTGAAATAAAGAAATGAACATTACATGGATAGTCCAAAATATGGAAAATAATTAAGTTAATTTTAAATAATAAAACTGGGACTATATTATTCATTTATTTTGGAAAGAAGAAGGAGTAAACAACTAACTAACGTTGCTCTTAGCTTGGTGGTAATAAAATTACACATTTCTTTTGCTTACTGTATATCTCAGCCGACCTCTGATTCATCTAAGTATTTAATTAGATCATCAAATCAGTAAGTAGAAGCAATCTATAGATCAATTTTAAGAGGGCAGAGAGCAATTTTACCAGATAATCCTCTAAACTTTCAAGTTTAGATGAACAAGCATAAAAAAGACACTAAAAATATTGAATAACATAAAAATTATTTTATTAAATTCTTTCCAGTCTTTCGGGGACTGAAATCAGTGACTAGGTGTCTACTGGGCATTGTGACTCTTATATAATATTTATAAATTTACAATTTAAAAGATTAAACTTAATAATTATTTTTTAAAACTAAGACCTCTAATAAAGTTTGAAGATGTCCCAAAATAAGGGATGAAATATCACCATACAATCAATTAAAAATGTAATTATTTACCCTGAAAGAAAGAATTTAATAAATTAAATAAATAGTTAATATTTTATAAATTTTAAAAAAAATCCAGTCATGCACCATGACTTAACCTTCGAGCGCTCGCGCCTTTTGTACATACAATAACACTCGCGTGGTGGCATTTACACCACCATCAGTTGTTTAATATTGTCTCCTCCATTGCTATTAAGGGGTAAATTAATTAAAAAATTAAGATATAATTATTAAAAAATAAACTGACGACATTTTTGACATTAATTAAAATTTATTTTTATTATTTCAATGAATTATAATTTTCAATGATTTCTTATTTATTATAATCAAAAATAAAATAATTATACGTTAAACAATTAAAAATGAAATTTAAAAAATAATAATAATAATAATGTAGCTTATAATAAACACCAAAACATTATCTGACCTTGATTACGTCTTCTTTGACACTGCCTAGATAAGGCCATGTACCTCCGGGGTAAAACATAATACCGAAATCTTTTGTCAAAATAACCAACTAAGGAATACTTAAAGGTTTGGTAAACTGAAGATTCACACATATGATAAGATAGCAATGATTTCAAAAAGGCAGTGTAAATGCCGCCCACGCGAGCGCTCGAAGGTTAATAAGCGAATTTTCAAAGAAATCTGCGTATTATTGGCTCATGATAATTTAGGGAAATTTTGGTTTAGAATTTGCATGGGTGAAAAAAAAAAATTGTAATTTAAATCAAATTATAATTATTATTTACTATGGGAAAAAGACAGTGAAAAATACACTCCCGCGCCGGGATTTGAACCCGGGTCTCCCGTATTGTCCCGGGAGTGTATTTTTCACTGTCTGTTTCCCGTAGTAAATAATAATTATAATTTGATTTAAATTAAAATTTAAACTTTCCGTAGTATGAAAACTACCAAAAACTTAAAAATTGAATTTCGAATTGATTGTACAAGGTACAGGTACTAATTGAGTACTTTATAATTATAAGCGTTAATTCTTGGTTTAGTTCTAATGTCATAAATATTGACTGTCTAAATGCATATGAATATTGAAAGCTTGGATTCGGGACTAGTTATCGATTACGGCAGTTAAAAATCATTCTCCTGCGTAGCTTAGTTGGCAGAGCATGTGTATTGGAAATACGGGAGACCCGGGTTCAAATCCCGGCGCGGGAGTGTATTTTTCACTGTCTGTTTCCCGTAGTAAATAATAATTATAATTTGATTTAAATTTTAATTTAAATCAAATTATAATTATTAACAACTACGGGAAACAACCAGAGAAAAATACACTCCAGCGCTGGGATTTGAACCACAGGCCTCTATATTTCCAGTATAGCGCTCTACCAACTAAGCTACGCAGGAGAATGAATTTCTCTGACGTTAATGATACCTTGTCCCGAATTTAAGCTTTCAATTTTCCACAAATCTGAGAAGTCAACATTAATGACAAAGAACTAGATCGAGAAATAACGCTTATAATTATAAAGTACCCAATTAGTACCTGTACTTAGTACAATCAATTAGAAATTCATATTTTACGATTTTGGTAGTATTCGTACTACGGAAAGATTAAATTTTAATTTAAATCAAATTATAATTATTAACAACTACGGGAAACAACCAGAGAAAAATACACTCCAGCGCTGGGATTTGAACCACAGGCCTCTATATAGTTGGTAGAGCGCTATACTGGAAATATAGAGGCCTGTGGTTTCCCGTAGTTGTTAATAATTATAATTTGATTTAAATTAAAATTTAATCTTTCCGTAGTATGAAAACTACCAAAAACTTAAAAATTGAAAAAAAAAATTGGTACACAGGGGTACAGGGTATAAAAGTCAAAATAGTATTTTCCCTTCAAGCTGCATGTCGTTGGAAATCTCTTTAAGAGTACAGTAATTTTGTTATTTACACCTTTATCATATTTTCATATAAGAAGGGGACAAAATGGAAAAAACACTTTTTATGCTATTTTTGACCTTAAATTGTAAAAATTTTACCCCTAAATGAACTCCAAAAATTCTGGTCAACAAACTCATCCTTTCTTTTGATATTATTTACATTTTAAAATTTGTTTGAAAGTTTTAAGTGCATCCTAAGGGGAGATATCGTCTGGAGTGCCACATAATATACATAAAAAAGTGTTAAATTTTAGGAATCGATTCAGGATGGTCTAAAACAGATTTCCGTGGAAAAAATTTTCAAAAATTCGCATTACAAAAATTTTGAAGCCACTGCAATAACTTAATTTTCTTCAAAAATTCGCTAAAAGAGGACTGCATATATTTATATTTTATACATAAAATGGATAAAAACTAGTCATGATGCTGTTCATTACCATGGTTAATAGTTAAAACTTTTCTTGTTTTTAAGTCAATATTTTCTTGAATTGGTAACCTAGCATGATTAATTCCCATTTCTTCAGCTGTTTTTAAGCAAAGCCCCTGAAAATAAAAAATCATTAAAATTAGTAATTAATTTACAATTAATATGTCATTGGCTTAAAATTAATACCTCATAACTTTTATAATTGCATCTTTTATTTTTCATAGATTTAATTATCAACACTTACTTTGTAACAATTATGATCGACTAAACCACCTATTATATAAACTTTATTGTCAATAAGTTCATTAACAACATTATCTGAATCACTAGTCAGATAAATAATACTATTTTTATCAAATACTTCAAGGAAACTTTCATCATGAAAATTAACCTGGAAAAAAAATAATGCATCAAGAAATTATAATATCTAAAACAATTAACAAGATTAATTTGAGGGATTGATTGATAAACTTAGTAACAGTACAAACTCATTATTATACTTACATCCCAGTTAGTATACCCATCATTTTTCTCCATTTCCTTTTTTGCCTTTCCCGTAAAACTGGTAACATAAAATTGTACTGGGTTTTGAGCTCTTCTATTTGCTCCGTAACAAAAACCTAATTGTTTAAGGCATTTATTTAAATCCTATAACAAAGAATAAAATCAAAAATTTGCTACACTTTTATGATTTACTAAACAAAGCAATGGTAAAACTGCACTACTTACTATCAAGAAACATTTTAGTTACACTGTTATTTCTTTAATACAACATTTACTTTTATAAATATGTTTCCAGCCTTGGAAGCAAAACATTAGGCACACAATCCCTCTGGAGAAGTCATCAGCAGATGATCTTCAACCTTATTGTGATGGAGACCTCGACAAATTTATTACTAAATCAATAAGGTAATTATACCAATGTGAAAACTTAAGCTAAATACATCTAAATAGAGCTTACCTTCTCATTCATAAGATGATTAAAGGAGAAGTCAATAACGACATTGACTTTACAACTACTCTTTGCCATCTTAACTTTTTTAAGTGCTTTTCTACTAGGTCCTAAGTTAATATTATTTAATTTGGCTTCAAGTTTCCTCTTCTTTGCTTTATCTCTTTCAATGGCTCTGTGGAAAAATAAACATCTGAAGAATATTAGCAGGTATTTACTTTTACAAAATTAAAAGTTACATATTCTATAGCATAGGCATCTGAATTTCTAAGTAATTTAATATTATTTTTATTTATTTTTTGTTTAAAGTAACCTCGGCAAAGCCACATCTAGAAATAATATATATATTTCAGTTGCAGTGTAGTTCAATAAACTGTTAAGACAAAGGGATACTGAGTAGGGATGATGTTCCTTTGTCTAACAGTTCTTATGACAAAGGAAAATCATCTCACCTGTGGGTAGAAGTGATATAAAATTCATAAAACAAAACAAATGTTTGATAATTCAATAGTATTAGGGATAAGGCAGTTGCATAGTGCAAAAGAGAGCCTTTTTAATTCCTTAATAGACCCAACTATTTTTTTATACTAAAAAATTGATAAAACCTTTTTAAATTAAAAAAGATGAAATTAAGTTATTTTAAAACAAATTTTTAATTGAATTTAAAAATAAGTAACAAATCTTAAGGAAAGGAAGGTTACAATTTGACAAAGGTTATATTAACAATATATTATGGGTATTTACAATAAAATAAGGTATTTTTGTATAATTTAGCTCTGATCAGTGGCGTACCAAGGAGGGTGCGGGAGGGGCGGGCCCGAGGGGTGCCTCGAGGGGCGGGCCCGAGAGGTGCCTCGAGGGCGGGCCGCCTCGAGGGTGTCATTGTGGCAGAAAGAAAAAAAAAAAGAAAGAAACACCTCAACATCATTTCTGTGGGGGTGACAAAATAATATCCCGCCCCAGGTGCCACAAGACCTTGGTATGCCACTGGCTCTGATAGAAATATGCTTTAATGCCATTTGATTATTTTTAATAAAAGAACATTGTATATTTCTCCATTTGAACTTACATTTTCTGAATAAAGAACTGAAAGTTGTTTTAACAAAACAAAGAGGGATATTAATAGCAAATGCATCTAACTTTGCAAGATTGAGTTAGTTGTTTCTACAGACATTTTGTAGAACTTAATCATGATCAGATTGAGGTCAAAGCAAAGTTGCTAGAGTGAAACACAGACAGGTCTCAACCACTTTATTATTTTCATGATCAAACAGCGGACCCAATATTTTTAAAAACGGAAGTGAACACTATTTATAATCTAATGTACTTAAGAGTAGATCAGTCAAGAATTAAGCAAAATTCTTGACTTAAGAATTAAAATATACTACGTTCGCACATCATATTGGAAACGATTTTGGGTAGAACTACAGTGTACCGTGCCCCTACCTGAAATACCTTTGTCTAAATAACTTTTGGACAAAGGAATATTACTCATGAGGTTACGCTATAAGAAGGGCACCGTACACTGTAGTTCAGCCCGATTTTAAAAAACGATCCGCTAGTTAAAAACGCTGTGAGTATGGAGAATGACGGATTGCATCGGTTCAAATCCGCTCCACCAAAAATAGGTGATCGGAACGGGGAATCATATTCATAACGCCCGTATGAACAGATCTAGGAGGGGATCAAGATATCAGGTAATTTTATTTTTTTAAACTGCAAAAGTTTTGAAACAAAAGTTGATACTATAAAGAGCTTGTAAAAAGTTTTAATAACTTGTAAATAAGAAATGTAAAAATTCGCGAGCATATTAGGTAACATTAAAAAAGGTTTTACTCAAGACGTCACCGCTATGAGATATCGAAAAAAAAACCATTTCGATCACCTGTAATTTTCGTTGTGTGAACATGTATCGTTTTAAAAACGAATCGGATGCAAAACACTCATAACGATGTGTAAACACAGTAATAGTTTAATCAGCGCCTAAAGTGAGCAAGATATTTTAGTCCTTTGTTGCAAGAAGTAAGAAGTTAAAATACATTTCAGTACATAAGGTTGGTTTTCAAATCATGAACAACAGATAAATTTAAGAACCAAGTACTCCCCTATTATAAAGATATTCCTAGGAACTAAATTGTCTCACCTTTTGATAGGCTTGTATTCTAACCATTTCTGAAGTTTTGATAGTTTCTTTCTTCTTCTATTAGATAATACTACTTCTTGTTCGCCTTCAGATTGATTTGTTTTAACTGGAGTAACTGAGGTCTCATTATCAACAACATTTTCTGCGACCGTCGTATCAGGTTCTTTTGAAGAATCGCCGTTTTCATTTTCTTCAGACATAACAATATATTTATTAAAAATCACTGATTCATTAATATGAAATCAAGAAACAACAAAGGAAAAACCCCTAGCAGCACTTTGACACCGTTTGACAGTTTGTCACTTTCATATCCAGCGGGCACCACATGGATACTCCAAATCAAATTTTTCAAATCAGGTACAAAGATCTAATTAAAGACCAAAACTTGGTCTTTACCCCCCCCCCCCCCCCAATTTATTTACAATTTCTGGAAGATCCTTGATCTTAAATGTATTTTGCTTAATATTTTAATAATTTGAATGTTTTTTTATCGATAACTCTTAAGGTTTAAATATTTTCTTAGTATAACACATTTACTTAAATTTTTATATTGCTAGTGCTAGAACTCTAGAGTCTAGAGTTTAACTTTTTAATTTATAAAAATATGTATTATCCGTTCATGTGATACGTATGAGCATTGCGGGTTAGCTAATAGTAAAACTATCTATAATTTTTTAGAGATCCACTAAAAAATATAAAATCAGAACGACAAATGTTTCTCATATTACGTAGTAAGGTTGAATTATAATCCAATAATATCTAAATTTAATCAATATATTGCTACCAACAGGTGTTGGTTACCTCGTTTTAAATTTTCAGCATTATCAGATTTATTTTCATCAATATATCATAAACTAACTTTATGGGATGATAACGGGATCATTGCTAAAAAATAGTAATACTTTTTGTAAAATTTAAAATAAAAACCTTAAAAAAAGTTTGATGTTAATTTTTAAAAAAAAGTACATTTTTAAAATTAATTCCATAATAGGTAGTATTGTTTTAACATACCTGACACAATTTAAATGAGGGATCATAACGGGATCATTGCTAAAAAATTATAATACTTTTTGAAAAATTTAAAATAATAACCTAAAAAGATGTATGATTTTGTGTTTCATTTTGTAAGGCAAAAAATAAAATTAAAAAAAAAATGCAGACTTTGCTTACGCCCCGAGTCCAAGTGGTGTAAAAGATATATATGAAAAATTTCATGAAGATTGGATAATATTTAGAGGTTGCACACTTTGATCAGTTTTGTAAAAGTAGGCAAATTATACGGTTTTTTCAATATTAAATATTTTTATTGGGAAAACTAGAAATCAAATACTTAAAAAAAAATTTTTTTAACTAGAAGCTAAGATTAGTAGGTAATATTATAGGTAAATATTATATTATATTAATTAACTTTGAACAATGCAATATTTTCTTTTGTTCGCTTGGTGACGACTTTTCTGTGATGCTTGACTATCTCAACAAGAATTGTTTTTGATTTTCGTCCATGGGTGTTTCGTTGGACTTTTTTATCAGATCAATACCCCTTTCTGCAGTATCATTGACCACCTTAAGAGCATATACCAAGGAGCATGCTTCTTAGAGAACCGTAGTGGATCCCAAACAATTCAACGAACATTTTTGTTTTAGTAGTAACGAAATGGCTTAGGTCTTTTCCTTCAAAAACTAGGTTTTAAACGATCCTCTAATTGTTCCATTTCCTTTTTCTTTGTAGGTTTGGTTTTTAAATTTTTATTCATATTTTCTTTATCTGCCTGAGTAATACGTTCGTCAAAAAGCCAATTCTGCATTTGTTTCTGATAGATACCAAATCTGTATGTCTCTTAGCAACTGTGAGAACACTTTATTTAAAGTATGCATCTGGGTAAGAGCTCCAAAGCTCCAGCATATCCAAATAATTTGTTGGAGCCCATCGACTTACAACTGACTCGTGCTAAAAGCGAACATGTATGAGGCTGACAAAATAGTCAACCCGTTTCATTCCTTTAAATTATTGTTGAGGAATATTCAATTGTTTTAGGACATTTTGCATGTAGTTATCATTCTCACTCGTTATTCTTCTAGAAAGCATTGAATGGGAATTTCTTCATCCAGCACTGTCTTATATGACTTCTTATCCAGTGAAGCCCACAGACTTTGGAACTCACGAACAATCTGGATATCAGGACCAGTAAATGGTATGCTACAACACTCCGTGTGACGTGTGATGGCAAACCAACCACAACAATATTCGTCCAAATTCCCCATTAATTCTGGTACATGCTCCTTGAATTAGTCCCGAAATAGAAGCTGTAGTATCTAAACATATGCCAATGATATTTTCAAGTAGCATCAACTCAGTTCACTTCCCGAATAACTATTTTCTTTCAGGGCAACAGGTAAGCCAAGCGAATGCTCACAATCATTGCCAGTCACTAGAACTGAAACTCTATCTTCCAATGTTTTGACACTCCCATAGGCGAGTCATATAACTAAAGGAAAGAGTTTACTATCCCAATGTAAGACTAAATGAGGAGGATTTTCAAAGTGTCTCTTCAATTTTGTTTGCCATTTACTTTTATTTATAAACGGTAACTGGAGATACGGAAAACCGCTTTACAGAATTTTAAGAAATGAAACGGGTTGACCATTTTGTCAGCCTCATATATGTTAGCTTTTGGCACGAGTCAGTTGTAAGTCGATGGGCTTCAAACAATGATTTGGACATACTGGAGCTTTTGAACTTTCCCAGATGCAGACTTTAAATAAAGTGCTCAGAACACAGCTGTTAAGAAACTATTTGGTATCCATCAGAAACAAATACAGGATTGGATTTTTGACGAACGTATTACTCATTCAGATAAAGAAAATATGAATAAAAATTTAGAAACCAAACCTACAAAGAAAAAGGAAATGGAACGATTAGAGGGATCGTTTAAAACCTAGTTTTTGAAGGAAAAGACCTAAGCCATTTCGTTACTGCTAAAACAAAAATTTTCGTTGAATTGTTTGGGATCCACTATGATTCTCTAAGAAGCATGCTCCTTGGTATATGCTCTTAAGGTGGTCAATGATACTGCAGAAAGGGGAATTGATCTGATAAAAAAAAGTTCAACGAAACACCCATGGACGAAAATCAAAAACAATTCTTATTGAGATAGTCGAGCAGAAAAGTCGTCACCAAGCGAACAATAAGAAAATATTGCATTGTTCAAAGTTAATTAATATAATATAATATTTACCTATAATATTACCGATTAATCTTAGCGTCTAGTTTTAATATTTTTTTAAGTATTTGATTTCTACTTTTCCCAATAAAAATATTTAATATTGAAAAACCGTATTTTTTGCCTACTTTTACAAAACTGATCAAAGTGTGCAACCTCTAAATATTATCCAATCTTCATGAAATTTTTCATATATATCTTTTACACCACTTGGACTCGGGGCGTAAGCAAAGTCATATGAAAATCCCACCTTTGGAAAAATGAAACACCCTAATATATTCCGTATAAAATAAAACTCTTAAGTTCAAGAGATTCAAATTTTTCAATGTCTCAGAGAAGACACTTCTTATTGTTCCTTAGAGGAAAGATAATTCATAGTAATGCTTTTTTTTTAAGAGGATTTTCAGTGATTTGAATTGTTTGATTTTGTAAACATTACAGCAGCAATTTTATAGGAGCAATTTTCTTGTTATAAATTTGTAACACCTTCGTGCTTATAGCCAGCAGTGTATTTAATCAGTAAACTGTTCAAGATTAAATTAAGTAAATAAATGAAAGAAGAATAAGAGAAAAAGAATAGGACACACATTAAACCGTTATCTGATTTAAAATATTGTCGAAATTTTACTCTTATACACTGGTTTGACCATGTAAAAATGAGATCGTGGACAGAAACGTGTATAATGGCCGTTATATCAATGCGCTCAAAAATTCCTTTAAAACTGGTTTTTGTCGCGACGTTTCCGGGTCGAACTCTTGATCCGGCCAACTTCATTGGAATAATTTCACTGTGGCATGAGGCAGTTTCTCTTAAAAGATTAAACATAAATCAAACGCTGTTTTTATTTTTTAAATAAGTTTTTTCTCAATTTATTTATAAGAAGAGCATGTAAACAAACTAAACTTGACTAGACTGACAACTTTTTTTCGGATAAAATTTATAAGCTTTCACATGAAATGACCGAGCGAATATTTTAACGAAGAAAATTAATTAAGAATAATCTAATTATAGAAGTATTTAACTTTAATACAAAAAAAAACCACCAGTTTTAGTAGATACTAATTACTACTTTCCTGAATTGAAAAAAGTGGGTTAAAAAATGTCTGCCTGTTGATCTGTATGCAGTTATTTGAAGCCTTGACTACTGAACTGATTGCGATAAAAATTTTAAGTACAATTTAGGAAAACCATATTCCGAGGCTAAATCATCATATATAAATTATAGATCTACATATGGAGGCGCTTTCTCTCATAAACCATGAAAACAGTGGTTTTTTTTTTGGTTTTTTTTATCTTTTGGCAAATATTTATCCGGTTTTGAAATTATAACTATCTTTTTACAGAAATTAGCTGGTAATACCACATAATAGGGATCTTAGATGATGATATATTAGAGGTATGTAGTACGGTATATATATATATAGTAAGAATCCGGTGATCTAACTTTACACCAAAAAAGAGCTGAATAGAAGCTTCCAAACAAACTTTGTGTAGCTCCCAAAACAATATTGGGTTAATAATTTGAGTAAAATAGTGGGTACTTATATTAGTATAATATGTCACATACAAACGATTCTTAAGTAGATATTATTTATACTATCTTAAAATAATCGATAGTGTAAAAGGTTTCAATCAAGGGTGAAAAGTAATATAATAGTTAGTAATTTAATTACTCCTTAGTAATAATGACATTCGGCGTTATACTTGAGTCAAATCATTAAAAAAAAATGTGCGTGAGAAAATGAGATTAGTGTTTATCTAACTTCTTATAACTTTTACATCGAAATTAGAGAAAAAAAATAGTAATTTAATAATGGTAAACAGAAGAAATAAGTATATATTACGCCTCAAGGGTATAATAACGAAAATCTTTGATATCAGATTGACTCTTGGCATTTACGAGTATCTGTACACATATCTTTTTATAAATCTGCAGTGGTTGGATTAGAAAATGTTGGTAGAACAGAGAGGCGGGTAAGAAGAGCGGTCCATGTTTAGTTTGAGTGGGTAATATGATGGTAAGGAAAGCGTTAGTTAACGGCAGAGCGGCTATATTGGACGCTTTCATCTAATTATACATGTGGTTTTTATTCTTCAAGGACCTGGCCAGTACGAACTGACAACTGACTGAATATGAGTTAGGATCCACACGCGATTCTTCCTCAGCCAGAGTCTTCACTTTCCATTGCTTTTGGACCACCTCGACACACCTTCTAGTTCTGCCCCGTCTCCTCATTCTTTTATCATTTTATCTGTTCCTCAATTTTATTTCATAGCTCCCTTTTTATAATGATATAAAATAGAAAAAATGTGTGAATAACAAAAGAATAAGAGAAAAACAAGAAATTAGCGGAACCTCAAGAGGTAAAATAACTGAAATGACATATCCACAAACCAAAAAACCTAATAAACGTTATCTTTTTTAAAGCTTTATATAGTTTACGTCTACACTCATCAGAGCAATAAGTGTAAAATATGTATTTATGTTTTTATCAATTCAACTAGAGAGTCGACAAATATTTTAGACGAATAATTAATTACAGCATAAATTATAGTAGGTGGCACATAACTTATAAAAGCTTTAATAGCATAGAATAATTTTTAAAACAAATTGCGGCCAGCATGCTCCGGCTTAAAGATTGATGTGAGGATAGGACATCCGGAGAGAAAAAAGGAAGATGCCTAGGATGTCACCTGGAGACCTGGAGCATACCAAAAGGACGATGTATGGTCGACAAGGATTAGAGAGACTAAGAGCAAGGCTTTGTTGCCTAAATGATCGTGGAAGGCTAAATGAAGTATGGAAGGCTTGGAATAAGATGACAGAGGACAGGCCGCAAGGAAGGAGAAGAACTAATATTATTTAAACGTTCTTAATATTCCTTAACTTGTTTTTGTATTGCAAAAAAATTAAAGTAGATAAACGTAATACATTTAGTATTATAGTACAATAATCAAATTAATTAACACACAAAAAAAAGAACGGAAAGATCGTTAGCTTATGACGAATATTGTAGTAATAAACTGATAACGATCTTTAGATAAAAACGATACAAAACCATTGAGAGCAGAAAAACGCATACCTTCCTTTTTGAAGTTGTAAAACAAGAGGGAAAAGGAGTAATTCTCAGCAAATCACTGACTATAAGGAAATTATTATGAGTTTTATTAGTCATTATCACAGTTTTGTACGTGTAGTATGTAATGTACAAATATTAATTTACATTTACACTATAATCTTTAATATCGTCAATTAGAATCTATGGTCCATGAAAACATGCAGTTTCCCATCCTAATAGAACAGTACATACTATAGAGTAGCCAATCACCAGTTAATTTCTTTAATACATTCGTAAACTGTTGATTACCTACATACTCCAGCTTTTAACAAGAAACCGCTATTATTTATAACTTTAATTAAAATACGAAAAATCTTTCCTTGTTTTAAAAATGCATTTCCGGGCTTTCTTTTGCATCAGGGAATGTTCCTCCTACGCTCATTCTAATACATTCTGTAAGTCACATTAGCTATGTAAGAGAAAAGTATAATAATAAACATTAATATGCTTATACGTCGGTATAGATCTGAAAAATGGTATCATAGCCACTAAATATAGTAATATACCCACTTATAACAATTTAAGCGAATATAATCGTCTATAAATAAATATTTAGTTTAAATTAAAATGTTACTAATTAAAATAGAATATTAGGGTTCGGATCTAAAATCATACAATTGTTGTTTACCTAAATTATTTCATTGAAAAGTGCATGGCAAATTTCTATTGGAAATCTGGTTAACAGTTACTACTAATTAAAGGTATTCGTTTCAAGCGAGATTTTAGAATAATAATTAAGTAATTATTAAGAACCTGGTGATTGACTTATATTGTAGTATTGTAGGCATTGAACTTAAATATTATTTCATCATAATAACAATGATATCCACATTCAGTTACCAAGTAAACGATATAAATATATATATATATATATATATATATATATATATATATATATATATATATATATATATATATATATATATATATATAATATATATATATATATATAATATATATATATATATATATAATATATATATATATATATATATATATATATATATATATATATATATATATATATATATATATATATATATATAATGAGGAATAATATAATTAAGTGCAAATAGCTGTGCCCAGTGCCCATAGGCAGTTGGACCAATTTATTTAAAGTGGATGAACCGATAATACTACTAAATTTCTGTGTTTAAAAATCTAAATTTAATTTAAACCAATATTTATAAGTTATAGTCCCCAGGCCACCATAAGAAGTGAGTCGCTGATTGATAAAGTTTTCTTACCTTATGGAATCGCTTATTTATGCCGTGTCCACCGATGAATTGGGTATATGGCAACTGGGCGCTGGGCCATTTCTTTTTTGTTGACATGCCAAACATGCCCTTCTGCGGGAACATTGAAAAGAGATAGATAAAGTTTTGATTTTCATAGGATCGTTTAATTAAATTATTTAAAAAATAGTGGTACACGTGGCCACCGATAAGAGTGGGCCGTTTGGGGTGGTCACCGCCCCAAACATTCTCTCTGCGGGGACGTTGAAAAGAAAACGGCCCACTCGTATCGGTGGCCACCTTTACCACTATTTTTGAAATAATTTAATTAAACGATCCTGTGAAAATCAAAACTTTATCTATCTCTTTTCAATGTTCCCGAAGAAGGGCAAGTTTGGCATGTCAACAAAAAAGAAATGGCCCAGCGCCCAGTTGCCATAAACCCAATTCATCGGTGGACAAGGCATAAATAAGCGATTCCATAAGGTAAGAAAACTTTATCAATCAGCGACTCACTTCTTATGGTGGCCTGTGGATTATTAGACACGTATTTTACAATCATCTATATGGTTTGGTAAAAAGGGATTTTGTTGAATATCTTAGTCCATGATTAAAAATTATTTTTTCAATCTGTTGCAACGAGTAAATTATTATATAATGGTCATAAAATAATCGTTGAATGATAAAAAAGTTTGAAATTCAAATTTTTAAGTTTTAGGTAGTATTCATACTACGAAAATGTATGTCTTCCGTAGTTAATGATAATTATAATTTGATTTAAAGTAAAATTTAATCTTTCCGAAGTATGAATACTCTAAAACTTAAAAATTTGAATTTCTAATTGATTGTACTAGGTACAGGTAATAATTGAGTACTTTATAATTATAAGCGTTAATTCTCGGTCTAGTTCTATTGCCGTGAATATTTGGCTTGCTAGACTTGTAGAAACGATTGAAAGCTTGGATTCGGGAATTTGTATCGGTAACGACAGAGAAAAATCATTCTCCAGTATAGCTCAGTTGGTAAGAGCGCCTGTAGAGGATATATAGGAGGCCCGTGGTTCAAGTCCCGGTGCTGGGTTCTATTTTTCTCTGTATGTCTCTCGTAGTTAATGATAATTATAATTTGATTTAAAAAACAACAACAATTAAATTGTAAGAGAGTCTTGTATTAGTAATTAAACCATTATTGCTCCCTTATTCTCATGATCGTCATAGTGAATAGTGACATTAATGCCAAAAGTGGCTAAATAACTTAAAATGCTGAAATGAGGGAGATCATTTTTTGTAATCCTTTTCGTTTAAATTTTTAATTAGGTGAAATCTGGTTCATTGGAGATTTTCAACAATTTAAGTTCTCCGATAAATGATAATTTCTAAAGATTTTGAACTTCAAAACTTTATTTCTACTGAAAGTTAGGTTTCTAAGAGTTGTGTTTTAGAAATCAGAGAGAAAAATTAACTTTTATGAGAAATAGTTTCACCAAAAATTTGGTACTTCTCACTATATCCATGAAACAATTATGTATTTAGTTTCAAGCTTAGGTTTCGCTGCCACAGTTTAATAAATCTTTGTCTTTTAGAGGAAAACCACGTCTGATATTGGGCTAATCCTAGTAATCCTAGCCTGAGAATGGGAATTTAACTAATCACTCCGTCTCTTTTTTTAACCAGCTTAAACTTAATCATTTTATCCTTGATAATATAGTCATAAAAATGTTCCTACATCTAGCTACACGTGTCTAATTTGCCGTAGGTACACCCTTGTATTTAAAAATAAACAAGAAAAATGTTCATTATTTTCTCACCTTCTTTTATTTATCGTGTAAAAAACAGATTAAATCCTAATCTCTTCCAAAACGTATTTAATGCTGTTAAGCTATTAAAAATTAAAAAAAATAAAGATATTAATACTCAAGGGTACGATAGAGTCTATATTAAAAACGAGAAAAGCTTGTAATAAGTAGGTCATATATTCTGTGAAGACGTCAGCTAGGTGTTCCGAGAGCTTCAAGCATTAGCTCTTGCCATCACATTATCAACCCAGTTAGCTGATTAGCCGACCATGAAACACTCCTAACAGTTTGTTAACTCAACGAAAGCTAACAGATAATATTATATACTAAACAAAAATTAATTCTAACACTTTCTTTTCTTTTTTTGGCTAAGAAGGAAACTTAGCTAGAAATAAGGCAAGCATTTAATTGTCCCTTTCAAGTGAAAATTTCGCTTTTTCTTTAAAGTAATTATTATCTTGAGTAAACATATTTATTAGAAGGTGAAAAGTTGTCACAGCATGTTTGATAGGACTTTATAATCATAGAGTAAGTAAACTGTATGTAATATAGTAAATTAATACTAATAATAATAATTGTAAGCTGTTAAAATCTTAAACACTTGAAATATGCATTAGTTTTTTCTTCTATTACCTATTTACTTTCTCATATACGTAGTATCTATAGGGAGAAAGTGTTGCGACAGCGCGAAAATTCGATTTTGATATTGACATGGATTTACACGTTTGAAGGTCCAAAAGTTGATTTTAAAAAATGTCAATTTACTGCCTGTCATGCATCTGCAGTCTATAGCGCGTAGTCTTTGCAGCCGCGTGGAGCCTAAACTACTGGTTCAATTTCTTGGGAAAGGAGTTATTTTTATGGTAAATTTTAATAAAATGTTCAATAATAATTATTAAATGTAACCACAAAAATTTGAAACAAAAAATAACAAATGGAAAACACTGGACCAAGTAATTATGTACTCGTATATGAGAAATTTCAGAACCAGTTGTATCGGACAGATGTTATTTTTTATTTAATTTAAATATAAATTTTATAAAAGTGTCTAAGTAGGATTAATATCCATGAATTTGTTCTGGATGTAATGAGATGCATTGCTGAAAGAGTGGCTTAAAATGAAATTTTGTGACGAAGATTTCATTTAATTAGGAGAGCTAAAGATTTGGTTGAAGGATGAATAATGAATTGATCATTTAAAAACTAAGATTCGATTTATACATAATTATTAGTGAGGAGGATTTCGTGAATTGAGAAGTTCGTTTTTTCAACTCTATTTATTTGGTGCCGGAGAAATTTTGTTTCACACATAGTCAACATATTATAAGACCGAAATTCAAATACTTTCCATAGTCTGTAACCAGGTTTTAATTTAATACCTCGACTAAAATATATTTAAGCAGGATATTCGTCATAATCAATATTAGAATAAGCTCCTCTCACACATTACGCTGAGCTAAATATGTATTTAGACCGACATTTATATAACATTATGCGAAAAATTCATCAATTGTCGTGAAAAAGCTATTTTTATAGTCCTACTGCTCAATGTGATGGTTAAGGAAAAATAAAAAGCTCACTTTTACGATATTTCAACCCATCTTTTGGTCATAATCAAGCTGAAAACCACTATTTAATGGCTGGTTATAGTCGTGGCGACTGAATGCCAAAAAAAAGCTGAAAATCAAATTAATTGTATAGTAATTACAATAAATGTGTTAAATTTATAGCATAATAGTTAAAATGCGTTCTATATTTGGATTATAAATTATAATATACTTGTCTAGAAGATTACTTAATCATAATATTTTAACTATAAAGTCAGTTTTAATCAAACCTAGGTGGATATTGTCACTATCCTGAAACAATATAATTTCGGTTATATTTTTGAGGCTCTTTTTTTATATTAAATACGTCATTTTTTTACTTATGTAGGTACTTGTTATTTTCATGAACGACTATGTCCCATCTCTTAGTAAAGCCTTTAGGGTACCTATATACACAACCAAGAAAGACAACGAGATAATAGTCCAAGGATTTTTTTAAAATCTTCTAACCAGCTTAAGAATGACCTAAAGAGGGGTCGACATATAAAGAGTATAAGAAGTATAAGAGGGGTAATAGTGAAATTTTAAATTCCCTAATAGATCTAATCACTCAATAAGTGAAAATTACCAGGAACAATTTCATCTATATACATTATTTCAAGAAGAATTAATTTTTGCAAGCATATTGATTTTACTTTGTAACGGAATCCATAGCATGCCTATAGATAAGGAAGACAACTCTTTCCACCGGATGGTTTGGTAGTAGCCACGTAAAGCCAAGGCTATCCTGCGCTTTCCAGGATAAGAACCTACTAATCGGAAAGGAAACACATTAAATGATTTAAAATTAAATGTAAATTTAAACAAACGTACATTTTATTTCTTTTGACGTATTCACGTCAACAGGCTATGCTTAGGCTACGGTTACAGTGGATTGAGTGGATGCGTTTTCGAACACTCTAAATACATACATTCAATGTTAAAAGAGTGGTTATACTTTGGCTACAGCCATCAGTGTAATCCGTGAATGCACGAACACGTTCGACCAAAGTGGTTGTTCAAATAGTTTTGATTTTACATCCGCCTCATTTCATCTAACTTGTGATGACTATATGTTCAAATTATACTATTATTTACTATTTTTTGGACTGTAAGTACAATGGACATAATACATAAAACGAAAATTTGATGGCTTTGAAATACAGTTTTTAATACTCTTAAGTATATATAAATGTTGTTGGTGATATTCTAAAATACTTATAAAACTTTTTTGAATTCCTTAAAAGGTCTTGAACATTCGGTACTCTCCTTTATCGCCCCGTGCAATAATCAATTCATTCACGTGTTCTGTTTTTCCACTGTTCATCACTAATAACTTTAATAAAGGACATTCAAGAAAATCAAAATCATCTATGGCTGCCATATTCGCTGATAAAAAGAATCAAACTGGTAGTCAGAATGCGCACACACTGTAACTCAGTGGCGCACCCAGGGGGGGGCACGGGGGGCACGTGCCCCCCCCCAAAGCCAGACCTAAAATTTAAGTATGCAATCCCGCAGCACGTGTTAAAGTAATAGTGTGGTGATAGTCAAAAAAAAAAAATTAATTTATTATTATAATATAATATTTTACGATTTTGGTAGTATTCATACTACGGAAAGATTAAGTTTTAATTTAAATCAAATTATAATTATTATTAACTACGGGAAACAGACAGAGAAAAATACACTCCAGCGCTGGGATTTGAACCACAGGCCTCTATATTTCCGGTATAGAGCTCTGTGGGCGATATAGAGGCCTGTGGTTCAAATCCCAGCGCTGGAGTGTATTTTTCTCTGTTTGTTTCCCGTAGTTAATAATAATTATAATTTGATTTAATATAATAGTAATTATTTGTGTGACTTGGTTTTACGTGGCCCCCCCCTCCCCCCAAGCCAAAGACGTAAAATTTAAGTATGTAATTTCGCAGCACATGTTAAAATAATAGTGAAATAAATAAATAAATAAGTAATTATATACCTAAATTAGCCCGACATTTTTTTGGCGTTTAAAAAGACGTGCCCCCCCCTCCCCCCCTCCTTCAAAGCCATAGACTTAAAATTTAAGTATGCAAATAAATCCGTATTTTAAAAAAACACAGTAAATTTTTTTTTCAGTATCACTTAATAAATAAGTAATAATCTACCTAGTTTTGCCCGACATATTTTTCTTTTTATCAACCCGTTTAGGTTAAGGATCTATAAAATAGGGATGGAGCTCCTGGGTAAAAAAGTGTCGTCTATTGAACTTGGAATAATCTGCATAAAATTACGACTGCGCATGGTCAGAACTTTTTAGTGGGACGAATTTCTTTCGAACTATTATCCATTGTTTATTTTGAATGAAAGGTTACAATATAACATTTTTAAATCAAGTTTTTAATTAAATGTTTCTTGTTTTAAGTGTTTTTATTTTAATCTAAAGCTTTACTTTAATATATTAATTAAATTTAATATTAAATATTTTTAAAATGTACCAATTTATGTTTCTGGCTACTAAAATAAAACATTAATCTATTATATAATGTACAACTTTTAATAGTAGAATATTATTAGTATGTATATAATTTTGTTTAAATAAAATACCCCGGTCTTTATGTCCCGTTCGTAAAAAAATTATGTGTGAGGCTCTCACACATTAGAAGTGAAACTTAAGTTCTAGAATGCATTTCTCTCTTTCATTTTTTGACGAATTTATTATTTCAGTATTAAGAAATGGTTATGGGAAATTTAATTGAAAAAAAAAAATATATTTGCTACGCTAAGGCAACCATATTTATTCCAATAAAAATAAATGTTTGTTTTTATTTGCTGGTCTTTAAATAGATATAATACAATTAATCTATAAAAATGTTACACTTGGACGAGTCTCGAATCGCAAACTTCGTTACACGATTTCACTATATGAAAAAATTCATTCTACCACCGCCAAAGAAGTTTCACTTCAAAAACTTAAATTTATTTGTATATAATAACATTTTAGATGCTCTTAGAATAGGCTAAAAAGACGTTTTCAAGTAACGTAAATTATAAAAATTTTCCCGGGGGAGGACCCCCGGACCCCCCTAAAAGAGAGTCCAGCTCCCCTTCAAAATTGGCTGGATTCGCCATTGATATAAAAAAAATATAAGGACAAAGAAAACCAGACTGGTTAATTGTCTGTGATTATGCTAAGCCCACATTACATCCCCTTCCCCCCCCCCCCCTTATTTTTTTTTAATCTGTGCCCCTCCCAAAAATAAATCCTGGGTGCGCCACTGCTGTAACTACTACGTCCTGAGTACTAAATCGGATCTATTAGGAATATGCATCTAAGTGTTTCAACTTATTTAGTACAAAACAAAAACGTATAGAATTTTGTAAAACAATCAAAAGAAACATTATTAAAAAAAAATTAACAAGCTAATAGTGCTAAATAAAAATAATAGAAAAAGTCTTATATCTTATATTCCCATAATTATTCTTTATTCTTTACTATCAATAATTATTATATACATGTTCAATATATGCAATTGATTATTAAATTAAGTCTATCAGTAAAATGCTCAATGTACAAAAGGACGAATAACACGACTTGCAATGGATACTTTAAATAAAATCGAATTTAATCACGTGAGTGAAAGTAAACTGCCCCAAGGAGAGACAGCATCAAAAAGAACCTGTTCTCAGGAAGGGGTCAATATTCTCCAAACATCTTATCTTCATCTTATATGTAATTAGAAGAATTACAATTAGATAAGACATCATTCTGTTTGATTGCACAGTAGAAACTACCGTATTTTTTATCTCGTAGAAATTTAAGGTAATACATATTTTCTTTTTGACTCATTTAATTGAGGACTTTTAGTATTATCTTTTTAATTGAATTTTTATTTCACTTTTTTCACGGTTAGTTATGTTTTATGTTCCGTAACTATCATTTCTATTTACTTAAATTAAAAAAATCTTGTTAATTTTAAACATTTTTCTTCTATACTATATTCTTTTTTACTTTTCCTTAACTAAAGAAAAAGTACTGTTTTCACCCAAAAAAATCCGAAACCGAGATTTCAACGGAATTATCTGTTTTCAAAACGATTTGAGTGGTAATTAGCAGGATGTGAGTCCGCCTGTCTGTATGTGTGTGTCGTGTGTGTCTCTGTCTGTCACGCATAACTCCCAAATTTTTTAAGCTAGATGGTTGAAACGTGGTACAAAAACCATTGCTTACATTTAGTGCTACCCTCAGCAAAAATTTAAAAACATTTGTAGAAAATCTGCACCAATTATACCTTATCTGCCACTGTTTTGAAAATATCGACTTTTGAACTTTTAATTTAACGCTAAATCATTTCGAAACTATTTCGCCGCTTGAGCTGGAATTCGCACCATTTAGGTATACCTTTCTATTAGATAAAGTACTTCTCCATATTTCAATTTAATATCTGCCGCCATTTTTAAATTATTTACTAAGAAAAAGTTCCGAAAAGCCCCGAGTCAAGAAAAAAAATTGCCTTAAGTTAACTTGTATTGTGTGAGTATTGCGTGGATTATTAATAAACTTTATTTGTTTTTAATATTTATAGATTATAAAATGTTGCATTTTTTTAAGCAAAATGCTTAATATAGGTTTAAGACTGGTTTATGTTTGATTTATAACCTATTTATTGAGCTATGGGTAAGTAACGTAAGTTAAGTTACTCAGAACCTTTTGTGTATCCTCTGCTTCTTAAATAACATTTACAAATGTCAAGTCAAGGAGTAGCAACTTCCGTTTAAACAGGAACTTAGGTATATTAATCAAAGCTTGGTGTTTCAACCGAGATTTTTAAAAACTTATTTATTCTGTATAAAGTTGTAAAAAAATAATCGGATAGTTGTCAAAACCATTAATCGTTTCTGTTTGATCCTCTTCACTACGCCTTTTATCCCTAAATACCTACTAAAAGAATAAGAATATACGCTTTTTATATTACCCCTCAATAATTAATTTGCAAATCGATTAAAACTAATATTTTTTTATTTTATTTGTTTTAAATATTGGCGCTAAAAACCAAATATTGTCGATAAAAAGCACAATACTCATAAAATGTTATTTATACCTATTTCTAATGTAAATACTCATATAAATATGTTTTATAGCTTTCATATGATACATCACTCTTATTTGTGCGCATTGTATATGTTTATATTTTGAATTTTCTATATTTTGTCTATGTGCATTATACCGGCAGATAATTGTGGTAAAGAATAATTGTAACTCCTTTGTTAGTATACTAAGAGATAATCAACGTAAAAACTTTTGTGTTATTTATTTTGAAAAAAACAAACTATATTTTAAAATTTTATAAGCTATAATATAAAATAGCTCTCCTGAAATTACTATAATGAGACTTACGGTAATTTAACTTAGAGGTACAGAGTTATCATCTACGCCGTTGTAAAGGCGAAGAGTGACAGAGATATAGTCAGTAAAGGAGTTATGACAGTAATAAAATTAAATTGGACCATAAATGCGTTAGAGCTCGCATTTTAAAGTGACTTAAATTGAATCAGATGTAAACTGTAAACCTCAATCTCAACTCATATATTTGTATGATACAGGTTTAACTTTAAGGTAATAGGGCCCTAAGGTTTATACAGCTAATGAAGCGGCACTCTAACCCCATTACATCCATTATTTATCATATAGTTGTATAAGCCCTTTGGCAGGCCTAAGCCCTCCAGGGGCTGTTTCCCCATGGATTAATAAAAGTGTTGAATCTACATATAATTGATACTCAAGACACCCACTAAAATGTATGCGCACTGTGTATATGTATGTGTGGTCATCTACTAAAATGTATGAGTATGCCCTCTTGAGTTGGAAGCCTTTGGGTACAGCACTTCAGAGGGCTCGACAATAGCTAATATTCCAGATAATAATCAGCTTCACATTAACACCTTTACCGAATATTGTAGCTCGAATTTAAATTTCTGTCTCAACTCTAATTGAAAGCTTACTTCATACAGTAAAATTACTTTTGGTAAATAGAGTTCATTCCTTTTCACGTGATTCAACTACTAGGATACATAAGGAAGATAAAGGATATATGTTCTTCATATTTCTTTACAATAGTAGGTTTATACAGTTAAGAAATCACACACAGAAAATATTAAATATTTCTGTCGATATTCTTTGCCAATTTATAATAAATAAACAGGTAAGTGTGTGCTAGTCAGCACACAGCGAGGGTCCGTAGGCAACACTCTTATAAGTTTAAATAGTACCCTATTGATGGTGTTTTTTAAAATGCTAAAAAGCTTACTTTGAACTATCCTGGTCTGATATTCTCAAAACACATAAACAAACTTCTTTTCTACGTATTTTTTTTTTTTTTTTTTGCCACAGAACCGGACTACAACCATATAAATAAATCGAAAAGACCCATAATTATAAAAAAAAACGTATTTTGTCAATAAAAAATAATATAATTTTTTTTCGAAATTTCCAAAAAGTGGTTGGTACCTTTACTTTTGGTCAAAGAATGTTCAGGAATTTTTTCAGATTTTTTGCACTTCACATAAGCGAGATAGATGGGGGGGGGGGGCACGTTTCACACACACTTCAAACTTGCCTACGCTCGCCCTATCAAAGTTATAACCAAAGAATTATATATTTCTGTAATCAGCTCGATGTACCCTTTCATATGACACCCCTCACGGTGTCGAAAAAAAATAAAAAAATTTAACCCTTAAGTTTTTTTACCCTAATTTTTTTTGAATTTTTTTTTTTAAGTCGCTATATTTTTAAAATATGTGGGTAGGTACAAGACACATACATGCCAAATTTCAAAATGATCGGACGAAAGGTGTAGCCGTGAGAGCAGGCGACCGGACGGACGGACAGACACACGCAGGAAAATATAAGGGTCCTTGGTTTTGCCTACGGACCCTAAAAATATTTGACAAGGTTAAAAAAAGCTCTTTAAAAAATCCTTCTTCTAAGTGTTTTTAATTTATTTATCTTCTGTCGAAAAATATATTTTAATAGCAAAGTAAGAACTGAAATGAACATTACAATTACAAATGGTTCCTTATAAGAACAAAACAAATTAATTTTCTATCGTTCTAATCAACCTCTTTATATAATGTTCCGATCTATACTCCAGTGATTTTTAAAGTGTGTATATACGTCACGCATAGCATACTTCTGACAAAAGGAACTAATTTTTAATTCAAAATATTAATAAGAATGATCAATTAATATTATTTTATTGGTGTCTAATGATTAAATTATAATTTTAAATAAGTTAGAAGTTATTCACAAACTAAGGAACTAATCGACACTTAGACATTATATGTGCTAATTTTAGTAGGAAGCGTATTAACAAGATTTTAAACCAAACTATAATAACTTTGATTATATTAACACATATATTAGCAAACAAAACAATACATCAGTATTAACGTTTGTCAGAGCTTATTAGAATTAATAAATTCTACAAAATCTATTTGTTCACTGATTTTGGTCAATAAAGTGTTTTATTCCAGGATTGTATGTTATTTAATGAAAATCTCCCCATACATTTATTTCAGAATAAGGAAGTTTTATGAAATATCAGTCAACTCATACGTACGCAACAAAAATGTTGTATTAGTTTTTAATTCCCTTGAGTATACTAATAAGATGTTGTTGTCAGTATAACTGTGAGAGGAAACCTTCCGAGGCAAAATCAAAAATAGGCTTTAAATTTGGATGGCTTTCAATCACAATTAAGGCCATTTTTAAAAATCCAATATTACCGTCAATCTGTCTTGACAAAAGGCTGCCTGCGGAAAAAATTCGAGGCTGATTCTTTTGTTTTTGCAATGCTTAACTCCAACTTTTCGGGAACATCCGGATGGCGGAAGTACGGGATACGGGGTACAAAACTCAAAAAAGTATATACCCTTCATGATGCATGTCGTTGGAAAGCTCTTTAAGAGTACAGTAATTTTTGTTATATACACTTTTGTCATATTTTCATTTAAGAGGGGGTAAAATGGAAAAGCAGGAAAAAAAAAATGCTGTTCGTGCTTATTTGCAATTAAGCATTATTAGAGATTAATGGATGCTACATACAATTTTTACCATGAGTCACATGGCCTTCAATAAAGCTGCAGTACGATAATACTTGTGCAGGGAGGGTTAATTCATAGTAATAATAACTGATTCATATGAAAGCTACTGTAATTCATAAAACTTGACGATTTTTCATGTACAGGTGACGCCAAAGGACTGTAATGATTAGGGAATAATGGATTTTGCATATACTTACCAATTCAAATTTTTAAGTTTTTGATAGTATTCTTACTACGGGAAGATTAAATTTTACTTTAAATCAAATTATAATTATCAATAACTACGGGAGACATACAGAGAAAAATAGACCCCCGCACCGGGAACTGAACCACGGGCCCTCCTATTAATCCGTTACAGGTGCTCTTACCAATCTTTTTTTTTCTCTGTATGTGTAGTTATTGATACATAATTATAATTTTACTTAAAGTACTATTTACCATGAGTCATGACTTACAATAAACTGCAGTACGCTCAAACATAGGAGGAGATCTATGTTTTACAGATCACATACAATACGTTACCTGGAATACACAGGCAGTCCCGTCTAACCAGATATGATTTATGTTTCATAACCAGATAACCTTTTTCCGCAATATAGACTACGACTCCATGTTTCATGTGCAAATTCATAATACAAGAATCATGGAATCAGCAATCTATGAAACATAGCAGCTTAACCCGAGTGACCATCTTTTACCAATGAACCATGATTCATATGATTTTGCACTAGTTTAAAAAACGGGAAAAAAGAGTTTTCCCCCGTACTTCCACCGTCCGGATGTTCCTGAAAAGTCGGAGTTAAGCTCTCTCATGTGTCCCAAGCGATTCATGACAAAAAAAATCAGCCTCGAATTTTTTCCGCACAAATTTACAGATTTACTGTACATAGCAAAAACAAACATGTTTAAAAACAGTGCCAATGCTACAGTTAAAAAAATAAAAAATAAATAAATAAAATAAAATAAAATAAATATATATATATATATATATATATATATATATATATATATATATATATATATATATATATATATATATATATATATATATATATAAATATTAACGTAAGTAGGGACATCTAAAATTACCTAAATTATAGCCGTTTCGGCATTCTATATTTCAACAAACACCGGCTTTGTCTTTGTATATGCGTCGTTCTTTATAAAACATTCAGAACTAAAATGTCTGAGTAAGCCCTCTTGATTGAACGCATTTACCCAAATCAAACAGCACATCAAAGTACTCGACTATAGCTAATATTCCACTGAATATTCAGCTTCACATTAACACCTTAACCGAGTTTTTGTAGCATTTTGAATATTAGCTTTTGAATTAATATAAAGGCTGCACATTTCTACTATTTTGAGATGATCTTCATCAAGGACTTTGTAAGTTGTTGAAACCGATAAGAATTATAATTAATATATTTGAATTATTAACTGAACTTAAGAAATAATAAAGTTAACTACACGCGAACAGAATACTTTTTCCAAGACAATATCGCACAAAAATACAGGAGAATGAGGGCTGTTATTAAATACAATACAGATACATAAATATATATTTTGTAGTCAGTCTGAGTTATTTTAAAGTGGATTTCTTATTTCTTGGACATAAATTCAATCATTTTCTTAACATAATAATCAATAATCAGCTTGAGAAAGAACATATTATTAGTAAATACTCTATTTTAACAACTAATAAATTCTATCTAATTTGAGATAAAATCTAATCTAAGTAAATAACAGTACTTATTATATAGTAATTAATAAATGAAAATTTCTAATGATTATACCTTGGATTAAACGACTCTTAATAACTATAATTTGAGTAGACTCTCAATTCCGAATCATGTTAATTAATTTTTTTTTTTAAATATATATACACAAAAACTGGATCAATTTTGAGCAAAGACCAGAGGAATATTTTTTTAGGGTTGATTTTGACTTTCCATTCGATGGTGGAACTTTCGTGAACAATTTTTAAACTTATCCCTTCTACCAGACTTACACGATTAACCCGATCGAAACTTCTTCACGCAGTATACTAAAAAAATATATGAAGTGAAAGCCCCCGAAAAAAACTATTGATTAAAAAAAAAAAAAAACCTGTCTAAGAAATGCGGAAATGGAATTTCGGATCATTTTTGTTTCCTCTGTAGTAAAAAATAAATTTTTATTCTTTCTCTCTCATGCGCTATTAATGACTAATAATTTTCCAATCTAAAAAAAGAGATTTCCTGGGTTTGCTCCCTATTATAAGACAAGCTACGGCAACAATCTATGAATATTTCATTATATTCAGCATGCGTAGCGAACCGCCATCTTACGGCCTCTTTTATAACTGACCTACTGATTAAAGAGTCATATTTATATTTTTAATTTTATGTAAATGTGTTAATGCACACAGCGGTATTATTATTTTTCACTTTAGTGTGTATTGGATCTACTACTTCTATAAATAGGCCTACTTGATCTTTTAATATTATAGTTGGCCAGCTAAATATTTGTGGTAATTTTTTTTTAAATTGTTATTGATTACCACAACTACAAATATAGGTACATGTAATTAGTGATATTATATTAGGATATTACACGGTGTTTACACGGTGGGAATAATATGAAAAAAATATAATTAAATCTAGTGACTATACTTCCTTGGCAGTGGATCTAGTAAAATCATGGTAGTACAAGATACCTTAATCAATACAAAAATTACAAAAGTTAAGATGAGATAATAATTAGTTATTTTAATATAAAGGACAAATATATATTAAGATAAGATAAGAGATCTCTTCAAACGTCTTGGTGGGTTACCTGGAATAACTGCAAGGAGTTGTACAAGAAGGATTAGGATGGTAGGATATAGATTCATAGAAATTTCTATATTGGGACATTTTTCTAAAGATTTGGAGACAACGGAAATTGGAAGGCTTTATGCTGCCCCACACTTCCAGACCTTAGAGGTCCAAGCTGGCTTTAGAACTACATGATAAATACTAGGCTTGTTGTTAAGACAAATCTTAGACCTACGCGAAATTTACTCCAACTTCAAAAAGTGGTTAGATAGAAGGATCCAAATTGAATATTTCATACTTTGCAGAGTCGTTTTTAAGGGCGTAATCATTATTATTATATAGGAATTTTGAAAATTATTTCACTTCATTTTCAGAACTGTATAGGGACATTATCTCTAGGGAGATTTTTTTTCTCTTCCTTAAGTTCTCTTAGTAAGTCTGCAGTAAAGGCTTAATTATTTAAACAGTGAGTATTAATGGTTCGAATAGATGATAGTTTAATTCGAAATGTTAGTCACACTTAATTTATACACTCATTGAAGGTTGCTTAATAATTTGACACCTGTCTTGTTGCTCTACGTTAAGCAGAACTGAAGTTATAAGGGAACAATAAGAAACAAACAAACAAAGGAAGATAAAAGTAAAAAGCATATCTCCTTTTTTTGAAGTGGTATACATAAAAATAGATTTTTAATAACTTCAAAAAATTCAAGTCAATTTAATGAAATCGGCGAACTGTCTAAAAGAATTAATCTAATAATAGATTATTTAATTATTTATTTTTTTAGTTATTGCAAAATATTTAACTATGTACAGCGACAACAACATTAATAACAGTGTTGCGTTTTACATGTTTGTGACACCGACACAACCTAAAGATTTACATAGTTTTACCTATATCGAGTTGCAATTATATGGAATTGATTAAAGAAGATTCTTACGTAGGTAATTCTATAAATAAATAATATAGCGCAATATTTTTTTGTCTGAAGTTTTACCTTACGAAATATTGCTAGTACAAATGATAAACGAAACCTCAATCTCAATATATAAATTGTAATAATATATAGTAATCAAGTAAACGCATTTCCATTCCCTTTTAAGAAATCTTACAAATGAATCAATATTAATATCATAAAAAGGATTTAATATTTTTTGTAACAAATCCTGATTTTAAATCCTGGATAATAAATTACTTAAGTTGGTTTAACTCATTTTTATATGTGCAAATAATTCCGAAAATATCCAGAATAAGCGTTTCACTTCTCCAAAAATGTTTAATTGGTAGTTAGTTTTTTTACGAATATGTTAAGATATCTTTAAGATAATATATAGTTAAAATATAAAAAAATAAATTTCTTTTTTTCCTTCTGTCTCTAGAGGCGGACTCGGGGGTGGGTTGAGCAGGTGGTGGACTTGGTATCCCCCTGGTGGGGGCATGGAAAGAGTGCCTACTGGAGAAGATAGCCACTCGTACGTCAGACTATCCGCGATGAACACCGTCCTCGTTCTTTTTGTTTCGGTCACGGTATGTTGGCACCTGGTTCTGTGCACGACAGACCAGGATAGTTCGGCATCTTATAAACCTGAGCATGTCGGTGCACGTTCCGAGGAAAGCTTCATGCAAAGAAAAGACGTCACGGCTCTTTTATCGGCAACCAGGGATTTTATCAGTGTTATGAAAAGAATAAACGTTGACCGAGGAACTAATTCAATCACCGAAGGTAAGTTCAGGCCAAGTTATAAAAATGTTTTATTTAGATTTATTAAAATTATCCAATCGTCCGATACGCGATAAAATTATCTGACTCAACCGGATAAATATAATGACAAAAGATTAATTTTATTCAGTAAAATATAAATTTGGAAACAGGATAACATACCAAGTAAAATATTTTAAATATATTACTAATAAAATATTACAAACAAAACGGAGTTCAGTTGACACCAAACTTATAAAATATTATTCCAGCATTTCTTCAATTGAAGTTCCTTTATGATAATGAATAAATTTCAAAGAGCAAAATTGATCATTTTCAAAAACCAAATATGATTTAATAGAACAAGTTTAGATCACTTTATCATCAGTATCAACAACTAGTTGACCATCTAGCAGTAAACTAATATGATTATTCTTATTATAAATCAGATACTATATAAGTTTTAAAAAATCAAAGTTGTCAAAAGTTCAAATGGTCAAATAGTTCATTACATGAGAGTCATTTATCATATACCTGAATCTTTCTAAGGTACCACTTAAAACCATTCGATATAGTATCACTTAGTGAGCAGTACTATAAATCTAATTAATGAATTCAATTTTTAAGAACGATATATGTAATTAAAGTTCAATTATATATACAACGTTTTATCGATATGGTAAATAACTGTCTTTCCTCGAATCAAGTAAAATAAATGCATGAAAGTAGAAGTCAAAGTTCGAACAAGCTGAAGAAGCTTATAGGTAGGACAAAAATTTATATTTTTAAACATAATATTTTTTCCAATTTATCAATTAATGTAATGAGCTCTCTAGATTCCCCTTCCTCTATGAAATATTCGATGTGTACCTACAAGAATTTCTAGAAAATCCTACCCCCCCCCCCCCCCCCAACACTTACCTTAAGTTGATTCAGAAAGTGTGTGGAAACTCTAGTATTAGACTTATTGTAGGTAGAAAATTGTTGAATTACTAGTGAGAACAGTTCAAACCGTAATACACTGGTAAACTATTGTTGATTACAGTTAAAGATTGTTTGTTTTAATTCATCTTAACGGAATATGGCGTGTTATTAGTTCTTTTTTTTTAATAATGATTGAGCTTGATGAATGGTTTGGATGAGGAACCAAGCGAGTATTGTGATCTCTAAATTACTTGACTTCGTGATCAGAGCAATTGCTCAGTGAAAATTAAAACAATACTATCATTATCAAACATTGTTCGTGTATTTATTGCTATTGTCTTGGATTTTAGTTAAAAGATTTCACGCAAAATGAAATCCGATACTAACAATCGTTTCTTAAAACGGATTTTAATTTTTGTTTGTTCTTAAAAAAAAATCCGAGAAGGACTTTTCTTCAAGATTTTCCCTGATCATTTCAGAGGTGTTGTTTCTCCTTAAAAACTAAAAACGAAAAACTGACCAGTTTACTGTCAAAAAAACAAATTAGCTAATGCCGATGGTACAATCTCACCGAGACAAGGGGGGGGGGGGGAGTGTTAGTTGCTGCACTCGCTTGTCCTTGCCTCGATCCCGCTCGGATCCAAGTCGATTTTTCGGAAGGAGTCAATAAAACGCGAGGCTAGAGAGAAATACCTGAATCATCCACAGAAGTGAGCCATTCAACCCAGACAAGACTAGAGTGTCAGTCACTAACTACACAGATGGTGACTTCTCGCCCCGTCAAAGGTATGCCCAAGAGTATACGCCAGCATAATATTTAACAACGTTGGTGGAGTCGATAGCTACTTTCCTGGTTGATTTTACTATGAGAATGATTTTATTTATTAATTCGATGAAAAGATACATTTGATTTTAAAAAATGAGACCATAATTTATGCATCGTGTAAGTTTTCCGTTGTGCTCATTCGAGCCCACTTAGTAACCGGTTTTCCTTTATCAAATCGAAAGTTGCTCTCGATTCGCTTTTCATTTAAAATTAAACTACACATTAAAATATATCTTTTACGAGTCTGGGTGTTTAGACCTGTCTAGAAATCCCTAATCCTGAAGAAGAACGGGTTTTTACAAGTCCCGTCTCAATAACTCCTTATGATAATGACCCTATTTAATTTATTTTTTTATTCAATGCTACACACAACCGAAATGATACTAACTTTTTCTTCAAGAGTAAAAAATGATTTCGTATTTTAAATTAGGAGTTAATTAAGTAATAAAATGACGCACTCGTATAATGTAGAACAAACTTAGTATAATCATGACATTTCTCCTGTGTAAACATGATATCCCCCCATGCATTATCCCATGAGTGTCGGATTTCAAAAATTCTTTTATTGGACATGTTTATTAAATAAGCAACTTGTTTCTAAATTTGAAGGTTTAAGTGTCGATATTAAAAAGTGAATATATATTTAGTATATATAAAAAAAAAAAAAAAAAAAACGCTTAACGTTGATAATAATGTACTTACTATTTAAATTTTATTTAATTAGGTTAGGAAGGGGGGGCACAGGGGTCATCCCCCCCCCCCCCCGAGATTTTTTTCTATTACAAGATTTTTGTATAGTCACTCGACAGTTTAGTAGTTTTTTGTTTACCGTCCATTATTTTCATACTATTTTAATAATATGTATTTCTATCTCGACAATATTTACCGCCACTTTCCAAAGAAAAGAATTACAAGTAACATCAGAATCAGAGCCAATACCGAGCCAATACAGCTGACTAAAAGGAAAATAGGAAAATAGGAAAATCTGAAGTCCCGGACAAACCTATTGATTTAATCAATTTCTGTGATGAAGACTTGTTCCTAATTATCAAGTCATTGCTGAAATTCTCGTTACTCGACTCGACCAGTAAGCAACACCTCTGACTGACACGAAGACACATCTTCGTGCCAGGATGAGTGAAGATCGGCTCCCTGGGTTGTGTTTACTACATGTCCGCACCAAAATTAGGTCATTGATATTTAAAAAGTTAATGACAGATTCGCCAAGGGAAAACAAAAGCGGCTTGAAATTTTTATAAAATATTGCAATATAATGTTTTTAAAAACAATTTTCTTTCATCTAAATTGAGTAATTGTTTCCTGGAAGTAAAATTTTTAATAATAATTAAACTTTTCTGGTGTTTTAAATTTATATTACTAATCATGGTTAGAACTGGCACTAGGCCTTGGGTAACCTTGGTTACAATATACTTTTCACTTTGTTTTAATTTTATAACAAGAACAAGTCAGCTACAGCTAATAAAGGCAGTACTTAATCAAGTGTAAAGGTTTTGAAAATGTTTAACTGATGTTTTCAAAGTAATTCACTATTAAATATATAGCATAAACATTTGGAGTAAAAATGATGTAAAAAATATCTCAAAAAAAATAGTCCAGGAAAATAAGGAATAATAGGGGAAATAATTTATAAAGTTTTGAATCTTTGTGAAAAAACTCTTAAGGGGTGTAGTAGTAAGAAACAGTAAAGTTCTCCCCTCTTGAGGGGGCGCGTCCCCCCTCCCCCCTCCTTAAAGTCCAAAATTTACTTATTTTTCACTTTTTTCTGGTTCCCTTTCTGTTTGTCTGTTGATCAATTTTTTGTCTGTCTGTTATGAATTAAAGTATCAATTTATCAAAATGTAAAGAGCGCAGACAGTTAAAATTAATTTGGGGATATTTGCGGACTACTTTCGACAAACCAAATTTAATAATAATCAGTTGAGTACTTTTGAAGATACAGGTCTAAATAAATGTATGTTTGTGCGCATTTGGAGGATTATATAATGGGCGCAGAAGGTTGAAACTTATATGGGATCAACAATGGGCTAAGTATAACCTACCATCCAAATTTCATCAAAATCGGAAGTGTTGTTTTTTAGATATCTTGGTTCGCAAAAATACGTTTTATCTCTATCCAACTATAATATCTCGAAAACGGTATGTCTCACTTCAAACATGCACAGGACCTTTTTTGTGCAGAATTATGTAAGGAATAATTTTGGTAATAACACTTCTCTTCAAAAAATAAACCGTTTTGCGTAAAAATTGAAAAATCAGTAAATTTTGGACTTTAAGGAGGGGGGAGGGGGGGGGACGCGCCCCCTCAAGAGGAGGGTACTTTACTGTTTCTTACTACTACACCCCTTAAAAGTGTTTTCACAAAGTTTCAAAACTTTATAAATTATTTCCTCCATTAACTGTTTTTTACTTTCTCATATAAAGAGAAAGTATTGTGATGGCGCGAAAATTCGATTTTGAGATTTTGATGGATTTACTCGTTTTGAGGTCCCCTGAGTCCAAAAAAGTGGTTTTTAAAAAATGTCTGTCTGTCGTCTGTGTAGACGCCTGGAGCCTAAACTACTGGGCCGATTTTGAAGAAATTTGGCATACATGTTCAGAAAAATCATATCCCGAGGCGAAATCGAGAAATGAATTTTAGCTCCAAATTTAGGGGCGCTACCCCCCAAAAACTCTATTATTTCTCGAAAACGGTTCCGACGATTTTGATTAAAAAATTCCAAGATATAGTCCATTTAAATACGAATCCAACGATATAAGCCGTTTTCCCGGGAAAAATCTAGTTCCTGAGAAAAAAGCTTAAAACGCGGACCGAGAGAGCCCGGGAGAAGTTATTTTTATGATAAATTTTAATGAAATGCTCAATAATAATTAAATTTACATACGAAATCTAATAAATGGAAAACACTGGGCTAAATAATTATGAACTCGTATATGAGAAAGTTTGTCTGAGTTGTCTCGGACCGATTTTTTTTTACTAATTTGCCTGGACTAAAAGCTTAAAAAACGTTTTCAGGAACCAAATTTTAAAAATTTTCGCCGCAGCCCAACAAATCATTTCGAGGTGAGTCATCGTCGTCGGGACACTACTTGATTATATACATGATTATCCAAGAAAAACGTCGGCCAATTAGTGTGGCAGTAGCTCCTAATGTCTTATCACAATCACAGGACGAATGGGCTTATGAGTATTATAAATCATAATAAGATAGTTTTCAAAATATGTGTTTACCAAAAATTAGGTTAATGCGCGCAGGGACGTACTATGCGCAACAGGTTGAAATGAGGGACCATCTAAGGGCTTACTTCCACATACTTTCCAAACTTCATAAAAATAAAACAAGTTATTTTCACTTTTAAACAAACCAAGTGCACATATTTATTTCGCTTTCAACTTGCAAAGAGCATAATTCATTTCCATTATAATATATATTCTATACGAACAAAGGAAGAAATTTCTTTAGTGCTGCAGCAGTATGGTATATGTAAAAACTAAATTACCTATAAAATCTGTTCTAGGTTTTTATTTTTTATGAAGGTAGTGAAATTGCTTTAAGTAAATCCTTGTTAGTACAGTTTAATAGTCTCGGAAATTAATGCATATATACACATATATATATATATATATATATATGTTTTGTTTGTTTTCTGTATATATATATATATATATATATATATATATATATATATATATATATATATATATATATATATATATATATATATATATATTTATATTGAAGAATTAAAAAAATCTATTAAAGGATGTAATATTGAACAATCAATGAATCGAAAACTTATCCTTAAGAATGAAATTACATTTACCTTTAAGGAATGTTTACTCGGTGAGATTAAAAGAAAATTGTATAATTGACCCGTGAGAATCATTGGTTATAACAGGTTTTGAACGATCAACTTTTTTATTAACCATGCATTTATTAAAGCCCGTTATGAAGATGAATGACTCAGTTATCACTTACAAATTATGAAAGTAAAAAATTAATAGCTTTATCTTAAAGTGAGGTTTATTAGTTTCATCTAGATAAAGTAATTATATTTCAAGGATAATAAGTAGTTTATTATATGAATTAATTTATCATAGAAAAAAGCATGTATTAATATTACATAATGGGTACAATCTCTCTTTAAAATCTCAGAGGCAATTGGATTAATTAGGAGGAAAGAAATAACAAATTTTCGTACTTTTTATTAAGATTATGCGAATACAATATATAATTCACAAAAGCAGATCCTTTCTACAGACGATTAATTACATGCACAAACCTTAAATAGATACCATGAGACTAAAAACTGGTAAGATTTATGAGATAAATTTATTTTTTCTCTCTATAAGACAATCTAATGCACATATGCACTATGCACTTAACAGTTTTCTCAATAGTGAATAAGATCAAGGAATTTCGTTATATATAATATGTTGGCTTTATTTAAAAGCATGATGCCTTTCATCATTAGTGCGGAGGTATAACTTTTCAAATCCCTTTTCCTCTGAGTTAGGATTAGTATTTGCTGAAAAAGATATCTTATAGCTACTTCGGTAAATAAGCTAATGCACTAATCCAGGGCTGCCAAACATACGGTGAGACAAATTTTGAAAAAAAAAAAAAAAAAAAAAAAAAAAAAGAGACCAAAATCGCGATCTGATAAGTAAGAATGTTTAAGCTAAAATATTGGTGTCATAAGGCTTTTGATGAAATTAAGTTAGACAACCTAGCTAGTTCTCATTTGTATTTGCTTGAATGTATATTCAAGCAAATACAAATGAGAACAAGCTCGTTAGCTTACATTAAACATGAGTTTAGATTTAAGGTAGAAACAAATTCTGCCTTAATACAAAGATTTGTTAGTCCATAAAACAAGGAGGGTTAACTGTCTTGATATAAAGGGTGTCCCAAAATGAACGCAAGATAAGAATTTGCCGCCATTTTTGCAGTAAATTGTTGGCAACCCTGAAAAAAACAAAACAATACGACAGCTGAGTGTTTAGGGTTAGTAAAAATGGAGCGTTGCACGATATAGCAACGTGTTATTATTATTGATCGTGATTTAACACGATAAATTTAATTTAACTTATTTAAGGTATTTATTTAATTTAACCCCTAGATCGTGTGATTTAACAACATTAGATTTCTTTTTATGGGGTGATTTGAAGTCAAAGATCCCACAACAATCCCACAACTAACCAGTGTATTACGGGAGGAAATTAAACGCTGCATCAACGAAATTCAGCCACATTTATGCAAAATGGTCATGGAAAATTTCGACAAAAGAGTGCGTATGTGCCAACAAAGCCGTGGAGGCCATTTGCTCGATGTGTATTCCATAAATAATCCTATCATAATATGTACTTTATGATTCAATAAAAAAATAACAATCTAAAGACTAAAAACTGTTTTCTATTTAATTCAAATATTGCGTTAATTTTGGGACACCCTTTAGAAGGCGAGCTTGGTAACTCATAACGTAAAACATATTTTAAGCAAATGCCATTACATAATGGGTACAATCTCTCTTTAAAATCTCAGAGGCAGGAATAATCTCAGGAAAGAAATAACATATTTTTGAACTTTTTATTAAGATTATGCGAAAACAATATGTCCTCTCTGACCCAATATGTCCGGTCTTCTCTGTCGCCACCAGTCCTACTTTATAGGCGCAAAACTGGCTTAACGAAATCGGTTTATTTGATATAGGAGGTGAGCTGTCTTGTTATAGAAGGTGAGCTAGGTAACTCTTAACGTAAAACATATTATCTAAGATTTTTAGATTTAAATAATAAATACAGAAAAAAATAAACTTGCTGTATGTAAGTTCGTATCTCTCTCTCTTTATAAAGATGGCATTAATTCTTGAGTTGTATTTTTTGCCGAATTAATTATTTCTGGAGGAGTATTATTCTCCACTTTTTCGTCAAAGTCACTTGATTCACTCATTATTTTTCACTAAAATCTCGATATAAACAGTTACTTTAATAAAAGAACAGCAAATTAGTTTTGTTAAATGTAAACAAACTCGCTAATCGTGCGTAAAGCTGAAGAATTCCTCTTAGCGCGGTAAAGAAGAGGAATTCTTCAGAACTATGAGACGCGCATGCGCAATGAATACAAGTACGTAAATAATCACTTTCGACGCATCTAAACAGAGATACAATGTTTATATTTCGTAACAATCATAGATAAAACATATTTTAAGCAGATGCCTGTCTAGATAGAGGAGGTGAGCTAGAGAACTCTTAACGTAAAACATTATTCAAAGCAGATGCCTGTCTTGATCTTGATATAGGAGGCGAGCTAGGTAACTCATAAGTAGAAACATATTTAAGTTGCTATCTGCCTTGATGTAAAGAAGCGATAATATTTATGAGTTAAACAATTTCTATACTTTCTAATAAGAAATGTAACAAAACAATAAACGATTTATTCAAGCAAATCGTCTTAGTATACACAATTCAGGCCTAGAAAAACTAGCTAGTTTCTCATTCAGTGTTCCACTGATCTGTATATCACAATGACTGCAAGAGATCGAAGAATGTAGCATTAAAAAAATGATTTTATGGTTGTATTCCGGATATTAATTAACAATCAAACAATGAGCGGGTATGTTTTTACTGAATTTTTTGATTTGCAGGGTGAAATCTTTTCTGATAAAAAAAATTGGTTATTGACTCGTAAAAAAAAACAAAATAAAAAACAAATATAGTGAGATAAATTATAACATATTAAGCACTATGAAAAATTATATTAGCATTAAAAACAAACGACCATAAATTAATTATAGATTCTAATCCAAGAAGGGATAACTATGCAATATATTATACAATATATTTTTTCATGTAAAAAACTTTAATATTTATAAATATAGTCAGCTATAATAATTAATGCGAATAAATGTTTAATTGCTTAGAAAGTAATAGAAAATTCACTTTTTATTTTTTTATTTTTTTAAAAAAAATGAATGTACATAACTAATTGATTAAGAGAAAATAGAAATATTATTTTATATTAGTATCCAAGACCGATTATATCCAAGCTTAAATTACAATCTAGAAGGCAGTAGAAAATGTTTAATTTGCAATAAAAAAAATGTTAAAATGAGGAAGAGTCATTCAATCACTCCATTTTTCTATGTACGCAGTTCAACCATCTAAGGTATCATTGGATTCCCAATCTATCAACTATACAGCAAATCTCCATATAACTCTGAAAATGTTAGCTAAGTTTTCCACTACACTACACAATAGCAGCCTTAAATGTTAAACGAATAATTTATAATAAGGATAATAAATACTATAAGTAAAAAATAATAAAAATAAATTTTAATAATAATATATTAACATATGTATGTACGTGTAAGAGAGTGTATGCATGTATATGATATAAATCATATTGAACCTCAATATAATTATTTGTTGAATTATTATTATTAAGAATTTTGTTAGTTTTGTTGATTATTGTCAGTAATTCATTTTTAACTTTCTCATATAAAGTATTGTGATGGCGCGAAAATCCGATTTTGAGATTTTGATGGATTTACACGTTTTGAGGTCCCCTGGGTCCAAAAAAGTGGTTATAAAAAATGTCTGTCGTCTGTGCAGACGCCTGAAGCCTAAACTACTGGGCCGATTTTGACGAAATTTGGCATACATGTTCAGAAAAATCATACTAAAAGTAATATTATAAAATCAAAAAAAGTAATATTATAAAATGTATAAAAATTAAAATTATGATTCAAACTTAAGACGTTATCTTATAAGAACATACATACACAAATACACTCATGCTAAAAACCATTCAGGAGGTCTTAAAAACACCCAAAACGGATAATTCAGTTGAAATCTCGAAAATAAAATGTTGGGTGAAAACATAACTCTTCTTACCATAGGTGAGGAAAAGTTAAAAAGACCTCTAATTTCATTTTGAATTTAAAATAATGAGACGAAGATCATTTTTAATTTAGTGCCCATGTTTGTTTGTTCAATTGAATGGAGGAGTTGTGTTAATTGAAATTATCATTTTTACATATAATTTTACCAAAACATTCTTTAATACGCATTCAATTATTTTATTTACTTTAAAGTTGAGAAACTTATTCAACTTAAGTTAACTTGCTAGCTCAGGTAAAAAATTAAGTTTGTTGTTTCGACCCGGCTTTAATGCTTAAAAAAAAAAAAAATAAAATAAAATAGTATACCTACCATTAAACCTAATCTGATTATAGTCAAAAATTAAAGCACAAGTAAACAAAAATTAACAATATTATTTTTAAATTACTATACCCTTAAGCGCCTGCCTGGCAATCAAGTCTGTCATCTCTCGAGTATCGAATGCTCATTTGCACTCTAAAATTAGAGATGGATGTGAAAGTTCTTTTTTTGTACATATTTATATGTACCTACTTATTTAATATCGGAATTAAATTAATTCGTATACTTCACAAAAAAAAAAATGCTAACTATTACAGAAGTAAGTAAAATGTCTTCGACGATATCAGTAATAACAGCCGAAAAGTATTTTGATCCGGAACCACGGATAATTAAACTGTAAAATTGAAAATAATGGGAATTCATGTGTAAAGGAGTAATTTACTTCAATTTTTTTCCTCTATAGATCTTTATCAAGGCAATTTTCTTTTTTTTATGATTGATTCGTTTGCTTTAAGATATAATGACGACTCGAAATTAAATCTTACCCGCATTTTAGTAGCGGAGAAAATATGTAAGGATTCAGATGAAAGTGAAAAGATAATTTCAAAGTTTATTTAATGTAAGTGATATAATAATAGATGTAGTACAGATATTACTATAATATTTATTTCCTTATTCATAAAATATTTCATTTACGTCATGATCAACACATCTTTCTTCAACCAGATACGTCAGTGTTTGGAGCCGAAGTTTCAACCATTGGACTACGCCGATCCCCACATGGAAGGAAAGAGCAAGGAAGAAAGCTCGTTACTGAACACGACTGTCTCCTAAAATATCCTGCTCTCCGTATAAAGGGTGCACTATGTGACTATGTGTTATGCTCCAAATTCGAAAGATGCTGACAGTATCTTGAACACCACATGACTTAAAGCAGAAATTAAATTACTGGCAGAAGAAATTTTTATTCGGCTATTTGGAGAATAACCTCCAAATAGCCGTAGAATGTAGAATAAACACCAAGAACTCATCCTTCCAATATAAAAGACTGTATTAGTAAAAAAAAATTAAGGTGTTGTAGTGAATAATGTAAAAAGATCTTAAAACGTAATTTAGTGATAGCAAGCATATGATAAACCCGTATCAAAGGCGGCAAACCAGCTTCTGAAGACATACGATTGTAACAGCTCATATGATTCACGGGTGTGAATCATACGACCTTAAAGTATTAAGCGTTAAGTTTAGATTTATCACAAGGAGGAAAGTTACGAATAGCGTTAAATAGTAAATAGTAGTTTTAAGCTTCTCACAGGCACTTATATTCAAGCAAAAGCCACCTCATTTAGGGAGTTTGAAAATAATCTGAAATGCCTTTCAGTTATTTTCTTCAATAATTTCTCACTAATGCTGATCAATGCCACAGTATTCCCATTATTTCTTCTTTCTTCTATCCTGTCTCTCAATATTCTTTATCTACGATTGATACGAAATGTTAACATTGTATCTCTGTTTAGATGCGTAGAAAGTGATTCTTTACGGACTTTCTTATTCATTACGCATGCGCGTCTCATAGTTCTGAAGAATTCCTCTTCTTTACCACACTAGGGCGGTAAAGAAGAGGAATTCTTCAGCTTTACGCACGATTAGCGAGTTTGTTTACATTTAATAAAACTAATTTGCTGTTCTTTTATTAAAGTACCTTTTTATATCGAGTTTTTAGTGAAAAACAATGAGTGAATCAAGTGACTTTGACGAAAATGTGGAGAATAATAATCCTCCAGAAATAATTAATTCGACAAAAAATACAACTCAAGAATTAATGCCATCTTTGTCAAGAGAGGTATACGAACTTACATAGAGCAAGTTTATTTTTTTCTGTATTTATTATTTAAATCTAACAATCGTAGATAAAGTACGGTACGCAACTCGTGAGAAAACTGCATTTTGCATTGCTCGTGTGGTTTTAATACCCTCGCTGTCGCTCGGGTGCAAACTCCACACTCTCATGCAAAATGCTACTTTCCACGCGTAATGTACTATTTTCTTCTCCTCTCTGTAGGGTAGGAACATAATAATATGTCACTACCGTAGCCCATTTCTTTTCTTCTCTTTTTTCTTCATCCTGCATAAATCTACTAACTATTGTCACTGCTTTACAATACTCAGTATTCATGTAAATAATACTCGAAATGTCCAGATGATGTTTGCTTATAAACCTAATGTATACGTTTTGATATAGCTTAGTTATTATTACAATTATACAACTTGCAGATAAGAGAGAATTGTTCTTTTATATAAACTAATAGGTGCTAATTAAGATTAAGAGAATCTATGACAATTAATTACAGCTTTTCCATTGCACCTAGTAATTTATACCTACATTTGATTCGATGTTTTCTATAACTCCACTTCTACTTTGAGCTGAACACTACATGCATAAGACACTTGAGTTAAACCTTAGCAAGGACGCATGTCTTGCATGACTCGCTCTAATGACAGTAAAGTCACACTCGGTGTATCTTAATAATTGCTTCATATCCAAAAATCTCCGTACGCTAAGAGACAGAAAAAGTAATAGTGGCGGTAAAAGTGAAGTTAGTATAGCTTTGTTTAGTTTGCTTTCAATTGATACGCATGTCTAACAATCTAGTTCACTGTCACACCAGTACTATTTTATTATTCTTACTTTTAACTTTTTTAAAAAATCGAATTTTGTTTGAATCTACAAATAAGTTTTAAGAAAGCGCGGAAACAAACCTTTGATTTTTTACACGCAATATTATTAAATACTTTTTTTTACTTTCTTATGAATAAAACGTATATACATTATTATACATGTTCTACCTGCATTTCCCGTGCTTCGCTACAGTGTGTTGTTTTTTGCCATTTATTAATTTGAAGGGTTTATAACTAGGCTTCTAAATACCAAGTAACAAAAAAAAAAATTTGAATCGCGGATTAAGAATGCATTGGATGGGCAGAAAGAGGAAATGACGCGATCGGAGAGTGGACCCGAAGCAACTATATAAAAGAATGCGTAGAGGAGTCGTAAAAAAAGGAACGAAGATTGGTATAGCTATGAATGAAGATTTGTTGTGGAATATAAAATCAGTGCTGGAAGTAGATGACTACACCGAGAAACAGGTGGAAATGCTGAGAGGTTTAGACAATTACGGAAGAATGCTAACAAGGTGTGGAGAACAAAGAAAAGGAAATTATGGAAAAATAAACTAAAGAAATAAAGTAGTTACACCAACAGAAGGAAGAAAGGAAGTATTACAAGGCTATAGCAAAAAGTTAGTATGTAGATGAAACAAGTTTCTTTATTTAGACAATTTATTAAAATTTTATAACATATGAATAATTATTTTTTTACGTCAATTTTTAATTACTTTATTGCGGGATAGGTGAAAAAAGGGCCGTTTTTTCGGCACATTTTGGCAATGCCCAACTTTAAAAACTCAATGCTTTAAAAGTTCTCAACCAAATCAAACCAAATTCACAGGACTTGTAGAACTCATATAAATGACGAGGCCTACGAAGTTCCAAGTCGGAAAGTTAATTAGTTTTCTGTTAATTAACGAATTTAATGGGACCTGATATCTTTTGAACTGCTATAGATACAATCACGAAACCTTCACAGAAAAATCAAGAAAAAATTACCTTTCAAAGATACGAACTTACTTTTGCTCCCGCGGTGCTACAAAAAGTTGTAGAATTTTTTATAATCCTGTCCTAGCTTTACTGCCACACCATACAGGATGCTGTCCTTTAAGTCAGAGGTTAAAGCTAGGACAGGATTATAGAGGAAGAATCTCTGACCAGGTATAACAACCTCGCCATTTCTTCCCTCATAATTATCCCTGTTATACATATTCAACTACGAATTAATGATCAACATTTAAAAAATTCTACAACTTTTTGTAGCACCGCGGGAGCAAAAGTAAGTTCGTATCTTTGAAAGGTAATTTTTTCTTGATTTTTCTGTGAAGGTTTCGTGATTGTATCTATAGCAGTTCAAAAGATATCAGGTCCCATTAAATTCGTTAATTAACAGAAAACTAATTAACTTTCCGACTTCGAACTTCGTAGGCCTCGTCATTTATATGAGTTCTACAAGTCCTGTGAATTTGGTTTGATTTGGTTGAGAACTTTTAAAGCATTGAGTTTTTAAAGTTGGGCATTGCCAAAATGTGCCGAAAAAACGGCCCTTTTTTCACCTATCCCACAATAAAGTAATTAAAAATTAACGTAAAAAAATAATTATTCATATGCTATAAAATTTTAATAAATTGTCTAAATAAAGAAACTTGTTTCATCTACATACGATTTTCCGTTTAGAAGTTACAAGGGTTTAAACTCGAGGGTCTAGAATTATTTTATAGACAGATGGATGTTGTAGATCAAACTCGATGGATGTTACTGTAAGGCTGAGAAGGTAATAAGCGAACAAAGCCTTGAAACGATGGGTAGAGTATTTCCAAGAGTTGCTGAAGATATTACGAATAGGATAGAACTAGAAGATAATCAGGCTAATTAAATTAACATTATTGTTGCCTACAGTTGACGAAATAGAACAAGTGGTGAGCAGAAGACCTATTATAGTTTTGATTGTTGGACACTGATTCAGGCTGACGAAGAAACGTGGAGCCTAAACTACTGGGCCTATTTCAATGAAATGTGACCAACATGATCAGAAAAATCATATAGCCTGAGGCGAAATTGAGAATTTAATTTTAGTCCCAAATTTAGGGCTGGTACCACCTATAAAAATAATCATTTCTCGAAAAAAGTTCTGACCATTTTGATTAAGTTTAAATTTAATGTAAGTTTTCCCGGGAAAATCTAGATTCCCAGATACTGATAAAATTAAATTAATCTGAATCTCCATTAAAAATTATTCTCTATTTTCCTTTATGGTCAGCTCGTAATATTAATTAATTAATTAATTTAAGCTTTGCCTTATATGAATTATATAATATTATTATAACTTTTGTCTCCGTATAATTCGTCACCCGATTTAAGAAGTTTTAAATTCTTATAACTTATAACACGAACAGAGGCACGAATGAAAATATAGATTTTTGGAACGATTAGAAAATAATTGTAGAGTAGCGGAATGTATCGTACGACGTTTTTAATCAGATTTAGTCAGAGCTGCTTTAAAGGAGTTCTAGCAGTAGGGAAGAGTGTTGTACCTTGGGTCATTTGGCACTTCTTTACTTGGTTCTAAACAATAGTCTGCCCGACAAAAGTCTCAAAGGTTTATGTATTGGTCTCCCCAAGACATTGAGAATCCTGGGGCAGTTTTATATTTAATATTCCTTTATCTTAATAGTTGATTAGACTCAGGGATATGATCACAATTACATACAAAAGTATGATATTCCTTTGTCCCAAGGTACATTGGAATAAACATCCCTTTGTCTTAATAGTAATTTAGACCAAGAAATATATTCTACTCTTTATATTATGTTCCTTTGTCTAAATATCTATTAACACAAAGGGATATAGGGGGGTGCTAAAGTAAAAAAGTACCGGTAATTTTATACAACTATCATGAAAAATCCAGTTTTGACTGCTTATTCCCTGTTTCTAGTCTAACCTAATGTAAATAGTAACTCCCTTCGTTAAAAAAAGTTAAATACATCACAAAAATAAGTTTTCCATTAATTTCCATGAATCCATATCACCTCCAATGTATCTGCACCCCTGTTCTGCATTTTTGTCTGCTTCCTTTAAAACTAAGGCACAATTGTCATTTCATAACAAACACAGATAAAACCATAGTTAATATTTTACTTTCGATGCAAACATATACCTAGGTTTTATAAAAAAAAGTGTGAAGCTTACACGATAACGTTGAGACTTTCACTGGCCTTATTCATTTTTTACTAATTGAGCATGCTGAGATGAGAGCTTGATAGATAACATTACTTTATAGATATTCAATCCGGCATCCGGCCCATGGTGCACCATGGTCTAGATACAAGACTCTCCCCAACTTATATTAATTAGCCCCACCTAAAATGAATCTGTCAACATCCATTTCCAAGGCTGGTATACATATTTAATAAGTTTGTAGTCGTAAGTTATTATTACTTAAGATATAATTTCTTTTGTTTTGAAGATGTTTCCTTTTATTATCGGCTCCAGTTTAATATTCATGATAAACATTATAGGCAAGAAGTTTCGTTTCATGAGAAAAATAATTTCACCTTTTTTATATCTTTGCTTGACCGGATATATTGGAAGGCAGGAAACAAGATTATAACCTGCCTCAATCGAAGACAATTTAGATATCGACTTAGAAAGTGAAGAGCTCTTGATTCGGACCCAGTCCATCAAGTCCTTAATTATGGGCTTTCATGACTACCTCCATGTCCTGCCAAGCATTCTTCCTCGGAGTAGGTAGAAAAAAGTGAATACTTTTTGATTGGCGACCTCGTATTTGCTTCGCTCTATAAAAAGTGAATATATTGAGACGGATTTCGTGCTCATCGTCACGCCCAACTCAGTCAACCCGTTCTTAAAGTAAAACACTCATTATATTCACCGTCCAATTAATGTATACTCGCCGGCAACCAGAGCCTTTGACACAGATGGAGTTCGAGGCGTTATCAATACTAGTTGCCCTGCTGCCATCATACTTCGCTTAGTTCTCTAATAAAATGTTTGTTAAAGAAAAGTGTCGGTAATTTTCTCTTTCGTTTTTAAACACTTTTCCTTTTTTTACAATTAAAAAAAACAAAACATTATTTAGTATAAAATGTATTATTTTGTTAGTATTCTTAGGACGAATCGCATAATCTACAATAGCTCGCGTTAGGTAGGTGCATATTTGCTGGTAGTAGGTACAAGAGAAATATCAAGTGACAGTGTCATTGAAAATACTTTATGAAAAAAAAATACCCTGAATCAAGCGTGTCAAACTCAAAGATTGACTTGGACCAGGGGTATCCAACTCCAGTATTCTAGAGGTGTAAGACCACTAGCGCTGGTCGGGCAGATGGCGGTTAAAATTGTAAACTACTTATGATCTTTTGACATTCCTCGAATTCTAAAATATAAACAAATACTGGTTGTCAGATATTTGTACTATTTTGTAAATAAACTTAAAAAAAACTAGCCTCGGTGGCTGTGTGAGATGCGCGATTCCTCTGAATTCGAAAGTTTCCGGGTTCGAATCTAGTAAACTGACAAATTAATTTATAAATTTATTTCTTTGAATTAAGAAACTCAAAATATTTTGAATGGTGTAAAAGATTTAGTTACAATATTAACCGCCAAATTCCCGTGGAGCGCTAGTAGTCTAACACAGGTAGATAAAGAGGGGAGTTGGAAATCTTTCCGTTTAAGGATTCTATGATCGCTGACATGGACCAAATAAACAAGGTTTAAGTTTATGTAGGTCGCAAAAAAAATCATAATTTTGATGTGTGGGCCACAAAAATAATCGCTAAAGACCGCGTTCGGCCTGCGGGCCCAGTGTTTAACACGCTTGCCCTAAATACCACAATAATTCGCATTTACTATTTTTTCATGCTGATTTTTATTTTATTCGATATATCACACACAAATATATATATATATATATATATATATATATATATATATATATATATATATATATATATATATATATATATATATATTATGCTTTATATTATGCTTTATATTTAGATTATTTATATTTTAAATTAATAAAGTAAACGCTCATCAATGCCTATATTATATTGCAGGTCGAGGGATGCATGGAATGATGAAAATAGCTGTGCCTCTGATAGCCGGATTTAAAGTGGCCGCTCTGGTAGTCTCATCTCTAGTCATACTGAAAGGACTCCTACTAAACTCTTTAGCTTTTAGTAGTTTAGCGTTATCTGTATCAATGGGTATAGCGTTTAAATATCTCTACGATAAAATACAAGGACCTATGGGAGCTCATGCTCATGGTGGTAATAGTTATGATCCTCAGTCGCTCTACAACTCTTACGCTCAGGTTTATAATTAATATTGTATTTACAGAGTACCCTATTGCTTTTATTTCATTCTTCTAAGTAACAAATAGAATCTCTTTGAATGCTCTTTTATATACTATTTATTTATCCATCGAAGCTCTTTGCTGTGGCGTATCCAGGGAGGGCACAGGGAGGTGCCCCCCAGACTTGTATAATTATTTTGGTGATATTTACTGATGTTAGTAAGACACTTTTTTGCACGCTATCTCCTTTTTTGGACTATCTAAAGCTGGGTTCATAACAAGAGATTTAGACGCGCGTGAGATTAATCTGGGTCTCGATGTGTTAAAAGTTGGTCCCATACTATTTTTTCCAAGGATCTTATAGAAGGGGATGGAATGTTAAGAAGGGGCTTAAGGCAAAAAAGTGACCCCATGGAGGTAAGAGAAATTGGAGAAACAAATCATACTGCGCATGCTCCACGACCTTTGAACTGGGACAAATTACCTTCTTTGTTAATTTCAAGGTTTATTTCTGGTTAATTTTGTATCAGGTTATAAATTGATTATTACGTTTTAATTATTAATAATGCAAAACAAGTCACTGTAAACTGCTAAATATAGTCCAAATATCAATCACTAACACTCACAAACAGCACAAAATAAGAAATACAACGCATGGGAGAATATAACGCAAGGGAGAGTACAACGCAATCTGTTGATTGTTGATAACCTGCCGCGCGTTTCTTGGTAACCTATAACCAAAAGGAAGGTAATTTGTCCCATTGGAGCTCATATTTTACGTATCTCCATGGGGTCACTTTTTTGCCGCAACCCTCCATCCCTTTTATATTTTGATCCTTGATTTTTTCGCGTTTCAAACCTGATTGAAACCTTCCAGACAGACTTCTTTCTTTTTTTTAATTTTTTGAGTCATCCATTTACATGTACATTGTACATAATATAAATAAAATATACTTGGTTTTTTTAGTTAAAGCCATCCTTTTAGAAAGTATCTTAAATCTTATAAAGCACTTAAAGACAAACAACAATTCAGGATGCAGGCAAGCTATAATTGATCGTAATCAGAAATAACTAGCCTTATAAGTTAAAAGTAATCTTAGTTGTTCGAATTGACCATTAAATAAATATTTAATTAAAACATATTTCAATATAAATATAAATGTCAATTTTTAATATATTATCCGAGGAATTTAGGTAAAACTCATTTTTTAAATAATAATACGAGAAATTATAATGTAATAATGCGTGGAAAATTAATAGAGAGGGCTTCTGAGTATGCACTCATGAAAACAGCGAAGTACAAGTGCAATAATTTCATGATATTTTTATTCCGCGATTCAATATTTAGAGTTTTAAGCCATATTATTATTATTTTTATAGAGTTGGAGTGGAGGAAGTGATCAAGTATGGCAAGGCAGCAGCGCAGTAGAACTGCAGCCTGGTCTACAGGGCATTCAAGGAGGTCACGAAGCTTATCAACTTACAGGAGGCGCCGATTTACAAGGGCATTTCAGCGAACATATTCAGAAAGTAGCAAATTCTTCTAGGTTACCATTCGGTGAGCAAACGCCTTACCTTGCTGGTAGCAGCTCCGTAGTAACACCTTACCAACCACCTCAATCTCAATATTCGCATGCAGCTGCACAATATCCTCTCTCGCACGGACAAAGAAACCTCTGATTACCATCTTATCAGCATTAATTGAAGTTTGTTACAAATTAATTTATAATCAATAACAGTGAGGAATCAACGTGAGTTCAAAGCAACTACTAGCCTTACGACAAAATTTCCCCTATGAGGTCATCATACTCCAAAAACAAAAAAAATCTGGTGATCTAAAACAATTTAAACAATTATGGGTTCGTTTAAACACGATTACCATATATTTAATAATTGCTATGTAGCAATTCTATGGATTATGGTTTATTGGTCCATAAATTTCAGCCTATAAGCGCGTAATCAGTAGATTGTAAATTTTATTAATTTTTCCCCAAAACTTTGATTGTAAAAATGATATAATACTCACTTCTTAGCAACGCAAACCTAATCACTAAATAGAAACGATTTGTTTACGTTTTATGTAATCATTAATTAATTTTAAACCGGGTTTTGATAAAACAAAATTGTGTAAAGAAAATTGGCGGATTCCTCATTGAACACTAATAGAAATAATAGTTAGAATTAATTTAACTAAAATCATAATTAATAATCTTAAGAATAAGTATACAAATTACAAAATAATAACTGATAATGTATTTATACATTTATATATATATATATATATATATATATATATATATATATATATATATATATATATATATATATATATATATATATATACACATATGTGTGGTTTTTTTTTTAAAAAAATCTTTGTGCTAATGTACATATTATGTTCTTTTCAAATATTTGATTTATTTTATGTTTAAAATATTATAAATTGTCTGCATATAGTTTTGTAATTGATTGATACATTATCATGCGAATTTTCAACAAGATACGTGAGTACTATTTAAATCGAACTTCTAACGTAAAATTAAAACAATATTCTTTTATTTGACTAAAATAAATAATTACTTACAAATTAATAACTAACCTAAGTAATATTTACTAACCCTCGTATACAGTAAAATCTATCGATGTGATCGTTTTTTATTTTGCATAATATAAAATAATTTTGATAAATTGATGGTAGGTATACCTTTGCATTAATTGGACTTTTTTCTTAATACAAGTTACCCATTTTATTCCTTTTACCATGGTGACAGATTGATAGTACTCTGAATAAATTATCCCATTTTATTTCCTGAGCAAAAGACCATGTTGATAAACTGGTTGTACTCCCGTTTAAAATAAGCCATTTAAATTATTTATAATAAAATACCATGTTCCCCCACAGAATAATAGCACATTGATTTAAGAAACAAATACAGTAGGTATATTTAGTATTAAGTGACCTATATATTAATTTAATTTGATATTATAATAGATTGATAGAAACACACTGATACTTTTATGTCTTTTAACGGAAGACCACGATGATAGATAAATATTATTTTGTATAAAGTGACCTCTTTTACTTTTTTTAAATTTAGAACATTAGACCATTATACACAGTAGCGCTTAATTAACCGAGGAGCACAATATTAAGCAATTATAAAGGTGATCACTTCTCAAAGATTTTATTTAATTATATATACCTATATATTGATCAATATTAATATTTATTTAATTACTAACAGTTCCAACTTTTTTCACAAATTTATTTATTATCACAGAAAACTACATATTTAATTTACACGTTTATAACTCTAGATAATTTCACTATTTAACAATTTTAGTTGTAATTTTGAATTACTTAAAATCTGTATTTTTACCACATAATACTCGCATATGAGTTTATCTGATTTTTACTATATAATATTCACTTTTCATTTTTTTTTTTTTTTTATATAATTTATTCGTTATACATGTTAACACTCATTATTTATCGGACAAATTATGATTTCTTCACTTTAAAGACAATCTTATGATTTCCGTGTGATTATTTTCGTTTTCATGAATTAAACACACTATCTTTACTCCTATCATACTTTTCCAGCATTAAAATATCATACACGCTTATCAATGCATGATTTATTCAAAGCACAAAGTCTGCAATTGTAATTAAAAAAAAAAAAAAAAATGTTATTTCATTTTGCATTTTTTCATATTGCTTCGTTTCCGTTCATTGCACTTTGCACAATCAAAACACGCTATTTCTTTTTAAATTTAATGTATTAATTATAAAACTAATTATTTTTCTTTCTCTAATGAATTTTCAGCAGCTCAAAGAAAATCGGTACCAGTAACAGGTGTAAAAACAACACTCATCAAAACCACGATTAAAAGAATAGACGCTTAATGAAACAAATGATTGATAACAATTAAAGCATACGCTCAATTTCTTATAAATGTATAATCTCTTAAAGATTTCAGCATTAATTACTATTATATGATTTTTATGATTTTTGTCGAACTAATATTTATTATTCCATTTTTATATACTTAAAACTAACTGATCAGTTCACCGATCATGTGATAAATAAACTAAGTTTACTTATCACATGATCAATTCATTAAGTTCACTGATTTAAGATATTGCGTATCATTAACGGATCAAATCAATTGAGATCTAATTGGAAACATTGTTTAGTAAAGTATGATATTTAATAGAGAAACTTTACTGACTAAGTTTTATTCAGTGTTCTTAAAATATAGCTAAATTTGTAATAGCAAATTATAGCTAAAATTGAAATAACAAAGCAATCTATTATTTTCCTCAACTATTTGATATTTGATATTTGAATCATCAATTATTTATTTATTTATCTAGAATGCTAATTCGTTTTAAATAATTTATTTAAATAAATTTATGTTAAATATAAAATTAATCGTAATTATAAAAGTAATATTTCAAAAACCAATTAAGTTAAAAGCTATTTTTATTTTATATTAAAGCGCCAGTGAATAAATTAATATATCTACGTTATTTATTTATATATTTTTTAATAAAAAATATATTTAAAAAAATATATATACTTAATCTGATCTATATTAATATTAATGTAATAAGTACAATTTTTAAGTTTCATATAATTAGTTTAAGAAGGCATATTGGCCAATGAAACCTTTGCAGACCTCAAATTTAATAGTAATTGGTTAGACCTTAATATTGAACAATGTGTAATCTATCAATTACAGAACAAATACTTTAAACTGTAATTCATTAGATTTTTTTAAAAATAATTTATGCAAGAGATATATTTTCTGATACTGTTAAATTAGTAGTAAATTAAATTAAATTAGTTAGTAATAAGTACATAATTTAATATTGAAAAATTTACAGATTAATTGTATCTTTGACATTATAACCAACTATAAATTAATTCGTTTTAAAACGAAGAGAGAATTAAGATTAATTTATAATTAACCAAAGTATATAGATTAATTATATTAATGGGTTGCTGAATTAAGTTTATAATTTATTTTTCATTGGAAAATTCGCATTTCTAAGTTTAAAATATTAAATTTTTAAAACTTAAATTTGTACGATTCTCAAACAAAACATTATCCTCTTTTTACTCTCTTAAAACCGGCAACCGAGCGCCAATGGCGCTCGAAAGGAAGAGTAAAAACCTTAACAAACCCCCTTGATCTTAAGGCTCATTTTCCTTCTCTCCCCGTCCCCTACACCCCGTGTACTCTGGCCTAACACGGTTTAGATTCGGTTTTGGCAAGAGATTTTTCCTTTTCTGTATTAAAGATACCTATACATAGTAAACTATATAGAGAGAAAGTATTGGTATTGTTACCAGCGCGAATAAAAAATGTGAAAAAAATATATTTCTCGAAATTTATTCCGACGATTTTGATTCTAATATGAAGTCCATTTAAATACGAATCTAACCCGGAAATAATTTAGTTCCTGAGATATTGATGAAAATAAATCTGATTTTGCTATAAATCAACAACCTGTTAAACACTACATTTACTAAATTGCATATTATTGGATTTAAATTTAATTTTACTATGTATACAAAAAGTTTTGTTCGCGTTAGTCGTAATGAATTTTTTACTTTAAAATCCATCGTGTTTTCCATTTTTTAATTATTACGGGTTATCGTGATTAAAATGTATTTATTGATAATTTGAACAACATTTTTCTTTTTAAAAAAAAGAAATGTTTAATATTATTTTATATAATTCAGAAACTTAACTATTATTTTTTTATTTTAAGATAGTTTATAATGTATATAGTAATAACTTTAAACTGATTTAAAACAGTGCTTTATATTATTTAAAGGTAAAATATAAGTAAGAATAATAATTTATTATGTATTTTAAGGCCTTTGTAGTTGCTAAATGTAAATACCTATTTTGCTTTAAATAATTGTAATGTACACAATAAAGATACGTGTAAATAGCCATCATGAGAACAAATAATAAAAATAAAATATTTTAAAAAATATCGTTTGTTTTTTTATTATTGTTACTAACACCTATTTTCAATTCTATTTCAAGGTAGATTTGTTATTTTTTTAAGAATATAAATCAATTGAAAACATATGTAATCTGGTTTTGCCTAAACAGCAATACTTATAAGTGATTACTAAATTAGTCTAGCTCTTCCAGAGATGATCGCAAGATTATGTTAATCCCATTCATTATAATTTTCAAGGTAACAGCTCCTGATGAGAGTCATTTGCAACTCAGTTAGACATGAGAGTCGCTTGCAAATGACATCGACATCATGAGCATGAGCAACACACTTGAGTTTTGAGAATGATCCCAGTAATGGGTTCGAAACGTCGGGATTAACAAAATCTCTGAAGCGGTGTCCTCTGAAAAATCTAGACTTATAAGACTCTGGCTGTGGTAACCTACGCTATAGAATGAGCATTAAATTACTTAAAAAATGTTTTTTAATACAATAGCCATCTAAAGGATTAATGTAACGCATTTGGCATTTGGCCATAAACCTAACGAGGGTAGAAGAATAGAAATTCTCAAAGAATAATAAGAGGAATGCAACGTTTTTACTCGCAGCAAACCACAATTAAACCATCATGCCACGTAAAACAGAATTTTATTTTTCAATACACCTCTCGAACCCTACAAGTTCCATCAATCAAAGCCTATTATAGAAAAATTGGGAATATTATAAATATAAACAGAAGATGAATCAAAACATAATTTAACACTGATTATGAGTAATTATCATCACTTCATTATAATTAATACACGAATATACCTGAATTAAGCAATGTTAATAATTCATGGCAAATTATATACCGACACGACAAATTTAAAAGTTGCTTTGAAATATAGATTTGAAAACAAGAAGCTTTCATAATATACCTTTACCCGGATATTAAGGACATGCTTAGTTTGTATCATGAGCAATCCCTGCTTTTAGGGATTATGATTAAAGGTAAAAATAAAATAAAGCACATAAAAAGATAACAAAAATTATCATGTATAACATTATAAGAGGGTATAGTACGTAATAGAGTGCCTTAAAAAATATACAGTAGGTTGTCAATCATATCTCACCTAATATTTTTTTAATTTAATTTACTTTATGGAGAGCTCAAATTGAGTTATGATAATACAGTAAGTAGTGACTGTGCCGATCATCTGAAAAATAAAACATAAAAATTAATTTATTTAATATTTTATAGAAATAGATCGTATTTTAAATCTTATATAATGATAGGTTGTATCAGATTTTATGAAAAGTAGGGACAAAGCAATTGAATACCTTTAGTTTATTTTAATGTATGCCCTAAATTTAAAGTTATATTGGATAATTTATTGATTAAATACCTTTTTTTAATTATCTCATCATTCGTTGATGAGTGATGATGAATATTTTCTGTAAATATTACAATATATTTCATATATTTTAGATAATTTTAGAAGATTAATTAAAATTACAATTACATTAGAAACACATCAGTAAAAAATAGCATGAAATTATAATATACCGCTGTGATGACTGGTGGCATTAGGGTAAAGAGACCGAGGCAATTAAGTTCTACACAACTTGTAGGTATGACTGACAATATTAAAGATATCTAAAAACAAATTTCGGCCAATTAGTGTGGCACATAGCTCCTTTGAGTTATATCATTAGACGAATGGTTACACGAGTAATTTGTGTATTATGAAATAGATTTACAAAATAGAATTCACAATAAAAGCAATGAAAATATTTGTACCTAGATGATATAAATATATATTTAAGGTTGTACGAGGTAGATATAAGGATATCTTTGTTACAAACCTGTTTGCTTTGATCTTTTGATAAATTATTAAGTGATATCTTTTTACAAATTGCTTCTGTCATTTGTTGCTGAAAAAAATAAAGTAAATAATTAATATAAATAGATTTAGATTAATTTTATTTTTGACAAATAAAAAAAAATTGTGCTAGAAAAACTTTGTCATTAACATATTATTTAAGTTGCCCATATTTGTCAGTCTATTAATAGCCGTTGAATTATCTATCATAATAGATTTTTCGAAAGTAGGGGGGAAAAAAAACACGAGACCAAAATTCCCTAATGCCAAAACGGATTTTTATTTAGGAATTTTTGAATTCGGAGCCATAAAAAAATCTTCATTCTTCAGAATTCATCCGTTCCTTCGGTAAGTTTTGAAGCAAAATTAAAAAGGGAACGTAGCTGTGTTAGCTTAGCGATAAAACGCACGCATGAAACTGTCTAAACACCAACACATCTGTATTCGATTAATAAAGAAGTAATTTTTGTTTTCTCAATAATAACATGGAATAGAAGACTGAATAATGACCATTTGTCTAAGGACCAGGAGAGCTGATGAAGGAGGAGCTTAAATCGTTAAAATGGTAAGATTTCTTCTCATGTGTAGAAGGCTTGAAGGTATGACGGCCTCCCCCCCCCCCCCCCCCCCCCCCCATCCATTAGGTACTACAAATAACTTAATGTAAAGGTTAATATTAAAAAAAATACCTGATATGTAATAGCAGCTGCAGTTGTCGAAGTCTTTATCATAAGTATAAAGCTAATAGATAAGAAAATTAAATGTTGCAAGAAGAACAAAGCAGATCCATCTTTAAGCATATCCACTACGCTGTAGTACAGATGGAATATAATAAACATGAAAGTGTGAAGAAAGTAAGAAAGGTTGCGATATCCTAAAGCAGAATTTGCTATTTCAACTAGATCGTGAATAAGCCAGAAAATCTTTGGTAAATTAGGCCCTCCGGAAGCTAAAAAACATACAGTAATAAATCATAGATATAATATTATGTTAAAGTTTTTATATAAGATTATAAAATAATACATAATATAAAATAACAGCAGAATCATCAATTTCCTGTTTAATAAATAATATGGTGTAGCATAAAAAATAAAAGTTGAATAAAAAAACAACTGACACTACTCCAGCCCGTTTGGGAATTGGGAATCTATACATACACTGACTCTCGCTATTTACAATTATAACTAGTTTTTTAGAAAATAGATTTTTTTGACAGGTAAAATACTATGGTCCGGGTTATGGTTTAATATTTTCAGAGTTTTTAGGGGGTCCAAAATCCAAAAGCAAGTTTAAAGGTAATTTTCATTTTCAGTTTCGCCTCCGAATATGAGCTATTTTTAATATGTATTATTACATTTCATCTAAATCGGTTGAGTAGTTAAGCTCGAGTCTGTACATGTTTATATGTAGGCCACAGACATTTTTACCAAGAACGAATAGAATTTTGCTCATGCGGTTGCCGAAGGCAACGAAAGCATTGTAATCATTATGTTGAACGAATTTATTTTGCCTCAAAATTCCAAATTTCCTTAACAGAAATACGTTTTAAAAATAAGGAAACATTTTTTTCACAGAGACACAAAACAGTTTGTCGGTCATTTTTGCCTACTACATTTCAGATTTTTATGAAATTTAGATGACATGTCAAAGTTAGACCCAAGTAATTGTAACCTTTTTTGAAATTTTATTTTTCTATATTATAAAACTTATCTTTGGAAAATAATTTTCCGACTATAATTCATCAATGAATCCAAATACAATTGATTGATTTATTTATCACGATATCTCTGGAACCTCTGGACCTAAGACCATGAAATTTCGTAGGATCCATGAAGTTTCGTAGGGGGTAAGTTCCTCTTACCCCCTAGGTGCTCGCTAAGAATTCGATATTACGTTATCTCCTGGACCAACTCCCCCAGAGTCTTTAAATTGCGGGGATAGCTTCCTTTTAAGACGTGAAAAACTTTTGTGATAGGGTATTCCAATAGGTCATTTTGATTCGGCTAAGTGCAAGGTCCCCATTCCTCTAAGGAATTTTTCATAGTCTTTTAGGATGCAACCATATATTGTTAAAATAATATTTCAAAATTCAACTGATGGGACACTGGGAGGGGGTAGGGGTAGAAGGAAAATACCTCTGATTTTCCCAGAAAGTTAACCAGGGTTCGGAATCAATAACTAATACTAGAGATGTTTGCAAATTATGTTTGATCCACGGTGAGGGGGTACAGAAATAAGGGGAGATAAAGAAAACTCTTTGGCATATAGGAATTCTCGCTTAGTAAAATAATTTTAATGTTACTTGACGGTGGTTCAAAAACACATCAAATTAAAAGAAATGCATTAAAAATAACACACTCTACAGAGTGTGTTATTTTTAACGCTACAGCTAAACAAGTGAATCTAGGTATAAATATCAACCTTTTATATACGTACATTGCTTTCCCGCTCACATCTACCTATTTTTTTTTAGTAATCCTTGCCATTTGTTACTTATTTTATGTTTATCTCATCATGATCGTACACTATTTAATTATTTAAATATTTAATAATTATGTAATAAGACGAAGAAGCTATGCTGCATGCACATACTATGCTTGGCAGACATTTAAAAATATTTTTAAAAAATCAGCACCTAATAAATAAAAAAAGAAAGTAAGATAATAGAAGGCACTTTAATAAACACAGGAATCCTAGAGAAAGTAAACATGTAAAATCTTTTAAAACATAAGAATCAAGTTATAGATCAGGATACCTAACTGTCCAAAACTGGTAGGATATTATTATGACGTCCTAGTTTTATTAGCTTGCCACCCACAAATAAATTTAATTGCAACTAGTGATGGACGAAAAGGTTAAAATAACAGGATTTCAAGATGGAATAGGTGACGAACAGTTATTTATCCCAAATTTCTTAATTATATTACTCTACGCATAAATATGACTAGGAAATTGGAAGGGATAAGGGATTAGAAGTCCTCTAAATAAAGTACCAAATCCAGGCACACATTGAGACGCAGGGAAGAGTTTTGAATCGCGGAAATATACGAGACCGTGCGATTTAAGACGCAACATAGGGCAGGGCAGTACTGCACCTCTTGTGGACTGCCTGATACTTGTGAATTTGGCGTCTCCAATAGGGCGGACTCGTAAATTATTTTGTGGTTGAAACAAATGCCTCGTCTGCGTCTCAAATATGCGACCGTCCTAGACCTTGTTTTAAAAATATAAAGCTATTATTATTTTACTGTTTGGTATTAACCTATTAAAAATGGAGATTACAAGTGTCGTGCGGATTCAATACTTGTATGTTTGATTCTGGTGTTATTGGGATTGGGTTAATAAAGTAGACCTTAAAGTAGCACATAATATATCGGAGAATGGGGAAAATGACAACAAATATGAGATAGTTTGTAAATTTACATTTAGTTATGTCAACCCATGAATTTCTCTTTCTAAAATTTAAAAACAAATAAAATATAACCAGTCTGACAAGCGTTGCGTGCAGATTGCAAATCACGTGTGAATATCGAAAGTAAAATTTTGAAGACAAGATACTATATATTCATTTTAATGAAGTATAAGTTAAAGTGAATTATAGCATTTATATTCATATCCATATTTAGTCTTAAGAATTCATTAAAGGATTTCAGGACATAAACACATCAAATACACTGTAAATAAGCAAATCATTTCATTTTGTTAATGCCGTTAAATATCTGTAGATAATTTATTTTTAATAATTTTTTAATGTCAATTGTTCATAGTTAATTTTTCAAATTGTTATTAGTTCAATGTTTTTTTTTAAATATTATGAACCCTCTCTCGTAGAGATGGAAAAAATATTTTAATTTACCTCAGCGACATTAATATTAACAATAAATATAACACGATTGAAAATCCTTGTAAAAGGGACGAAACGTCTCATGATTAAAAACTACTTGTTTATAACATTACCACACCTTAACCATCCATCAACTTAAAAAAGAATCATATAAAATCGCGATAATTATATATTTTAAAATTAAGAGAATGTTGATGTGACATTAAGGCTCTACAGCATTCAAAAGTTAAAAAACATTAAAATGAAAATGTTTTTGGTTCTTAGCAAGATATCAAAAATCTAAGTACAGGCTTCATTCCTAATTTAAATTCTGCACAATTTGAGCCCTATTTCAACTCCCTAGTACAACAAATACTACAACTATTTCAATACAACGGGTTTTATCGTTGTATTGTAATGGCGCCTGTACTATTTATCATATAAGAAGTTGGTATAGGGCTCAAATTGTGCAGAATTAAATTTAGGAATGAAGCCTGTACTTAGATTTTTGATATCTTGCTTAGAACCAATCAAATTTTCATTTTACTGTTTTTTTAAACTTTTTAAGGGCGGTAGAGCCTTAATGCAGGCAAATAAACGTTTATGCCTAACTATTATCAAGTATCAAGTTTATATCAAGTTTGTTTTATACAAAGGTGAAAGTGGTTTTATTTAGAGGGGAAAGTGGAGCTTATTTGTTTTTTATTTAGTCCAACAAGAAAAACATTGTTATATTAATTTTCTCATATACGTAGCATGCATATGCAAAAAGTATTGTGATGCCCCATATAGCCCCTATTGTTAAGGTATAATAAATATTTCAAAAATGTATGTCGAAAGTGCAAGAACTAATCTAAAAGACTGGAAACTAAATTTGACATACAAATTCATAAAAATCCTACTCCTAAGGTGAAATTCAAAAATTAGACTTCACATAGGATTCGATTCTGTTGAGCCTTCAATTGTCTGCTTAAACAACAGACGAACATTTGTTAAAATAACTATTTTGGACTTAGGGCTTGGGGTCTTTAAAACTTAAAACGTTTACAATAATTTATAATGCATAACTCACATATGATCATAAATATAAATAAACGTCACTCTTTAAAGCGCTCTATGATTTCCATTAAGATTAAGAGAATTAAATAGAAAGAATGAACTGAAAGTTCAAAAACTGGAAGTTTAAAGTTTCTTCGACCCTCAGTATATCATCTTAAAATCCTCTTAATTTGCTAACGCGGCATTTGACCTTAATAATTTCTACATTAGGCTTTCCGGCCAGACTTACGAAAATATTATGTATTCAATAAACTTACAAAATTCAAGGTAAGACTAGTGCTCTCTAAAATTCTTGTTTTTTAAATTTTATTTTAAACCTTCAAAATCTTTGAGACATAACTTATACCCTCAAAAGTTATTTTGGTTTGTATTTTCTTTTTTTTTAAGGCTATAGGCGCAAAACAATCTAGAGACTGTTTTGTGGGCCTAGCCTAAATGTTGAACTTTTTCCTGTATTCCTTTATAGTATACCTTAGGAGTTCGTCAGTGGTACTGAAATAGTTTTTTTTTTTAATCTCTAATCAACAAATATCAATACAAAGACAAATAATTTACAGGTAAATTATCCTGTTTCTATGCTTTCTACAATTAATAAGTGCACTGAGATTAAAAAACGTAATTGCCTTATCTTGAAAATACCAAACGTTTCTTCAGAAAAGAATAGCATGAGTGGTTCACCTAAACAAATAACCATCTTGAGGCTAATTTTACATACCATCAAATTTTCCTTAAAATAGGACGAAAAGTTTTTAGATAATAGTTTATTAGACATGTTGGTTCGCAAAATAGTTGAACGACAGACCGACTAGATGAGACTACAAATGTTCCCTATTGTCTGAAACGGATTTCATGCCTAGAAATTTTTTAATGCAAGACAGAAAAATCCTTCAACTTCATCAAAATCGGAGAAGTGGTTTTTAAAATAAAGGCGTTCGCAAAAATTTCGACGGGTAGACAGACACAATTATTACGGAAATCTGTTTCGACTCAGACTTGGCCCAAAATCCTGGGATACCTATGTTTTAAAAACAGAAAAGTTGAAGCGAATGGCTTGTTTAGGTGAAGTGGTAATTAATGTCAAGAACAAATGATAATTAAGCTAAAATTATATTGCTTTGGGCGTTACTCTCTTTGGTCACTTGTTTGCTTTTACTGAATATCTGATAATCATCAATGGCTCTGTTCCGTATTTAGGTGCCTCCGCTATTAATATTTATAGCATATTATAAAGCATTCTTAGCAGAAAACGCCGTACGTTTTCTGCTAAGAAGAATATGAGCTGCCTTTTTGATTATTATCAAATATTATCTATTAAAACCCAGAAGCTATAAACAACCTATTCTTACCTAAGGTTATTCTACCTAAGGTCTCCTTATCTCTTATCTATAAATGCATAAATTTAATCAAAATGGGAATTGTTGTTTTATGAATGAAATATTTAGGTAAAGTGTTCGTGCATGTCATGGACAGATGAAAATTTTGGCTAAAAGTATATTCCTTCGGGTATTACTCACCTATTTCTTTGCTCTTACTGAATATCACTGATAATTCAGGTTTCGGTGTATATATCATCAAGATGGTTCTGTTCAGAGTTATCTGCCTGTTTTTAATACTCATAAAGATGTAAATAATATTCATTTGAGATGTGAATATAATAAGATTTCCAAAATCATAACAAGTGTTTAAAAACGTAGGATATCTGATGAATCTCGCATACTGAATATATCCGTAAGCTATGTAAACAATAAAAGGTAAAATTAAGAATACTCTTGACGAATAATTAGAAGGCATAACATCGTCGATTCTATTAATTAAAGCGAAAAATCGCAGCATCTTCTTCCTCGAATGTAAAGCTTCAATAACTGATGTCATAGCTAAAATCCAAATGATGTAGTACATAGCGTTTGATGATGCATCAGCGATGTCTTTGCGTGTGCGTAAACTTTCATAGTATATAACGGTGAATATAAATAATCCAGTGTGAACACTTATAAGGAATACACTGTACAAAACACACGAAAAATTCGTACCAACTATTGTAGCTTCTACACCTTTAATTTCAAGCTGAAACGGCACACTGCCAAAAAGACGCCAAAGTTTTAAAACATATTTATTGCAAACAAACATCTCAAAAGAGGATTGCAATTATTTCATATTAATTCTGCGTTAAAATCTTGATATTTCAAGCACTTCTCTTACTTTAATTAAAAAAATTAAAGATGATTAAAGAGATTCCAAAGATCCTTTAGCATATCATCTTTCAAAATAAGTACTCCATAAAAATACACGTTTAGTTATATTTAAGAACTACGAAGGATTCTGAATTCTTCTTTGTTATGTCATGTTTAAATAACAATATCTTCTTATTTAATTCTCAGGTAGAACTGGTCTAAATGTAATAATATTAATAATATCTCAACGAAGGTTATTTCAATAAAAATTTTAAACTAAAAATCCCTCCTACATTTAAATTAATAACAATGAATAGAATGTCCATCTTCCAATGATTAAATTGAATCGCACATCCGTAAAAACTTTACTTAATATAAACATTATATTTTCTAATAAAGTCTTGCATTTTCTTGCATACAATGACCACGTTTTCAATGTCTATATTGAATTTCACCTCTATAAGTCACTTGGAACTAAAATATTGGTCTAATGATGTAATACATTAAAATTATTATAATATTTACCCAAATCTCGTTAATATTATATAATAATTTCAGTAAAACACAGCTTTATCAGAAAAAACTATTTCTTTATATGGTTATATCAATGTTTCAAAAACACGAAATCAAATAATAAACTTTGTAATAAAAAATGCTAAATTTTATAAGAACTAATATATGAACAACTCAATTTTTATATAAGCTCCGTTTGTCTGTTTTAGCGTGCACGTTTAAGCTGCACGTTTATGACCGAACTGAATAACAACGTACACTAAAGTATGCTCAATTTAAAAGATTGAGTGTAGATTAATGTGAAACGATTACGTATCTGCTATCATGATAGCAAAACGAGCCTCATTATCGTTGAAATGTTCGATCAGCTTGAGAAAGGTTGGTTATCGTTTCTATCTTTAATAAAGGTGTCACTTAAAAAAGTAAATTGGATGACAAATAATTGTGAATTTTTTTTCAAATCAATTAATTCTAAGTTACTAGTTAAAGATGTACTCTTTTTTTCAAAATTTTTTAGATAAATGCTAAAAGATTAATGTTTTGGGTCATTTAATGATTTTAATTAGTGTAAATGACTGATTCTCAAAGGATAATTATAATAGATATTATGAGATATGCGGATTATTCTAGTTAAGCGTTTCTAAATCAACTAATTAGGTAGAATTTATAGCTTTAGTGTTTTAATAGATAATATTTGATAAATAATATTAGCCAGTGTACAGATCAAGATTAAAAAGTAATAACTCATGTACTTAATAAGAGAAAAAATAAATTATTTCTTTATATACTTCAATATTAAATTGCATAGGTTACATATATATATATATATATATATATATGAATTAGTTGAAATGTATATTTATTTATATCTGGCACCTAGTTAAGAAAAAGAAAATGGCCCAAAAGAACCCGAATACACAGATGCGTTGCAGGCCATGCATGTAGAATTAGTTACAAATGTATTTCAAAAACTATTTACACGATTTTGACTGAAAAAAATCTAAACTATAGTATATTTAATAAAAATTTAAACTTATATATCGGTTTCCAGGGAAAAATCTAGTGTGTGAAAAAAATAGGAGATTTAAATTTTGGGAGGCCAGGTTCAATTTTCCATCAGGAGGAGGATTACTTTTATGGTAAATGTTGATTAAAATATTCAATTAAATGTAACATTGAAAACTCGACACTACTAACACATCATTTATTTGGATAGATTCAAATTTATATAAACTACATTTAAGATTTTTTTAATCAATATCGTCGGAACCGTTTGCGACTTGACCGGAACCGTTGCGTCAATTTTTGAGGGGTTAGAACTCTTAAATTTAAAACTAATATTATTTTTTATTAATTTATGCATAATTTCATCCAACTCAGCTAAGAATTTTAGCTGCACTTACTACATACGACAGACAGACATTGAATAAAATCCCTTTATTGGACTCGAATTTTCGCGCCATCGTATAATACTTTCTCTATATGCAAATATATACAACGTATATGAGAAAGTCAAAATAATAACAGACGTTACAAATTTATTTATTCATCGCACATAATAAAATTACTATATTTTATGGTATTAAAAATTATATTATTTTCTAACATTTTTTTAAAACTTGTTGGCAAACAGCTTTACCACTGGTATACCACTGTTTAGACATGTCAAGTAGTTTAGCCATATCGTTCGCTACTTTCATTAATTTGTCTGATTTTTCCGCTTCATTCGTATTGCTTTTCAAGCTCATTATACCAGATTCGTCTCCACTAGTGACGCATTTTATACTTAGACTAACGGTATCGTCTTTTCTGTATATTTTTGATTCTACGTAGCCGTTAGGTAAATCTTGTTTGAAAGAGTCGACTTCTTCGTCGGATGACGATTCGGTGGTTTGATCTACTTTATACCTACAGTATTCTAACGTCATGTCGAACATCTGCTCACTTCCTTCGTTCTTGTTCGTGTCGTCAGGCATGTCGAGGCATTCGCAGGGATCTTTAATCGAGTTTTTCTTCGAAGAATTAGAGTCTGCATTTTTTTTTACAGAAGATTTCGAACTTCTACAACTTAATTTGCTGCTGAGCTTGCTTAACTTACTAGAAGACTGCAGAGCATCACATCCTTGATCGCAGCTACCGTTATCGTTAGAACAAGCCATGATAAAACATATCTTATTTTCAACAGATCGGAAACATGCTACCATACAATTAATCAAATCGATTTTACACTTGTACAAACAATAATTTTTTTCAATCTCTTTAGAGAAGCAGTACCTAATCGATTTAAGTTCTCTTATTAATTTCGAATAGCAACATAAACTGTTTCGACCACCATGAATATTAAGGAATTTTTCTTTAAACTTATCGAATCTCTTAGCAGTGTCGATGAAGAAATAAATTCTATCGTAATCTGGCACTTTACAATCAAGCCCACGTTTGTTTTGACCGTGACGGCAAAGAATTTTTATACCTTTTTTAATTATACATATTAATATGAGGATTTCTTCTTTTGGGTCGGGTTTTCTGAGATGTGCACTATATTTGTCCTTTTTCTTTTCATTGTTTAAATTACAAAGTCCAGAGAACACAGTTTTGTCATGTTTCTGATTGTTGCATTTTCCTTCGCTACTGTATGGTCTTTCGGCTTTTGTCTTTTGTCCAACCTTTGACATTAGATGTGCATTCATACTGTATCGTCTCAATAATGCTAAAACAAAACAAAATAGTTATTGATACTGCATTAATTTACATCTTGAACTTATGACCTCTAAACAGATCTAGTTATCTAAAAGAACGTCAGTAAATCCAAAATCTTTGATTTTTACATTTGACTTATCTTCCCTATCATAAATGCATAATTTTAGAGGTACAATTTCGACTAAGATGACAAAAATAGCGAATTTGTTTAGCCGTTCTCCGTGTAGTGGCCATTCCAGGTTCTATTTTGTAGTTATGTATATATTTTTTGAATTATTTTGATATTGTGTCAAAATAATAAAAACAACCCCCCTCTGAAATGAAAATACGACAAAAATATGACAACAATTCTTCTACTCTTCAAGAGATGTAACATGAGAGGTTTTTGCTTATTTTTGAGCTTCGTACCCATGCACCCTTAATATGTACCAAAATAAATAACACAATCAGTAAAAGGCTTTAGCGTGTCAACTAAATAAATATAATGCAACAAAGACAGTGATCTACCACTTAAACTGAGGTTAAAACATGCAAAATATAGTGTTTGAACCAAAAGTACAAACGCATTCAACTATTTATTTTTTATTCGTATTTCTGGCATCGAATAAGGTAATCATATACAATTATACTCATCCAAATTGTGATTAAAAAGAGTATTATTGTTTATTTTTAATTAAAAAGCAATTTTCCATCCCATTTTAAAAAACTGTTAACAAATTTTTTTCGCAACCCTATACAATTTATACGACTTTTTAAAGAGGCAATCGAGTAGAAGATGGTTATATGTTGAAGTGAAAGTACCCTCCATTTTCTACTTTAAGTTCAATAAGGCTATGTACCAAATTTCCTATTTGTAGGTGCACTACAATTTGAGATAATAGGTTGCGGTAAAATCCAAGATAGCGGCCATAAGTTGAGTTACTTTTTTCTTTTTTTTTGGTACCAGAGTCTATTTGGTAAATATGTCATATCTGATCACTTTATTTTTCTTTGAATAAAAAATAATATAGTTATTCACGTAAAATGAAAACAAAACCGCCATCTTCAATATCGAAAGATAAAGATTAAGTAGGTAATGGATAACAAAATCGATATATCGATAGCTAAACGGAAGGCCTCCATATTGAGAAGAGATAATATTCTCCTTTGTCTGAATAACTATTGCCAAAGGGATATTTAGTTCAATGTACTTTGGGACAAAAGAATTTCGCACTTCTGTATATAAAAGTGATAATATCCCTTTGTTTCTATAGGTTAATAGACAAAGGCCCTACGCACATTAAAGCACACTCACAAGAAACTGATTGCAGGTGCAAATCACTAACCAGTTCGCTATGAGTTATATTATAACCTTTGTGGGGAAACCACATGACGGGATTGAATGGGACACTACAGACGGCGCAACTAGTTTCAAACCAGTTTGTAAGGCGGTTGCAATCAGTTGCCGGCAACTCATCGGCTGTCGGACTGCTGCTATTTAATGTAATCAATATATTAATGATTATAATACATAAATAATATATATTTTTTAAGTTTTTGGTAGTTTTCATACTACGGAAAGTTAAATTTTAATTTAAATCAAATTATAATTATTATTAATAATCAAATTAATTAATTATTATTTTTCACTGTCTGTTTCCCGTAGTTAATAATAATTATAATTTGATTTAAAATAAATAATTGAAGCGAGCGTAGCGAGCTTCCTACATTCAACTAAATATGCTCCGTGTCTGTCTGTCTGTCTGTCTGTCTGTCTGTCTGTCTGTCAGTAACGTTCACGCGTGTGACGATAACTTGAGTAAAAGTTGACCGATTTAGTTGAAATTTGGTATACATGATCCTTTTACTAATACTCAGGCTAAGTTCGTTGGACAGCGTGATCCATCCAAGAGTTCGCGCGCAACGCTCGCGTAAACGAGAGGTACAAAAATTAAATTGGAATTTCAGGACGGGAAAAGATTCTATCATCATCTATTCGATGAGACGAACATTTTTTTCAAATAACATTTTTTACTAAAACCAACAGCGACACCGCTATGACTTAATAAAGATCGCTAAAACTATTAAAGCGGACCTAAACGTTTATAATAGAGAAAACAACCTTTTTTTCCGATATCTTACGTTCTAACGTAACGATTTTAATAAAACTTCATATACACCATCTAATGCACAATTGAAACAGGTATGCAAAATTTCAACTTGATACAAGCAAAATTCTTTGCGTAGTGACGAGATACATTTATAATAATTGTTTAAAAGCTACCGCGGGTGGTGAAGATTGTTATAGTCGTATAGTGTATAGGTTTGTTTAGGAAGTAAAGCTTTGTACCGAGTACCCCCACTCTACCCCTGACTACCCCCTTCCACTTATCTTCAACTATGACATTCATCATGATTAATAAATTTCAATATTCAGTATTTCATTGCAATACGCTCGCTTCAATGATAGAGCCACGCGATGCCTAGTATATATTTCATAATTTGCTTCCGAGCTAACAGCTAACCGAAGGTAACGCAAGCTGTTTGATCGTTCTGAAGAAAAAAACATTTTTTCTCTGATTTTCAAAAATTCCAAGACACAAATCTGTTTGATATCAGGTAAAACTTTTGGTCCCGTTCTCTCGGTCAGTCAGTCGGTCTGTGGTCGTTCAATTTTTTCGAACCTACATACACATTTTAAAAATACTCGTCCTGTTGAAATTGTTGGTCTCATATAAGTTTAAACCGTCTTTACCCGCATTTGTTTTTTCTTCCGCATGCTCACAAACACTAACATACATTTATCTAAACCTACTCATCTGATATTTAAATAAATATGATGGTATGTCGATCGTAGCCAACAGATGGGTCTATATTTAGTTAATTGAATTAATTTTTATTTATTTAAATATTTTTTATTTAATTAATTTAATTATTAATTGTCCTATATTATTTAATTCCTATATAATTAACCACAATTCTGATGTTCCATCTTCCAAAAAACAGAGGAAACTAACGAATTCGATCACTTTTATGTTGGCCTCGTGTGTGGAAATGTATCACGGTGTAGAAGTAGTGTGAATCAGCCTTAATTCTTCATGGCCCAACTAAAGCATCAAAATGACATTATAGGACAGAAAAATTGGCCGAAAGATTATAATAGAACATAATTAACTTATAAGTACAGAGGTTCATCTTATTCCTTAACACTGAAAATACGTTTCCACTTAAAGAATCAACTTCAAATAATTTAGGTGTATTGGTTTGAATATAAAAAAGTAAGCCATTCGACACATTTCACATATAAACATTCGTATTGCAACGTTATCCCAAAGCCTCCGGCAAATATTATCTATTTGGTTACAGTTCAACGGACAGTCAGGTATTAGGATGATTATTAAGGTTTTACCTAATTCAAAAGGTAACAAACTAAGCTAGTTTATTAGAATTGTTTTTTTGGCCAAGCCTCCCTAAAACTATGATGGTAATATAATAAAAAAAAAGCTGCTAAGTAAATAAAAAAATCGTTGCTTGCAATAGGAATATACATGAGAACTGCTTGCAATACTGATTAAGAAAAATTACTCACTAATTATTATACTCTGTATTCTGTATCGTCAACTTGTAAAAGTGTGCTGAAGAGATAAGGACTGTTACTAATTTTCTTTGTCACATTTTAAATTGTCAAAAAAGTGTCAAATTACAAAAGCTATTTCCCTTTCTTATGTATTCTGATATAATGCTTCATTGGGAAATAAATGTGTCAGCTTCAGAAGGTAGAGAGTAAAATTTACTTCTATTAAAAGTAATTAATTAAATTAATTAATTAATTAATTAAGTAATTAATTGTGTTCTTTATGAACTAATACATACAATTAACTCTTCTAGCCCTTACTATAATTTCTAATAGGGGATTCGTGTAGACGAGTGCTTAGTATAATATAATCCCAACTTTCACCTGAAACCAAGGCATTTATCTGGTGATGGTTCGAATCCCTGGAAGGTAAGATATGTATGTTTTAAAATGATGATCATATCGGATGATGTAAGACTGAAATTACCGTCAGTGCTGTATACGGTAATTTCACCACAGTCCAATGCATGGTGGATGTGGAAGCGTATAGCTCATTAAAACAGAAAAACTCACGTGCTTATTATATATATATATATATATATATATATATATATATATATATATATATATATATATATATATATATAGTAAAAAATCAGGTATTTCCGCTGCAAATTTTTAATCAATAAATGTTTGTTTAGAGTAAATAATGTTTAAGTAAGAGTTTGTTTAATAACTTACGTTGATTTTCCTCTAAAACACCTGATTTTTATTAGAAACTATTAACTTGATATTTAATTATCTAGACCGACCTTGGTCCCATTTAGTCTGGATAATCGCAATTGTACAGTAAGTACACAGAATTTAATCTCTTATCAAAATCAGGTGTAGTTTTTTTATTTAAAAAAAAATATATAGTTTTGTTTTTATTTACAATGATGTAACTGCGCCAGTAGTTAAATTTCCTAAGAGGTATAAGGTAAAACTATACTGCCATACTTGAGGAAACTACCATGTTAGAGTATCGACAACATATGAATAGGGGTTTAAAGTCATAGGCTACTTATGTTTTTTATACCTTCAAAGATAATCAAGCATATGTCTTCCTACTTTAATGAACTAACTGAATATTAAAATATTATGAAAGTATCAAGAATAAATCACTACATTAAAGTTTTGATTAATTTAAATTTATATCTTAATTCAATGGACTAATTAGGCTGTCGAAAGAGATTTTTTGACACAGACTAATCGACTTTCAAATTCTAAAGATCTACTCTAGCATGTCTATATGACAAATCAACTTGAAGGTATAACAAAATCGAATTACTTTCAAAGGTCAACTCAAGCTGGTCCCACCAATCATCGATACTATTTAATGGCTACAGGTGTTATCGATTATATCAAAGGAGTGATCGATGTGTTCATAGAATTGTCGACCTAATCTAATAATCTAATCAATTTAATCTATATTAATTAACCTTAGTAGATCAAGATTTAAACTGGAGATTGAAAAAAAACCTAACTGGGTTCAAGATCCTCGGTTTACAGGTTGTTCGAACTCGCAGAGAAAAAGGATACTTCTACTATTGGATGTTTTATATTTTTTTTATTTTTTAAATACAAAAAATTAAAATATAATTATAATGTTTATTGAAAATAAATTAAAATTATAAATTTTTTTAGGTCGTGGGCTTTCCATTAAATTGATGTTAATTGGGTTCTCATAACAATAACAGGGGATATTCAACTTATCTTATGTCCTTTCAAAAAAAATAAAAGTTTAAAATTAAAATTAAATAACAACAAATTAAATTTCAATGATCTTTTACACACTATCTCCGATCCATTTCTGTATTGTTACTTAAATTATTTATAATCAATTACTAAAATTAGATTATCGTTTTCATTTGTTAAAAGTTCTTTATTTCATTTAACAAAATAAAGAATTTTTAAATGAAAAACAAAAACATTTAATATATAACTATTATAAAAGTATTATAAACGATATTAAATCTTGCTTGAATTTAATTTTTTATATTTTTTTATATATTTTTTTCAGATAATGTTCGAACATGTTTTTGAAGCATGTTTGAGCATGTTTATTCCTCCTCAGCACCACCCAAGAGCATGCCAATAAGCTGTTCAGTATCGATCATTCCCTTGTCGTCAATAGCGGCATCAATTGCGTCCCATGCATCAGCGACTTCCTTCTTGGTGAACTTATCACCCCAGGTGGTAAGAGCGTGCTTAAGGCTGTAGAAAACAAAAAAAAATATTAGTCATTAAACATGAAATTTTCGCACAAAAATTTTAAATTATACAACGTAGTTTAAAATCATACGAATAGTTAATCATATTAGAGAAGTGAAAAGATACGTACTCATCACCGTTGATGAGGCCGTTGTTGTCGAAGGCAGCGAAGGCCTGCTTGACAACGTCATCAGGATCAGCACCTTGAAATAAAATAACACAATTTAATATATGATTCAAATTTAAGAACACTAAAGTGTGAAATACTAAAGACAAAAAGTAGAAATTAAACATTTGTTATTTATATATTAAGTGTGATATTAATTAATTATGCAATATATGATAATAAAGTCAAGATTTGTAAGGCTTAAACTCAAGGATATGGGATATGGCGATATGTGGGAAAATTAAATTACGTTGTCAAAAGTTTATACCAATTATGTTTCGGTCTAATACGTGCTTTGCTAACTAAAAGTGGAAGAGGCCTACTATGATCGTTTGTAAAGAGGACTAGGGCACTAAGGTTTGTCGAAACAATGAAACAAGCTAAAGTAGTCACTATGCACTTAAGTAGTAATTTCCAGCGTTTTTAATTTACACGTTAATCTATTTAATTAAATTGTAAGTGAGCCTCTCAATAGAATAATACTTTGAAAGAATAACCTAGTATTTTTATTCTTAAGTACATCAATAGTTTTAGAAACTTTAGTTACCTCCAGACATCCTCTGGGCGAAGAGTGTCAGGAGCTGGGTGAAGTTGACTGGGCCAGGAGCTTCGGCAAGCATCTCGTCGAGTTCCTTGTCATTGACCAGTTTACCCAACTGATCCCAGACAGCCCTCAAGTCGTTCTTACCCAAAACACCATCCTTGTCCTTATCCATGAAAGCAAAGCCCTGGAAAAACACAACAAATAATGGTTAAAAAGCCGTATTAGACAGAATTGTTGTCTGATTACATTTATTCTTCTCTATTTAATTCATTTAACTTACTTCCTTGAATTCGGCGACCTGGAACTCAGAGAACATAGAGAAGACGGAAGAACCGCTCCTCTTAGCGGCCTTCTTACTTCCCTTGGAAGATGGCCTCTTGACTGGTTCAGGGGCCTTCTCTGGTTCAGGGGCGGGGGCGGGAGCGGCGGCGGCAGGAGCCTCCTCTTCTTTCTTCTCCTTCTTCTTCTTCTTCTTTTCCTTGTCCGCCTGAAGTTAAATAAAATTAAAAATAAAATAAACTATGTAATGAAAATTGGGTTAAACTAAATATAAATAATGCATTATTTAGTCAAAACAAAATGTATATATTAAATATTACAATGTATTATGTAGTGTCCTTAAGGTTTTTAGAATCCGTAGACATACACGAAGACCCCTATACATTCCGGTCTTGTCTACCTGTAAACGCACATAATCTCCGAAAATACCTATCACTAAAATTTGCAGTAATGTTATGTGTAATAACCCATTCAAAAGAAAATTATAGGGAAGCCCCATAAAATCATCTCTCAAAAACTATGGCTTGACTTTTTTTAGAACAAAAATGCATCATGTGGGATGTTGAATGAAAGAGGAAGAGGCCCTCAATACAAATATCCCCCCTCAATTTTTTTTCTTTTTTTTGAAAATCAACAGAAAAATTTAAAACAAGTTTGTAGTTACTTTTTGTCATAAAAACGCGCTTTTTAACTATTCATATGTCGCCTATTTATTGACACCACCCCCTCCCCCCTCCAAAACAAGTTTGCAGTTACTTTTTGTCATAAAAACGCGCTTTTTAACTATTAATATGTCGCCTATTTATTGACACCCCTCCCCCCCAAAACAAGTTTGCAGTTACTTTTTGTCATAAAAACGCGGTTTTTAACTATTCATATGTCGCCTATTTATTGACACCCCCCCCCCCCCCCCTCCAAATCTTATCTTAAATCATAACAAAGCGTTTGTAAATGAACGCCATCTTGATATGGCTTTGCCAATTATGCTTGTTAATGAACTCGTCCTATTCGTTAAATTGCCTACAGACTCTTTGAGTGTGTTTACTTGGCCAATTTAGTTTTTATTAAAAAAAAAAAAACAGAGTTTAGTCATTTTATTATTTTGTGTACGATTTGACATCGTATGAGGGAGTCAAAATCTGTAAGAGTCATTATTTATCTTGTTGTCGTGAAGAAATGTTGTAATGAGGATTTAAAAAAGATTAAAAATATAACTTCTAAAACTAAATCGTATTAAAAAGGAAAATTTAAATAATTTAATAGGAATACATAATATTATATATAATTGGAATAGATAAACGATCGATAAAACTGGAACGATGACTATGATACAGATAATAATAAATTACTTTATTTATAGATTACTTATTATGAAGAAATGAACTTTATTTAATTTTTTAGAGCGTACATAAATAATAGATTAAACTTTAAAGAATTCAAGATCTTTCATCTTTTTAAAATAAAAGAGTAGACAATTTACAACTTTTGAGAGCATTCGAAATATGTATTAGATATTGCAGCGATAAGACTGTGCAATAATTGTTGTCGACGTATCCCTGAAATAAAGGATAAAGTTCACCTGAGTTTCAACTGTGACAAAATTTACTTTAACAATCAGCTATTTTTATTTTTCATTTGCTAACATAATTTTCGCTGGCACTAGTTCCAAGAACTCTCAATTTTTATGTCTTCATTAAACTAAATAATTATCGATTGTGAAAATAACCGATAATGTTTATAATTTTCTTGATTCTTTATCAATATTTAAGTTTTGCTGAAAACTTTTGTAGAAAGGTACTACAAGCTAGTTTTTATTTACCTTTGAGATTCACATTCTATGATATAGTTTTGATTATGTTTGATATGCAATTGATAATTGCAATAAATTGATAATACACGATTTATTTTAAGGTACAGTTAAAGTATCACTTTTTTATAAATATTTATTATGGGAAAATCATTAATCTAATTTTAGGCTAAAAAAAGTTAAAGCTACTACAGTGCACAACATTTGTTATTGATTTTTTACCATTGGGGAGTGCTTGGACATTTCACGTTGCTCTACGTGGATTTGAGAAGAGTACACGAATTTTAAAGTTGTTTAGGATAAACTTTACCTTTAAATAAATCATAATAATAAACAGTAGCGCAATGGCTGTGTGCTGTGTACGGTTTGGGGCTAACAGCGATTTGCTGCTCCATCATCCAGTTATACAATAGGCATTTGCAACCACCGGTAGACACCGTTTCACTTAAGTAGCTACCCATTCATTACCCATGTACATCAAGCTACATTCTAACAATGAATTTATTTTGAGTTAAGTTCGATAAATGTTTTCTTTTTGGTTAAGTAGAATTACGACGTTATTGATAAAGATAATATATCCTTTCATATAAGTTAAGACTATCGAGCGTATTGTTTATTTTAAAAGTTGTCTGAATTATATTCAGATCTGTGGTCATTTGACTCCTTTTCGCTCATGGCTATTGCGTAGTTCAGTGTCTAGGAGGATTATATTTCAAGCGATAAGTGAAAACAGAGTCCGGATGCTTCGGACCAAACAGGGATCTCATGTAAGAGAAAGAGTCCGAACTGTTTGATGAGGAATTTTTGGCACGGGGCCGCCCCCAGGCTTCATAATCTAATCTTAGCGACTCTGGGCGTCCCTACCACGTCTCGAATTAGTGATCTATTTTTAGACCACCGGTCGGCATATAAACGGGTCACAAGCCTTCAGCTAGCAGACAAGCCCGACTTTAACTAAATAAGAGATTTACTCAAGAACAAAATTAAATGTCTTTAAGTATTATAAAAATCCTTCAAGTAAAGAGTCAAAAGTAAATTTAAGACAAATATATTACTTCAAAGATAAGAAAGAACTAACTCCCTTCAATTCATTATATTCTCTTCATTAATACATTCAATTTATCACCATTAAAACAAATATTATTGGTTATTGAATTTACATGAAATCTGATATTAAATAGCCTTTAATTATGGAATACACCGAATATATGTTAAGGGGACAAGCAATGATAGTGCATCAGAACAGCCTTAAAGTTAAAGCTGGTTAATAAAGTTAATGTGACACTATGTGTTGACAAGCTGTCAATTATTATATTACAATGAACTCAATAATTGACAGCTTGTCAACACATAGTGTCACATTAACTTATTAATTAATATATAATATACCTATATTTATTATAAATTCAAAATTCGGTGCAGGGGTCTATTTTTCTCTGTATGTCTCCCGTAGTTAATGATAATTATAATTTGATTTAAATTATATTTATTATTTTAAATAAAATCCTCAATTAAGCGTGTTATCACACAGGTACAAAAGTTAAAGGTACATTGTTGAAAGGAGCTAATTTTTTCTCAACTTAACTATCATATGACAATCTTTATTAAGTCAATTATTGTTATTTACTTTCCATTTCTTTATTTTTATTTAATTTAAAACTTGATTATTTTTATTTTAATTTAGCAAATCTAAAGCCTTTTTTATTTGATATAAGGCAGGACAGGAATTTTTATAATCATAAAAGGTTGTATATCATTATACAATTAACTACAATTCTTTAAATCTATCTACTTTTGGACCTATAACTATTCACTATCCTTAAACTTAATAAGGTAAATTTATTATCCTGAAATCAATTTAAGGCATTAAATACTATCATTTGGACCCATCAGGTATACATGTTACCCTTTAAGTAAATAATATATTATATAATCAATCACTATAATTTATTTAGACCAATTAGTCATTAGCCTCACACCTTTTACCTATACACATTAGCCTTAAACCTGTTAAGTACCCATTAGGTAAATCTATAACCCTTAAGGGAGGAGGAATTATTACTATCTTTCCTTAGGACCTATTACTCATAAGCCTATACCTACTTGGTGTACATATTACCCTAAACATATTGAGTATTTTAATTACTTATCTTAAACAATTTAATTTTATTTTACTATGTTGTAAGGTATTCTAATTTATTAAATTACTTGTAATAAAGAAATTTAAACTAATAACTAATAATATTTTTTCAGTTAATATATCTAAATAAATCCTATAAAACGTAAAGTATTTTCAGTAGTAAAATAATTGTTATTTATTTTAAGGAAACGAATAAAATAAATATTTTAAATAACAACTGTTTATCATTGTTCAGATTTATTTATTTATAGAAATCTTTTTTGAAGTAACAATTACAATATGAGACGCGTGGTTTTTCACATGGCCTGGATTGCCTTGCCAACAAATGAAATAGAGAAGTAGGGGTAGAAATTGTCCAAATTTTCCGGAGTTTAATTACATGAAATTTATTATAATTAACAAGAATATAGTGAAATATTACCAAAATATAACAAGACTTCCATAAATTAAATTTAAAACAATTTTAGTTAAAATATAGATATAACACTTAAAAGCTCAGAGGGGATCAGATCTCAACCACCTCCCTTTCCTATCCTCTTTTTTCTATTTTTATCATTAATAATAATAAATAACGGTCTGGATTCGCGTGTTGTATAACTTGAGAATATAATTTTTTATAGAATTAAAAAATGTATACTAATTTAAATTCCTGATATAAAATGTATTATTTTTTACTAATTAAGGGTTCATTTTTTATTTTTATTTATTTATTTTTTTTAAATAAGTATGAAATTATTGATCACTGGTCGTGATATGAATAGGTAGATAGGTTTTAAGATACACCATCCACTATTATAACATATATGCCATGAATCTTCATATAATTTTTTAAAAAATATATGCAAAATTAAGAGTGCACTTATAATGTTTATTTGTCATTAAAATTGAATTTTATAAGCCCTGACAAAAACAAAAAATCATAATCAAGTTATTTTATATTTAAAGTTTAATTTCAAAGGTATAGTTTTAAAGTGGGTCATATTTTAAATTAGCATTCCTCTATTTCAGAATATTTGATGATAGTATAGAAAAAAAATCAAATCTTTTTCGTTCCAGAATAAATAATAAAGGAGCTATTGATGTCCAAGTTGGTATATTTAATAAATTAAAGTATTGATGTAATCTGTTATTCCAGAATGCATAAGGAATAAAAACAAGCAACATAAATAAAAGGTTGAAGCAATAAAATATTCCAGAATAATAATAGAAGGAACAGTACAGCATCGATATTACTATATAGCTTACTATTCCAGAATAAATTAATAAGTGATGTAGAATTAATACCAGTTGCTTCAGAATTAATATCAGATGATATAGAATTAATAAACATTGAAGGGTCAATATGAAATAAAAATAAATTGTTATAACATTCCATTATTTAAAAATAAATATAGATTAGATATAAATAAAGTACAATAGCATTTAACTATTCTAGAATAATAAAGAAGATGATAAAAATAAAATGTAGTAGCATTCCAGTATTCTAGGATAATTCTACTATTCCAACTAAAATCTTACTTAACTTAAAGTATTATATATTCCAGATAAAAAAATGTTTTTTTTTATTGCAATTATTATAATTATTTATTTATTTTATTTTATTTATTTTTTTTTTTTTTTCAAATCATTTAATCAAATGGGCTATTTGTTAAATCAATTGGGTATTTCGAAATATATAAAAAAAAAAAAACATTATTTTATAGATTATTATAAAATAATAAAATAGTTATATGACTGTAAAGAGATCATTATATTATTTTTTTTTTTAATGTTTGAAATTGCGTTAAAATGTTGTTAATGTAGGTGAATTAATGTAATTAAATACAAAAGCAAAATTATTAAATTATTTATTTTTGTTATATATTCAGGTAAATTATTTATCTATGTTCTAAATTATGGTTATCTAAAGTTAAATGTTTTATTATTATGTTATGTAATTGTTCGTGTATATTATATTCTATTATATAAATATAAAGTTATTTTATTAGTTAGTTGTACTTACCATAGTTATTAGTTACCGGTGTTAGTTGTTCGAGAAGGAGAGAACTAGGAGGTGTTGAGTCAGAAGACTGAAGATATTGGTTCGTGGGGCAGTAAAGGTTTACCAGGGGGAGGCAGTACCCCCACTATCCCCTACCCACCTCCCTGCTTCAAGGTGATCATCCCCTGGGCCCATCCCGCCCCACATAACCATATTTAGCCTTACACTAGTGGGGGCAGTACCTCAAACTCTATACAACTCAAATTCAACACACAACTATAGCAAATACCAAATATCCTAATCTAACAAGGTCCGTTATCATCGATACGTGGTGGCACCTTTTATTTATTTTTAATTTGCATACCCGTATCAATGTATTAGGGAGAATATGATAAGAGTTGGGTCACGTCAGGTTTAGAAAACGTACGTTGAGTTGAGATAGAGTCAGAATAAGTATGCTATAAGTAAAAGTTGGCGGGTGGGGAACTACGATTTTTCTTTTAAAAAATAATTTTGATTTTGTAGAGATTCCCAGTCGAGATGGTTTTTCTAAAAATTCACCTTTTAAAATATTAAAAAGTGAACGTTGCATGTTCCGATAAATTGCTGTATTTTTACGATATTTTACTCAAAATGTCATAAAAAAAAGCGGTACAATTAACAAGTTATATTTTTTATATATAAATACATTTCCCAATTACGATAATGTGATCGTGCGCAATCAATTTCGTATTCAACCTGAGGAAAAGCTTGAGATCACGCTCACAAACAAAGAAGGGTAAGGTCGCTTTCCAAACCCAGAAAACATTAGACAAATTTACACTGTTAACAGCTTACCTAAACAAACTCTAAAGAGTTTACAGTTCGGATATGTAATTATACAAGGATACATTGAAAAAAATAATGTAATACCCCCAGAGTAAAATTGTAAGCAGGTAAACTGTATACTGTATTACATAACAGAACTATAATTCAATATATGCATAAAGTTATATTGCATATATAGTTCAGGTATATACTACAGTGTGCAATGTACATGAAAACAGGTAAACTGTAACAAATATAAAATTTTATTGCATAAAGTTAAATTATACTACATAAATCAGGTATATATAGTACAGTACGAAATGCACTAGTAAAGTATTGCTCTGAAAACTTATTTCTTTACAGTACCATGAACATTTTACAATTACCTATTCTAAAGATTGTTTTTCTCATTCTAAACCACTAAAAAAGAATATTTATACAATTATGAAGTATAGATGTATACTTGTAAATTGCGCCATTGTACAGGAAGTGCAAATTATTCTACGGTATTATTAGTACAACCGTATACTATATTAATTTTATGATAATGTTGTACCATTATAGATAACATGTATTATACCACACATACATACATTCTTTTCTGTTTATGATACAAAAAACCGGAGCAAACAAAGACATTATAACATAAAAGACATTATAACATAATTTGTATGGCTAAGGGCTAAGGATTTCTAAAATATACAGTAGTATAAAATAACGGAACACGTTCAATTTTACAAGAGTATAAAGGTAAATGGTTTGAAGAACATAATTTGGGCACTATAAATTGATTGAAACGTTATTGTAGGTGTAGGTAATGCGAACAAATAGAATTAAACTGCACACACATATGTGCAGTTTTCTAGTTGAAAGTTCCATTCAATAGTAATATTTACGTAAAGAAACAACACTACAACAAATTGAAAAATTCTAAAAAATCTAATAAAAGACTCTCTATCTTCTCACCTCTCTCCCTTAATACTCTAAGGACACCTTATATCATCACTCTCTTATCAATTCTATCACTATCTACTAATCTTCTCGACTTTTAAATTTTATGCAAAATGATTTAATTCAAGGAGTTTTCCGTCGGAGAGAGGGATGATACATGCTAAATACAAAATAAAAGTCAAAGTTAGATCAGTCCTTTCTGTTACGCTTCAATCAGGAGGTAATAAGATTGTTGTTGTCAAAATAATAAATTTGACAATAATAGGTCAAATAAAGTCATTAAATTATACGAAATAGGACACGAGGAAGCTATGAGCCAACACTCATTGACAGATTTTTTTATTAGATAATAAAAAATTAAAATGTTTAAGAACAAAATTTTAAGTTTAAAAAATATAATTAATTAAAAATTTGATATAACAAATTTAATTACCTACATAGTATATAGGATTACATTAGTACCTTACGTTTGCACGTTTTTAGAAGCTACAATAATATACAAAGAAAAAGGGACAATGCCAAAAAATAATAAAATATTAATTTGACCCCCCTAAATTCAGGACTATGGGCGCCCATGATAAACAGAGCGAGAGAACCAAAATGAAACAACAAACTCAAAAGCATACGACATCTTGACACTGAGACCATGAAATGTTTAAATAAAACTAATATTAAAATAACATAAATGCATTAACCATATAATGCGAACACAGAAAAAAACGTAATTGCTATCATACTTTGAATATCATAAGCAGGCAAATAACACCACTAATAGTAAAAAACTTATAACTTACTTAACTTATTTAATAACTTACTTCCCTACTTAACATGTGCGGAAATAATCGCATTTGCATATATCACAATAACTAAAATCTTACTAAATTTAAAAGTATTAACAATTTAACGACTTATTAAATATACGTTGGAAAAATCACTTTTGTAACATTAAAAATAACCTTTTTATTTAATAGTATTGTAATAGTTTATAAATAAGAAAACAAAAGTTATATTTCAGAAGTAAAAAGTTTATTTAAATTCTTATGTTCTCTTTGTCTTGAAATTGAATAACAGAATGAATTTGATCATTCAATTTCAAGGCAAAGAGTACATAAGAATTTTAAAGAACGTATTATTATTTATTCAATAAATAATAATTCAAAAAAATCTATAATCCAAAAATGCTGACATATATGATAAATATAGACGTGTATAATATAATTTGTAAATAAAAAAATATAATTCCTAAAACTTCTTAAATATTTTGATCAAAGTTTAAAGGCCCCCATACACGGCCAAAATGTTTGCGCAAACATCATGTTTGACATAATATGGCCTAAATTTGCTCGACATCAGGTTTGCGTCGCGCAAACTTTCTTACAGTGTTTGACGTGTATGGCCAAAATTTGCCCGACATCAGGTTTGCGCAAACGTCACGTTTGCGCAAAATGTTTGATCCTGTATGGGGCCCTTCACATAAACTAATTTAAAAAATATCTAAAATTCTATCATCTAGGATCAACATCCCCATTTAAAAAAATCAACTTTAAATTTAATTAATTATATTTGCATATTACATAGTTATTAAACCAATTATTATTTGTTTTGTTTCCTTAACATCTATAAAAGCCCTTTTTACTTTCTCATATAAAGAGAAAGTATTGTGATGGCGGGAATATTCGATGTTGAGATTTTTAACTCCACTTTTGAGTCCAAAAAAGTGGTTTTTAAAAAATGTCTCTCCGTCGTCTTCGTCTGTCTGCGCAGACGACTGGAGCCTAATCTACTGGGCTTATTTTGACAAAATTTGGACATGTTCAGAAAAATCATACCCTGAGGCGAAATCAAGAAATGAATTGTAGCAAATAATTTGGGAGCGCTATCCCCCAAAAACTTAGAAAAAACTGAAAAATAGACTGGTGTGGCACATAGCTTCCTCGCATCCTATCATACTTAATATATACAAACATATATTAATTTACACTTATAGCTTCAGAAGTACTTATCTGATTTTTATGAAACTTTTATAGTTTATCGAAAGTAGCCCGCAGATAGCCCCAGATTACTTTGAACCGTTTGCGCTCTCTAACTTTTGCTTAATTGATACTTTAATTCAAGCAAAAAATCAAAACAATTTTGACAGATTAAAAAAAAAGGGGAAACAAACAAATTATACAATAATGAATTGTAAAAGTACGAGATAGCATGCGAGGAAGATATGTGCCACAACAATTGGCAGTCTATTTTACATAAATTAAAGTATCAATTTAGCAAAAGTCAAAGAGCGCAGAGAGTTCAAATTAATCTAGGGCTATCTGTGGGTTATTTTCGATGAACTATAAAAGTTTCATACAAAGATTAGTACATATGAAGCTTTAGGTGTAAATAAATGTATGTTTGTGTGGATGTAGAAGGAAAACAAGTGAGCGCAGAATGTTGAAACCTATATGGGACCAACAATGGGCTAATCATGATCTACTATCCAAATATCATTAAAATAGGACGTGTAGTTTTTAAGATATGTTGGTTCGCAAAAATTGAACGAATGACCGACAGACCGACAGGCAGATACGGGACCAAAAATGTTCCCTGATGTCTGAAACGGATTTCGAAAACAGAATTTTTGAAATTGGAGACCTAAAGCTTTTTCGTTCTTCAGAACGATCACACATAGCTTCCGTTACCTTCGGTAAGCACGGAAGCAAAATTATTTCTCGAAATCCGTTCCGACGATTTTGATTAAATAATTCTAAAATGAAGTCTATTTAAATACAAATCTAACGATGTAAGCCGTTTTCCCGGGAAAAATCTATTCCTGAATTGTTTAAATTGTTTATTACTTTTCCTCACTACCTATAGTAGGAAAAGTATTGTTTTTTACATGAATTAAAGTATCAATTTAGCATAAGTTAAAGAGCACAGACGGTTAAAATTAATCTGGTGCTATTTGCCGGCTACTTTTCACAAACCATCTAAATTTCATAAAAAATCAGATGAGTACTTTTGAAGATATAGGTTTAAATAAATATATGTTTGTGCTTATGTGAAAGAGAAAAAAATGGGCACAGAAAGTTGAAACTTATATAGGACCAACAATGGGCTAATTGTGACTTACCATCAAAATTTCATTAAAATCGGACGTGTAGTTTTTAAGATGGTTCGCAAAAATTAAACGACAGACCGACAGACAAACACGGAACCAAAAATGTTCCCTGATGCGTGAAACCGATTTCTGTCTTGGAATTTTTGAAATCTGAGACATAAAATATTTTCGACCTTCAGAACGATCACATAGCTTCTGTTACCTGCGGTAATCTCGGAAGCAATATAATACATTTTTGAACGAAAGTAGAATCAATTATCTAGATATATTATATATGATTTATCTATACAGTGTGTGGTACAACTAACGGCAAACCACCTTGTAAACTAATGTTTTATCAATATCCGTATCGATACAAAAGATTCCATTAAAGATTGCCTAAGTTCCACAAAATGTCGGAAGAGAATACTGATGTTAATAAAAGATTAGTTCATTGCACTGAATATTACCAATATAGATTAATAAACGGATGAATTTTCATTACAATTTAATAATACAAAATCTCAGTAGAAATAAATAATTTTAAATGCAACACAGAACACATAATATTTCTAAATTTTAAAGATGCTCTTGGATCGTAACTTGGAATATATTTTTATGATGTGTACAAAATAATTATAATTTTAAAACCTATATTAGAATGCTTCTAATTAATATACTTAAGCATCAATTAAAATTTCTACTCATTTATTTCATAGATATTGTACAAGGTGACTCTTTCATCACAATAAATCAGAAACCACTGGACGTAAGTTTTCTTTTAGCCTTTAGGTAATCGTTAATAAATCGTTTACGATCCTGCCATCTTGATTCAAGATGGCAGCCTTAGTTATACGACGATATCTCCGGAAATTATTGCACTAGAACCTTAAAATGTATGTTAGCTTCCTTTTATAACATAATCAACTTCTGTTAAATGGTTTTTTAATCGGCCATTTTGATTCAAGATGGCGAGCATATATGTATTTGAAACCTCTACACTAACATAATTACTATCACAACTTCTTAAAAACTCTGAAATAAAATTATTGAATTTAGTATGATAATTTCTTTAATTATATTGATATCTGCTGAAAAGGGAGTTTTTAAAATTAGGGGGGGGGGAAAAAGGGGCAAAGTAAAAAAATAAGGGGAATCGAGCCCAGCTGGTCTTCTGAAGTTAGAATTAAATACTTGGAAAGGACTCTCATTCGGATGTAAGAACCAAATAAAAGATACTTTAAATTTCAACCCCGCAATACTTTAAAAATGATGTCATTAAAATAATAAATAAACAAGAGTACAGAAAATAGAAGTTGTCTCTAGGTGAAAAGCACCAAGAAACCGCATGGAGAAATGAGGAATTAAACTCATACGTTGTATACGTGGCGCTTTACTGACAGCATATAAGGTATTTTTTCCATAGACCTACTAATGCCAAAAACGGGAAGAAATAAAATGTATTATTATATTACGTAGTTGAAAATGGCCCTTTGCCAACAAGGGACTAGTTGAACGAGGTCCAATAAGTCGTTTGACTAATTACGCTTCTGGAATAGGTACTGCACATATATCATGGCGGTAAATATTCTTTGCATACATAAATAACTGATGAAAGAACACGTAAAATATTAAGCAACTTTCTTATTCAGCAAATAAGAGAGTAATTATTACAAAGGATTATTTACTATAATCTAATTTTCATTATAAAATTTAAAAAAAGGTGAAGGCTAAAGGTGAGTTTCTGAGAATAAAGCAAAACTATTCATATCTGGGGTCATTTTCGATTATTTGAGAACCTTACTTAGAGTGAGGGATTAATTCTAAAATAAGAATCCGTGTTCAAGCCTCATCAAATGTCACCTGATAACCTTTTGTTAAGATTTTAAACTAATCCTTAAAAAGACGAGTCCCCTATTTTGACTTTATAATATTTTGATTTTATAATAGAAAAATAATTTAATTAAAACAAATATAAGAATAAGATAAATACTAGTACATAAGAATAAAATAAGTATAAGAATGTGGTAAATTTAAGTTATCTAACAAAATACAAAGAAGTGTTGTCATTAAGTAAAATATTTTTAATTTTATTTCAAAGGCTAAATAGGAGCATTATTAGTACCGATTATAGAAGAATAAATGAATTTACATAAATAAAGTATGTACAAATTATAAGCAATTTTATAAACTAATTACACATAGGAGGTATTACACACACTAGGTCATTAGGTACAGGATTAAAATTGTCTGAATAATGGAAAATATTCTTTCAATTAGTGAGGCACATAGCTTCCTCGCGTACTGTTATTGGATGAATGGTTACATGAGTATAAAATAATGTCATCCCACTGGGAATTGAAAGTGTGGTTGTTTGGACCATATTCTATTTTCAGTCCCCATTCATTTATATTCAACATTAAAAATGTCCACAGAAGAAAATTAAATTAATATGGGACAAACGATGAGCTAATTATTAGCAAACATCTAAATTTAATTATACCGGAGAAGCATGGTTTTTAAAAAAAAAAATGACAGACCGATTGACATAAACAAGAAAAAAAAATGCATGTTGGGTAACAAGTAAAGGCGAAAAGTTATAAACAATCATATATCATATATAGTTATATTATAACTAAGTTATAAATAAACAATTATCTTTTTATCTTAAATAAATACAGTTTAAACAAAAAATACCATTATAACCGTAATATTTACGTCACAATCTGCCCAACATTATTCTATTACAGTGCGGGGGATCAGCAACAGCAACTTTACTCGCTACTTGGTAGCGCTACTTGGTGGATCATAATTGTGAAACATATCTCATCTCTTTGGCATTTAAATTCATCACATTAGTAGGTATTTAGACCTTGAGCCATACACTATACAAGTAGATATTATGATACTATCCCAAAATGTTATTAATTTTAATTTAATTGATTTATTTTGTTCCGATTTTGCTTACTGAAGGTAACGTAACGGGTAATGAAAGCATTGTGATCAGATCATTATGAAATACGAATTTTTCTATACCTCCAAATTGAAAAATTCCCGGACAGAAATCCATTTTAAACATCAGGGAAAATCCGATTTGAATGAAATTTGGATGGTAGGTCATAATTAGCCCCTTGTTAGTCCCACATTAATTTCAACACTCTACGCAAATTTAATATTGCTTAAAAAAAGTGTGACCCCACTGGGAATCGAAACATCCAAATCTGATTGTCCAATAGTAGGATGCGAGGAAGTTATGTGCCACACTAATTAACAGACTATTTTCTATTATTCAGACAACTTCAATACGAGTACGAGTTTATAAACATAGCTTATGTGTCACACAAATTGATATATAAATTACTTTCCTGAGAAAAACCAGGTATTTTGAAATAATTGGGTACAAAATACAAGATAATGGGGATCAAGAATAAGACAATCCTGATAACATGATAATATGACAATTATGATCATATATAGGAAGTAAATGAGAGATATTGAATGGGTTGGTTCGAACCGACTATAATTATTTATTTTATACTTATACAAAAACATAGGGCCACACTTTTTTTTTATTTGAAAATTTTAAGTTACGATATAGTTTACAAATCTTTAATAATTTGGAAGTCAACCTTAACACTTAACCACCTTCTAAAAAACTCTTAATGATGCAAACTCTTTATGATGGAAAATGATTATGCTTCAACTAGAAAACGGTCAAAATTAGGACTAATTAATAATTTATTTAAACACAAATTCGTATGATAGTTAAAGTTAAGATTTCCTTAGTTCGTAAAAGATTCTTAAATCCTAGCTATTTAATAAAAAAAAAATTAAACTAGTTCATATTTAAAACAATTCAAAACTTATTATTTATTTTATCAATGAATACTGAGTGATAGGGAAAGGAAGGTGAGCAGAAAAATTCTGTTTATTACAAAAACACACGATAAATATTGGTTTTAATAGTCGTTTTTACAACTTGCATTAAACAAAAAAACAATTTAGTGATGAAGTAAAAATGATTAAAGCAAATCACTAAACAAAATGTAAATCTAATGTGGTTATATCTTAGTGGGAGATGAGGTAAAGAGTAAAGAGATTGTGGGAGGTCAAAATACGTTTTAATAATTTATTAAAAATGAACAGCATAAAAACATGTTCATAGGAGTATAATATTATTTATATACTAATATTGGCAGCGGCGTATTTTTCCAAATAAGATGCAATGTGGGTTTAGTCTAACTATCAATGTACAAAATATCTATTTATCATCTAACTGCAATGTATCGATATATATATTTCTATTTTAAACCGATACAATCGATACTGAGTGTATGTTTTCAGTAGTCTCTTTCATTTCTCTAGGCCAGAGAATGGAAAGCGTGTATTTTGTTAGAGTGGGGGAGAGACGTAGGTAAGCAGCTAGCATTGACCCGGCTACAATAGAACAATACCGGGTGATTTGGGCCGCCAAAGAATGTTTCCCAGATGAAAATTTTGGCATCATGCACCGACTGTGAGGCAGTCGGGTCCAACAGAATCGGGGACAACTCCATCAACGGCCATTTGTCTCACCGTGTAACCTCGCGAATAATATGTTGTTTAAGTGCAAATATATATTACTAGTAATGGTTTTGTACTGATATGTATTAACAACATTGAGACATGAAATTTACACTTATCTGATACCAATAAATATCGCATATTCTCAACACGTAGCAACATTACTACTCGCCGCACTGAAACATTTGGTTTGAAATCTGGTCAGACATGACAATAGAGCAGACGCTAATAAGATCAATAAAGTGTTAATAAAGGGTTGGCTGGATCGTAGTGTGAATGATAGTGAACTTGTTTGATGGACTTTGGATATGCTATGCCTACAATGGGTTTACGGACAATTAGAGATGTACACTGAAGTAAGTTCTGTAACTTCTGAACAACACGTTAATATACGGGCTTCCCGCGTAAGCAGGGACAACCTTGATATTGAATAGCTCAGCGGTTGGTTCTCAGAACATCCACCATTCCTCCAACGTGAGGATATAATATTAATTCCCAGATTCCCAAAGGAATTATTAGACATATAGAGTTTAATTGTTATTTGGCTCAAGAAATCGGAATCAAAAGTTTTGGTAATCAAGTTTAGAAAATCAAAACTTAGCTTTTATGGCCTTCTGTATTATGGTACCTACTTTAGAGGATTAGAAAAATTTTATAACATTATAATATAAGGTAATGTAGTGGTCTAAAAAAGGGGTCATATGGGCAGGGGAGGGGCAACGGAGCAAAGTTATTGTTGTAATTGGAAAATATATCCTTGAAGCGATTACTTGAAAAATTATAAGGTGTGGAAATACTAATTCATTTTAAGAAAATTGTTGCAAATTTAATGCTTTGCAATAAAGGTAGTTATGTTATTATTTTTTTTGTGGGGAGGGATGAAGGAAGTGGGAAATGAAACAAAATTATTAAGCAAAAACCAGCATTTGTTTCTCAAAAAGGTTTAAAAATTGGAAAATGTATCGTATAGTTGAAGCGATTTATTTGGGAAAGTATAATAGTTTGGAAAAAACTTTTTCATACGAAAATTGTAGAAAATTTAATGCTCTACAAAAGAGGGTATTTTGGTTTCTTTGAGGGGGTTAGGGTAACAAAGCGATAGAGCAGAAACCTGTGGTTTTCGAAAAATGGGAAAAATTGTCATAACAATAAAGCTTTGTATTTTTGGAATTTATGAAGTTTAGGAAAAACTTAATAATATAAAAATTGTAACATATTTATTGCTCTACTAAAAGTGTAGAACTGTTTGGTTTTTTTGTTTTTTTGCAGGACTTAAGGATGAAAAGTTACAGAGAAAAAACAGAGAAAAGTCAACAATTATAGCGGTTTCAATTCGGGTCTAGGAGGTCGAAAACATGGGTTTTTAACTGGGGCTTTGGCACTTACAACATATCCAAAAAGAAAGTTTGTATGACCTCTTGCAAGGTAAAATATACTTGTCGACTGGACTAATTAATGAGATAGATTTCAAAATATGATTGTTACTAAAATTTAAGGTCGATGCGGGAGAGGAACAATAACATGAGATCATTAGTGAGTTAACATTGATATGCCATCCAAACATCAAAATCAGACGAATAAATCAAAATTATTAACACTTTTATACTTAGAAGTAAAGATTGAATTAGCGGGAAAAAACGAAAGGAAATATTCACAGAAACTACACGGACATCCCACATACAATTTTTTACAGGTAAGTATACCTCAAAGCTGGGTTATCGTCCGTCCTGTTTGATCAGACAATACGTATCAAGTGAATCGTTGTGTGGACACATTTTGATGAAGTTTAACGAGGTTGAAGATTGGATTGGATTGAATGGTTGAATCCGCAGGGCTTCAATCTCCAAGAACAAAAACGATAAGACGAAGTGTGTAGAATTTTACTGGATCTAACTATGTCCGATTGACATCTTAATTTTATATACAGAACATTTATTAATTTCTTGAATAGAACACTAAATAAGTAACTTTCGTCTAACTCGCCCCTTAATAATTACACTTCTAAGAAGAAAGAAGACAGATTAGATTCCGCTTTTTCAGTTTCGACTTAAAATGTTAAATAAAATTAGATCAAGCAATTTTCCAACCTACCATTATATCACTTGAAGAATCCGTGTTAATATTCACCAATTTTATTAACTATAGTTTGTCTTTCAATAACTAATTCAACCTTTCAATAAATATATTTCCAGCAAACTTCTCATATTTAATAGTTAAGCGATAAATTTCAATTTCTACGCACACTTTCAAATTATATTATAATTTATGTAGTAAACCTAAAATAAGTAGAAATTAACATTCAAAAAGGTTATAAAAAAAATCAAAAAAAGTACAATATTACTTCATACTAAAACATAATTTGTTATTAAATAATCTTAATCTAATTTAAAAATAAATTGTTGCTTAGTTATAAGTAATACACACTTATATGGAGCAATTAAAAAACTTACCACGCAGGAAGATGTTTTATTTTGGTGGGGAGTTTGTTACAAAATGATCAATTAATATAAAAATATTATAGAATAGAAATAAACAACCTAAATATTAAAAAAAATAATTAGAAAAGACAAAGATCACGAAAATGTCTTATGCTCGAAAGCATCGAAAATTATTTAATTTTTAAATGAATGAGATCAAGCAAGCATGCACTAGAGACTACTAAAAATATTTTTTAAATTTATTATACAGCAGTTTCCCAAATCCGTGGTAAATATTTTTCAAATCCTCTGTGGGTCGTTTGAAGTCAAAACATTTTGTAGTTTTGTTGTAAAATAATAGGGAAGCCCCAAAAAATCACCCTTTAAAAACAGGGGGTTGAAGTTTAAGCTAGAATATCTAGCATCCACCGGCATTGATGAGTAGAAGAACGGACCCAACATTTATTTGTAGAATTAGTACAAAGGAATAGATGTCACATAGGCATCGGGAAAAATATTAGGAAGCATGTGGAATATATGGCTGTCATGTGTCATCAGACATTTTGATTTCTAACCACCGCATGATCAGACTTTGCATTCGGGTTGACTGCAAGTATAGAGGAATTGCCAAAACGACATCCTAGAAAGACGAACTGGGAGACCTTTGACAAGTGCTTAAGATTCTTCTAGGAGTGTCCCAAGAGAAGATATCTGGCCCAGGAACTCTGGAAAAAGAGGTAGAAATCCTGAGCTCAGAAATAATAGAAGCCATCCAAGAAGGAAGTGACATGGTAGAACAAAAGACTGGATGTTCTCAGCAAAATGCAAGGAGAGCCTACAAAAGGCCTTCAGTAACAAGGAGCAACAAGAACTATGGGATAACTGCAGGAAGGCCAGAAGAAACTTCAAGAAAAGAAACAAAGAATTGTGAGAGAACCAGCTGGAGAGACTTTTGCAAAGGAATTGAGTCCTTACCGGAAGCAACCGGACTGGCTAACATCTTAAGCAGTGAGGGAAGCGAATGAGGCTCGATCAAAGGCTGTTTGTTTTACGCCATTATAATAAACGATTCAACAGTTATAGATATGTATAACTAAAACAAACTTTTAAATGGGCACCACCTTAATACGGCTGGTCAACGAACTCGTCCTATTTGTTAAATTGCCTACAGACTTATGTGTGTGCTGTACTTACATACTTAGCCAATATATTTTTTAAATAAAACCCCTTTCACTAAAACCAAAATAGGATTAATAATTTATAGGGTATAACCAAAGTATAGACATTCATATTATTCCTGATCAGTTACAACAGTTTTCTATGTGATTTTTAGATCCAGCTTTTTAAAAAGTATCCTGTAGTGTCATTCTACCTTTGACTATGTGCTTTCCAGGGTCATTCCTTTTTTTAATTTTAATAATAAGATAGAATACGTAAAAGAAAAAGCAATAGGGCTGATTACTGTTTTGTTTTTTCTTCTTATATTTGACAATTTCTTCCCCTATGACAGTTGACATTGGGAGACATTTTGCCAGGAGTCACCTTTATTGTAGAATGGAAATATGCATATCTCAGCACCATATCGTTTGAATTCACATCTTCTGGTCCCCCAGATTAATTGAACGAGAGTCAATAGTTTATAAAAATGTCTTCCAGTACTTCTAGAAAGAGTCTTCGATAGATTATGTCCTCTATTGTTTTTTACGTCCCAATCAACACAAAATGTTAAGTTGATCAATGTTAATTATGTTATGTTTGTTAAAGATGTTAAATGTCTTTCTTGATAATCACAGTAAAAAATGTTTCCCCACTGGGATTCGAACTTACCAGATAATATTATGGTGTTTAGATCTATAGGTAACTGGCGAATTTCGTGTAGCTAACCACTCGTCTATGCTAATCGCCTCTAAGAGTTATTGTTAAGCAAATTAATTTTGATTAATAAAATACAGTAGAGCAATACGCCCCCCCCCCCCCCCCCATATGCATTTCTACTTAATACGATAATCACAGTGAAATATGTCACACCTCTTTGTGATTCTATGTCACCAGATAATATGTCGTTGACGGGACTTTGTTTTCAGGAGTATTATGATACATTTAACCACTAGGCAACGATGTCGATCGCACTCAGCTCAACATAGATAACAGATGATCTTTCAAACTTATTGGGAGAGATTATAAACCTAGAAAATAATTCTATCCTCAACTTCACCAGGTATCTCGTGATCACTTCCCCAAATTAGACAAATTTAAATTACCTACGACACCAACATCATACGATTTTCTTCCCTATTTTCTAGCATCTTACATTTCTTCAGCTCATACTAGATGATCTTCAGCAATGAATTCAAAGGGGAGCAGAAAAAATATGTTTCTAGTAAATATTACATAAATGACCGTCAACGTTGTACTGTTGCAGTTATATGAAAAAAAAGAAATCATGTAAGTTTTAATTCTAACTTAAGCACTCTCATATATATTGCGTGGATTAAAATATTTGTCCAAAAAAATCAACTGAATTTATTTTTTATTACCCTCAAAATTATTACCACGGATATAGGGAAACTTCTGTATTCCGTGAAAAAATGATTAAATAAAATTTGGACATACTTTAAGAATAAAAAAGAACTGTATTAATAAAGGTTGTAAAAATTATTTTGAAAATCAGATTAATTCTATAAATTACTACCTACATTTACATATATTGATTATGTTTTTTAGAAAAACTGAATTTATGAAAAATGAACCTGATAATTGCAATTCAAATGCTATTGCCGTATCAATAATGATAATATTTATGTCGCGATTGACATGTTAAACAAATTATTAAACCTAAAAAAGTATGTATAATATCAATTAAACACTTTTTCACGGTAATTATATATGTAATGTAATATAAAAAAGAGAAAATACATATTTATATAACAAATGTTCTTATTTAACAAAGATTAATATATAAGTAACGTATTAATCAATATTAATTGATTAGTATTAAATTAATACTAATCAATTAATATTGTGAAATTATGTTATACTGGATAGAAATAAATATTTTGCTACTTTTGATCTAAGAAGAATAAATGGTGTTTCTATCATTTTAAGACCATAAATTGACCTCAAATCAGTTTTTCAGTAATAACAAATTATGTGGATTCTTGTTTCATAAGGGATATTAATATCAAACCCATTACAGTCATGGATCATCACTATCTTGGATATCATTATTAGTTATTATATGAAATATTACTACGTTCACACATCGTTTTGAAAGCGTTTCGGATCCAATTCGTTTTCAAAACGATACTCGTTCTTACAACAAAAAATCGGTCCGAGACAACTCAGACAAACTTTCTCATATATAAGTTTATAATTACTTAGCCCAGTGTTTCCATTTATTAGTTTTCAAATGTACATTTAAATATTATTGAACATTTCATCAAAATTTATCATAAAAATAACTTCTCCTGGTCGGGGAATCGAACCCGGGCTCTCTCCGTCCGCGTTTTAAGCTAATATCTCAGGAACTAGATTTTTCCCGGGAAAATGGCTTATATCGTTGGATTCGTATATTCAAATGGACTACATTTTAGAATTTTTTAATCAAAATCTTCGGAACCGTTTTCGAGAAATAATTTTTTTTCATGTTTTTTCAGAGTTTTTGGGGGGTAGCGCCCCCAAATTTAGAGCTAAAATTTATTTCTCGATTTCGCCTCGGGGTATGATTTTTCTGAACATGTATGCCAAATTTCGTCAAAATCGGCCCAGTAGTTTGGGCTCCAGGCGTCTGCACAGACGACAGACAGACGACAGACAGACGACAGACAGACGACAGACAGACGACAGACAGACGACAGACAGACGACAGACAGACGATAGACAGACGACAGTCAGACATTTTTTAAAAACCACTTTTTTGGACTCAGGGGACCTCAAAACGTGTAAATCCATCAAAATCTCAAAATCGAATTTTTGCGCCATCACAATACTTTCTCTTTATATGAGAAAGTAAAAATACAGGTGATCGAAATATTTGTTTTCGAAATCTCGTAACGGTGACGTCACGAGTAAAACCTTCTTTCTTGTTACCCAATATGTCCGCGAATTTTTACATTTTATTTACAAGTTATTAAAAGTTTTTACAGGTTCTTTATAGTTTTAACTTTTGTTTAAAAACGTTTTTGCAGTTAAAAAAAAAGAAACCGAAGCTCACGAAAACAAAGAACTTAAAAAGTGGAAAGGAGTAAAATAACCTGAAACTTCGATCCCCTCCACGACCTGTTCACACGAGCGTTTTGAATTCGATCCCCCGTTCCGATCACGTATTTTTGGTGGATCGGATCTAAACCGATACGATCCGTCGATCTCCGTTCGTACAGCGTTTTGAACTAGCGGATCGTTTTCAAAACCGTTTCCAAAACGATGTGTGAACGTAGTATATGATATCTGTAAATGTTCTGTTAACTGGGATTTTTCATTTAAATACAATCACACTGGGCCAAAATTTTATATGGGCTGCCCCATGTTATTGAATAATTAAATTTCTATTTTCTCCAGTCTGCTAATATTTTATCAACATCGAATAGATACATCCAGTATAATATATTTTAAGATTTGACACTAAATCTCTTTTAAAACAATAAAACTTCTACATGGTGAGGTGAAGTTGAAATGTTATTTTACGTCAGTTTTAATGAATGGCGTACATGTTAAATGCTGGTATAAAACTATTCAAGAAACTGTACTTTTCACAGTTTCTCCGACATGAGAAAAATATTACAGGATATGTATTCTCGTATATTTAGGTTCTCTGAACTTTCTTCCAAGGTTTAACGTGTATTTTTACAAATGTATATAACTTTGTTTTTAAATTTTTAATTTATAAATATGCGATACTTCAACCCCTCTTAGGTCATCATCAAGCTTAATATTTACTCCTAAAATAATTAAATGGTTTTAGAGCCGTTTATCTAATTTTAAAATATGTATTTGTAAGCTGTGTGCTACATTGTCACTTCATTCATATACTTTTTTGTTACAATTCACTTTAAAATTAAAAATGATTCAAGGAAAAAAATATGCCCACATTTGAGTGTATAAACCCTATACTCAAATAATAAATATTTTTAGCTCAAGAAAGTTTTGAGAATACTATGATGGAATATAACACTTCATAACTCCCCACCTCACAGATGTGGAGTAGATAAACATTTTACCCAAATTATTTTTTTTTTAAGCATTTGAATGTAGCACGATTTTTTATATACATATATATGAATGAATTTAAAATTGTTTTTTAGTCTAACATTTTGAATTTTGTTCTCTTAATTCGTTTTCCTTTTGGTCAGGGCAAGTAATGACTGAACTTGTGTTCAGATTAATGTTTGCTGCTTCATTGTCATGAAAATACTGCACAAATCTGTAGTATTACCTTATACTATAATACTATAAGGTTGTATTACCTAGGTTGTATTATATAGCTAATACTGATGTTTGGGGTGCAATAATTTTGTTAAAGCTCTAAACATAAATAAAAAGTTATGAAATTGTGAAGGGTTTTTTCTTCTTACATAAAAGCGCAACCTTAAAAAGGTCGGTAACCTATCTAAAGAGAAATACAGATATAAAGATTATTTAGTTCTTTTTAGATCTGATGACCAAGGACGTATAGTAATTTACTTCTAAGATTTTGTTTTTAGTAGTACTTGTTGTTCTGTACTGTATAGATTTAAAAAAATCCAGATTTAATTTTTAATATTTACAATTTCATGGGGACAACCCACAAAAATACTTATATTCCAGAGGAAGTTTACTTTTTTTTTTTTTTTACTTTCTCATATAATATGCTTAGTATATATAAAGAGTAAGGATTTTGTTGGATTTAAACATTTTGAGGTCCCCTGAATCCAAAAATGTATTTAAAAAAACAAAAAAAAACTAGCTTAAGTCTGTGCCTATATACTGGACGGATTTCGATGAAATTTGGAATACATTTACAGGAAAATCATACCCCCAGGCGAAATCAAGAAATTAATTTTTAATTTTATCTTTAAATATGGGGGCGCAACCCCCCAAATAATTTAAAAAATGAGAAAGAAAAATCTTGAAAACGGTTCGGCCGATTTCGAAAAAAAATCTGAATACGAATCTAACCATAAAAATCGTTTAACCGACAAGAATCTATAGAGCTTGAGAAAAAAGCTTTAAACGAAACCTTTAGACGTAAAGGACACACCGGGTACGATTCCCCATCAATAAGAAGTTATTTTTATGGTAAATTTTGATAAAATGTTCAATAATAATTAAATGTAAGAACAAAAAACGAAAGAAATAATAATTGACGCAACCAAGTTGGACTAAGTTATCGCATCAAATAATGTAATTGTAAATGAAAAATTTTAGTACAAATTGTGTTGGGCAGATATATGTTTAGAATTTCGTGGTATTGGTAACAAAATACGTGCAATAGCAAACGTTTGGAAATATTAGAATTATTTGAACCCTATTAAACGTAAGGATTATATAACGTTTAATATAAGGCAACTTTGATGAATGTACAGACTAAAATAAATACCTTATAAATACAATATGTATTTTCTCTTCAGTATACTCTTACAAATGTGGTTCCACGCTTTATGGTAACCACTTTTTTTAATTAGAGGTACTTACTCAGCCACACTTTGTGGTGAGCCACTAACCTTGACTTCCTCACGGCGGACGACTTCAAAAACTTACCTGTAACAGGAAATGAAATATTAGTTAATTAATCGAAATTGTTTCCATTCAAGGTTAACTATTTGACGTATTTTTTTAACAATGATCCCGTTATCGTGCCACGTTTAAATTTAGTCAGCTGTTTTAAAACAATACTACCTATTTATGGAAAATTTTTGAAAACTTTAAAGATATACTTTTTTAAAAAATCAAATTTTGTTTTACTAAATTTTTAAACAAATATTGCAATTTTTTTAACAACGATCCCGTTATCCCACGTATACATTTTGTCAGCTGTTTCAAAACAATACTACCTATTTATGGAATAAATTTGACTTATTTTAAAGAAGTACTTTTTTCAAAACTTAAATCACAATTTTAAGTTTTTTTTTAAATTTTCAAAATTATTTAATTTTTTTAACAATGATCCGTGATCGTCTCACGTTTAAATATGGTGAGCTGTTTTAAAACAATACCTACTACCAATTTATTGAAAAAATTTAAAAATTTAAAAATGTTGAAACCAGGAATCTAGAATTATAGGCAAAATGAGGCAATAAGTCTGTGTGTAACCTGACTGTAAATACTATATAACTGTAACCAGAGTGTAAATTCAGTATCAAGTATAATCTCATTCTACTGATTCATAAATACTTATTGGTTCGAAGCAGTAAGACTGCTTCTAACATTATGAAGCACTAAACCTAATCCAATCTATATATATATATCATCAAATCAGCAATGAAATACCGTGTTTTTGCACACTGCAATAAGGTACACAATTTGTGATAGTGAGAGACACCAAGGGATGTGCCACATAAACGTGACACATAGGAACTGTTCCAACATTAGACAATACGTCACAAAGATGTTGGCTCGGCATTACGCTATGTCCTGCATCGTTTCGTCGCGTCCGACGATGCCCAGACGTATTGTCTAATGTTGGAACAGTTCCTATGTGTCACGTTTATGTGGCACATCCCTTGGTGTCTCTCACTATCACAAATTGTGTATGTATATATATATATATATATATATATATATATATATATATATATATATATATATATATATATAAAAACAAGACTCCTTCCTCAACTCAACTCAGGGAGACGGTCAGGTGCAATAAAAACTCCACATTCACATCAAGCCAACGTTTCGGCAACTGTTTAATGTTGCCTTCATCAGGGCAAACTGTAACATACATAAAAAATATGTGAGCATAAACAAGCAGACTACGAACAAGGTAATAAATAAGTGAAACACATAACCGGAACTAAATCAGAACTCACATGAAGATGAAGAACTAAGCACAAATAATGTAAAAAAGAGAAGGAAGCATATAACAAATTAAAGGGAACAAGGTGAAAAAGGAATTAAAAAACACTGTTAAAAAGTTCACGGCTCACAGAAAGTAAATAAATGTAAGAATGTGACAGCTGACGGTGGCGCTGTTGACGGCAGAACGGAGGAACTAAAAACCAAGTCTTCGCTAGCATGCAGTGCAACCTAGCGGCCAAGAGAAGTACTAGCAAGCTAAATCTAAGCACAAAGGAAAAAGGAAAATAGGAAAAAAACAAGGGAAGTAAGCGGAAAAATACGGAGGTAAGGAAAGGACCTTATCACAGTCGCTACATTCTTGTGTTTCACTTATTTATTACCTTGTTCGTAGTCTGCTTGTTTATGCTCACATATTTTTTATGTATGTTACAGTTTGCCCTGATGAAGGCAACATTAAACAGTTGCCGAAACGTTGGCTTGATGTGAATGTGGAGTTTTTATTGCACCTGACCGTCTCCCTGAGTTGAGTTGAGGAAGGAGTCTTGTTTTTATATATTGTCCGGTCGAGTTGAGCTTCTGTGTGTGTACATATATATATATACAGGGTGTTCCGCATAAGTACCTACAGAGAAAAACCTATGAATCTACATCAAATTTCTGACAAAAAATGTCAAGTAACCTTGGGTCCTACGGACCTTCGTTTTCGAGATATATCGATATATCGATTTTTTTATTTAGGTCATGTTTTTAGCCATAAACTACGTAATAAATAAAAATCTAAATAAGATAGAAATATGCAGTTTGCAGCATCGTAAAGAGCATTAAATTTTCATTCAGAAATAACTTCTTTTAGTACTTAATACGTTTATAAACTTAGTGATAATGCAAGAAAAACATTTAAATTGGAAATTATATAAAATGTTTATACAACTTGGAGCTTCCATAACTTCTATATTTTTATACCTATTGTAATGTTTAAAATGTTTAAAAAACTGCGCAATTTTATAAGCTTTAATTTGATATAGCATTGTCTATAGTTTACGTACGTTTTCATAGAGAAATAGTAGAAAAACTATTTGGAAATCCGCTTATTTTAAAAATCAAATTTGATTGTTTTCTTTTCTTATGCTGGCGCGGTAGTGTCTGAAGAATAGCAGGGGGTCTGCTCGTGAGTATGCGAGGCAGTTCCAAACAGACGACATCTTTCCTATTACATTTTTCAAGTTATCGAAAGAAGATGCTGAAAAATTGGCACTGTTGATTGGTTACTGATCCTAGGACCAGTATTAGAAGGGCCTCGGCTGTATTGGGAATTTCAGGGACGCAGATTTTTAGAATTTTGAAAAGAATTCAACTGTGCCATCCATGACACTCCCGTCTAGGAGCTGACCATAGCTGACTTTAATGCGAGGGTGCTGCGGGGGTATTGGGATTGGGTATTACAAAGAACTGTGTCACATTTTATTTTGTGGATAGACGAGTCCCTTCTTACAAGAGCTACTGCTATTAATTTTCACAACACTCATACATGGTTTATTGCAAATCCGCATTTACCGAGGTGGCAACATTTTTAGCCCCAGTTTTCTGTAAATGTGTGAGCTGGTATTATCGGTCTCAGAATAGTTGGACCTAATTTTCTTACGTCTTAGTTGGAAGTTAATTTATTGGATTAATTGAGGACTTACCACTTGATTTAAGAATCAGCATGTACCTGCAGTTGGATCCAATGGATAGGTGGATGGGGGACCTAGTAAAAAGTATTTTATACAGAACAATTGTGTATACTAGGGAAGAGATGATTTCTCTTTCTTTTCAAAATTCTAAAAATCTGCATCCCTGGAATTCCCAATACAGCCGAAGCCCTTCTAATACTAGTCCTAGGATCAGTAACCAATCAACAGTGCCTGTTGTTCGGCATCTTCTTTCGATAACTTGAAAAATATAATAGGAAAGATGTCGTCTGTTTGGAACTGCCTCGCATACTCACGAGCAGACCCCCTGCTATTCTTCAGACACTACCGCGCCAGCATATGAAAAGAGAACAATCAAATTTGAATTTTTAAATTGCAGAAAATTCATAGAGCTGTTACTTAATAAGTGGATTTCCAAATAGTTTTTCTACTATTTCTCTATGAAAACGTACGTAAACTATAGACAATGCTATATCAAATTAAAGCTTATAAAATTGCGCAGTTTTTTAAACATTTTAAACATTACAATAGGTATAAAAATATAGAAGTTATGGAAGCTCCAAGTTGTATAAACATTTTATATAATTTCCAATTTTAATGTTTTTCTTGCATTATCACTAAGTTTATAAACGTATTAAGTACTAAAAGAAGTGATTTCTGAATGAAAATTTAATGCTCTTTACGATGCTGCAAACTGCATCTTTCTATCTTATTTAGATTTTTATTTATTACGTAGTTTATGGCTAAAAACATGACCTAAATAAAAAAATCGATATATCGATATATCTCGAAAACGAAGGTCCGTAGGACCCAAGGTTACTTGACATTTTTTGTCAGAAATTTGATGTAGATTCATAGGTTTTTCTCTGTAGGTACTTATGCGGAACACCCTGTATATATATATATATATATATATATATATATATATATATATATTTCTGGATTTCTGGACCTATACCAGATCAAGAAGATCAGATACAGGACTTATCAGGGACGAGCGTGCTCTCACACCGCCATTCTTGCATGGCTGGCAAAAACTCTGATAAGTCCGGTATCTGATCTTCTTGATCTGGTATAGGTCCAGAGTTGGGTGGGCATCGTCGGGCCCCTGATGAGTCGGACGCGACGAAACGATGCAGGACATGGCGTATTGCCGAGCTTACATCTTATTGACTTATTGTCGGATGTTGGAACAGTTCCTATGTGTCGCGCTTGCGTGATACATCCCTTAGTGTCTCTCACTAACACAAATTGTGTACCTTATTGCAGTGTGCAAAAGCACGGTATTACATTGCTAATGTAATATATATATATATATATACAGGGTGGAGCGCGGCAGACGTATGAATTTTAATTTTTTTTTTTTTTTTTTAATAAAACACAGAATGTTACAAAATATTTTTTTTTTTTTTTTCCTGATATAATAACATGGGAAATTTAAATTTACCTAGATTTAAACAAAGTATCGGATAAGTGGTTCCCCTCACACTCCAAAAACTGATTAAGCCTTTTTTGAGGTTTTGTGCACTCTTTCGAGCATTTCCACAGGAATTTCGGCAATTTTGGCTCGAATGTTGTTCTTGAGAGCTTCCAGGGTTCTGGGACGATCGCTGCACACCGTGGATTTAAGGAATCCCCACAGAGAAAAATCTCAAGGAGCAAAATCAGGCGATCTTGCTGGCCAGTTTAAATCGCCTCTTAAAGAGATGAGACGCCCGGGAAATCTGTCTAGCAAAAACTTTACGCAAACCCTTGCTGTGTGGGCTTTGGCCCCGTCCTGCTGAAACGTGGCACATAAACTTTCCGTCCCCCTCTTTCAAACGACCCTACTCTCAACCGTCTAGGACCAATCCCCTCTTCAAATTCATACGTCTGCCGCGCTCCACCCTGTATATATATATATATATATATATATATATATATATATATATATATATATATATATATATATATATATATATATATATATATATATATATATATATATATATATATATATACAGGGTGATCCAAAAGTTCGGCAACGGCTAAATGTCTTCGGTAATAATTGAGATATTAAGTTCCCGTTTGCTGGTATCTTAATCATTTGTAAAAAACTACTTTTTTGGTGGGTAATCATTTTTTCCGCCTTATTGGTTGCCGCCATATTGGATTCAACTTTGAAATTTTAAATTGGAACACCCATAAAGTGATACATTTTTGGAAAGCCCTTAAAAAAAGAAAACATTTGCCGCAAACCCGAGCTTTCTATCTACCCCCGTTCCAAAATGGCGGACACTCAAAGTTTAAAAAATGATTTTTTTATTTATTTTCAATAGTTTAGTTAGATATAAAGAAATCGGTCCGAGCCAACTCAGACAAACTTTCTCATATAATCTCGGCCCCAGATCCCAGGAAACATGAATATAAAATTAAATATTTATTGCATTAAGCTTGCTTCAATGATAAACCTACATGATGCTTAGTTAATTTATTATTATTTAAAACGTGTTCAACAGGTGGTTGTTGACTTTTTGTTTTCGATTTTCAACCAAATGAGATTTATTTTCATCAATATCTCGCAAACTATGACTTGATAGCGAACTAGGTTTTCTGGGATCTGGGACAGAGATTATATGAGAAAGTTAGTCTGAGTTGTCTCGGACCGATTTTTTTATTTCTAACTAAACTATTGAGTATATATATATTTTTTTCTTCAACAAACGTTGTAAAAAATAATAAACACCTTTTGATTAAAATAAACCTTTTGATTAAAATAAACTATTGAGAATAAGAAAAAAAAGAGTGAATTTTTTAACTTTGAGTGTCCGCCATTTTGGAACGGAAGTAGATAGAAAGCTCGGGTTTGCGGTAAATTTTTTCTTTTTTCAAGACCTTTCCAAAAATGTATCACTTTATGGGTGTTCCAATTTAAAATTTCAAAGTTGAATCCAATATGGCGGCAACCAATATGGCGGAAAAAATTATTACCCACCAAAAAAGTAGTTTTTTTACATATGATTAAGATACCCGCAAACGGGAACTTAATATCTTAATTATAACCGGAGATATTAAGCCGTTGCCGAACTTTTGGATCACCCTGTATATACATATCTAATTATTGGTTGTCCCCTTTACTTAATGTTGAATTTTCTTCTCTTTTGAGTCATGGAACAAATCCCAGTGAGTGAAGTGACTCACTCCTCTTATTTAAAATTGTTATTGACGGTTTACTTGTTTTAGTAATAATTTTTAACTTTTATAATTGACAATTGAAGAGTTTCTTCAATCATTCTAAATAGGTTTGATAATGTTCCAATGAGGGAACGAAATATAGCCAATTGAAATGAGGTAGTCTACTTTATTTCATTTTTATTTAAAAACCCCTATTGACACAAAAGAGAAGAAAATTCAATATATATATATATATATATATATATATATATATATATATATATATATATATATATATATATATATATATATATATATATATATAATTAGTTAAGAATATAATAAACTCAATTAACTACATAACATGTGACTAACACCCAATTTTTGGTTAATTCTTTGATATTTTAGGAAGTAGGAAGTTTGACGAGAATCAGACGATTCCAAGATTGATAAATGTTTCATTTGACGTAAAATAATCTATGTAGGGTAATCTTCTAGTCAGTCAGGTTAGTAGGAAATTAATATTTTAATGTTGTATATGTTTTAGTTTAAATAATGTGGTTATAAAAGGTTAATGTCTTAATATGTGTTAAATTCAATAAATTGTTGATGCCTATATGTAATTAATATATTTAATAAATTGGTTTCTAGCTTGAGAATGACCCATGGAGGGGTCGAAATATCGCAAATGGGAGCGTTTTAATTTTCCTTTAGACCCAAATATCAACTAATTTATATATATATATATATATATATATATATATATATATATATATATATATATATATATATATATATATATATATATATATATATAATAACCATATATATATATATATATATATATATATATATATATATATATATATATATATATAATAACCATATATATATATATATATATATATATATATATATATATATATATATATATATATATATATATATATATATATATATATATATATATATATATATATATATATATATATATATATATATATATATACGATATACGCATATGTTTAGGGGCCTCGCTTCGTCATTTTGCAGGGGGTCCTGACATTTTCCACTACTCCCCTGGGACTTAAGATATCCCATTAAGGTAGAATAGACTCGTACTCCAAAATATGAAGGTATGCTGAGCCCCCCCCCCCCCCCATACAAAGGTGTCCGATGGAAAAGACCGACCAGCCGGGGACGGTTCCAAAGAGGCAAATGCCTTTTGCATCCGACGCACTCATGCATCGGTGTGAAAGTTCCCATTTGACTACACAGGTTGGTTTTCCTGCCACAACGGCTTCGGTGTGAAAACTGGTTTTGCCCAATAATAAAGTTATTGGGAGAAACAGTATTTTATAATTACCTCATTTACAGTATCTCTGTATTATACAGTAAATCTGAAATTGGAATTTCAGGACGGGAATAACTTTTATCATCACCTATTCGATAAGGCGAACATCTTTTTCAAATAACATTTGTTAGTAAAACCAACAGCGACACCGCTATGAATTAATAAAGATCGTTAAAACTATTAAAGCGGACCTAAACGTTTAAAATAAAGAAAACAACGTTTTTACCGATATCTTACGTTCTAACGTACGATTTTTATAAAACTTCATGTACATCGTCTAATGCACAATTGAAACAGGATGTGAAATTTCAACTTGATACATGCAAAAATTTTTGTGTAGCGATACATTTTATAATAGTTGAAATGGAATGGCCGGGACGTGTAGGAAAATTAAGGAATAGCAGAAAAAAACGTTCTTCCCCACTACACGGTTCTCTATTACAAACATATTCTTTAAATATCAACTCATCATGATTAACTATCTAATATTTACACCATTACGCTCGCTTGATTGATAGAGCCACGCGATGCCTAGTTAACACTCCTAATCTATCATCCTCTAAGGCGTCCCTAAACATAAAAAAATTAGGTTTACCTGTTTTTCTTTTGGTGGTGGCAGGTAAAGGTGTTAGCAGGTATTGTGAGTGTATTAAACCTCAGGCATTTGGTCTTCAAGTATCTGGTCCTCAGATATCTAATCATCAGGTAGGTATACGTACTGCAAAACTATAACAAAAAACATAAAATATGCATATAATATTTTTTTATGTTTAATGCAATATAATTCATACGTATTAGCTGCATTACCCCCCCCCCCCCCCCCCCAGGCTCAAAAATGTTGCATAAATGATGTCATAGATTTATCGTGAAATTTTAAAAATAAAGTTCTGTATAACATTAACATTAATATAAGATGTAATCAATATTCATTTTCGGCGTCTAGCTTTAAATTAATTTAGTTCTAGGAAAACTGTTTTATTAAAAAGACCATAGCCACAAGTCCCTTACCCCCTGTCGCAATTCCACAGAACCCCATGACACCATTTACGAAAGCCATCCCATCAAACCCGATTTTTATAATTCTTCGAGGCCTTCCTCAAAAAACCCTTAATATAAGTTTATTATTTAATATTTTCCATAATAATAAAGTTACCAAAATAAAATTGGCCAAAAAATTAATTTTTTGGACTTGGTGGATCTTAAAACGAGTATATCCAACATAGAATTTTTGCGCTAATACAATGCTTTCTCTGCAGAGGAACTCCGTACATGAGAAAGTAAATAAATCCAGTTTAAGGAGCAGGTTTGTCATTTGCTACTTCTAGTCTGTGAATTTTATGAAATTCTTCATGAGAAATCGAAACGTCTGAAGGTACGTTTTCATAGTCGCGACTCCAGCGTTAAGCCTCGGTCACACGAAGCGATTTTTATCGCTGCTACTTATCGTGGCGACTACCCACGACGACTAGTAGCAACGATTACAACAGTCACACGGAGCTACTAGTATCGACGAGTAGTTAGTACTACGTGAATAGAGAAGTGAAGTGTGCTAATATAATGAATACGAGAAAGTCTACTATTAAAAACGTTTATATGAAACATTTATTTTATGCTGAGTTAGCTAAGTTCTTATCAAGTGAAATTCAGACACCTCGTAATAAAAGATAAACAGGCTAGTCTACAGTGTAGACACACACGAAACTACACACAGCGAGGGTCTGTAGGCAACACTGTATTGTTTAAGTAGTACCTATTGATACTGATGGTGATGGTGCTTTTAAAAGTGCTAAAAAGCCTACTTTGAACTATCCTATGGGTCTGATATTCTCAAAACACATAAATAAACTTCCGATAAAGTATTTTTTGCCAGTGAACCGGACTATAAACATATAAATACATCGAAAAGAGAATAATTATTAAAAAAAAAAGTATTTTGTCAATAAAAAAAAGTAATTTTCTTTCGAAATTTCCAAAAAGTGGTATCTTTACTTTTGGTCGAAAAAAGTTCAGGATTTTTTGCACTTTACATAAGCGAGATAGAAGGGGGGGGGGGCACTTTTTACTCCCACTTCAAACTCGTCTACGCTCGCGCTCGTCCTGTCAAAGCTTATAACCAAAAATTATATATTTTTGTAATCAGCTCAACGTACCCTTTCTTATGATACCCCACACAGTTTCCAAAAAACTAATTACTTTTAAACCCTTAAGTTTTTTACCCAATTTTTTTAATTTTATATAGAGAACAGTGGTTCAAGTCCCGGTGCTGGAGTCTATTTTTCTCTTTCAGTCTCCCTTTGTTAATAATAATTATAATTTGGATTAAAATGATTTTTTTAGTCGTTATATTTTTTTAAAATGTGTGGGTAGGTCTGTACTATACACATATATGCCAAATTTCAAAGCGATCGGACGAAAGGTGTAGCCGTGATAGCAGGCGACAGACGGACGGACGGACAGACACACGCACGAAAATATAAGGGTCCTTGGTTTTGCCTACGGACCCTAAAAATGGGTTCGCGTTCGTGACTGGATAAACCGACGAGACAATGTTTGCTTTGCTCTTGAAACTAGCTTTGGAGGATCCATTTGCCTACATTAAATATTCTTCTGCTATCTGAAATTAAGTTTAAAGAATTAATCTAATTGAGAAAAAATATATACTAATGAGAAGTTCGAGTCAGTCGCGGCGAGTAAGCTGTCACACAGAGCGATTTCTGTCGCTGCTACTTATAAATAGCAGTGAATAATCGCTCCGTGTGACCGAGGCTATAGACGCTCAGCGGTAGTCGCCCAGCGGCCCAGCGACTATCGTTCTTCTGAATTTGCATGTTAAGAGTCGCTGCATGTCGAGCTAGGAAAATGGAAACATGCAAACTCAGAAGAGAAGTCCTCAGTGATAATCACCCAGCGACTATCGCTTGAGCGTCTATCGCTGGAGTCGCATCTAGGAAAATAAAGCTTTACTCGTGTAAGATCAGGCAAGAATTGTAGAACATAATACCTAGAAGTATAAGAGAGGGGGGGGGGGATCTAGCGAGCTACCCAGGGTAAAATTGAAAAATATTATACTATTTTTAACATCATTTCGGTTTTTTAACATGTTTTGAAAAGAAAAAGTGAAAAGTTGACGTGAAAAAAGTGAAGTTCAGAAATACTCATGAAAAGCATTTACAAAATCGGGGCCCTGAACCCTCAAATCTAGAGCTAAAATTAATTTGTTAATTTCGCAGATATAACTACTTAGGTACTAACTAAATAAGTATAGGTACAACAAATTTGAATTTGTAGTAGTTCACTAGTTAAGGATTGACTCGTTTGTACAGACGAAAAATAAATAGAAATATAATTATATATTTTTTATATGGTAAGGGAAGATTAAAACGTGTAAATCCTTCATGTTACAAAAAATGAATGCTTTCTCGCAACAACTGCGAAAGTAAAAATATCCTTTAGGAAAGGTAGCCGTCACCAATAAAAAAATCTTTTAATCCTCCAGTTTCAACGAATTTTTTTATTTATCGTACTCAGTTACTGGATATATTTATTTACTAGCCGGGTCGGCGCGCTTCGTGCGCCTATCCGGCCTAGAAGTTGGCACTATGAGTGAAAAATAGTAAAACAATATAATTAATATATCTTTATTGTTAAATGTATTCTTATTTTAGTACAAGTAGGTATATTATTTTTTTATGCTTATACTTAAACATTTTATCTAAAATAATAATATTACCAGCTGTTTTCGGTCTATTTATGCAACAAACATCGGGAATATTAAATTTCATAACGGGAGGGGGGAAATGGAGGGGGCAAATACCGTAAAATCAAGATATTGTCACTAATCTCAACCAATTTTCGTGGTTCGGGTAAGTATTGTTCGATTCATCATTCGGCGTACTTGTGCAATAAAACACGGGAAAGGCGAATTTCATAACGGGAGGTGGAAATGGTAGAAGTAAATACTGTCAAATCACAACATTAAAATCAAATATATTGATATTTACACCAGTCGAAGGGAAGTCCCGTAGTCCCCTGAAATGCATGCGTTACTTACCAATATGTTTTAATATAGGTACCTTCATTTTTATATTTTACAATTGCTAAAGCAAACCGCTTTAATAATCTCAACCACACTACATTAAAAAGGATAAGTTGTTCAACTTATCAACCATACATCATTGCTTTGACGTATAGATGAGTGTCGACGTAATAAATTTAAACCTCAAAATCAATTAAAAATGGTTGTAATGGCTGGCCGATTTTAAGATGGTGGATATTAATCAAAACAACATTATCTTTGATTATCTGATTTAGGTACCATCATTCCATGTACCTAATCTCAGCATTTAATGCTGGACTGGAGGCTGATATAATTGAGCAAACATAGTTTCAATAGAGCTGAAATAGATCAAAAAATCTATTCAAGACATCATTACTCTATTTACCATATTTCAAAATTCTGAGTCCACTGGAAGCTGAGGTAATATAACGTAATCAATTCAAGATGGGGCTATAATTCAAAATATCTGTCGAAATTAATTTAACTTCAATTTCTTTTATTTTATAAATTTCTATTATTCTATTTTATACTACCTTAAATTTTCAATTTTTGGTACAATGAGTCTATGTACCAAATTTCAGATCTCTTAAGACCACAGGAAGCTAAGATAATAGTATCTGATTAAATCCAAGATGGCGGCCATATGTTTAAGTGATAATACCTTTCACTTTCTTCTTTAGCTACCATAAGTCTATGAACCAAATTTCAGATCTCTAGGTCCACTTGAAGCTGAGATAATAGAGTGTTAGTAAATACAAGATGGCGGCCATATGTTGAAGTGAAAATACCCCCAAGGAAATATACAGACTAAAGAAAATACTATTTACTTAAACGAAATACTGGTAAGGAAAACGATTTATGAGTGTTCTTTAATACTTACTGCTCATAAAACTCATTGTGAAAGTTTTTTTTTTATAAATGGACTTTACATACTCCCTCGGTCACGAATTTTTTACTTATTTGTCAGACTTGGTTTCAGCCCCCCCCCCCCCCCCCCCTCCCCCCAGAAAAATATCCAGGATGCGCCACTGACAGACAAGTTAATAATAAATAAATTTAATAGCAGGTTATTCATTTACGAATTAGAGAAAATAAAAAAAGATTTTCTTTTTTTTAATGATGAGTGGGCGAATTAAGAAGAAAGATAAGTTAAGATGACAGTGAAGAAACAGTTCGAGGGTGAATCGACTAAGTGGTGTCACACGTAGTATCGATATTTTTCAAAACTTCTCCTTTCTTTCTAGTTTTGGTAATAATAAAAATATAGAATTTAAGTCGATTCGATACATCGATAGTCGATCACGAATCGGAAATCAACCCAAATGAACATGTAAAATTACTAACCTCACTTATTGTCATCGATGAAAAATGAATGTCCCAAACTATCACAAAAACTAAGTTTAAACCTGCTAAGTTAAATCTGCTACTTTATATTTTATTTAAATAAGACAAATAAATCAGAAAATCGAATAGAATTTACATAAATATTAACATTTCTCCAATTCAGTAACCGGAACATTTTACACTTTGAAAATGTAAAAAATACACAATTTTTTAAAAATTACAACAAATACATAATATGGTATCGTAAAAAGGCCAGTGGACGAAACAAAAACAAGAACTTTGCCGTAATTAACCAAGAATATAATGAAGTTGAGTGAAAACTTTACAGTCATTTATTTGTCTTTTAATTTCACCCCACTTAACACTTTAAAACAAGATAATTACACATAAATTCAAAAGTATTACATAAAATAGTTCATTCAAAAACACAAAAGAACAATATAATAATAAAATATCCCATCAATTAATTAACAGCAACAAGTTTAAGCAATGCAAAAATTGAAAAAAAAAATTTAGACAATCAGACACGAAACGCCGAAATTTTAAACTAGTTTTATCTATTAGTCAGTGTTGCCTTTAACCCAGAAAAAAAAATCTAGCACATCCGAAAAAATTATATTTTTACTCTAGCTATTACTGTTCTGAAGATACTGTAATGGATGAATGATTGAGAGGTATTTTAATTAATAATTAATATGATACCCAGTGGCGTAGCTAGACCATTGGGGGCCCCCCCGCAAAAAAATTTTCGGGGCCCCTCGCCAAAGAAAATCGATGAGCAAAAAAAAAAAAAAAAAGCGGATGAGGTGTAGAAATAAAAACAGAAGGACACTAATGCATATTTGATACCTACGTTTCGGGCTATTTTTAAAACCATCTTCAGTCGAATATTGATTTATTTGCCAGAACAAAAGATCCTGTAAAATTTACTTATTGTTAAAATTGTAATGAAATGTAAATTTAATTGTTAAATTAAATAAAAGAAAATATGACAAGATGTTAACAATGCTTACATAGTCCAGTCAGAGAAAAACCACTATCTCCAAGAGGGAGTGCATTTAGAGTTGTAAAGATAATTTTTTTAATAAATAGTAAAATAATTTTCTGTACCTCATGTTACAGTAAAAAAAATTAAAATGGGCATTACAGTAGCAGATAAATATAGACATATGTAAATCGGTGGCTGGTGCACCCCCTGTTTTCAAAATTAAGCAAACGAAGCCTTGATTATTGCTGGGGGGGGGGGGACCTAGTGGCCCAGTCACGAAGTCCTAGACGTCACGTAGAGTGTGACCCGAGGTCATGGCATGACCAGGCCTGAAAAGCCCACTTTCCAGGCCATGCCCGCTGCCGAGACCGTGACCAACTTGAGAGGTCTCGCCCTGTGTGACCAAGTACCCCCTCCCTCGCCGACCGCCGTATATAAGCCAGCCCCTTCCCCCGACGAGCAGTCAGTCAGTGAGTTCCGCTACGGGGAGCGAGTCAAGTACGTAAGTTATACAGTAAGACTGTGTGCCAAGTATGCTTCTTATTATTTCAAAGTAAAGTTAAAGTAAGGCTGTGGGCCAAGAATGCTTCTTATTATTTCAAAGTAAAGTCAAAGTAAGACTGTGTGCCAGAACTTAATCTTGTTTGAACTGTAAATAAGCCAAGAAGCTAGAAGCCGGGTCGAAGTAGAGAGCCGCCGAAGATGATACCGCCCCAGGTCGGATGGGTAACCTCCTCAGCGGTGAGTACAACTTCAAGTACCTACGCCGACGACCCTCAGTCGCAGTTCAACGAGTAGAATATTAGAGCCATATTTTTATTTAAAGATTAGAGAGTAGGCTTGGTCCCCTTCAGGGTCCAAGTTGTTTTACTTTTATTTCATTAATTTCCTGCCGCCCGATATTTGTAAGGGCTCGATTATGGACTTATTGTTAATTATTTTGTAAGTTGTAATTAGGCGAGCCGAAAGACGGCAGGACTCGCTTTGTCATGTGATCAAATTTATTGACATTATACGGTAAGAATATTTAGAAGTTTCATAGAAAAATATGCATTCTTGAGATAACATTTTCTCTTTTGACATCAATTGGTAAATCTGCACTATTTGGCCCACCAATTTCGGACAGTCCGATTAACTTAGTGTTTATTTTAATTGTTTCTTTTTACAGGTTTGTCCATTTTTTACACGATTCGACCTTTTAACAGGATCTGTAAATTCTGGATCTGTTAAAATATCCAGTTTTAGCATCTTGATAAATTCAATTTTTTTTTTTTTAAAGTCTAGGGTCACGTTTGGTAATGATGGAAGGTTATGGTTATGTTAGGTCAAAAATTACTAAACTTACCTAAACTGATGAGGTTCATAACTCCTGGATTCACACAATCAGGAGCTGATAATTGATGAGCTCATAGAAAAGAATCTGATTCATTCGACCCAGTTCAATCAGAAAATCAAATAGACCCTTGACGGAAGGTCTCAGTTCAATTAAAAAAAGTTAGAAATTTTGGAATACATTGGGAATAAAAAAATGACTTTGCGTATTATATTAAATTTTGCCTAAAAAAAATCTTTGACCCGTAAGACGACTGTGTTACATTTGAACCCTTTTCCTTCAAAATAACTTTGTTATGTTTTTGCAATACATAATAGTAAAATATTTTGCATTCTTTGAGATTTTATTACATACCCATTTTTCTTTTAAAATATCCTGTAATGACCTAGGCTGTTGAACGGGACTAAAACAAAAAAAAAAAAAAAAACATTGCTCCTGGTACTTATCAAACAAATTTGTAAGTATTTATATGCAACATTCTAACCCAACTTATCATAATACAAGCGTTGGTCAATAAGTAAAGTCTCTACATTTTTAGAAAATTGAATAATCTTGTATTAAAATTAAAAATCATTTTATTTTGTAGGACAACTATCAACTGTTTCTCAACATAATTGCCCTCCCGATTCAAGCACTTTTGGAGTCTTTCTAATAACGTTTTAATATCAGTGTCGAAGAAATCTCCCACCAGGTCACTAAGCCAGCTTTGCACCTCTTCGAGGGATGCTTATGGAATATCTAACAGCTTACTTAAGGATATTATACATGCTATATTGACCCCGATAACAGTACTACTGAACCAGTGTTTAGAGATAGGTTATTTTCCAAGGAAGTCCACACTTCCAGGTTACCGCTTTTACCATGCCTTTTATTAATTTATTATATTTTTTAAATATTTATTTGACAAATGTTAATGGTTTAATTGTTAATGTTATGTGATATAATGTGATATATTTTATTGTAAATGACGAACCAAAAAGGTGATAATAACTTTCTTTCCAACATATGATGCAAAAACAATTTTTTTTACATTTTCAATCTAGGCCTGAAGATGACCAAGTAGGTCGAAATATAGCCATAATTGAAAAGTAAAGTTGTACTTATTATCCCCTAAAAGACCCAACTACTCCAAATAAGTGTTATACGTTAGGGACTAGAAGAAAGAAAACTCGAAAGCATTAAAGATTATAGAGGGAGCTAAAAGGCACGAATCAAGTAGAAAGTTGTTTATAAAATATAAAATAATGACAGTGGTGAATCTATTCATATATAACTCACTACTACATATAAAAGTAAATAGTAATTTGTTTAGAGACAATAGTAGTTACCATTCATTATAACACCAAAACCAAAGATAATCTCATGATTCCTTACCATAGACTATACAAATCTGAAGTTGGTCATTTTATAATAGGAATAAGATTGTATAACCTACTTAGCAAGGACATAAAAGATTTAGACTTTATTGATTTAAAAAAAAAAGACTAGACATTTGTTATTAAACAATGTATATTATAGATTGGAGGAATATTACCAAGAAATGTTTTAATGGAAATTGTGCGTTTTGTTTTTTTAATGTTAATTGTGTTTTTCTTAAATGTATTAGATGTAATACCTGTGACTTGTCCTTATGTTATAAATTAACTTAATGGAAATAAATTTATTCTTATTCTTCTTTGACTTCTTCATCATTATCAAACCGTTGGGCACCCAAGTGTTCTTTAAGGGAAGTGAAAAGATGCAATCACTAGGTGCCAAGTCTGGACTGTAAGGTGGATGAGTCAGTATGTCCCAACCAAACTTGATCAAAAGGTTCTTTGTAGAGTTTGCCACATGAGGCAACGGCATTGTCATGCAGTAGGGACACACCTTTTGTCAACATTCCCGCCTTGGAACCCACCACGCACAAACCTTATGGAACATCAATTGCCATTCAAAATGGTCTGTATGGAACCTTTAGAAATGTTAGGAAGCAATAAACAAAGTTCATGAGTAGTTTCATGTCAATCTTGCCACACCAGTTCACAACTTTTGCCACTATCTCATCTGTGACAAGCCCATTTAAGCACAATTTTTATGTCCTAGCATCCCTCTCCGTAAACTTTACAAAGCTGTCTGTCAATTTTTCAATCGGCATAACCTCTTTTGCTGTAAGAAACCGTATGACTTCCCAGAGGCTGCACTTGGCGGGGACGGAAAGTGGGAGATCTTTTTCAAACAACTCTAGTTGGGCAAACTAAAAGGTTCAGAGGATTCAGCGACGGTTCGTTTGAAAGAGGGGGGGGGGGGTGCCATGATGGGACATGGCAGTGTTGCCATCTCTCTCATCCGACGTAGTCAGTTTAAGCTAGAGTGTTAGAGACCTTACTTATTGACTAACCCTCGTAATATTACATTTTATTTTACTACAACATGTGGCACAGTAAATTATTTTACCTTTTATTAAAAAAAAATACCTTGACAACTCAAGACACAGTCCCTCTAGGACAGGGATACTCATCCATTCTTGGATGAGTATTAGAAAGTGCACAACGAAAATCAAGCACAGCAACATCAAGTTTGCCACGTTACTTTGTTTTTATTGCCACAAGTGCTGACAAATTTTATTTTGCACAAATAAGTGCTTGCTGTGATATACTGAGGTACACTTTGTCCATTTTATCAAAATCCGCAGCAGAACCTTTGTTTATTTCTAAAGCTTGTTCTTGAAGTGTTTCGGGCAGGGAATCTATGTTGACACTGAAAGGATCCAGCGTTAATCTGTAAATGTTGTCACTACATGTGTTAGTAAAGTATCTGTTGAATTCGCCAGTGAAGTTCTCCAACTGGTTTGATATTTGGATTTTTATATAATCGCATTAGACGTTCGGACGGCAAAGCTATCTCGATCTTGAGGTCCCACGCCCCCCTTGACTTGTCTTCACGCCTCCCTTGGGGGGCGCGCCCCCCACTTTGGGAACCAATGCTCTAAGAGATAGATGTTTTTTCTAACTAGACTATGTAAGTATTGTTAACTTCTTGTCATATTTTCTTTTATTTAATTTAACAATTAAATTTACATTTAATTACAATTTTAACAATCATTATTATTAATTAAAAAAATAAGGAACTTAATTAAGATAAATATTATTAAGAATTTTCAATTAGGGTAACCAATTTTTGAAAATTTTACTGGATTTTTTATTAAAGTAAATAAAGCAATATATGTCTAAAGACGGTTTTATAAAAAAGCCAAAATGTATCAAATATGAATCAGTGTACTACTGTTTTTATGTCTACACCTCATAAGCCATCAATTAGAAAATAAATTTTTACTTATAGAATACAAGGATGGATGATATTTATTATTAATTAGTAATGATTAACTTTCAGGCCGAGCAGATACCAGAAGCGGAGTTGAGCAGAACTGAGTGGAGTTGTGTCCAAGGGGTATGGCAACCGTAAACGGAGCGGAGTCAAGCTGACTGTTACGGAGTCTAGCTGACCCCGCTATGTTTTCGGTTGCACCGACCCATTTTAGGCCTTAACCAGACTGGCCCACCAGGATAAGTCCCGAACTCTCTTATAGCCAGTCCGACCCTGCTTGTATAAGAATGTCTAGAACGAGTAGTGCCACAACAGATTTTTCAAAAATGGCTGTCTGTTGTCTGTGCAGACGCATGGAGCCTAAACTCTGGGCCAATTTCAATACAATTTGGAATTAATGCCCAGAAAAATTATATCCCAAGGTTAGATTGAGAAATTAATTTGGCCCACCAATTAGATATTATTGGATTTAAATTCAGTCTCACTATTATAAGAAAAAGTTTTGTTCGAATTTGTCGCACCAATTTTTATATTTGCCTAACTTAATAATACATAATAAAGAGATGTAAAGTAGATTTTTTGGATTGATCAGAACATAATATTATAATATAATGATTATTTATAAAAGGAATAATAAATAATAAAACACACAACACAATGATGATTTTTTTTTTTTTTTTTATTTTTTTTTTAAATAAAATAAAAATAACACATAACATAACAAAACTGCAGAGCTTTGTTATAAAAAGCCGAGGGTTACGGACCCTCGATACTAAGGGAAGAAACATTACATATGGAGGTAAAAAAAAATAATAAACATGAAAAAAAAATGTATTCTTTCTAAGTACATTCACATATGGAAGTGTACATATTTATAATAAATAACATTTTAATGTTATTTATTAATTTATCATTTTTTTACATTCTTAAACAAAAGTACAACTAACAATAAAGATTTTTATCTAATCATTGAATTTTTATTTTATATATATTATTATTATTTTTTTTTTTTTTTTCATTTGGTAGAATACACAGTCATCAATTAACAACGAAGGATTATATAATTTATTTAAAAATTCAAGTCTTCAACAAAAAACAAATTTGGAAATATAAAAAAATAAATTCCTTTTATCTTCATATTATATTTTACAAAAAAAAATAGAAGACTAAATTTACATAGGACACAATTGATAAAAGCCCTAATGGCTTAAATATTAATTAAACAATAAAAAAATATGTATTTTAATTTCCCACAATTAATATAATAGAAATAATATTTACAATGTAACAAAAACTACAACATTCATAAAATATGAATAGGTATATATATATATTTTTTTTTTATCACCGATATTATAACCTGAATAGGTCGTGGAATATATTAAAAAAAAAATTCCAAAGGTATAAAACAAAATGACATTTTAATATTCAACTTATGCACGTAATACATACAACCATCAAATATATAGTTTCCAAAACATAAAACTATTATTATTATTGTTGTTGTTTTATTTTGCATAATAGTTTAATTACTAAATAAAATTCACAAGAAATCTTGATCAGTATATTGTTCAAAACAACTATAAATAATCATCTGAGGCTAGGTCTTTTTTTACCTTCTCATTTGAGCATCCAACATTTTTTATTATCTTCTTTTCATATCATATAATACAAAATTGGAAAAACTGTATTAGATATTAGCAATTTTGAGACTTATTCACTATGAGTACTCACAAAGAAAAAAGAAGTACACTATTCTTTTCTCTTTTTTTTTTTTTTTTTTTTGTTTCTTCTTTTTTTTGGTTACTCAGTGTAGTTGTAACCAAAATATAGATTACCTAAAATAGAAAAAAGCGGTCTTGGTTTTACCACTAGCTTATTAATTAAGTTAATCTTAGCTATAATTTCGTTGATTCTTAAACAGGTGTTCACACACAAACAATTAAAAGGTAATAGGGATCAATCAGTTCCTATCAAATGATTAATAGACACAATAAAACTGCATTGGCCTCCTTAAATTTCTGTGTAGTAGCAAAAATGTAAATTAAAGTCATAGTCAGTGTATCCCCTTTGCTTAGGAAGTAGGTAACAAGACATTTTGAAGAAAATAAGGCAGCAGTGCTATTACAAGAGAAAATAAAATTACTTGGATCTGCTGTTTTGATGATGGCAAATAACGTTAAGATAAATTTAAAAATTACTATTTTAAAAATACAGTTTGTAAACAACAATTGCTAACATATCACACTAATACTTAGATTCAGATCTAGAGTAATTAAGTGCTTTTATAACACTTATAGTATTGGAAGTTTCGTAAACAAAAAAACATTTCTTTAACAGGATTGAAAATAAAGGGTTATCAAAGACTGGCTACCAACAGGAAGATACAAGATGTTTTTTTGTCTAAGACTGAGTTAAGGTGTGAGTTAACATTGTTTTTTATGAGATGCCCACACAACAGATGAGATAAGTGTCTCAAGTTGATTTGAGACAAAACCCAAATGTCCCCGGAATTACATCTTGTCTTTAGTTGCATCCTTTAGTTCTTTTCTACACCTATAGTCAGATTATTTACCCCAAGTTCGAGTCAGAGATTTTGTCTTAAGTCAAATCCATTTCAAGATATTCATGACTATAGCAAATTTATCTCTTCTGGTGAGCAGCCACCAGTCTAAGAATACATATAAATATAGTCATTATAAGTTATCGCGGGAGTATTTAGTCAATAATCTAAATTAAATGTAATAATAATGTATACAACTCAAAAACTTTAAATAGAATGGAAGCCCTTTTAACAGGCCTCTTTGAGTTCAAACCCTTGGCCAGATAAACAAAACTTTTCTCGTCACAGCTTAACCAACTACAACACATACCTTAACAAAGCAGTGGTAAGCACATATTTTATTTTTTATATACCAGTTCAGAAAGGTTGGTGACCCAGGTGTCGTATGAGGAGTCACCTCCAGCTGAATGGTCTGTTTTACCGATGGTTGGTTATACTGAGATAGGATAAAAAGGCTTCTACTATATTAAACAAAACCTGTTTTAGACAAGTTGATCATCAACAGATAACACAAAACCCTGTTGTGTTGTTTTAAAAACAAACAAACTGAATTTTGGTAATTTAGTATTACTCCCTATTATTAGATTGCACAAAATCCCAGTGAGATTTTGTAGTAAAAATAAATAAACTCAGAAAATTTAATTTAATAACCAATATTAAAAAAAAAAAATTTGATTATATTTTGTTTCATTTTTAATTTATTTTATAATTAAAAAAATATTTTGTTATAATTGACATCTGTCTAATAATAATTATCATTGAAATAAAAAGGTATATTTTATATTTATATAGTTTTGATTCTAATTACGCAATTGGGATTTAAATTACAATCTACCTTTAAAAAAAAAATACAAAAATAAGGATTCAAAGAAACGGGTTTTCACATACAAATTTATAAGGAAAGATAATTTCTTTGAATACTTTAAGAAGACTTCCATCAGTTCTAATTCCTGGCATACATCAAATTCAGAGGGTGGCCAGAAAATTAAATTTAAATTACCCTTATATTAATAAGCACTCATATTAATTTAATTTATTAGCAAAATAATTTTCATTATGTTTATAACTAGTGTTTTATTAATAATTTATCTCTTTTTTTGCAGATAATGCTTTAATAAAAATAATATGGAACACAGTAAAAATGTTGATACATTTAAAATGTATTTTGTAAAAACTGATTGATTATTTATTAATCAGCTGTTTCTCCACATTGTGTAATTGAAATTATAAATTAATTTATCATGAAAGATAAACAAATTAAAAGGGATTTAAAAAAAGTTTGATAGTTTGGATTAATTGTTTTGACACTAATAGTAATACTGTCTATTACTTTAGCTAAAAACTTCTAACACTAGATGGTAAGATTTTTTCCCCGTAAATAAGTGATAAAACTGAAAATTGAATGGTTCACAGGCTTACTAAGCCAGAATCTCATAAATCTAGATTTTTTGGACATTATCATGTCAAAGATTGCATAAAACTTATCATTGTGAAAACATTATAAGGATCATACTCAAGGGGGTTGGTTGCTTATGATAAAAACATTCTTAAGAGGGTTGTTCATAATAAACGCATTGCCAACCCCATGATGTGAGAGAAGATTTAGAATTATATCTTCTTAGTAACAACATACAATATTCCATAGAGGTAAGAGTAGTAACAAGAATATAATATTGATTTACAAATAAAAAAGGTCGGTGTCATATCACATAAGGAGTGAAAATTAAGATCATATACATGAATATATAAACAGCTCAATATTTATCTGCTACTACAAAAAGCCTCCTCCACAGAAACCTTACCGGGTCAAATCTTCACCCCTTTTCCAGAAGTTTTTTCTATTTTTGAAACCTTCTTTTAATGGTTGAATTAAGTTGAAGAAGTAAAGGTGTTGTGTTTAATATTTCAATTTTTTTTTTAAAGAACGACCATCAGAGCTTCAGAACATCTGTATTAAAGTAGTTGTTTGAAGGATAAGTAATCAATTAGATATCCTTTAAAATGTCAAGATTAATTTTCAAAAGCTCATGTTAATTTTAAAATATTGCACATTATACTTTTTCCCCCTTATTTGCTTCCGTAAGCAATTTATTCTGCTATGGTGCATAAAGAAACTGTCAGAGAATTATATTTCTTTAATCACAGTTATACATAACAGCTCTCTTTAAAACCTGTTCACAATCAAACGTTCACCAAACTGAAATTTGTAGAACTTCTATTGCACATCCAAGTAACCAAATAATAAAATTTAAAAAAAAAAAAAAAAATCCCTAAATATTTGTAATGACAACTCTAGCTTCAAATGCTAATCAGATTCATCACTACTTACAATAGCCAATATGAAATCTCAGTACAATTATTGAATAACATAAAAAAAAATAGTATGTTCTTAAAAAGTATTACAAAATAGTTTTACAAAATTATGTAACAGCCTGTGTAAATGTAATAGGTGTTCTTCAACAGTTAAGTTTTATATTATATATTTATATATATATATTTTTTTTTTTACAATAGATAAAAGAATGAATAATATATTTCTTAATAACATTTTTTTTTTTTTTTTTTTAATTCAAATATACTTTACAAAATGCCAACATCAATATTTCACTGATTAAGTAAAAAAAACTCACAAATATTAATATTATTTTATTCATTCCAACCATAAGAAAAATATATATCTGTAAATAAACAAAGAGTTAGACATTATTTCTCTAAAAATGTAATGAATTAACAACCCAAACAATGTAATGAAAGTGGATTTTTTAATAATATATAACCCAAGAAGTTAAATGAAGTCAAGTTTATATTTTGACTGAAGTGGTAAGCCATAAGAGTTAAAGGTGGAGCAAAACTTTCAAGCTTAATACTATATATTTGATAATAATAATAATTAAAAAAAAAAAAATTAAATAAAAAAAGGAGGGATAATCCAGAAAGTAAAACTGAAAGACCATTTACAGTTAGTTGCTGTTCAAGTATTTTCTTTGAACTACATTATCTTAGCCTATCTTCCATTATGACAGTCTATTAACTTGTTTTGAATTGATTACACGTTATTACGGAACAAGTACATTTGTGCTCTCATAAAAGAGTGTTGACCTTCCGTTACGTTACCTTAAGGTATATAAGGTAGGTCATAGCCCAGATATGGGTGGATGAAATCCACCACACTTTGACATTATCTCTTACTTCGGCAATTTATTGCAATTTAAAGCAAGTATGTGGTAATTTGGTAATTAAGTCGATGAGTAACAACAATGTTAATAATAACAATGATAACAATGTTATTAATAACAATGTTGTGAATTTTATAGTGATGATATATTGAGTAAAAAAGGGCAAACATGTGTGCACGATGAAGATTAATTGCCCATAATTAGAAAATTGTAGTTAATAACAAAAGAAAAACACCTTATTCTAAACAAGTTGCCCATTATATTTTTTAATTCCCCAAATATCTTCTGCTATTATTTGCTTAGTGAAATTAAAAACAAAAAAGAGAATAAAAATATTTGTAATGTAATAGTGGCCTTTTCTTTCCAGATTACCCTGTACTGTAGACAAAAAATATAATTTTTAACTCAAAATAGTTAAAACACCGATAAATGTTTGTACTTCAAACATGTAACAAGAGACAGCAATAACATTACTTAAGTTCAATATAGTCTCTTTTAAGTTCCAAACTCGTACCTATAATTGAACAATACTTCTAACATAGTTCAATTAAAATATTATTACTAGAATTACAATTAATACTAATTTAAACAAAAAACATAAAAATAAACAAATTACAAAAAAATTACAAATAATTATATATTTTTTTAAAGAGTATATATTAAATTATTCCGATTTATTTTTTCTCCAGTAGATTTTTTTTTTTGTTATCTTAGAGAAAATTTAAGAGAGAATGAACATTAATTGTGATTCCTGAGGGTTTATCTTTACAAATACTTTTCAATGATCTTTGCTACCTATTAGATTTAATTTTAATAGAAAAAAAAAACATTAAATGAGAAGCTTTTTGAACTTTAGACAGACATAATTAAGAAGAAAATATTAATTACCTTTCTTATTTCATTTTGAAACAACCCTGCATTTAGCTTTATAAAAAAGATATTAGGTATAAAAAGAAAGGCACGATCGACAGAATACTTTTGACTATATTAATATACTTTTCATCTAAATGGTAAATTGGTAATATTAACATTTTCCTGTACCATATTAATGTAGGTTTCTATCAAAAATCACCTTTAAAGTAATATCAAATTTCAGTCTTTAAGCAAAAAGGACATCTTATGGAAGTGTTTAGCACCTTCTTGTTATAATAATTTTTATTTAGTTAAAAATATAAATTTTTCTTTTCTACAAACATAATTCTTTTTTTAAAAAAATAAATTCAGAATAAACCCATAGAAACAAAAATTATATTCATTCTCTTAGCTCACTCTATGATATTAAATTTTTCTTTGAAGAGTGAAGTATTTTGTTGCGGAGTTCTACGTGAGTATGTTGGTTATTTGGAACTTGTAGATTTCGTCTATGATAGGCTGAACAAGCCTTTCAATTTCTGAAGGATTCGTTGAGTCAATTGAGTCAGTATTTATAGAAAGAACTTTAACACCATCCTGATGAAAGCCTTCAATTACATTTAATTTCTCAAATAATCTAACGCTATTAGTTATTGTCTCCGTAGAAACACTTTCACCTGAAAATACAATAAAGAATTAATAAATAAATAATAAAGTGTTTTAATTAATAATTACAAGATAAAAAGAACTTTTTATATACTACGTTTTTAAATTTTCTGTTGAATCATATGTAATGTTGATAATGTAATTGTCATTGTTATATATAATGTTAGTGAAAAAAAAAAAAAAAAAAAACTTAGTTCCGAATTTATTTACTTCACATAATAATGACAGCCATCTAGAGAGCTGATCTTAAACCTATAAAAGTATCTTTGTACAACGGATCTCACCAACACCGAATCTAAACCGTGCCATTGATATGCCCCTGTGTAGGGACAGTAAGAGAAGAAAAATTAAACCTATACCTAGGACACAAGTGTAAACAATCCTGGGTGTCACACGTCAATTAATTTATTTCTTTGTTTACTTTTCGCTGTCATTCAATGTTTACCTCTTAATAAAATATCACAAATTTAAAACCCGTCAAAATGGAGACTGTTAATACTATGGGATATGACAAAACAAATAAAATAACTTGGGGATTTTTTCCAAACTAACTTTCCATACAGCAAAATTTGCTGAAAACTAATTAAATTCTGCTGAAAGATGGCTAAAAGTATTAAAATAATGCATTGTCATCGTGTTCTAAGCTATTCTAAAAGTTTCAAATGTTTAGCTACTCTGGAAGTTAGTTAAAAATTGATTGCAAGATTTGTACTGGACAAACAAACAAACAAGAAAGCAAGCTAATAAAAACGTAGTAAAAAAATAAGGTGAATTTTTTATTTTAGAACCAAAGTCCAAACAATGGTAATAATTTGGGTTACATTTAAAGTAAGATGTGTGTTTTACACTAAACCAAAAAATCACATTACTATACTTTTAAAGAATACAAGTATCTTTAAGTGATCAATCAAGTATAAAAAGATAATTGATCTCTAGATACGTATAGCCCTATGTAATAGTAATAAATAATAAATGGAAAATCATTTGATTGAAGAAAAAAGTTTATTTTTTTAATAAATAAACTCAAACTTTTTTTAGAGGTAAGAACTGCCTCTCACCACCTATAGGAGAGTTCAAAGACAAAGTCTTTTAGCATAAAGCTAATTTTTATAAAGAGCTCAACGAAGTATATCCTGTTCCATTAACCCAATGCAATCTATTAATTACCTATTTCCGTACATTATCTATCAGCATAATTGTAGCCATAGATTTTATTGAATTAAGACAACCTACTTCATAAATAGATTAAATTACAATCATAAACTCAAGCACATGGTGCAACAAGAGGAAGAGCAGAGGAGGAAAAATTGTGGAATATCCATTGCCTTATGACTATATATTTTACACATCTGATGACAATCAAACATGAAACACATGTCGGATAAAACAGAAAAATAAATAGTTCAGATGTAATTATTAATTTATGCAAAAATGATACTTATTTAAATATTTGAAAATAAAAATCACAACAATGCAGTCAATGAAAATATAAAGCTCTAAGTAGAGATTTGTTATTTATATTCCACAATATTTTCAACAGTTGCCACTTTTCAATGAATTTATAATGAAGAATATTTAAGTTTGTACTTACACAAGACTGAAGAATGGAGTATAAATTCTACTTATGATACTTAAATTATAAGAATTAATTAATTCTAAAATATATTTATTAATTTATACAAAACTATGCCAATGCCTAATGTTAGAAAATAATAGACTAATCAATATCTTTTTTTTCATATCTACGAATAAATAATTAATAGAACAATAACTTTATATCATATTTTTTATACATCACTGATAAATGATGAAGTAATTAATAATGAAGTATAAAAAAAAGGTAAAGTATTAAAAAATCCAACTACCTTGAAATAGTTTTTAACAAATTTTGTTGTAGATTTAACAAATACATATTTGCCGTAGGAATTTCTATTATACTTTCTTATTTTTTATTTATTATTAATAATTAATTTTTAATTATTTCCATAAATATTGATATGTTCTAATTTATTGTTTTCAATTTGAAGCCTGTTTAGGGTTGCCAGACGTCCGGATTTGAGCGGGACCGTCCAGATATTAACGAGTTTGTCTCGCTCACATTTCAAGTCCCGACAGAAATAAAAAATGTCCTCAACCGATTTCTTTAATATTTACTTTTTTAATTTTAATTTATACACATTTTTTTAAAATTTTATATTTTTAATATAGAAATTTTTAATAATTAATTCATTTAAATAAAAGAGTTAAATAAAGAGCTGTGTGCTGTGATTGTCAAAGGACGGTATTTAAAATTAGAGTGATTGAAATTGGATAGTTTTAAGAAGGATGCGATTGCAGATTGTCTGATTGTTTTTAAAAATCAGCAGAAATAGGAAGGTTCTATTTTATACACATCCCCCTCCCCCCTCTTTATCTTGTGTTGAGTTGTTTCTTTTACTCATTGGATATACGTGTTCTCAATTATTTATTATATTAACAATATAATATATATTGTTTTTATAATAATTAAAAACCATTTAAATTTATGTTAATCTCTATTATTTTGTAATCAATTTATTACTTATAATTATTGCCTTACACCACTACTAATATCTACTACTCTAGACCTAACAAAAATTCAATCAAAGGAGCCAAAGAATAAGCTATCCACCCCCTCCAGTCAGCTGATGTGTCCCGACGGGACTTGACCAAAATCTGGCAACCCTAAGCCTGTTACATTTATCTTTCCCATGATAAATTATTCAATCTTAATGTTTGAGTCCTTTTAATAAAAGATGAGATAATTAAAGTTTGTTGATTTTCCAAAGAGAGGTTCTTTAATTTTTAAAGTATTTCAACAATAGTCCAGGAGATAGCGTGCAAAAAAGTGTTTGACTAACATCAAGCTACAATTTTGTATACAAGTCAATCTTTGAGCAACTTTTAAGAATATGTGGTCGGCTAAGTTCATCTGCGGGACATAGCTTGGCAATAGGCATTTGAAAAAAAAAAAAAACCGGTGGAGAGCGGCCATGTCTCACCAATTATGGTGGACAATGTGATTTTCATGATCCTGAGAACAGAATTAGTTAGTAGACCAAAAATCAGGTCGATGCTATTTTCACACTTGATAGGTTAGTTATTCAAACATTACTAAAATTCAACGTGGTCACCTATCAAGGGACAAACATAATATCAACATAATATCATAATATCAACTTGATTTTAGGTCTACTAACTAATTCTGTACTCAGGATCATGAAAATCACATTGTCCACCATAATTGGTGACACATGGCCGCTCTTCACCGGTTTGTTTTTTTCAAATGCCTATTGCCAAGCTATGTCCCGCAGACGAACTTAGCCGACCACATATTCTTAAAAGGCGCTAAAAGATTGACTTGTATAACAAATTGTAGCTTGATGTTAGTCAAACACTTTTTTGCACACTATCTCCTAGACTACAACAAATATATAAAAAAAAAAAAATGTATTAGATGCAACCATTCACAAAATTATACAAAAACAAAGAATTTCAGAAGGAGGACACAAAGGTACAGACTAGGATTTTATTAAATAAAAAGTAAGCAAACATTGTTAACAGAAGTCTTTTAGATTAAAAATTCAGTTGCCTACTTAAAATACCATACATTTATATATCATTGAGATATTAAGAAAGTGTAGGTCCCTGAGCTTCGCATGGAGTAGGAGGACGATTTTGACCTTGCTGACAATTAATACTAAATCTTAGTGGAATTTGTTTATTATTTTAGGGGGTTGACTCTCAAAAGTAAGAACTATAGGTAATAAAAATGATTAAAATTATTTGAAAACTTTCTGTAATATGCAGGGTGGGCAAAAATTCTTGAAAATAGAAAGGGATAGACACAATAACAAAATTCCTTACAGCATTCTCCGAATATTTTTTATTTAATATTATGTCCTCCTTTAACTATCTTATTACAATATTTCACTAAGTATTGTCAATAGCTGCAAATATTCATTATTTTTATAATAAATGATGTTTAAATACTAACTTCGAAGTGCTAACAAAATGTAAGCACTATGAAGAAAGAAAATAAATAAATATTGTACCTAACTTACTTTAAACAAAATTTCTTTTTATCTTCTTAAACTGAAGTATGAAGTTCATAAATACATAATTCGAGAAGAACAATATCAAAAATGCAATGTCAAAAAATTTGAAATTTCATTTTTTTGAAAGAAAGTGAACAGAAATAGTTCTCACTAAAGTGTGGATTGCAAGACAAAAGAAAATCGATCAAATAAACTCGGACAAAAATTTCTCAAATACATAGTGACACTGAATTAAAATCCCATAATGTCTGATTTGATTTTATAATAAAACAAATTTTAAAAAAAGGATTTAACAGGCGATGTTTACAATTTGATGCTCAGCAAAATCAGATTTATTTTCACCAATATTCCAGAAAACAATTTTCCTAGAAATATACTTATATGGTTAGATTTGTATTTAAATGGATTATAAAATAGAATTTCTTTAAAAATCGTTGGAATTTTTTTTTAAGGAATAATTTTTTCACGAGTTTTTAAGGGGACAACCACCCCTAGTAGTAGTAGTCTAGTACTTTCTACTAGGACGGGTAGGACGAACCACTTGTTCGAACCTTGCAATTAGGCCATCACTTAGGCCCTTTTAACGCCCCGTGGTAGAGAGTTCCAGCCACTTCACACATCATACCTCTGTACATAGTACCGCCAAAGCGAGTATGATGTGATCAATAGTGAGCCATATAAATCAGAGTGTCACGGCGAGGAATCGAACCCCGTCTCGTTCCACTCGAGATTCAGTGATGGCCGAGCAGACGTGGTTTAACCCCCACGGCTACGCTAGCTTTTTTGCCTCAAGGTATGATTTTTCTGGGCATATATCCCGAATTTCACCATAGACCCTACACGTCTGCACAGACTACAAATTATGTTCAGACATTTACTAAAAACCCATTTTCCTGGACCTAAAAATATAAATCTATGAAACTGAATGTTTGCTCCATTATAATACTTTCTCTTTATGTAAACTAAGTAAAGGAGAAAGTAAATAGATCGGTTTTCCATATTGATACCTAAATTTAGAATATATTTATAATTATTATATTTATAATTATATTATTAATTATTTATACTATATTTGTTTGTAATCTTATAATTTATTTTTTATAAATAAATTGTTAGATAATTGCACAAGTTGTAACTAAAAAGCACAATCATGTTTATTTTTCCCATGAAAAATATTGATATAACTTAAAGCAATTTTCTATATTTTTAACTCATTTTTTTATTCATAGGATGACCAACAGCAATAATTTTTGACAACACAGAATAAAAAACACTCACACACAAAAATTTCTTTTCTTTTTTTTATGATTCAGAATGAATAAACCCCATAACTGTTTTAAGTAAATATTAAACTTAAAATATACTTTTAAAGTAAACAGGTCAGAGTCTAATCTAGTCTTTTCTAAAGGAGAGTGAACAAGATATTTTGTGACTCCTGACATTTTCATTCAATTGCAGTGATCATGCTCAAAGGAGTTGCTTAGGATGAGGTGCCTATTGAATCTAAAAATGAGCAACACTCTGAATGATCGGTGGAGTTACAACACCAAGATTGACAAAATCACTGATGAGGTCAGGTCTACTTTTGTAGATCTAAAATCTTGATTGAAAAGATTATTCATTGTTGCCTTTAGTTTAATCAATTAACTAAGAAACATAAAGAAATTATGTGTGATATTTGAATTGAATAAAATAATTTAGTTTGAAAAGGTTTACAAAAGGGAATAAGCTATAATTTAAATATAATACAAACCATATTTAAAAGTGTTGTTATCGACCCTGGTCCTGACTTGAGAAAGTGAATATTTTATAAAGTCTTTCTCCGTGGATGGATTTTCAATAAGAGTATGTAAACAGTGAGCAGTAACACTGTAGGTATCTATCAAGGGCCTTATCAATCCACTGTACATTAACAGCTTGGTGTTACATGTATTTACCTAAAAATATTAAAAAAAAAAAAAAACTATAAATAATATCAATAAATCAATAGGTAATTGTTTTGAACAAAAATTAAAGATTACGACTTCACAAATTACTCTGAAAATTATGCAATAAAAATGTTAGTTTCCTTTGCCTAAACTCTACTAAAAAAAATCTTGAGTCCTTTTAAAAAATAAATAAATAAATATTTTATTAATAATAGCACAGATGGGTCATTTTCAAATAAAATGTACTTTTAGGGAAATCAATTTGGCTACTTTATAGAAAATTAAAATAAGCCTTAGACATGATAATATTGATTATTCTGACACATCAGGGACTTAGGATAACATTTTCGTTCAAGAGCAGTCAGTTTTCAAATTTATTTACATACATATGACCATATATACATAAAAAAATCACATTTTTGTCGTAATGAGTGTTACTATCATAAAAACGGTATTTTTTTAGATTTTGTTTCTCTGTTTTTATGAAACGTTACTAAATTGTATATATGACGTAAATATTCTCTTTCATCCCACCAGAAATATTTTTTAGACCTAAAATATTTGTAATTTTTTTAAAAAAAGTAATGAGTGTTACATTTATTATCTTTTAATGTTTCCTCAAAGCTTCAAAAATGTAAAGGATACGTGTTCAGTGCATTGTAATAAAAGTTTTTATTATAAAGAAGAAGAAAAAATAATTTTTCTTTATTAAAAAAATAGTTGGACACGGCTACCCATAAGAATTTGTTGTTATTCAAGTAACACTCGTTACATTATGGTAACACTCATTACACATTTATATATTGGACCTAGAAAAAATTAAATTTTAACACAAACTTTAAACATTAAACTTTTATTTACAATTTTTGTTTACATGCGGCAAATTTATTTTTTGTAAAAACATTAAACTCAATCATTTTTTTTTAAGTTTTAAAATATACAGTATTGTAGAACTAACGGAATAGTAACACTCATTACAGGTAACACTCATTACATTTTTAACTTTAAAAAATCTTTCCTTGGAAACTATGTTTCTTAATTAAACCAATTTAATGTGTACTGATTATATTAATTAATAACTACTAAATCATATTAATATCATAAATAAATGTTGATTAAAACTACAAAACAATTATGGTAACACTCATTACAATGAATAAAAATACTCACCATTTTTTTTTAGTGTAATATTAATTGTAGAGAAGAATAAAGTGCTATCAATCTAAAAAGTCATTGATTACTGACTTAAATGTCTTCTTAACATAAACAAACCCTAATCCCTCCTTCTTTCTTTCATACTCACCCTCTAATTCTGCCAACTCTTATCGGTAACACTCATTACAAAACCCTTGGGACATACATATAAATATATTTGTACTAAAGTTTTATTTTTTCCTATCCCATTTATATAAACTTGGATATTTTATTGGTTAAAAAAAAATAATATAATGAAAAAAAACTTATGAAAAAAATGAATCAAAATCACATTACATGTTATCAAAACTACTGTGGGACGTAACACTCATTACAATTTTTAACATTAAAATTTTTTGAAGCAAGAAATTTTCACCTTATAAGCCATAAAATGACCCTGATTAACACAATAATAGACAGACATCTGATCAATAAACCTAAAGGTTTTTTTATTTTTCATTAATATGCATTTTTTTAGTTACAATAAAATTGTAAAATCTTGGGACAGAAAAGGTACATTTTATTTGAAAATGACCCAGATACACTTAATTACACATACAATAGTAATTTTTCGAGCTTCTATGATACAAGCCCCTTTTTTGGATAAAGAATAATTTAGGATATCTGGTTTATTATTATAGTAATTTATTTTATGTTAAGAAAAACCCTCAAATTCAAGAAATAGAAATATTATTGGGATATATATAATAATAATTTCTATTAATGATCTCATTATTTTAATTTAAAAGGTGTGGCCCAGTGTGTGCAATGCAATAATATTTATAAATAGGCCTATTCAATATCATCATCACATGACAAATAGATTGATGAGTGAAAATAAATTTAAAGTGTTAAGATTGAATTGGTGTGCTAGTGAATCTACATTAGACAAAATAAATATAGATATTATGAAATAAAAATATACAACATAGAGTTCTGTTAACAAAGTTTTGTTTAACAACCAAAAGAAAGTAAAAATAAGTTCCAAACAATTCCATTTTTCTTATTCCTCTTCCTTAGCTGTGTTATGTTCCATATCAGCAATTCTCTTGGAAACCAGATATGGTTTATATTGGAATTCTAATTGGTTATCTTAATAAAAGATTGATCGAAATTGTAAGAATTTTACCAGAAACTTACATGATAAGTAATTGATGGAATGTTAACAATATCGTCGTCATCGTAATCATCATCTAAAACAAGATCCATATTCCTATTCTGATTTGTGAATCTCTCTGATGGCCTCTGTAAAACAAGTTTGAAACAAAATATAATATAAATTAATTATAGATTAACATTTTTCTGAAATAATGACCAATTTTTTATGAAAAAAGACAGCAAATAATTTTGTCAATACATCTCTCAAGTTCTCTGATAAATCTAGCTACGTATAGTTTTATTTTATTTGTGAGAAAAGGAGTTTTCAATGGAATATAAAATAATAATTTTACTTTAAATCAAATTATAATTATCATTAACTACGGGACACATACAGAGAAAAATATACCCCTGCACCGGGACTTGAACCTATATCCGTTACAGGCGCTCTTACCAACTGAGCTATACGGGAGAATGATTTTTCTCTGTCGTTACCGATACAAATTCCCCGAATCCAAGCTTTACAATCTTTTCGACAAGTCTAACAAGCCAAATATTCACGGCAATAGAACTAGACCGAGAATTAACGCTTATAATTACAAAGTACTCAATTAGTACCTGTACCTAGTACAATCAATTAGAAATTCAAATTTTTAATTTTGAGGTAGTATTCATACTACGGAAAGATTAAATTTTACTTTAAATCAAATTATAATTATCATTAACTACGGGAGACATACAGAGAAAAATATACCCCCGCACCGGGACTTGAACCATGGGTCTGTTACAGGCGCTCTTACAAACTGAGCTACACGGGAGAATGATTTTTCTCTGTCGTTACCGATACAAATTAATGATAATTAGTCGTAGTTCAATAATTAGATAATTAATCGTAGTTAATGATAATTATAATTTGATTTAAAGTAAAATTTAATCTTTCCGTAGTATGAATACTACCTAAAACTTAAAAATTTGATAGATAATCATTTTAGTTTATTAGTATAAAATAGTTTAATTTATTTATTGTAATAATTGCGCGTGTTTTTTGCAAGACAAGTTATTTCCTCATCCTCACTTTGTGATACATACTACTTTCTTATGACAATATATCTCGTTAATAGCATGTATAATTATTTTAATATTTATCAGATTATAAAATGAAATGACATACATCCTTAACTGTGATGATTTCAGCACAGACCATGTTATCAATGGTTTCATGAAGTGCGTCAGTCAGATTCTGACAAGTCTTAGTGAAGAGGAATTCAAACTGTAGGATCTGACAGAGTGAGAGGCAAGTATCTATTAACTCATCGTGCGTTATCCTTAGTCTACCTGGCTCCTGTGATAGTGACAGCAATGATAAACCTTAAAAAAAAATAAAATGATAATAATAAATACGGAATAACAGAACGTAAATGATAGAACTACATGAGAAATTTCTAATTGTGTCAAGTTTAAGTAAACTAGTAATATCAATTTATTCTTATTTAATAAACACCTCTATTTCCATTACTTTAAAACCACATGTTAAAAACATCGAGTAGAGAGGAATACTTACTGATGGTAGCTTCGAGTATGAAGTGAGGAAGGAGAATATTAGAATAGTATGATAGTTCTAATACATTAGGAAGCATTGTAACAGGCCTGAGAAACTCTCCATCAGGCCTCTTCTCTTTATGAACAAGTCCTGGACCCAGTAGCGAGACCTAATACAAAAAAGAATAAATATTACATAAACATTATATATATATATATTTTTTTAAATATAAAACTCAAAGAGTGAAATGGATCAGTTGGGTCTTTTCTGTTAATCCCCCCCACGCCTTCCGGGCGCTTTTTCGCATATACAGGGTTGCACCCTTTAAGTAAACTGATTATCATCAATGCAACTAAAGTAATCAAAACTGGATGTATACTCAATTTTATGTCACCCCCCTGGAACAGAATCCACGTGTTAGCACTTTACACTACAGGGTAACTGATCAATTTACATTAAAAATTTTATTTACTATGTTTTCGGCCAAGATTTTGTGATAGTTGCACATATTTAATTTAATAAATAAAAACACTATTTAAATATTAGGTACTTCTTTACAGGCCTAAATCACAAGAATTTTTAACACTTTACTATACCGGTTTCAGCATTCTGTACAGAGTTTGTTACTTAACCACTGAAGATAGCAAACATGCTGAAACCAGTAAGGTTAAGTGTTAAAAATACTTGTGATTTAGACCAACGAAGAAGTACCTACTATTTAAATAGTGTTTTTATTTATTAAATGAAATATGTATAATTACATTACATTACGTTACATAACATAACTAGAGGTAACTATAACTAGATAGCATAACTTCGTCAATGAAGAAAAAATAATTTACAATTTAAAATAACTATTTACAGATAATTGAAAAAAAAAAAAAAAAAAAAAAAAAAAAAAATCATCAGGAGAGTACAGATAATAGGACTAAGTATTAACTAAATATAATTTAAGACTATAATATATTACTTGGTATAACACAAGAAACTGTAGAACTATGAACTGAAAGTAGAACTATGTGATATGACTTTATTAATAAAAAAAAATAAAGTACAGTCTTGACTTTTTACACTACTTAAAGTTATAAAAATGATTAAAACTTTATGAGTCTTTTAACCTTCAGGCGGACGGCACTTACACCGCCATTTCAGAAGAATGCGCCCCCTGTGATTTTACAGTGTTTCAGCTTATCAGCTCTTCTAGGTATTCTCCAATTACTATTTCGTAGGTTTAATAAAACCATCGGTATACCCGGGACGTGAGTAGGTCGCCCTCACTTTAGTTTGAACATCGACAAGCTCTACTACACACGTCAGTACGGTGTAAATATTAGAGGTTTTTTTTGTTGTTTACTGTATTCTTAAGCAAAAGAATTTGATCATTTTTAAAGAGTTAGGTTTTCTAATTACATATACATATTTAATACAATGCCAGGATAGGAGAGAAAATTTTAAGGCTGCGTTTTTATTTTTTTTATGACAATTCTGAAAAATTGTTTGCTTATGTGTATAAGTGTAATTTGTTTTTAATAAAATGTGTTCAATAAAACATTTTTTTTAATTCGAAATGAATGTTTTATTATTATTACCTATTGGGAAAACTAATTTCCACAAAAACAAGGACCTAAAAGCTTCAAATATGAAAGTAAACAAAAGCGGTGTGAATGCCGCCGCTGCTGCTAACCAATATTGCGCGCCCGCCCGAAGAGTAATAAAGAGTACGGTCAGACTAAAATAACTAAAGTCAGGTGCATTAACTAAAAAATAGTAACATGCAACAACAATTGTAATTAATGTTCTTATTCTGTTAATGGGATAGTTATTTTAGGAATATTTTACACATATAAGTATACACAAGAATATTCCTAGCCAGGTAACACACATGATGTAATCAAATTATAATTATTATTAACCCTTTCGGTACTGAGGTAGAAATCAAAAGTAGGCTTCCACAGACGGGGCCGTATTTTCAGACCGGCCTTCCCCAGCCTGAGTCGTTTCAACCCTCACACAAAACTATCCATTCTTCAACGCTTTCACAATATTTATTTTATATCTCCTACATTTTTTATCATATTAGGATAGTTCTTGTTTTATTACTTTTTTACATTCATCAATAATTATTTTTTTATTTTTAATTAATTTTAGATCAAAGCAGTTTAAAATATAAATATAATAAATAAAAAAATATTAATTTTAGATGTTAATTTAATAATTTTCAATTCTATATATACATAAAAAAAGTAAAAGTAATGTACATTTTATGAATAACTGGTATTTTTTATATATATAAAAATAACTTTTTTTCATTTCTTTATTATTTTTGACATATTTCATATTATACAATACATTGATAATTTTTCAAACATGACGAAAAAAAAATAATAATAATAATAATCCAGGCTTTGGACCGGCAACGGCGAAGTTAAACTTTTTTTAATTTTATTTAATTTAATTTTTTTTGTTGAGTTTATTGAAACATAAACTTAATATCTAAACCATAGGGGACAAAAAGAAGAAAAAAGAAAAAATATGATTAAACTACTCTTTTCTACATAAATCGTATAAAAAAATTGTATAAAAAGTAAGTTAAGTTTTTAAGAGACATAAATATTATTTCGGAGAAAAAAAAAAAAAAAAAAGCTTTATAAAAAGGGAAAACGCTCCAAGAATGAACGTAAGAAGGTACAATAGACTTTGACCTTCGCTGACCTCATTTGGCCTTAAAAAAATATGACGCGGGGCCGGTGCAAGTAATATGAGTCACCCACCCTGCTAGAGTTGCAACCCCTTTCATTTTATTCTATCACTGAGAAATATTAACCCCAGCGACACCTAGTGAGCCTATTATTTACCATTGTACATCATGCTAGTTCCGATAGATGGCGTTAGGAGTCACGTGCGACGTCTAGTAAGGCTTCTATTTGAAAACATACATAAGAAAACCTCAAAACGTCCATAGACGTCTGTAGGCTGTGGAAGGCACTTTTTGATTACGTCCATAGACGTTTACAGTCTAATAAAGGCACTTACTAATTACGTCCATAGACGTCTACAGTGCCGAAAGGGTTAACAATGGGAAATAGACAGAGAAAAATAGATTCCAGCACCGAAAATTGTTCTTCGGTATAGCTTAGTTGGTCAGAGCACTGTAAGTTCGAGTCCCGGTGCTGGAGTCTATTTTTGACATTTTTATGTTTAGGCTATGGAACGTAAGTCAAAAACGTTACGTTACTTTCAGCTTAAAAACTCAGAAAAGTATAACAGGGAGTTAAAAAGCTATAGGAGGTGTGTAATCCAGTCTCCAGCTGTTGGGCCTCCCTCCACCGCACGTCATAGGACCGAAGAGAGTCGAAAAGATTTAAATGTGTGACAGGGAGTTAGGAAAGTACAGGAGGTTGCCATCAACTCTCAGCCCTCTCGGCCTACCTAGTATGAAGGCATATTAACAAATCGTAGAAGACAGGCCGGCGCCTTTGAATTCAGTATTTTGTAATCATGCCGCGGCAGTGCCGGTGTGGAGATAAGAATAAAAATTATCTTCTATCTACTTTTATCAATTACTTGAATAAATTACCGATTTTATTTCATTTTATGTCGGTAGTTTACGCAGAGCGAAAACATGAAAATGTCTCACTGTCTTGCGGACTCGTATGCAAGAAGTATTTTTCTCTATCTTTTTCCCATTTTTAATAATAATTATAATTTGATTTAATTTAAAATTTAAACTTTCTGTAGTATGAATACTACCAAAAACTTAAAAAAAAACACATGATGTAGAAAAACTAAGTAACTGAAGTAAGTAGGAAAATTTTATAGGTTACCAACCTATTTTTAGTGATGTCAGTGACTTTGAAAGTATATTGTTGATTATTTTATATCTTTTAAATTGTATCAATCCTGAGCAAATAATATTAGTTAATTGTGTTATAAAGAAGAGTATAATTTTATTATTTCTCAATAATAAGAGTAATGTAAGTTACACTTTAAAAAAACAACACTTCACAAACCCTGTAAAAGTAAAAAAAAATCTTTTTTTTACAGTAAATTTAAATCCAATTGGATTTCAAAACAAAAGAGTTTCAACGCCATCATATTAATATAATTACTTACAGCATGGTTAACAACATCTAAACTATCTCCTGTGAAGCCAGTATCCCTACCAGCTGCCCTTAATTCAGATCTGAGTATATCAAGGGCACTTGCAAGTTCACCTAGTGTAGCACCATCTCTGTACACATACAGCAATAGGAAACTAACTGCATTTGTAGACATTACTGCTGTACTTCTAATACCATCTAAACAATATATATAAAAAAATAATAAGAAAAAATAAATAAAAAAAATAAAGGAAGAGCACAAGCATGACTTAATAGATTGCATTTAATTTTTTTAAAAACAAAAATTTAAACAACAAAATATTTGTAATGATATAATCAATCCTTTATAATTATATTTTCTAAGATCAAGGAAATGCTTACAATCCCTGATCAAAAGCTCTAATAAAGTAAATCTAATTTCTAAAATTTGTACAACCAGGTCAACCAGTCATGAACAACTTAGGGTATCTTAAGGTAAGTTACAAACTAAGTTGAGGGAAGTAATATTCTTGAACTTCTACTTGAAGTAAATTTGGACTCTTTTTCCACTTATGTTAGAAAACCTTTTTCTAAAGCCTTTTACAACACCATTATAATACAAGTATATTATTTAATATTATCTAAAGAACAAACCATAGAGTATATGTCTTGCAATGGAATCAACAAGCTGCCTCTCTTCCTCCACCACTACATCAGTACCATAAAGTGAAGCTGTGCTTGGTGCCATATGTAGAGTATTAGTACCATTACTTGATTTCATTCTACTTTGGAATGACTTCACAAGCTCCTGTAAATATAAAATAAACATTACAATTTTTGCCACATAAACAGTTTTTCCGAAAAATAAAAATTTGAAAAATTCTTTCTGAGTTGGGTGTCAATTGACGCAAAATTTACCAGAATATCACATTTATTTTTGAGTGTTTTTTTCCAATAGTAGGAGTAACCGGGCTTTGATTAATTTGAGAAACAGGTTGAGAAAATGTTTTCTTATGTTCTTTTTTGTTCTAGCTCTGTTAAGAAGCATTTGCAGACCCATGTTTACAGAACATTTTTCGCCCAGAATTAAATTTCCTATGACCTCTGAAAGCCTGTACACTTATATATATAATGTTCGCTAACTTCTCTCGACAAACCTTATTATAATCCGTAAAAGTAAAAACAATTGTAGACAATTGAGTAATAGTATATTATGTTACTAGGCTGTGAAGTGAGTTTTTTCTTTACCGCGGCAATTACATTAATTTACAGTCTCGCTCCGCTCGACTGTAAATATTGCCAAGGTAAAGAAAAAACACTTCACTGTCGTGTAGCATATGCTATTTTTTCCGTGGTAGAAGACAATGAAAAAACATTAAATATTAATCAATAATCAATATAATAATAATAACATACATACTTAAGATTTAAAAAAAAAAACCTTAAAAAGAGGTTACACTATAACAAAAGATAAATAAAACGCATTGACATCTAGCGGATTTTAAGCGTACCAATAAGCATATCTACAATGATTGCAGCGCTAAAACGGAAGTTTTGATAACTACCAGCACGAAAGAATTTTTTTTTTTTTTTTTTTTTCATGCTGGTAGTAATGAAAAGATTTTTTAAGTCCACGTAATGAAAAAATGGATTTTAGCTATGTTTTTTAGGCTCTAAAGTAACTATTTCACAGCCTACCACGGAAAAAATCATTTTTTGACACACGTGCTTTTTTAAACAGTCAAGAATTATGAATACCCATAATTATTTCCCCTTTAAGATAGCTAATTTCTCTGAAACATTGATTTTAAATATTTTCTAATGAAAAATAAAAAAACTTTTTAAGTTTAAACTGACTTACATTGAGGGAGAATGGCTGATTGAAGTCAATTCTTATATGACCATATGTGGCAGTGAATGCGGACCATATGGCTGAGACGGTGGAAGTGAAACTTTCAGGATGTTTAGGAGAACCTGAGAGTTCATTGAGAAAACTATCATCCACTAGTTTTTCACAGTTTATAGATACAGGCACCAGCAACGCATCCTAAAGAGAGATGAATATATTTTTAAAAAATGCAATACAACTGAATTAATGAAATTTATAGTCTAGTCACAAAGAAATAAATAAAACCTAACTTACAGTGAGGGTGCCGTTGAGATAAGCGTCAATGAATATAGAAAGTAAACCTCCTTTAGGCATGGATGGTTTACCAGTTCTTGACCTACGCCCTTCTATAAAGAACTCAAAGTTATGACCAGCAGCAATGCACTGGTTCATGTAAGTATGGAGAACCGATCTATAGACTTTGTCTTTCTTTCCAGTAACAGGGTCCATACGACGTTTAATGAAAAATGCACCCAGTCCCCGTAATATCCACCTGAAAATAAGATTAGTACATAACAATAGGCCAATAGTTTTACATAAGAATAAGTTTTACTTTGTGGTCATCTCATAAGCTTGAGATAAAATAGAAATGACAGAGGAAAATGCTAATTATACTTGTATAGATGTGTAGTAGAGTCACCTGATTAGAAATAAAGAAATTCATAGATTAACCAAAAGTAATTTTTGTAAGAGAAAGATTATTTTTCCTAAATATTGCTTAATCAATGCTGGTTCTTTAAGTTTTCAAAATATTAGCCTAATCTTGTAAACTCATAGAAGTATAAGAGGTTTTTTTTCTAAACTCATAAGTGTTCACTTTGGTTTTGTATTGTGATAGCGCAAAAAGTTGTTTTTGATGGATTTACACGTTTTAATGTCCCATTAGTAAAAAAAAAAGTGTTCACTGTCACATTTGAGGAGGGCTATAAAATTGTTAATGTAACAGATGGCTTGCTTGCCAATGTGTCACTAGCTTAAAACTAAGGTGACTGACTCATTCAGAAATCAGTAATAAATTCAACAAAACCAAAAACATCATTTGTTAAAATTTTCAACTAGGCATTGTAACATCTAAAGGGAAGATATGTAGCAATGTTTCTTAAACTAGATAACAAGGCTAAATGATCATATACATTCCTTCAATAGCTTTGTTAAATCAAAGAAATTTTAGGGACAAGCTTAAAATATAGGACAAAGTTCATAATATAAACTTTTCAAATCGCCAATTTAATTCCCAGTACAAAATAAATTGTATATTAATTAATCTTAATTATGACACTCAAAATTATTTTAAAGATTTATTTTTTTGTTTATCAATTCTTCATATTGTCCATAATCCTTTTTTTTTAATATATATTAATCAGTTATTAACTAAATAATCAGTGTTCTCAAGATAATAACATTTTTATGGCCATTAGATGTATTTAATAAGAATTTAATTGTTTTAAATCTCCCTTATCACAATATACTTCATACACATGGAGAACAAATACTTTTCAATAATAATAAACACTTAAGAGATAACCAGATGGCTCACAGATGCCACTTGTTGACCCTAACAGTGTTACAAACAAGATTAAAAAAAAATCAGCAATTTCACCAATATAAGAGTAGAATTATGTCTTAAGTTTCAAATCAGATTTTTTTTATATAAAGAAAAAAATAGTTTAACTCTGCAGGGGGTACTCATGTAATAATTATAAATACTTAGGATTGAATATTAAGGAGACAATATTAAAAGAACAATAGTATTACGTTATATATAATAATGATTACAAGTATCAATTGAATGAAAAAAAAAAAAATCATAAATAAGTACCACAACTGAAACCTTGACATCTTAAACCACTACATGTAAATAATACATTTTCCAATTATAAGTTATGTAGCAAACAGAGATTAACGCCTTCTTTATTACTTTTCTTTAATGTTTATGTACTCTTTTTAGTGGATTATTTTTTCTTTATGAGAATTTTTTTTAATATAAATTTGGAGATTCCATAATTTTCAACCATTAAGGGCTTAGGGTTCGACAGTTTTCAGAAAAACTTCTTAATATGCTTTAAAAATGTATTATTAGAATCATTAATAATTTTGCATTTTATTGATATACATGGCTATTTGGTACTAAACACACTAACCCTGATAATACTTATCCATGTTTTAAGGGGAGGAATCCATCTTAATCTGTTTAGACTGATCATTTGAAAGTTTGTTCATTAATACAATTAATGATTAACAATTTGAGCAAAATATCAGATTGACAAATAAATAATTAATGACTCTAAATTATATTGTTTAAAAGCTTAATTTTTCTAAAAACTTTAAGTACTTTGTGCGGAAACGTAGTAGAATCCCCAAATGTAAGCATTTTATTTATTTAATTTAATGAAACACCCTCTATATATATGTTTTGGTGATCCTGGATAATAATTACTAGTTTATTCAATTTTTATCAAAATTTCTAAAAATAATATAGAGAGAAAACTTATTTTTGACGATATGTTAAGTTTTAATGGTGTAGGCACACTCAAATTAAGAGCAAACAATTTCTTGATTTTTTCTCTGGGCATGATATTTCTGAATAAGTATACAACATTTTATTGAAATCATGAATAATAAAATAGGACCAATAAGTAGAACAAAACTTTCGTATATAGATATTGATACTGTATTTTAATCCATTTATATAATTGATTTATTTTAAAACTTAGGTATTTAAAAAGTGAGCAACAGACAGATAGTTGTTTACTTTGTGTTTTTGAACATTATAAAATTAGATTATTTTCATCAATATCGCGGGAACTAGATTTTTCCTGAGACAAATCTTATATGGTTAGAAATGTACTAAATTTATTAAGGAATTTGTAAAGAAAAATCATCAGAATCATTTTTGAGAAATGAGATTTTGAGGGGTAGTAATCCCAAATTTAGAGTTAAAATTAATTTCTCACTTTCGCCTTGGGATTTGACTTTTCAAAATTTCATCAAAATCAGCCCCAAAAATTTAGGCTTCACACATCTGCACAGACTACAGACGACATTACTTTCTCATTATGCTATGTATATGAGAGAGGACGAATTTGTAAAAATTCACTTTGTTTTGGATATTTGAGCTACCACAATACTTTCTCTCAATACTCCATATGTGAGAATATAAAAAACTCTTTTAAGGTCATGGGCGCCCATAGTCCAAAATTTAGGGGGGGGGCCAAAATAATTTATATATATATATATATATATATATATATATATATATATATATTTAAGTTTGAAATCTATAATTAAATTGAGAATATGATAAAACAAATTAATATGTGTATACATATATATATATATATATATATATATATATATATATATGTATACACATATTAATTTGTTTGTTATATATATATATATATATATATATTTAAGTTTGAAATCTATAATTAAATTGCGAATATGATAAAACAAATTAATATGTGTATACATATATATATATATATATATATATATATATATATATATATATATATATAATATATATGTATACACATATTAATTTGTTTTATCATATTCGCAATTTAATTATAGATTTCAAACTTAAACATTTTTATATTCTATAATCTAATAAAAAAATAAATGGTTTTAAAGTAACAATAAAAAAGTTTTATTAAAATAGGGCATTTGTTTGTCAAGAAATTCTGCAAGTAAAATGGAATATACGTTGAGGCAGTAGGGCTAGAAAAAATAATTTTATAAAATTAAAAAAAATTGAAGGTTATTGATTTAAGGGATCGAATTGAATTGGGGATGAGAGGGTGATTGATATAAATCGGAACAGAAAGGACTGATCTTATTTTGACTTTTATTTAGTATCTGTGCGCATGTATCATCATCCCTCCCTCCAACAAAAAACTCCATTCAACGTGTAATTTTGTATAAAATTGATAGTAAAAAAGGATTAGTAGATAGTGATAGAATTGATAAGAGAGTGTTATAATGGCAATATAGGGTGTCCTTAGGGTATCAAGAGAGAGAGGTGAGACGATCCAATTTGATAAACTTCGACAAGAAGAATACTGCAAGAATGAAACGTTTCATCCGGTTTCATACTATAATAACTTGCTCCTTTGCTTCAATATTTTATCTATAAATTTCTTACTTTTTTATATATATATTTTTTTTGTACTAATTTCATACACTACAACTATACATACTAAGAATTATTATAATATACGCTATTACCCTAATGGTTTTTTTTTTAAATATTTATAAATTGAACTTAAAAAGTCTTACATTTGTTTTTTAAAAAAAATGGATCAGTATTCCAGGGGGGGGGCAAGCGCCCCTGTTTGCCCCCCCATATGGGCGCCCATGTTTAAGGTAGATCATTTAAGGTATTAATTTATTATGTATCTCCTTAATTTTAACACTAAGAAGAATACTGCAATGACCTACTAGAAATAAATTATTCATTTTAAAAGTATTCTGTCAATATTTATAAGCAAATTAATGTTAATAGCAAAAAAATAAATAGACTAATCTAATTTTTTATCGACCAAGGATGATGAAATTTGATATAATATTAACAAGATAAATAAATTAGTTGCAAAAATTGTCAGATTAAATCACAATTTTTATTACATTTTTCTCTATTTGGATTCAATCAAAATATGTTATCACTTTATAGTTTCAAAACATTTTTTGTTATTAGTTTAATTACTCAGCAAGTATAATTTGGAATATTTATAAAACTATATTCAACCAACAACAGTTACTCTAACTGCTGTTATTAATACAATAACTGTTGTTATTGTATTAAAAAAAAAGTTAAAATGATTGAGACAAATTTAATATATTGATGTTTCATGCAGCTGTTCCAAATGAGCTTTTGATAACTTTTATTGATAATATTAACACTGATTAACTACTTATGACATTTTATTATCATCTAACTACTATAGGGGGGTAAAAATTATATTGCCAGTGATTACAAAAGAAGAGAACCAGTGAGTTAATATTTTAGATTTGTTTCAACCCCCCCCCCCCCCCCACTATTCGTACCATTCCTTTACACTGCTAACAGATCTTTTGAAATTGTTTAGGACAGGTTTTATGCGCATACGATTACCTTGCACTGTTATTAAATCTTTATCAGGGGTTTGTGACTCTTATCGCACTTAATTTAAATCTCCTACATTCCTTAATCTCATTGTTAACAGATAAGGAAACCTACTTGTTGACATGTTGATGTGTGACCATTAACTTTCTACACATGTCTCACCAACCGGTAATTGATTTGGGATGAGGATTGTTTGGACCGTTGGTATAAACATAAACGAACCTAAATAATACTTATTTCCAAAATTAATTAATACAGCTATACTTCTAAATGCAAGTCAACAGGTAGAAAAAATCCACTTACACCACAATGGATTTCACCCTTTATCCAATCATAATTATTTCATAACTTACCCAAAGACAGGTATGTTGAGGTTCTCTCCAGCTGCTACTAATGGAGCTTTGATATCGTTAGTGACTAGGGTAACTGTCACTGCGATGTAGTCCATGTGAGAACGGTGAAGGGGTAGAAATATAAGGGGTAGACCTGAAGCGTTAGCTCTCTTTAGCATGGCAATTTGACCCGGTGGGATGCTAAGAGAGGAGAACATCACAGGCAGTGTTTTCAGAAACACCCAAGCGCTCACCCTGTACAAAATAAATTGTGGTAAAAATTACTATTATAGAGTCTATAATTATTATCTATGAATTATAAATCATTTACGAGAGTCATGATTATAGGGTCTTATCGATGGTAAAGTCTGTATTTATTAAAGTATTTATAAATATAAATATTGTTATTATAAAAAAAATATTGTTTAATAATAAATATAAATATTTATTGCCCTCTCTTACGTCCAGATTATTCAAACATTAGGTTTATTACATGACTGAAGATCGATTTAGTATTTTGATTTTAACATTTATTACCTAATGATAAAATCTGAAAGTGTGGAGCGAAGAGTAGTCAGTAGTTTAACAGCTCGCTCCCTTTGTTTAGATAATATCTTGATGAAGGTGTCTTCATCTTGACATTTCATGTCCGAGGCTATGTCCTGAGCTACATCTTCAATAACTCCTCTCAGAGTTTCGTCCTTTAACACCTGCAAACAGAAAATAAATCTTAGACAAGTTATAAACGAGAAAGATGCCAAGGAGGAAACATATGAATCACTGAAACAGGGATTTAGAGAAGCAGCACTTAAAATCAATGTAAGTAAAACAAAGAACCTCCAAGCCCCTAGAAAAGCTCTGAGACCAGATCCTAAGAAATCCAGATCCTAGTTAATTGTAGTCTTACAATTAACTTAGCTTTTGAAAGCGTGGACAAATGAAATTAAAGCCAAAGAGAGCTTGAGATTTTGATATTTGACCTTCTAGACATCAAAATCTCAAGATCTCATTAGCTCCATACTCTAGAGTTTTTTGATTTTCCCACGTTTTCAAAAATCAATTCTAATGTAAGACTAGTATTGACAGAGATACTTTTGAAAAATGAGAGATGTTTAAGTGCCTAGGCTCAATGGTTACAGATAATAATAGCTGGAGAGAAGAAAGAAAGGCAAAACTGCCTGGAAGAAACCAATGCTACAACTTTTTGTTACCTATATTCCGATGTCAAAATATTAACCAGAATACAGAAGCTTCAGTGTACAGAACTGTTATCTGGGCATTGGTGACACATGCCTCACAGACATGGACCTTGGGCAGACATGAACATGGACTTTGGTTACTACTGATGAAGAAGATTGAGAAGTGGGGAAAGGAAGGTCGTAAGAAAAAATATTTGGAACTATTTTTCTAGATGATCAATAAAGATTGAGGATAAACAAAGTTATATAGAAAACCTGCTATCATTGGAGAGATAAAAGCATAAAGATTTAGATGGCTAGGCTACATGTAGAGCATGCCAATGGAGCGAGGTCCTAGAAAGCTCTTCTGTGGATATCCAGGAGGAAGGAGAACTTTGGTCAGCCAAGGAAGAGATGGGAGGAAGATGAAGAGGAGGACCTAAAACCATTAGGAGTCCAGGGTTGGTGCTATCGGGGGTAAGGTAGAAACAATTAAAGACGAGGAGTTGTTGAGCTAGCCAGAGCCTTGCATAGGCTGTATGTCTTGCTGTTGCTTCAAGTAAACATCACACAATGCACCACACCCCTGAAGCTGCTTGCAGTAGTGGAAGCGAAACGTCGGACTTCAACCCCTTCGTAACGAGGATTTCACCAGAACCAAGCTGTTTATTAAGACAACATATTGTTAATGTTTTAAAATGTCTGCCAATTAGGATGGCACAAAACTTACCTATAACTGGACAAAACGGTCACTTGGGAATATAATCATTTATATAATCGAGTAGGGTCCTGACGAAGGTGACAAATCACCTCAAAATGATTTGTTACCGCTAAGTTAAGGCAAACACATTTATTCCAATAAAAATAAATGTTTGTTTTGATTTGTTAGTCTTCAAATAGATATAATAACTTATCTAAATAGATATCTAAATTAATTTACTTAATTTTACAATTTTTCTAAATATAAAATTAAGCCCGTTGCCACGGGCTTAAGGGTAGGTAAAGTATGATGAGATAGATTTCAAAATATGAGTGTTGGTACTAACAAAAAATTAGGATGAGCACATGCATGAGAGAAAGAAATGTGTGCAGAAGGTTGAAATTAATATGGGAATGTCTGTAGGCTCACTTTGACAAACCACTCTAATTTAATCAAAAATAGGTAAGAAGTTTTCAAAAACGGACAAGTCTGAAATGAATTTCTTGGATGAAATTTTAAATTTGAAAAAAAAAGTTTTTGTTCTTCAGAATAATCACTGTCTACCTGTTACCAATGGTAAGCTCATAAGATTTGAACAACACGTTCAAAACGGACGGTTAAAATCAAGCTGCAGCAGATATTTTTAAACGCCGGCAAGAAGGACGGTTTTTAGCCACACACCGACCGTTTTACCTGTACGGTTAAAACTGCAAAAAAAAAAAACCATGTCTGTGGCCACCTTTACATACAAAGTAGTATGTTGTTTTGTTGCTCTTTGCCAGGCCTAATCCCTCCATATCAGATTATTTTACTACGTTTTTATTAGCTTGCAATCTTGTTTGTTTGTCCGGTACAAATCTGGCAATCGATTTCTAAATAACTTCCCGAATAGCTAGACATTTGAAACTTTTATCATAGCTCAGAACACGATGACAATGCACTATTTTAATACTTTTAGCCATCTTTCAGCAGAATTTAATTAGTTTTCAGCAAATTTTGCTGTGCGGAAAGTTAGTTCGGAAAAAATCCGCAAGTTATTTTATTTGTTTTGCCATATCTAATATTTACGCAATATTCATTTTGACGGGTCTCAAATTTGTGATAGATAAACATTGAATGGCAGCAAAACAGGAAATATCGATTATATTATTTATCGATTATATTATTTCAAATATATCGATGGCATGCTTTATTTGGTATGCTTCAATTTGGTATTGGGGAGATCCGTTGTACAAAGATTTATCCTTTTATAGGTTTAAGATCAGCTCTCTGGATGGTTGTCATTTATGTGAAGTAAATAAATTCGGAACTATTTTTTTTCACTATCATTATATATTATATAACAATTGTATTATCAACATTACATACGATTCAACAGAAAATTTAAAAACGTAGTATATAAAAAGTTCTTTTTATCTTGAAATTATTTATTAATTAACCCTCAAGAGTTTTATTTAAATAAATCTCAGTCAAATGACTAATTTAAGATGAGCTACATTTCAGAGAATTAATAAATGGTCAGGCCTGTTGATTTATAGCAAAGGGTACAAACTACAAACAAAATAAGAACGACAAGAACTTTTACATAAGAGCGTGATTGCAAAGCTGCGAACACGAGGAACAAGAGCGTTTATTCAATATAGGTTGTACATATGTTATGAAGGCAATGTTGCCAGTAAAAAATAAAAATTTCCTACTTCAACAAGGCCATATCTACCAAAAAAATAATAACAAATTATAAAGAAAACAGCCAAGGGCAAATGAAGTTAAATGAAAGCAAACAAAAAACCTTGCTAGGCAACCACACACGGTATAATTATAAAAGTAATTATACTAATCTAACGCATTTGCATGTAAAATAACAGAAGAATAAACCACTAAATTACTTTAGTTTAGTGTTGTATATATATAACAAAATAGACTTAACTAAAGAAAATAAAAATTAATTAAAATAATAAGTCAAAGCAAAGTGTATTTTCTACCACACTGTCAACTGGGTCTGGGAAGAGCATGAAACTTGTATGGGACCAACAATGGGCTAATTATGATCTACCATCCAAATTTCATTAAAATCGGACGAGTAGTTATTAAGATATGTTGGTTTGCAAAAATTGAGCGACAGACAGACACGGAACCAAAAATGTTCCCTGATGTCTGAAATGGATTTCTGTCTTGGAATTTTTTTAAATCTGAGACATAAAAAAATTTCTTTCTTCAGAACGATCACGTAGCTTCCATTACCTACGGTAAGCACGGAAGCAAAAGGTATCAAAATATTTATGTATAATTTGGTTTTCTAATTTTGTGTGCCAGGCTATTTTTCTGCTAGGGGGCCTCATAAATATACCTGTGAATATTACAGTCACAGATCCAGGGGATATTGTTTATCAGATAAATACTCCTAGGATCAAAACTACAATCCTCGATGACGCTTAACTCTAGCTTAATGTCCTCTTTGGACTATCTAAATAAAGAGTTTGAATGAGTGGATGCACTCATTCCTAGATTAATAGAGTGTGAGAAAACAAAAGCAATGCACTTACAGTATCATATATGTATGGATAATCATAGCTCCTGAATGTGATACAATGTAGTACATCCTTGAACAAGCGGGAGAGGAAGTTACCTCCAGGACCCTGCTTGAGGGATCCATCTGCACCAGGAAGTGAACTGACGTTAAGCACATTCACTACTCTACCTGAACTATCTACAGCTTCCTGCCTCTGCAACAAAAATGATAAAAAGTTGGTTATATTAGACCTTTGTTCAAAGTAAAAAGCGAGCTCTATAATTGTTACATACTAGTCTATAATCTAATATAACAATAAAATGATAAAAAATAAGATAAATTAAACGAAATAGTCAAAAGGATACAGGTTGGGAAATAAAATAAAAGTCTCGAGCTTCAGGGATAAAATGTTAAATACATCATAATATTGCATAGGGGCATCCAGATTACAATTTAGGACAGAAAACTTTTCCGCAATAGCACTGTTTCAAAAAATTTCTGAAAGGGGGGATGGCATTTGAAGATATTAGAGAAACGTTTTAATCACATTTGGAGTAGAAGCAGAATGTTCACTTAAGTCCCCCCCCCCCCCGCTCATATAGCCGCCCCTGCACACTAATTCTATACTTATATAGAACTTTAAATTCTATAGGGGGAGTGTAGAACTTTACCCCCTGCATATTTACAAACTTATGTCAGAATATATGGCAGACAAGACTATTAATACAATCCTCAATAAAAATAATTAATATAAAAATGCAATTTTTCAAAACTGGTCTTATTTTCAACGTTTTTTTTTTTTTTTTTTTTTTTTTTTTTTTTAGTTTCTGTATTCTTCACCTTAGTTGTATCTATGTGTAAAATTTGGGGAAGATTGAATGACGATAAGTGGTTCAAAATTGGGGTAATAGGTGTGCGATGAAACTTAAAAAGCAAATAAATTTGACGCCATTTTTTTTTTGGTTTCTGTTTTCTTCACCATAGTTGTATCTATGTGCAAAATTTGGGGAAGATTGAATCATGGGAAGTGGCAATATTTTCTATTTTCATAAAATATTTAGTTATAGAGTCTAGAATAGAAATCTGTCCTACACTATAATCGAACTGAATACTCTTAGATATATATATATATATATATATATATATATATATAATCACTTCGTACAGTGTTTTTTATTTGTTAGAAGTCTTTAAGTTAATTTATTTAAAAAAAAAAAAAAATTACCCCACGGGGAATCGAACCCTGACCATATTGTATAAATGGTCATATATCTGTTTGTAAATGGAGTGATCATTTACAATTATCGATTATATTTTCAGAAAATACCTTTTTCTCGGGGAAACGTCGTAAGTCGTAAAAGTATGTTATATTGGTATTTAAATGGACTACAACTGGCTTTATTCTTAATATAAAAGGCCAGAACCGTTTTATTTTATAAGATTTTTTTTGGAGTAGCATCTATAAATTTATTACTAAAATTAATTTCTCGTTTTCGTCTCGGGTAATTATTTTTCTGAATATGAATATGGTCACCAAATTTATTCGAAATCTAATCAGTAGTATAGTAAGCCCTAAATATCTACTGACACTACAGACAACAGAAATACAACTTTTTGGGGTTCAGAGGTTTCAAATGCATAAACCCGACGAAGTCAAAAACTCGACGTCGATATTTATTTTAAAAGTAGTTGATCCATCTGCCAAATAAGATTCTAAAAACTCGATCAGAAAGTTAAAATAAATACATAAAAAAATATAAATGTAATGAGATTTATTTTGAAAACATCTGATGTAAGAAGAGATCATGTGGTAACATCAGCTGACGTTGCGTTCTCTTGATAACACTCGAAGTGAACCTTTCTAAAGCAAGATGATCTCGTGTCCGTGTCAACCAATGTTGATAACCCTAGATGATATGAGAAATAGTACATTTCTCTAATCAAACCAACCACCTTTTTCATGTAACTTTTTACATTTCATTTAGAAATAAAATAAAATAAACAGGTCAAGTGTGTGCTAGTCAGCACACAGCGAGGGACCGTAGACCACACTGTATAGTATAGAGTTTAACTGTAAAGTGTATAAACAGTGTTTTTTTAAAATGCTAAAAAGCTTACTTTGAACTATCCTAAGGGTCTGATAATCTCAAAACACACTCTGTTAAAGTATTTTTTTGCCACTGAACCGGACTATAACCATATAAATACATCGAAAAGACCATAATTATAAAAATAAACGTATTTTGTCAATAAAAAATAAAATAATATTTTTTTGAAATTTCCAAAAAGTGGTATCTTTACTTTTGGTCGAAGAATGTTCAGGAATGTTTTCAGATTTGTTGCACTTCACATAAGTGAGATAGGGGGGGGGGGGGGGGGGGGGACACGTTTCACACCCACTTCAAACTTGCCTACGCTCGTCCTATCAAAGTTATAACCAAAGAATTATATATTTTTGTAATCAGCTCGACGTACCCTTTCATATGATACCCCTCACGGTGTCGAAAAAAAAAAATTAACCTTAAGTTTTTTTTTACCCTAATTCTTTTGAAAAATAATTTTTTAAGTATATTTTTACAATATGTGGGTAGGTAACAAGACACATACATGCCAAATTTCAAAGTGATCGGACGAAAGGTTTAGCCGTGAGAGCAGGCGACCGGGCGGATGGACAGACACACGCAGGAAAATATAAGGGTCCTTGGTTTTGCCTACGGACCATAAAAGGTTACTTGAAGCCATTAAAAAATTTTACAACAGTAAAATTTAATCTTGGATTATTCAATCATTCCCCTAAATGTAATTTCATTAGGGTAGACAGTTTTTAAGTTATCGGGATACACACTTGTTTGCCTAGTAAAGTATGCGCGGTTGACAATTCTTGCCAAATATTATCTACGGGTGCTTAAAACTTAAAATCCGGTAAAAACTCGAATTTTAACGATTTCCTTAATGAGTGAGAAAAGAAAAAAAAATCCCTCTTGTTTTCATTTAATTGAGAATTAATAAGAAATTAATCGTGAAAACAAATAAATAAACAAATTAGCAGTTAGTGCCGGTATTAATGTAAAAATAACGCTACTAGTGTAAAGTGTAAGATAACAGTGAGGCATGAAGATGGAATGGAATAAAGTAATCAATATTGATAGACAGCAACATATTTATTTCTTTCAAAAATAGAGCCGGCCTTGGAAACCAAATGGCCCAGTCTCTTAGTCTCTTGTTTCTTCGCGAAATATTTACAGACAAAAGCTTTCTCATAACTTATCAGTAATAGTATTTATTAGGTTCTGAGAAAGCTACGAACTGTTAAGCAGCGTCAAAAACCCTTGTTATGATAAGCAAATCACACAGTGATTAAAATAACCTACCTGACAAGGGAAGGGTACGGGACGGGACCTGTAGATCAGATCCAACATGGCGACCTGGGGGCCAGCTGATCGAGGGAGGGGGTGATCACGCCACATCGTGGTTTTTAAATGGGGGGGAGGGGAACAAGAGAAGGGGCACGGCCAAACGAGAATAGAATACGTAGTATATTGGATTTGAATGTTATTGGGACAAACTAGACGTCCCAGACACATTACATACTATAACTCGATTAAACCTAGAGATAATATAAAGGAAAAAAAACAAAACAATACCTAAATAAAAATAAATTTAATTACATTCCACTAAGAAATTATTTTAAATTAAAATGAGGTATTATGCCACTTCTCTATCGGATACTTACAACATAATAATAAAAAACTTTAATTTTTATTTTTGGGTTAATTAGGACGTAAAGTTGTAAGTCCCAATCATTGATCAATGCTTGGTCCCAATCATTAGAAACAATATCATTAGGGTATTAAAGGACGGAGGATTCGGCCACTTTATTTATCTACTCTATGTGATCATCAGTGTAAAACAGGTCTCACCTCACTGGGATTCGAACTTCAAACACACCAGACATGCCGGTGTATTGACCTATATTTAAGGCGGGATCAATAAACTTTATTTGATATAAATATAAAGGTTAATATGAAATAAGAAAGAACATTTCGTAAAGACCCAGTATCAGCGAAACTTAGTTTCCTTCTTGGGGACAATAACAACATAATTATATCCTACACTTGATGTTAACAGAGACAACTAATAAAATAAATTACAGGGAGAATAGTCTCAACAAAAACCTTCAGCAACCTTACATATAAATGAAGAAAAAAAAAACCAAATAATATCCAAATAAAAATAAATTCAATCACATTCAACTAAAAAAATATTATCAATTAAATCTGGGGAATCTGGAATCTTAATCAAGTCTAACTAAACTATAAACTATTCATAATTATCTTAAAACAAAGAAAATGGAAATTGGCAATTTTTTAACAGAGATATAATGGAAGTTAATCAGAAGTTGTAGACAATTATAGACATTCGTAAGTCAAATGACCAGTAAGTCGTTTTAAACTATTAATGGGTTCACAAGCTTTGAGTTTGGTCAACGTTGCCTTAAATGAGGAAAGAATTGAACTTCTCTTTAAAAAAAATCACTCTAAGGTTCTTTGTTTTTCAAGGGAGATATCGGGAAAAGTACACACAGCGCATGCCTGATGAAGATTAAACTTCTCTCGTCTTACGGGAATTAGTGCAAGGCAAGGTAAAGGTAAGGTTGATATTTTTGAGAGAAGCATTTAAAAAATTGTTAAACATTTGCTAGATTCGTCACCGGCCTTGTCGTACAGGACGGTGGCATATATGAGTCCACAGGGTCCGCATATGGCGAACATCCTGTTCGAGAGAACTCCTTTATGGCTCGATAAAGAATTCGTAAGTCATTTCTTCTTATTAAATGAAATGATTTTTAACATAAACGATTTTCTGTTCTACGGCCACAACAACAAAACAGTATTTTCTTATGTTTGTCTTTTCATTTTTATTATTTTCATATGGAATTCTGAATTTGGTGAGTGGAAACGTTCCATTATGTCATGGTTTCATGAAACACCAAAAAATATATAAAAATAAATAAAATAATAATAACACTCCTTTTACAGACGTTAGTTGTATTTAAGTAATTTTGGAAGGCATTCAATACGTTTTTCAATATTACAACCGTTTACCATATTATAAAGGTCAGGAAATAAATTGCAAAAAAAAATAGAGGTCAGGTCATTTCCATGATGCTGTAAGGCACGCGCTTAATCTATTCCTCCTTATAGGTTAAGGGTCAATGTCTTCATCATTATCGATACGCCATCAATCATAACCAATAATTAATATTGGCAAGTATTTAAACAAGGTAGATAACTAAGAATAACTAACACTTTCAATATTTTTAAATCAGTTTCTATAAAACCAGAAACAGGTTTCGACCCATGATAAGAATTATCAGTACATATTTTGTATCATACCTCATTGATAATATAATTACTAATAAAAGTATTTTGATCATACTTCCGAGTATTTCAATTTTGAATTAAATTTCCGAATTTGCTAATAAGATTTTACGATAAAATGAAAATTCAAAATAATAAATGATTTCTACTCTTTTTTAGTTTAATTTGCCACTTGCTTATTATCTTGTATTAAATTAATATTTGCAAATAAAGAAAAATTAATTAAATTACCCTTCATAAAACAAAAGTCCTTTTCACAAAACACACTGATAATAAGACCAAGTTATCTTTACTTTAATTATTTTAATGAAAGCAAGTGTAACTTATATACATTAGTTCAATAATTATAGAAAAATAGTATAATTTAGAAGCATATTATAAAAATTATTTGTAATGATTTCCTTAAACAAACAAAACAGCTATCGTAAGATAAAAACGTTATCGTCTTATAATTGATGTCAATGTTATTTGAGCATCTAAATATCTTAATATTATTTTTTATTAAAGTTAACTTACAGCATTGAGAGGAGTACAGTTGTTACAGGATAAGCCGACGAGTGGTCGTGGTATACTCTTCTCGATGAAGTCCCAGGGCTCAGACTTGGCCGAGTACAGCATGGCCTCCTCCGTCTTGGTGTCCAAATCCTTCTCATCTTTAAGTCTTTCTCGTCTTCTGTTCTGGTTCTGGGTAAGTCTTTGTTTCACTACTCCTGCTTCGTGGCTTCCCGGTCCACTCCACTGCGCCCCGCTATACTTCTGGTAGAAGTTAGCTGTGATCACGTCCATCATTCCGCGCAAACTGTAAACAGATAAAAGAATTCTAAGTTATATTATCTTGATGACAAATAGGTTTCAAAAAAGGTGGGTTACATCATTAAGATCTAATTGGTTTTAACTAAATTGGTTGTTCCTTAATTGGTTTTATCTGAAAATATGGTGTCTATTGCTTCAACCACTGAAAGAATTTTCAAGGGTTGAATGTCATTACGACATTAATAATGATGAATCGCCTCGAAATTAATATCTCGATAGATTTGAGAATTCATAGAGCATACCTCTAAACAAAATTATTTGAAAAAACGTTGCACTAAAATAAACTCGAAGTAAAAACCATTTTCTCTCGATATTGCTTCGATATCGCGTCGCTCTACATCCCCTTGCAATTACATTAGTAAATCAACATCGAAGTTACAGACCATCATGATATTACATCAGACTCAAAAAATGTATCACTTTTGCTTCAAAATATTAACGCTAAGATTAAAGTACGTGATTTAACATTCATCAAAAATCTTTAATAATTTATACGAATGTCTTATCTCAAGTCAATATCTGTCAATAATGCGGGTATAATATTTTATTTTGCAAACATTATACATTATAACATAATATTATATAGTCTGCCAATATGTGTGCGGCGCATAGCTTCCTTGCGTCTTAATATTTGACGAATGATCACATGAAATTTGGACCATTTTAATTCTTAGAAATCGCACATTTATTTTTATGGAATATCAAATTTGCGCAAACGGTTGAAATTAATACGAGGCCATCTATGGGTAATTTCCAACAAAACATCCAAATTTCTTGAATGGTTTGTCAGATGGGACTTTTTTCTGCCGAGCTTAGAGAAGGATTGTGATCATTCTATTGAACAAATATGTTTTATGTTCCCGAATTCAAAAATTCTTCAGACAGAAATCCGTTTCAGACATCGGGGAACATTTTAGGTATGTCATTCATTCCGTTTCAGAGATCGGGGAACATTTTAGGTATGTCATTCATTCCGTTTCAGAGATCGGGGAACATTTTAGGTATGCCATTCAACATTTTTGTGAACCACCATATCCTCTACTCGTCCGATTTTAATCAAATTTGTATGGCAGGTTATAAATAGCCTACTTGTTGGCCCCATATTAAGTTAAACCTTATTCACCCATTGGTTTCTCTTCCACATGCTCATAAAGATTTTTTTATCAATACCTATGACTTTAATAAAAAAGAAATTTGGATGGTTTGTCGAAAGTATTCCCACATTAACTTCAATCGTCTGCGCGCATTAAATATTTGTAAATTGACATTTTTATTCACGTAAACAACATGTTAATGTGTTTTGTTATGTAAAAAAAGACATTAATGTTTATTTAGAATTAATAATATAATATCAAATAAACATTTACAATACATATAAATTTATATTTATCTCAGAGGATTATTGACAAAGACTGGCTTAGTTGTATATTTGTTTTTTTTAATGCACGATCAATCTTAAAATAGACAACCACAAACAATAAATTGTTAAATTAGTTTAGGGGATTCTCTTGGAGTCAAACGTAAGATATGAAATTTAAAAGAATAATAAGAGATATAATTGAAAACAATGCAAGTCTCGGTTCACAATGAATCTATTGCTTGATAAACTGGCAAAACCAGACGAAGCGATAACTCAGCTTATTTCAAATCAAATTCACCCAAATCTATGACAAGAAAAAAAAAATCAAAAAGAGATATTAACTTATAATGAACAAACACCTATTTTAAGTTTGTTTATTAAGTCTGGGGTGACAGTCACCAGTAAATATGACGCAAATTGACGCATTTTACACGTGCAAGAAAAGAATTTGTAATGTTGAAACGTAACTAACGCCATCCTGGTGTAGAAGAATTCGCTGGCAGGCGATCCTGTCAACTAAAGGTGAGAAATGTACAAATAGAAATTGATAAGGTTAAACAGCTTGGTAATGAGAGAATACAAATTTCTAAAAGGTCATAATTCAAGTAGGATTATTTTGATAAAATGTTCAATGATAATTAAGTTAATTCGTGGTTGCATTTAAATTTATTTAACAACTAAATAAATGAAAACTCTGAACTAATTGATTACGTATATATATACGATTATGATAGATTCACAAGTTTTAAGGTCTCCTGACTCAAAAAAATGGTTTTTAAAAATGTCTGTCGGCAGTTAAAATGGAGCTTTAACTTCTGGACCTATTTCAATGAAATTTGACAAACGATTTATAAAGTATAGTTTCTAATCAAACAGGAACCGTCACGGACATTCCCATGCTCATGAAAATCGTATCTACGAAGCTTAACCGAGAACTGAATTTTAGCCATAAAAAAATATTAAAACGGCATATTTTATCAAATTAGTCGTTTGTCTAAAGGGAATGAAGTCGAAGAAATCTTTTTTGGTTAGGAATTTTCATTTTTGGTTTGAAGGAATTTAATGTTCGGTGTAATGATGAATAATTAATACCGGAATGGAAAACACAGGACGAAGTAATAAAGTAGGTACTCGTATATGAGAAAGTTAAGTACGGAAGTATCGGACAGATTTTCGAATGTAATATTTTTAGAATTAAGATAACATTGATGATAATGTATAAATTCTGATACAGTTATTTAATAAGAAATATGTGGAACTAATTAATCATTCCCACTGCATTCAGTGTGAATAATAGAATGAAATATTTGTACATAACCTTATAGCATTTTTCAATAGAGTTGCATATAGTATACAATAAAACACACATAATGTCAAAATTAGCTAAATAGTTATGATTTTAGTGTCCTCATATTTACAAAACAAAAAAATATTTTTTTGTAAAAAGGTGTAAGCTTATATACAAATGTCTCATTCAATCATTCACTCAGTAACTAAATAATATATTACTTTACAAAAGGAGAAAAAGGGGCAATCCAACTTACGAAGAAATCGCGAGAACGATCTAAATTCGTAAGGTGAGGTTTATCAGTATATATAATATCATGATAATTTTTTTTAAACTTTTAAAACACTAAAGCAGAAGGTTTTAATAATTTTTTGTTGATTTTTCTCAGCCTTTCGCAACGGATAGTTTTACATAGCTAATAAAAGCAAAATGAAGATGAATTAAGGTATAATCAAAATCATTTCCATTTAAAATTTCAAATAATTTAGACTATACAGATGGTTTAGTTAATAATCAAAATACGGCAAAACTCGTATAAAGTTTTATGATATGTGATGTAAAAAAGCAGAAGCAAACATAAAAGCAGGGAAATTCTAAATAAATATATTCTTCTATTGGGTGTAAATACAATGACAAAAAAATTAAATAATATACTGTGCAATTTTATTTTTATATTTGACAGATTCTCAAAATGCAATTAAAGGTTTTGTCACAAATAAAAATAAAATACTCGAAAGTGCAATAAGGAAGTCAAATAAAAGAATTAAGAAGGACCAGCAAGCATTATAAATAAAAAGATTCAATAAGAGTGGTTGAAAAGTAATTTCCTAGACGCTTATAAATAAAAGTAAAATCTAAACCATTTTGAATAATGGGTAATTAAATTAATCATGTACAAAAAAATACTCGATAATAGGAAATCTAAGAGAATTAAAAAAAAAAAAAACTCAACACAACAAAAATAAACTAGAAGAAGCTAAAAAGGCAATACAAGAGTGCGTGAAATAAGTGCTAACATGAACGAAGAATGGAATATATGTCTAGCAAAATAATAAATATATAAGATAGAAATATAAATAGAATATTATGTTGCAAATAATTGCAAACCCTTTTCGAAGTTTCCTTGAGGTAATGACACAACATAACAGCAAAATTTCTAATTTTTGTGGTAAGAAAGCTTCATAAATTATGGTTCCCTACAATTAATTATATTTTTTTCGTGGAAGGTTGTGAAGGAGTGTATAAAGTTAGTCAAAGTTATTTCAGTAGAAGCGGAGAATAAATTATTAATATGTTTGACGATTTTTAAATATAAAAAAATCTATGTAAACTTAATTTGGATACCACCACTCTTGATTACAATAAGGTCTGATGATGTCCCTCTAGGGATGAAATATAGCCATTTTTAAAATGGAAATAACTTCGACTACTTTTATTCACCCCTTCACCACCCACCACGAAAAAAACAAATATTATGTATTTGTACTCCTCCTCTTTCAACTAACACCGCACGTGATGCATTTCCGTTAAAATAATTGCAAACCCTTTTCGTATTTTCCTTGTGTTTGTAATGGTAATGACACAACATAACTACAAAGATTCTGATTTTTGTGATAATTTTGGGGATAAAGGTGCTTTAACGACTTCGAGATAAACGGACAGGCAAACGCAGGAAATTAGTTATAAGGGTCCTCAGTTTCGGCCAACCAACTACCTACCCTAAGAAGGATGAATAGAGGGAATAATATCAAAGAAATTAAAAACAACAATGAAAAAGAATTAGAAAATAACGGTGCAAATGGTATAAACGGTACAAATAAATCTTAAAAATGATTACCTTACTACCAATATAAGTAAGTAAGTATATCAAAAATATACATACGACAAATAAATGAATGACAAGAAAGACGCAATAATAGGAAAAATTACAGGATAACAACTAATAAGAGTTCAAAAAAGAAAACCTAACGAGGAAGGAATTTTTTGATAGAATGGCAGGAAAGATCAAAATTAGAAATGTTAATGAAGGCGTCTTCAACAAAAATAAGAGTGTAAAAGTTATCTAAAGCATACTGGAGAATGTTATATTAGTAATAATCATAATAATAAATTGACAGCACAGAAAAGATTTCGTTTGATTTTACCTCGGATTAAAGTACCAAAAGAGGAAGGCAGTTACAAGGAAGAGTTCGACGACTCCTGTAGAGGAGTAGACTGAAGATGCGTAAACGATTAGATAATCCATGGTTTAGATGGGTTAGATTAATTTATATGATCACAGGATTTTTAGAAAAGTGTGCGATGTATTTGTTTATACAAATTATTTGTGTATGACTTAAGTTAATTTTATGTACAGGAGAAAGACTAGAGATACTTTTGTACTTATTTATATCGTAGACAGGGGAAGATTTAAAAAATATATATATATTAAGAAATGTTTTGTTTTTTATAGTAAACTTTTTCAAGTAAAATAATTAGATTGGAGCGATATTTATAATGATTTGTTTGTTTTGTTTTTTGTTCTTGTTTTTTTTATTTTTTTAAAAAAAAATAAGGCTAGCAGCTTGTTTTAAAGTCGTGGTTTATAAAAGAATTGGATATCCGCGAACTCGTGATGCGATGTGGCGAATAGTTGAGACAGTGGAAGCGGCACAGCGGTCGAGATGCAGCTCCTGCGATCCGTCCGCAGATCATGCTGCGACACACTGCAAATAATAAACAGAAAAAAATATATATCAAAGTTTGAATTCCTTTTCTCAAATTAAATCGCTCGATTTATAAAAAAAGATTATATCCTAATAAATAAAAGCCAATGAACCCACATTAAATTATTTTTGAGTAAATGGAACTGACAAAATGCCACGATGCTAAGCAAAACAAAACAAATTAAACACAACAACCACTAGACCAAAAAAGTTAAATAATATTAAAAAAAAAATAAAAATAAAAATAATAATAATAAAGTATAAAAATTAATAGAACTAGAGAGTTGAATAAAACTTCATTTTTCCTTTATTACCAACACCACTCGAATAAAAATGCATTGATGAGACATAAAGAACAACGTGCAAACATACCAGAAAATATCGATTAAATAAATATATAAATGAGATCCAATAAATAAAATACTAACAACAGTAATGAAATGGAAAGAATTAGTTTATACATATATACGAAACAACGTGCATTATTAGAAACTAAGAAACCAATAAGAAATAAAAATTATGAGATATTCGATACAAAATCGAAGAGTATAGTTTTATTGTAAAACTTATCAACTGTAAATATTTTAATAAAGACTTTATTTAAATATTGGTGAAAGTGATAATGATGTAGATCACAGAACCAAAGGAAGATAAATTATTTCGAAGCTGGTATACGTATCCAACATTCATTTTGCGGTTTCATTAAGATTGTAATTTATACAGTTCACACTTAACTAGGTACAAACAAATTCTAAAATATCTCGCTCGAAACAACCAAATCCTTAGGTATACAGTAAAGCCGCAAGGCTGACTCATTAACTGACATTAAACTTTACCTACTTCAAAATGAGGAATAGGCAAACTTATAGCTTTAATCCTGCAACCGACGGGAAATTCCCAAAAAGAAAGCCCCCCACTTATAGGACAGCTAGAATCATAACATTTGGCACATGCATTAATTTGATGATTCTAGCTGCCCTACACGTATAAGTTTAGAAAAACTTAAAAGAATGTGAGAAAATATAAAAAAAAAGTTCCAAGTTCAATATCTAAGGTATAACCGATAAAAGATTCGACAAAAAGTCATAGGAGCAATATTGTAGATCTTTTTAACTTCGATCGGTTTTTAATTATCTATATTATGGAACAAATAATGTATAAGGACCAGCTACTATAAACGTACCACACCTTTTACCTGGCATCTATATGAGGGTACCTGGAAGCTAAACGGCCAAAGAAGATTAAGTTATATAACTATAAATAAAGAATCACATTTTTTATTGAAAACAATAATATAATTAAAAAATCCGATTGATAAACATGGACAAAACTTTCTCCTATACCCGTATAGTAATACTAAATTTGAATTCTAAAAAATCTTATTAAAATTATTTATTTTAAATAAGCTAACACAAATTTTATATAAAAATAATGTGACCTCTCTAGGAAGAACTACATGAAGTTTTTGATTTTTGTTTCAATATCTCATAAAGTAGATTCTTCCTGTATGGTTAAATGGTTAAATTGGTATTAAGGTGGATTACAATTTGACATTAGTTAATGAGAATGGTTGGAACTGTTTTTCTTTTTTAAAAAACTCAAGGTATAGCAATGCCCCAAATTTTAGAGTTGAAATTAATTTCTCGAATTCACCTCGTGTATGATATCATGTACCCTAAATATCATCGATAACGCTTCAGTAGTATAGGCTCCACGCGTCTATACAGAACACCAACAGACATTGAAAATATATACAGCACTCATAGAATCAGGGGACCTTTAAAATGTATTAATCCATCAAAATCTTAATAAACAATTTTTTTGGCCTTAACATTACATATATTATGTTACATATACTACGCATATAAGAAAGAAAAAACAGAATTTCTATGGCTAAAATTTTATTAATTACTTATTTATTCTAATATGTAGGATGTAGAGTTTCCGCGGTTAGTCTTAATATAAATGTGGTTCCGCGTCATGAAGAGTGTAGGTCACTAAACCCTTTATAAACAATTACTACTTATTTGATCAGATTTATAAACGAAAAACGGAATAACTAAAACTTCAATTACTTAATTGTTCAGATTTACAAACACCGGAATACCTAAAACTTCAATTACTTAATTGTTCAGAGTTACAAACACCGGAATACCTAAAACTTCAATTACTTAATTGTTCAGATTTACAAACACCGGAATACCTAAAACACCAATTTACTTATTTTTTCAGATTTACAAACGAACAAATAATTTTGTTCAATGGATTGTGGAACGCAGTATTAGATTAATTGTTTAAGGGGGCTTCGAGGTTTAAAAAATATGGATTGATATATATTTGTCTAAAAACGAGTATTATGAATTGTTAAATTTTAATTATATTTATAAAAAACTCAAAATCTTACATGTAAAACACAAATTTTACTTATGCATTTTACTTATTATTTTATCCTTCTCTATCACATTTTATCTGGAAGAACATTACTTACTCAAAGAAGGAAATTAAATTACTGTTTTTCAGATTTCAACATTTATTAAACAAAAAAAAAAACTAAACGAGTAAAATTAATTAAATAAATTAAATAAATAAATAATTAAATTACACATTTAAATTGAACCACAAAATATGTTGTGATTAAAACGTTCAAAGCTAATCTCACAGAAAAACAAAAGATAAATCACACCTATAAAAATAACAGACTGCACTTGAGACAGATGGGGTAAACATATTATTTATTTATTTTTAAATATATCCCTATTCCTAAGTGTATCAGTATACTACTACACATACACGTAGACTTCAGTACGTGCACTTACTCTTGCTCAGAAACATTATATATATTTATAAACACTGAATAAAAGACGGGAGACAATGACTAAAACATTGTTAATTTTAAACGTATGAATGATTTTAAAATATTATACAAAATACTCTGCGCCAATTAGTGTGGCACATTGCTTCCTCACGTCCTATTTCGTAAAATTTAATGATTTTATGCTTTTAAAACTTATATTTATTATCCAATTTATTTCATTTTTTTAAATCTGTCAAAACTGTTTTGATTTTTCACATGCATTAAAGTATCAATTTAGCAAAATTTAAAGAGCGTAGACGGTTGATTTTAATCAGGGGCTGTCTCTAGGCTACTTTCGACAAACCTACTTTTATAGACTACTTTTGAAGATATAGATATAAATAAATGTGTGTTTATGCGCATGTAGAAGAGAAATAAATGAACGCCGAAGTTTCAAACTTATATGGGACCAACAATGGGCTAATCATGACCCACCATCCAAATTTTAATAAAATCGGACAAGTAGTTTTTGGGATAAGTTGGTTCGCAAAACAGACAGACAGACACGGAACCAAAAATGTTCCCTGATGTCTGAAACGGATTTCTGACTTGGAATATTTGAAATCGAAGACTTAGGTCATTTGTCGTTCTTCAGAACGGTCACTTAGCTTCCGTTACCTTCGGTAAGCTCGGAAGCAAACAACTAAAATTAAATGTTTCACCATTTTTTTCAAATTTGAATAGAAATATGTTTGAAAATTAATTTTAAATGTTATTGCCCGAAGAAGCTCTAAGTAAGGGGGGGGGGGGAAGATTTTTTTTTTAACCCCTAAAAAGACCAAAGGAGAATATTTATCTTTATAAAGTTTTCTAAACAAAAAACGTATGAATGATTATTTATAAGAAATTAAAAACAAAAGATAAGCTTTGAAATGTATAAGTATTTATAACTTAAGTTGAGTAAGGCAATTAAAGTTTTAATAACCATGATAGTAAAATAGATATAAATGCAATTATTATAATTTATAATAAAAATGTCAAATTAACAAATTGTAAAGGTTGATTAAGTTAAAAGGGTAGAATATCTGAAAACCAAACCAATTACGATAGTAAATTCAAACATTTTAGTTTAAGGTCAATGTACGTATCTGTTTGCAGGTGTAAAATTGTATGGCTGGGAAATAATAAACATACAAACAACATTCAAATGAAAACCTATACATCATATTAAAAAAATTTTTTAATAGAAATATTGGTTCAAAAAAAAAAAAAAAAAAAAATCTAAAAGAGATAAAATTTATTTTACATAAGAGAGACTCACTGACAATATACAAAGGGACTGTAAGTGATAAGTTCATTATCAGCTATGAATTAAAAACATAAGTAGGGTTCACACAGTACATACAAGTGAAATATTATTATAGAATTTTAATAAAAACTTTAGAGGGCTATCACTATATTATGTGTATATCGAACTATATATATTTTATATTATCTATATACATACCTTATACAATATAAGTAAACACATTAAGGCAAATAACGCCTCCTGTCATAAGTCATAACATGTCATTTCAGTTGACCACACTATGTTGTTCTATGTCTATGTATGTCTTTACATTGTTTGTATTTGTAACGGTTTCGTTTTTGGTATTTACAGAATACCTACCCTCATCTGCAATATTTACATCTAAACATATAAAATTAAATATTCTTATCTTTTGTGTCTTCAGGGGTTATATTTTTAAAAATTAAAATTAATAGAAAAAGAAAGCTAACAATTTGCTTTTTTTAATATATTAATATTTATTTGGTTATATTTCATCTCCTACTTGAGACATTTTCAAACCCTGAAATTTTATTTGTGTTAATTTTATTTATATAAAATAAGTCAAAAATTGTTTAAAATTAAAATATTACTGATCTAGTAATATGTCACTAAACACCACTTTACTGTCAACTGACAACTGATTTAAAACAAAAAGAAAAGAAAATTCACTTTGAGTCATGATCAATCTCAGCTCTCTGATACATGACTTAGAGTCATGTATCAATTTTAATTTAAAAAAAAAACCCATGAAGACACAAAAGATAAGAATATATATATTAAAGGGGACAATCAATAAAAGAATATATAAAATTAAAGATTTGTCTGTACATTGACATGCATTCCCGAAAACCGAACCTGGCCTAAACTTTTTCCTGTCTGTATGTGTCTATCGCCACCGGTCCGACTTTTTAAAGGCGGGGATTCACTAGAGCAGGGGTTCCCAACCTTTTCCCTCCATCGACCCCCTTTAAAACATTATTTTCCTAATTATTATTAACTACGGGAAACAGACAGTGAAAAATACACTCCTGTGCCGGGATCCGGCACAGGAGTGTATTTTTCACTGTCTGTTTCCCGTAGTTAATAATAATTATAATTTGATTTAAATTAAAATTTAACTTTCCGTAGTATGAAAACTACCAAAAACTTAAAAATTGAACATTATTTTCCTTATCGACCCCCTTGCATTTTTCCATTAATATGCAGCACACAACATTACCAGAATACTAGTAATTGCCTTAAAAAATTTAAAGATAACAATTTGTGTTAAGAACTTCGTCAAAAAATTAGAAAAAAGTGGTTTATATGAGATTTCAGATAACTGATATAAACTTATTTCATATACAAGTACGTATATCTTCATTATAATTGATAATTGTACAATAGTTCGATTTTTATTAATGTGGTCATTGCGTGATATTATTGATAATTGTTTTTTTCTTTTTTTAATATTTCCCCTAAAATTGTCACATCTTCTTTTAAGTGTGTCAAAACAAATATATGTTCACCTGTAGTGTACATTTGTAACAGTTCGCTGGAAGAAATTCTTCTGTTTCTCTTAATCTTGAGTTATAATATTGAACATAAAACATCAAAATAGGGTTTTTACAAAAAGTGGACTTATCCAACTGCACAGAAAATTCACTGTTTTGCAATTCACAAATAAAGGATTTTTTTATTATTTTCTAACATTTCATCCATACGACGTTTAATGGAATAATTACTGTGCGTAATACTTTTTAAAACTGGTTCAGGGTTCATTTTCATAATGCCCCGTCCACACCGGCCGCGCATCGTGTTTGCAAACGTTTGCAAACAGGAATGCGCGGCCGGTCTGGACGGCACCGCGCGCACGAACGAATGCTTGTTTGTGTTCGCGGGTGCTCCGGGTAGAGTCGGTACATCAAAGGATGTTTGCTGTTTGTGCGCGTTTGGTGTGGACGCTTTTTGAGCAAACTCCTTGAGCATTCGCAAACAGCCATTGTTTGGACATGGAAAGCCAAGAAAGATTTTTTTTTTCTTTCGTATTATTTGTGACTAGCATCAAATAACTATAAAATAACTAATAATATATACTAATTAATAAATAGTAATTGAAACTAAAGATGAGTTTATGTAAATCCAAGATTAAAAATACCGGATAAAATAGATAAATATATAGATAAGATGACATATAAGCTCAAAAATGCGTCATACTATTTGTTTAAATAATTTTATATTGCTTCCAAGCTTATTTTATTACTATAGGCACAAGCCTACGGGCTCGAGCCTTCTATGGGCTTTATGTCTCCTATGGGGGAATATTTTTTATCCTTTTTTCACCAAAAGAACAGATTTCTATTTGTATAAAATCAACCCGGGAAATGTATATTTTTTTCATTCGTATTATTGATGACTATAGCATCAAATAACTATATTATAATTAATAATATATACTAATTAATAAATAGTGATTGAAACTAGAGATGAGATTATGTAAATCCAAGATTAAAAATAACCGGATAAATGGATAAATATATATATATATATAATAAATATATATATAAATATATATAAATATATAATATATATATGTCTCGGCAGCCTTTCTGGATGAAAGTCAGGCTTTCGATCGAGTTTGGCACCAGGGACTTCTGTGGAAACTCAAGGAAATCCTACCCCCAACCTATTACCTCATCCTTCGCTCCTATCTTAATGACAGGCATTTTGTAGTTCGACAAGGTGCCTCTCACTCCGATTCTTTTAATATTCTAGCAGGTGTACCTCAAGGCAGCATTCTGGGGCCCATCTTATATTCTATTTATACAGCTGACATTCCAGAACATCCTTCAACATCCATTTCCTCTTTTGCCGATGACAAAGCAGTCCTTTCTGTAAATCCAGATCCTAACCATGCCTCTGATATTCTGCAAGAACATCTTCAATCTATTGAGAACTGGTCCAAAAAATGGCGAATTAAATTCAATAGAGAAAAAAGTGTACATGTTACGTTCACTCTGCGAAGAGCTACTTGTCCACCAGTCTATTTGTATCATCACCAACTTCCAATTTCGAATCAAGTGCGGTACTTAGGACTTCATTTAGACCGAAGACTCACCTGGAACTTACATACAAGACTAAAACGAACAGACATGAAGCGACGATACAAGACTTTACTCAGACTTTTGGACAACAGATCTAATTTATCACTAACGAACAAACTAACTGTCTATAATCAAATTATAAAACCTATTTGGACTTACGGACTTGAACTGTGGGGATCGACCAAACCATCGAATTCTTACAAGATCCAATCCATGCAATCCATAATTCTTCGAAAAATATGTAATGCTCCCTCCTACGTGGCCAACCGTATAATACATAACGACCTAAATGTTCCCTACGTCCATATCCTAGCATCCTCTCGTTACAAGTCCTTCCACGCCAAGCTCATTCACCATCCTAATCCTCTCGTCCAGAACCTATCCTCTCCTGATATTCCTGGTAATCCGAGGCGACGCCTAAAGAGAAAATGGCCCCGTGACCATCTTAGAAACTAATACTTAGTAATCAAAATTATTGGAGTACCACCACTGGGTGGGGTCTCCGAATCTGAGTTGTAACTGTGCTGTAATTACTTTAAGTGAGACAAGCTGCTTGATATAATTAATTTTTGTAGTTGTGGCTGAAAAATAAACGAAAAAAAAAAAAAAAAAAATATATATATATGACATAAAAGTCCAAAAATGCGTCATACTATTTTTTAAAATAATTATATTGCTTCCAAGCTTATTATTTAAGGTAAAGGCCTATGGGCCCGAGCCTCTTATGGGCCCTCATTAGACGAAATATTACATTGATATTTATGTTTTTTCCATCAAAAGAACAGATTTCTATTTATATACAATTTTTATGTTTTGGCGTTTTATTTTTGTAGAAATAATAATCTAAAATCAGGGATGATCGAGGAGATTTTTTTTTGACATCCAGACTCTTCATCTTCTTTTACTATTGCTATGTTTTACTAACTCACCAATGATAATAAATAAGCCGGCGCTTATACCGCGTTTTGATAGAACCATATTACAAAGTTAATGCAAGTGCAATATAGTTTTATTTAGTACTTGATGATGTAGTGTACAAGAAAATAATGAAAAATAACTGGGAACAAGGACAAACGTTTGCAAACACCTGTTTGTCAAGAATGCGCGTCCGGTGTGGACGTCGTGTTTGTGGTTGTTTGCAAACGATTGCAAACGTTTGCAAACCCTGTTTGCGAATGCGCGTCCGGTGTGGACGCGGCTTATAAGAGTTTTTATTGCCTCTTTTATTGCTGGTAGACGGTATTATTTTTTCACCAGTGGTATGTGGATATCCGGCTTTTGCAATTAACAAAGAAATATTGTAAGAAGCTTCTGATCCACCAGCATTATTAAGTTGACGGCTTAAGAAATTATACACAAATTTATCTATTAGTTTCTTGAAATAATCAATATTCAAACCTTTTAAATTTATCAACGACCCTCAATAGACCCCTGGAATACTATAGACCCCTTTTAAATTTCCATAGAACCCCAAGGGGTCCACTTGGACCCCGTTGGGAACCCCTGCACTAGAGCATTCGCCCCCGAATAAGCATGCGTTCGCCCTCGCATGAGCATGCGTTCGTCCCCGCATGAGCATTCGTTCGCCCCGTTTTGCTTAAATATGGAAAGGGAGTACCAAACGGAAACGCATGCTCATTCAGGGCAAATGCTCAACAAAATCGAATCGTGTGCGCGTCAAAACGATCTTAATTACTGGAAAGTTTCATGTTTCTATCTCTTTTGATTCAAGAGTTATTGGAACAGTACAGTGACAGAAAGAAAAAGGAACGAAACTAAAAGGGTTTCTTTTTTTGGTTTTACCAACGAAACCATAAAAAGGATGAAAGTTCTTGAGGCGTAAATTAAGAATATATTTTCAGTAAGCACAATGAAGATATTTGTGAGATTAAATTTAATTCACGGCATATAATATAGTTTTGATTCTATTATAAGAATAATCCACTGATTCTTAACATAAGCCCCGCGCGGAGCGTTAAGGCTAGTATATGATAAATTGGAGATGTGACACAAAACAGGCCAAACATAATACTTTAATTGCTGACATATATGCTTATAGATTCATATTAATGAAGATTAGGCATTTATACGTACATTTCATAAAAATATCAATATTGTAAAGCTAGTTTTGAACCATTGAGAAATCAGTAATGGTTTAAAATCAGTAATGGCGAGGTAGTTACACAGTGTTAGTTCGGTTATTCAAGAGATATAGTTTTTATTCTATACCAGCATGAGGTAATCCGGTGACCGAGTGGACACATCTAACTTTTTATCAGATCTTAAGTCTTCCATAAGGCTTCACTTACTCTTCTCTTATTGAAGCATTAGATAACTACGAAAGTAAGTGAAAACCTTAAAATAATCCCATTGAACGATTATTACATTATTGAAAATCTCTGGGAAGTTCAAATTAAACTATTACTAGAATTGTAATAACAATAAAAGCAGTTACTTAATACGAAAAATACGTATAATTATTAATTTAATGGGTCTATATTGCATTATTTTCTTAATTTTATTTTTTTCTATTGTCTATTTGCTATTTATATTTCCTTATAAGACCTTGAATGCAAGATAAGCCTCTTATATATTATTAGCGGTTCAATATGCACTGTTTAATAATAATGTCAAATTTCATGAAATCCTTTATCATCCCCTCCAATCATATGTACAGAGAAGATATTGTGAATTTGAGATACTTGGGTGGATTTATACGTATAAAATGTCTGTCTATCATCTACGATTTGACATCTGGAGATTGTGTTAAAACCGTACCACTCTAACCCCCTCTATTTCGATTAAACTATGCATACAAATTCAGTAGGGTACATACTTCAAAGATGAATTTAGCTTAATTCGTAGCTTTAAATTTAAGTGTTGTCACAGACACTACCGTCATAATACATTGTTTACCCAATAAACAGGTCAAGTGTGTGGTCAGCACACATCGAGGGTCCGTAGGCAACACTGTATTGTTTAAGCACTACCTATTATTGATGGTGCTTTTTAAAATGTTAAAAAGCCTGCTTTGAACTATCCTATGGGTCTGATACTCTCAAAACGCATAAACTAACTTCTGATAAAGTATTTTTTGCCACTGGACCGGACTATAAGGAAATATAAATACAGCAAAAAGTGCAAAATTATAAAAAAAAAAAAGTGTTTTGTCAATAAAAAGAAAATTAATGTTTTTTTTCGAAATTTCCAAAAAGTTAAATCTTTACTTTTATTCTTATTTTATTCAGATTTTTTTGCACTTCACATAAGCGAGATAAGGGGGGGGGGGACTTTTCACACCCACTTAAAACTCGCCTACGCTCCTCCTATCAAACCTTATAACCAAAAATGAAATATTTTTGTGATCAGCTCGACTTACCCTTTCATATGATACCCCACACGGTGTCAGAAAAAAATGAACCCAAAGTTTTTTTACCCTCATTTTTTTAAGTTGCTACATTTTTAAAATGTGTGGGTAGGTTCTATACACATATATGCCAAATTTAAAAGTGATCGGAAGAAAGGTGTAGCCGTGAGAGCATGCGACAGATAGACACACACAGGAAAATATAAGGGTCCTTTGGTTTTGCCTACGGATCCTAAAATGGGCACAATTTATTTAAATTTTAGAGAACTGCATTTTCAACACCCGATTGATTATCAATAAAATAAAGAAAACAACTAATATGTCATAAAATAAAATATTTTAGTCGTTTTAAAAACTGATTAATGTCTGCTGTTTTTAAAACTAACTGATATCAGTTTTCTCTTTCTTTAACTGACTGATACCAGCTACTTAAAATTACCTTAAGTTTATTCACATTTTATCTATGGTATTAAATTATAAGAAATTGTTCAGATAGTATTAGTATCTGATAATAAAATATATAAATACTAAATTTAGAATTATAGAAAGGAAAACAATGATTAAATTTAACACTATTGAACACTTGAATGACGCAGATTTCATAAAAAAGATCAAAAATAAGCTATAATCTACGCTGAACCTGATAACCTCAGGAAAATAAAAGTAAAAAAAAATAGTGACGTTAACTTAGTACAAGATAAGAAAAAACAAAAGAAGAATCATATTTCAACAATATTCTATACTTAGATTTATTTAAAATAACGGTAAATCCATTTAGATTTTTAGATAGTGACTTCAGAAGGTCTTATCTATCCATCTATATGGATAAAAAAGTGTTTTTTGCATTAAATCTGTAATATTGTTTCTTTATACAAACAAAAAATTATTTTTAAAGTAATACACATTACTATTTGATCATGAAACATAAAAAAAAAAAAATTCTACCTCGTTGTCTATCTCAAAAAGTGATCATCAATAATATACTTAAATCTAATTTTATTAATGATCTGAAAGTTCAAGACCATTAACTAAGAAAATATTTGCCTATCTTTAAAAATATATTATTTTAACACTGATTCTTCAGCAAAAGATGAAAGATATGAAAAAACAAATAAAATAAGTTTTAATAACTAAAGTGAGAAAAGAGGACCTTTGAAAGAGTTTGAAGTTCTCATGTATACATAGTACTAAAGAGACCTTGCTTTGGCCGCGTTCCTCTCACCACACTTGAGGGTCTGACGTTAGACGACACAGACAACGACAAAATACTAATAAGTTGAGGTCCTTGGCTCCTGAACACTGAACACTAACCTACTCGCATATCTTCAAACATCAGACCATACTAAGGTTGCAAAATATTAACATAGAACCGTGTTATTAATTACCCAAAATACCTTGACGTGACTAATACCTTAAGTAATTAAAAGAAATTACGGTGATCTGTATGATTTTGGTTGAAATAAGCAAATGAATGTATTACCTATGATTTTTTTTATGTGCGAATATAGCCATTTTGTTAGTTTTTTAAGGAATGTGGAAGCCTTTGAATCCCTACGCCATCTATTTTCCCTTTGAATATTTAATAATATTTATATTATATGTATTTGTAAATATTTTCATAGATGTAACAACCAAAAATGAATAATTATATGAATTGTATGAAAGCTAAGTGTACCCTGTAGAATGATTATTATCATAAGTTTGGATCCTTGAAGGGTAGGAAGAAGAAACATACATACAAATAATTCATTAATTGATGAAGTTACGGAAAACTAGTAATTACCTATATCCTATATATTAATATCTAGTGTTTCAATTTAAAATTCGTGATATAACAGTCTCTATCGGGGAACTAGTAGTTCACCACGTCCATATCCTATAATCAATAATACACAATGATAGTAATTGTGATGGTCAGTTGTAAGAAAAAACAGGCAAAGTATTAATAAAGTAGGAATTACACCTGAGCCAGTTAAAATAATACAAATGTGTGTAAGTTTACCATATATGTGAAAAAACAGGTGACTAGCATAGAATTGATGACAACCAATATCACTGACAAAAATAACACGATGTCATATTTAAATAAATGAATATAATTTTTAGGTTCGAAAATGGCTAGATTAGCCGAAACTTTGCCATCTAACATGAAACAACACTAGTTTTCTTTTTCTTCCTACCCTTCAAGGATCCAAACTTATGATAATAATAATTATGAGGGTAATCCATATCTTTAGGCAATTTTTGTGTCCGTTTTGATGATTTTTTCTATCTATGAAGGTACGTAAAAGGCAAATATAAATTAATTTTAAAAGTCTGCCAAATATTGAAGTCAAATAAAATATTCGATAAGTATAAAATTTAAATAGAATGAAATGACTCAAAATATTAGATGCAACGGAATCATGACACCCCCCCCCCCCCCCCCCTCCTCGGGGCAAAGGTTTAATTCGTTGTTTTTAAAAAAAACAACACGGAATCTTCGCTGCGACAAGCTACTGTAGGAAGAAGTATTAATCGGAATACTTTGGACTGCGGAACTTATTAACGAGAAAGCCGTTAATCCTGTCACCACGCCAAGGGGGTACATAAAGTCTTGTAGCAAGTTATTTATGAACGATATTTATTTTAATTTAACGATATGAGACAATTAGTTTTTCTATATTGAATTACATTTACTAATCAAACTTTTCTTGAACGATTTTTTTTTTTATTCACCAGGAACCCCCCAAATTGAATAGACAACTGTTTGGTGAAAATGCCTTCCTTCATTTCTTTATGGCCTATTTTAAATAGCAAAGAAAGGCCATTCATAAAATACTGAGAAGACACGGACCTGACATGCTTATCAATGGGTTTGATTATTAGGTTACCCAGCTGGTCAATGCCTATGCCACGATACATCCTATATTTCGTCACCTTCATTGCGCGAAAACTAGAGGATATATATTACATACGCAGTACGTATACATATATTAATATAAACTCGCGCATACCTAGCAATTTCTCTTAATAAAAGGTTAACATATGAAGACACTACAATAAAAAAAACTCAAGAAGCGTTTGTAGTTTTTTTTAGAATTTTGTTATTGATAAACACAGGAAAAGTATTACTAAAGAAACATTTAATATCCAGATATTAAGAATATGTTTTTTTGATTTTCTTTCAGTAAATTTTAATTCATTACAGCCACCCAGGGCCGTTTCTAGGTGTTTTGCCTCCCTTTTACTATCAACGCCTTATTCCCTTTGTCATCCAGGCTAGAAGAAATTAATGTATTAGATACAAAAGAACTTGTATTTAACTTAAATCCCATAAAAAATTAAATAATTTAATACGGACTGTATACACATTATTTAATTTCAAATATCTCTTATAACTTTATTGGTATTTTAGGTTCTTTCTTTTAACTTTCTTTGGCTGTTGTAATACCTTCTTACCTATATTTTAGGAAAATTCTTTAATAAGATCTGTAATGTCCAGCTGGTAAGTAATGTCTTTTTCTAATAAAATAGTGGCTAGTCTCACAAGTCTTTATTGGCTTATGGAACTGCGCAGATAGGTTTCTATTAATTTGAGTTTCTCGTCAAAACAGAATTTTCATCTCACTTGTTTTGGCCCATTTACATCCAAAAGAGTTCTTAATTTGTCTCCACTTGAGTTTATTTAGTCAAAGTAAACACATATAAAAGTAATTGTTCGGTATATGCTTTTGAAAACAATAAAAATTTTCCTATATTTATTTTTTTCTCTTCTAATTTGCTCGATTTTTTCATTTTTACTTTCTCATATAAAGAGAAAGTATTGTGATGGCGCGAAAATTCGATTTTGAGATTTTGATGGATTTACACGTTTTGAGGTCCCCTGAGTCCAAAAAAGTGGTTTTTAAAAAATGTCTGTCTGTCGTCTGTCGTCTGTCGTCTGTCGTCTGTCTGTCGTCTGTGCAGACGCCTGGAGCCTAAACTACTGGGCCGATTTTGATGAAATTTGGCATACATGTTCAGAAAAATCATACCCCGAGGCGAAATCGAGAAATTAATTTTAGCTCTAATTTTGGGGGCGCTACCCCCCAAAAACTCTGAAAAAACATGAAAAAAAATTATTTCTCGAAAACGGTTCCGACGATTTTGATTAAAAAATTCTAAAATGTAGTCAATTTGAATACGAATCCAACGATATAAGCCGTTTTCCCGGGAAAAATCTAGTTCCTGAGAAATTAGCTTAAAACGCGGACGGAGTGAGCCCGGGTTCGATTCCCCGCCCAGGAGAAGTTATTTTTATGATAAATTTTGATGAAATGTTCAATAATATTTAAATGTTAATTTGAAAACTAATAAATGGAAAACACTGGGCTAAGTAATTATAAACTCGTATATGAGAAAGTTTGTCTGAGTTGTCTCGGACCGATTTTTTGATTAAACATTCATTTTCCCCTCTTCCTGTTGCAGCCCCTAAAATTTTGCCGCCCAAGTCTTGCCTATTAGTAGAAACGGCCCTGTACGTACCTATATCTTGATAAAAGAAACCAAAGTTAATTTCTTTAAAACGGCTAATGTACAATGCAAGCTTATAGGCCGATATTTCATAAATAGCCAAAGATATTTACATAATTAAATAGCACATGTCTCTAAAAGAGAATGTATAGTATAGAAGGACATAAATGATGTATGTTATCATATAGCGAAATTGACAATGGCATTATGATTTTAATAGTTATATGGTACGTATATTAAAAGAAAATATATATATTCTTCAATTGATCCCCTTTATTGTAAATTCTACTTGTTTAGGGTCTACAGGTATTATAATATTTAAAAATCTATTTTTTAAATATATATATTTTATAAATTTAGCTATATTTCGCCCAAACCAGGGCATCTTCAGGCCTTATCTGAAATTTCAGTTGATGTGATACATAGATTGAAATGAATGAAATTATAAAACCTTGTTGAGTCACTATCTCACACATTGTTCAATGGTTACTCTATGTTCAACAATGTGTGAGATAGTTACTCAAGGTTTTATAATTTCATTCATTTAAATATATGTATCACATCAACTGAAATTTCATATAAGGCCTGAAGAAGCCCAGGGGTGGGCGAAATATAGCTAAATTTATAAAAAATATTATAATTAAAAATATTTTTTTAATTATTATAATCCCTATAGACCCTAATAAAGTAGAAAGTAGAAAAGAAAATATATAGATAAATGTATCTTATTGATTCTTACTTTCTCATAAATTAATATATATAATAAAGATTAATAAAGAAACAAGATCTATTTTTTAATCAATGATGGATATTTTTTAAATAGATTCATTTTTGTATCTTCAAGCCGACGGATATTCCATCTAGATTTTTATTTTCACATATATGCAATAGATATTTATAATAAATTGTGGAAAAATGATATTTTGACACAGTTTATAGGGTCCCTAGAGAATAAAAATATTTGGTGAACATCCTCTCCCTCCTGCTTTTATTTCTTTACGGCCCAAATAGCAAAGAAAGGATATTCATAAAATACTGGGAAGACGCGGACCTGACATGTCTATATACCTGACATACCTACATCTATATAGGTGCGTAAAGCTAAACTACTTAAATTCACTGATTTCGATAGTAATTGGTGGGTATAAATGTTTTAAAAAAATTATAGCCCGATAAGTTATCATCTGGAGCTACGAAAATCAAATCTTTAGATCCACTTTAAAGAGCAAACACGATAGTTTAGACACAAACGCAAGATTATGCAAATAAACAATACTGTAATAGAGTGTTATGAAAGTTATTCGCTGTAAGATAATCTTAAACTATATTGGCCTACTAACCTGGATTTACTGATAATACTTAAGGTTACAAAAAACACCATAGAAGGCGGAGTAGTTTCCAAAAAGTGAAATGAGATCGTATACAAATATCAAGGAAGTTGATTAGGCAAAAGTTGTCCAAGAGTGGACAACTTTTGAACTACTAAAGTTAGAGAGATTAAGGACCATTTTAGAAACACGTTTTCTACCGATTTCTGGTATAATATTAAAAGTGGAATGGAGAGTGGAGGGAGGAAGATCAGGTATTGAGGATTGGAGTAACGCGGCTACGAGCCTAAGAAGGAATCTGTCCGTCCATAACATACTTTCACACAGTGAATAGCTCCTGTAATTCGACACGGCTTCTCCTGTTCTATCTTTCTTTATTGCTTTTCTAGGTAAGCTCAAGAAAACTCAGTGGTCATCCTGTAAACTTTAGTTGGTGAGATAACAATGAATTCAATTGTGGTACTAAAGGATTCTTCAAAAGACTGGGTACAGCACTGATTCTAGATGTGATAATAATGTCTTTATAGAATATACTTTCTTAAACTAAAGGTTGCGAGAATTAAATTTAAATGCTTGAATTTCAGTTTTTAATTGAAAATAATATTTAATTGTAACTAATTATAATTGTATACACATTTAATTGCAACAATACCATAGAAACAAACTTAAATACCAATTAACAAGCACTTAAATACCATAGAAACAAACGGTCTCACAAATATATCATATCAAATTTTAATTTCACAAAATTATCTTGGATTTAGAAACCACTTTCAACAGACATTGATGATATTAATTATTTGTTGAATATGTTAAAGTAAAGTCACAATGTTTTTTATGGCTTAAAATACTTAAACCTGTTATTTTAATCTATAGCTCAGTTTTGTATATAAAAAATATTTAATTGAATTCTGGATCAAAGCTTGCTGGGTTTCCCAATTTCTGAAACGACATTTTAACTACTTTTGCCATTTAGCACCACATATCTATGAGAAACTTCATTTTCGGCTTTAACCGTTATTAAAACCAAACATCGTTCAACACGTAAACGAAACGCAACACGAAAAACGTAGAAGATGCTTTACGTCCGTCAGGGTCAAATATTACAGCAAAAAAACAAGCACAACCGTGACATTAAAACTTAAAAACAAATACTGATACAACTTTTATTTTGACAAGTAAAATAACTAATTTTTATAGGTTGTATATACTTTTTAACAAAAGATAAATTATTTATGTCATGATATAAATGTTTTATTTCATACTTAATGCCTGGGGTCACGAAAAATCACTTGATGTAAAATAGGGTCGTAAATGAAAAAAAAAAAATAAATAAATAAAAATAAGAAGTACGTTACTAAAGGATACTTCAAAGGACTAGGGACTGCTTTGAGTTGAGATATCAATTATATATATTAAACAATACATATTCAAGCAACGAAATTACATTGAAAAAAGTAATAGAAGCATTCTATTAAGTAAAAAGTTAAAAGTTCTGGGAACAAATTTTACGCAAAAAAGTTATTTCCCATCCACAAAAGGAACGCGTTCCGGCTCCAGTACATCCTTGAGTATAACCCTCTTTTTTGGAGGGTGTAAACCCCAATCACAACACAGGTGCATTAAACAAACTTGGTACGAGTTTGTATGATGATAAAAAAAAAAAAAATTGTTTAGTAAAATATATATATATTAGTTATATATATATATATATATATATATATATATATATATATATATATATATATATATATATATATATATATATATATATATATAATAAATGGAATGCCACCACTTGAGTACGATCATAGTAGATCATAGTACAAGTAAGCAGAGGTTAATAACGAGCGGGTCACGAGCCATATGACGTCATCCCTATGCACTGCTTCTCAAACCCCTGGCGGCAAATTGAGCCACATCTATAATTAAAAAGTAGTGCCTTAAGGTCAGAAAGCGGAAAGCTTGAGCGATATTTATAGAAAATTGAGGAGGGACCTTGACCGAGGTTTTAAAAATCAGATCAGTGCATCTGTCCCCTTACTAATGCAATACATTAAGACTAATTTAAATTTATTACTTTTTATAACTATTCATACACAGTTTCAATAATGTAACAGTATTTATACATACATAGGTACAAATATATATACATTATATAAATGTTTGTATGTATTATGTATAAATCTTGAAATTATAATAATGAACAATAGTGATCAAAATACCACTGACTATCATTTAGTTGTTCTTTATTATAATAATTTCAATTATATCTTCAACATCATAATTTATAATTACAACATTTTGGTTTAAATAAATGATTGTACTAATTAAATGCAAGCGATTATTGGTCTGAAGCCATTACAAGCCGAAAAATACTGTATACTTTTTACCAATTAAAAGAAATAATAAAATCTAACGTTTTTAAAACAGCAACAAATTCTACATTTTGGATCATGTAAACGGTTACAGCTACAAGTGCGTCTTTTAGCAATTCTATAAGTCACATATAATTTTGATGATAAGTGAGTCATTCAGTCAGTAAAAAAAGTATAAACTTTGATTTTCTCCCCTGTCAAAAATCCTGAATATTAAGGGCTAAATTTATTAGCCCCTTAATTTCTATTCCCTCAACTCTGGGATAAAATAATTTGCATTAAACCCTAATTAGTAATTCTCCGACCACTGAGGGAAACATCAGCTTTAAAAAATTAACCTTCCAAAAAAGCAGAGGTATTTTTCTTCCCCTCCCCCTGGGTGTCTTATCGAATCTTTGGTTTGAAATTGAAATTATCTTTTAATAATATATATTGGACTACATCTTAAAGAGAAGCATAATTTTTACATTTCTAATTTCAGAAAATCAGTCAGCTCAATTCCCTTTTTTTACTTTGTTCCTATCCCCCCTCCCCATCCCACTTATTAATCAAATGTCTGAAAATCCCATCTCGGCAGATATTAATATTATTTTAGAAATAATTATACAAGATACAATGATTTCATTTTATCAAAAAAAGGTCGATTGTAAAAGCCTTTTACGAAAGTTGTTAACGTTCATATTTCTAGGTTTTAGTACAATTGAAAATGGCCGCTATCTTAAATCAAGAAGCACCTATGGGGTAAGAGGTACCTACCTACAAAATTTCATGGCCACAGGTCTAGTGGTTTTAAAGATATCGCGATGTGTCAGTGAGTGTGAGAATTTTAGATTTTATAAAAATATAGATTTTTTTTAGACCTAATTACACCTAATTTAAAAGAGGCCAACGGAAGACTAATATAATATTTATAAGAGTATTGTCAAAAAAAAACTAAACTCAGATTTGAGCAATTTAATAAATAAATATGAGTAAAAATATGAATAGTAAATGAGAAATTATTAAAACCTTGATTAGTTGTCTAAAAAAAATCGCTGCTTGATAAGTAATCTAAAACTTCTCTTTGATTTTATTTTTGCATGATATAGTTCCACAACATCTAGGTCAAAACAACAACCAACTCAGTTGTAAACAGACAAATCAATACGGGTACAAGGTAAACAAATGTTAAAATTATATTTTTTTAATACAAAACAGAGCGGCTAAAAGCGCTCTCAGATCCAAATTTAAAGCACCGACTAAACAACTTGTTGATGATTTGCGATTGATTAACAAACATATAAAAAGTAAGATCCTAAAGCTGGAACTAAATATCCTAATAACATTGTTAATCGCCAGAAAAATAATAAAAGAGTCTGCCAATTAGTGTAGCATATAGCTTCCTCTCATCATATCACGTACTTTATCACAGATTTTATGCTTTTAGGTTTCTGTACGAAGAACGAAAAGAAACCTTAACGGCTCTGTCTGTCTGTCTGTCCGTTGCCATGTTTCAATACATAAACTACTATAGCTAGGATAAGAACATGAAATTCGGCACACAGGTGCATCACGGTATTTGTGAAAACTGTACACTTAGAGTTTTCACACTTAATATTTCCAATATGGCGGGCGACTACAAAAAAGTTTATAGTCACCATGACATGTTATACATCAATTTAAAGGTCTTGAATTGTAGAAAAAGAAAATGCAATTATTAAAATTTTACACTTAATATTTTCAATATGGCGGGCAACTACACTGAAATCTCCTATGCTGCCAACAACACGACATGAGTCAAAACTAGATGCTATTTTTTCAACTTGGACCTTTGTGGTATTTACACTTCCGTGACAAGTGTTTACGAACCATTGTGGGATCCCATTTAAGTCTAGGCAAAGGGACCTAACTCCTCGCCCTGGTCTGCGGACTGAGGAGAGCATATAGGCAGGGCCATTGGGGGCAGTTCCCGATGTCCGCTCAACTATATGATGAATTGATATTTTTTACAGTTTAATACATTTCGTAAATCACGCAAAATTGTAACTCAAATGGGTGAAAAAACCGGCAAAAGAAGTACATACTGCATAATGTCGGCTTTTATTCGATTTTTATCTTACTTTACGACACCGAGAAACCGTCTTTAATCAAGTTTCATGAAATTACGAAAAGTAATTACCCAAGATACGAGACATATGTGTCATCGATAAGTAACATTAATACGATAAAACTTATTGAACATTTTTAGTATAAAATGTTGCAATTTTACTTAAAGAAAACGATCGTACAGAAACCAGCGATTATCGCCTCACGTACTTACGTGAAGCGCGCCTTACTTGTTTAACCTATAAAACCTAATTATTGTTTTCCATATTTTTTAAGTCTGTCGAACTTGTTTTGTTGGATGTTTAATGAGAACACACAATACCTACAACAATATGTTGTCGGCGATGTTGCTGTCAACAAGCAAAATTACTCGTCAACATCGGAAAAAAATGTTGCCAAAGAATGCGGATCGAAGAAAAATGTTGCCAGTTGTTTGTATCCGTGACAATTTAATTTAAAAATGTAAGTTTAATAATAAAATTCTTTTATATATAAAGATAGAATGCTAAAAATAAATAGATAATGGTAATTAATCAAAATAAATTGTCTGCTAAACGGTGACAGCAATCATTAATGATAATGATACACAGGCTTTTAATTTGTCAGAAACTAATATACGAGTATTATTGCGCATGTGTCCCTTAGCACAAGTTAATTAATTTACATTCGATGTTTAACAATATTTAAAAAAATATATATAATCAACCAAATTACTTGTGGAAATTTCACAACTAAAAAATAAAACAACTAATAACACCAAGCTCGCTTTACTTGCACTATTATTGCATCAGCTAACAATCAACTAACAGATGTACAGGCAGTAATAAATGAAAACAATTTAAGGCAGCAACCTGCTTATCAGTTCCACTAGGAAATCCAAACATCGTAACGTTAAGAAAAAAAAAACAACAAATAAATATAGAGGGATAAAACATTTCAAAACAAAATTGCTTTAATGTATTACCAAAGACAGTTTGGTTTTTTGTAAACGCTAATAGAACATTAGAGACGTTCAGTACATTAAAGGTAACTGTGGTAAGTCAGAGGTTACTGAATGAAGCTAACGGAAGGACATGCATTTCAGATATCAGGGAACATTTTTAGTCTCGTGCCAGTCGGTCTATCTTTTAACAATTTTTCAAACCACCCTATTTTAAAAACTATGCTTGTAAAATTAAAATGTTGGATGGTAAATCAAAATTCCACATAAGGTCCCATATTAATTTTAACCTTTTTAGCCCATTGCCTACTCTCTCACACGCTCACACGTCACACATACTTTTTTTTATTAACATCAATATATTTTTAAAAGTACCCATCCGATTTTGAATAAATTTAGATGACGTGTTGAAAATAGTCCACAGATCGTCCTATAATAAATTCGACCATCTGCGAACATTTAATATCGAATAAAAATAAATGAGGCTCCACTGAAAATTAAATCAGGACCAAACGCAACTACATATCAATTCCCAATGGATCTTAATTATTTGTATAGTTTATGTTTCATGCTCACTGCCTAAGTTATTAGTACAGAAAGTTACACTCATATTTTGAGATCTATTTCATTATACATAATGTGATTTGGCCAGCGATAGGACACAAGGAAACAATGTGCCACACACTTTTGTTACTTCGCAAATCTTAGACAATTTTTTTTTATACCACATTCATTTTTAGCTGTTGGCTTTTTAAACTCTTATAAGCCTTACGTAATGTTTAAGGAATTCAATTTAAAGTTTTCATTCGTTCCAAATCAATTCACTATTAGCATTGTAACAATACTAACATGATTATTGTGTAAACTTTTTTTATCACAGATGTTCTATCGATAAACAAGATAGCAAGGTAAACTCTTTTAAATCTTATTTTAAACATATTTTCTGTAACAATAAATTTATCAAACCAAATCATGACACTTAAAATTTAAATACTCGGTAGATGTAAATATATTATTAGTTCATTTTTTACTTTTCCTCATTACCTATAGTAGGAAAAGCACTGTTTTCACCAAACATTTTTTTTTTTCGAGATTTCAACGGAATTATCCGTTTTGGGTGTTTTTAAGACCTCCTGAGTGGTTTTCAGCATGACGTCTGTATGTATGTATGTATATGTAAGTATGTATGTATGTGAGTGTGTTATCATCGTAGCGCCCAAGGTATTTAACCTAGAGAGTTGAAACTTCCTTAAATCAATCCTTACGTCTAGTGGTACCGTCCGGAAAATCAAATTTTTCCGCCTTCTTGAACCCAGTTTGTTCAGTCATCAAAAATTTTAAAAAATCGTAATAAATCGACAATGGTCCTGATCGAGTTGAAATTTGGCACGAATATACTTCTATGTATGACAAACAAGCCCACTAAATTTCATTTTGATATTGGCCGCCATTTTGAAGTTATCAATTTTTGATATTTTAAAGTTTGACGGTTAATAATACCGAAAGTATAAATAGGTTTTTGACGTATAGCATATCGTTGGAACCGGAAAAAAATTAAGGAACAAATATAAAAAACCCCGATGAAATTCCATTAATTAGTTTAAAAGTTATAAGCGAATATAATTATTTATTAGTGCTAAAATTTTTTTTGACGTCAAAGTTTGTTTACATCTGTCAAAATACCGCCAAACTTCAAATAATTAAATAAAATATAGGTATTAAAAATAAGGTTTTTTTTGAAGAATGATAATAAATAAGTTTGTTCAGAACGGTCACCCATCCAAGTACTGACCACGTCTAATGCTGCTTCCTCCTGCTGCGAAGCAGCAGGAGAGGCCACTTACTTTAGTGGCCTCTGAAGTGAGGAACAGTTCCGGGGTACCCTGTACCCGATTTTTTCAGTTTCTTTTACGTTCCGATCAACACATTATACGTTATCATGCAGGACGAGGGATCCGGCCACTTAAATCATCTCAAAGTGATCATTAGTTTGACACATGCTTTATACCTCTGTGACCAGATATTTCGGTGTTTAGACCTAGGTGTTTCAGATGGAGTTACGCTAACCACTTGGCTACGCCGGTTTCCAATTAGTTTTAATATATTTATTGAAACTTTATTTATTTTTAAGCATGAATTACATTATTTTTAAAATATATACTCAAAACAGAGCATATTTTAACATATTAACTGGGCGACACTGGTGTCGCCCAGTGCTTAAGTTTTGTCGCCCAGTGACTAGAGGCAGTGCCGGCAGTTTTTAAAGCCATAAATTAAAAAGTTACAGTCATTCAAAATTATTTTTGTTACTAGGGTCATTTTAAAAAAAGTGACACTTTGACAATTCTGGGCAAACCTTTATGCCCAAAATTTATTTTCCAGTTTTTGATCTAGCTAGTGCTTTATTTTAATGCTGAACATCTATACAATAAGAATATGCACGTGCATCGCGGGATTTTTAAGTTTTACTGTTTTTTAAACAGTAAACAGCAGTTTTATAAATTTTTAAACAAGAAATGTCAAGTTTTTTAGTCTCAATAGTTACCGGAATTTTTTTCACCTTACCGACTTGCAAAATTATATTTACCACCTGGAAACCGTCACCTGTGTGACGGTTTCCAGGCGGTAAATATAATTTTACCTGTACTTAAATTTTAGTCTGTACTCAAACCAATATTATTGTCTACTAAGGACATTTCTTACATTGGTTTTAATTTGTGAAAAATTAATTCATTATACATTTGTCACGATAGTTGCCGTTCAAGTCCCTTTAATTAAAGTTCCTGGCCAATTTTCGCAACAACATTTTTTTTTAGCTGAGTAGATTTTATTTCCTACATAAGTCATTGTTTATATAGTGTAGTTAAGTTGGGAGATCCTTGATCGATGTTTTCTTTTCTTTGGTTTCTGTATTATTTCCCTAAAATGTAGAAAATAACACCTTTTTTAAAAATGGTCTTTTTAGGGTGTCGTTGGTAAAACCAAAATAAAACCATATAATTTCGTTCCTGTGTCAGTCTGCATGTCCTCTCTGTACGGTTCCAATAACTTTTGAATAAAAAGAGATAAACACATGAAAATTTCCAGTTTTAAAGATCGTTTTGACGCGCACTCAGGAAAAATATAGTGATTTAAAATTATCAGCTGTACAAATTCAAAATGGCGGATAATTCACGTTACGGAAAATATTTTTTTATTAAATTTAGAGTGGGGTATCAAATGAAAGATATTGAAGAGTAGATTACAAAAATATGTAACACTTGTGGATAGTGTTTAATTTTCCGTGCCATTTTGTCAAAAACCTCAAAATGTTGCTTATCCCTCCCCCCTAAAACTATATTTCTGCTATTACTAGAAATATAAAAAATATGCAAAATGTGCGGTCTGCTGGGCCCTAGATAAGAATAGCAATTTGATCTAATAAACTGGGAATCCACTTGGGGAATATATTTAATTTTTCATGCCATTTTGTCAAAAAAAACAAATTTGCGTCCCCCTTCCCTCATTTCATGTTCACGATACCAACGAAACCCTTTTTACGTGAGAATTCACGCCTTACCTATTTTTTTTATATTAATTATTTTTTAAGTACAAAATTAATGGTAAATACGCCCCATGATTTTTGAAGAGAATTGTTGTGTGACCGAGGCTTACTTCAGAAGACGCGGAGACGAACTTTAGGTTATAAAGGAATGATTCTGTTAACTGCAAAGCACTGAAATCCCACCCTTCAGCCAAACAGTGCAGCTAAATTCTAGGTAACTATTGTGACGTAACTATCGTGACCGATTGCTGGGACAAGCCTCATTATTAAATTCTCTACAAGTTACATCGAAATAAGAAAGAAATTATGTACCACAAACTACATTATATTTCCTATCTAGGCTCATAGTTAGAAAGTCAAAGAAAAATATTTTTTGAGCATGGTAACTAAGGTTACAAGGGGCTGGGACGTAACTATCGTGTCCTTTTAGAATATATATATTTAAATTTGTCCTCCCTAAAAAGGATATTCAAGAATCTGACCACACCGAAATGATGAATTTCAACTGTAGAAAAATGTTTGTAGGGTTGTAGATTTTTTAATTATAAGGAGTGCAAGTAATAAAATTTTTCAACTCGCGAACAATGAAAGTGTCACTTTTTTGAAAATGACCCACTACTTATTAGAAATCCGTGACAGTAAAGTGATATGTTATCACTTAATTACTGAGCCCAGAGCCCAGCTGGAGCAAGGCTAGGACTGCAAGTAGATGACTTCCAAGAACGGAAATATATGCAGAAGCGGTCTAAGTCAGCTGACAGCGGTAATAACGGGATTTAATTTAAAATGCTTTACTGTATTTATTTAATAGAACCTAGTACAGCTAAATTTCAAACCTGTTACAAGCAATGGTTTTTTTTTTGCAATAAAAAAACTGTTTTCTTTAAATCATAATAAGTAATTGTTGTTCATTCATCTGTAAAAAATGTATTTAAATTTTTTGTTTTGATCTTGAAGAATGTCATATGTTGTAATTTTTAACTATTTACAAAAATATTTTTTTATTACAACAGCACTTCACTTAGTTAAGTTACATTTTAAAAACCTGTATTTAGTGAAATAACATAAAGTAAATAATCTTTTTCTTCCTTTAATTTAAGCTGTGGATTTTGTTTTTCCCTAATAAACTAATTTAAGAGGTTAGTTAAAGTTAGCTTAAAGTTGCGTTTTTAAGCTTTAATTTTCCAAAATTTTCCGGGCGCGGGCCCCCGGACCCCCCCCCCCCCCCATGCAAGTCCTAGTTTGTCGCCCAGTAAAAATTCCTTAAAATATGCTCTGACTCAAAAGTGATAGTTAATAACTTGAGATTTAGAAAGAATATCGAAAAGAAGAATCTAGCCGAACATCTTAATCAATAGGAGGCAGTGAGGAATCATTCAATGTCAGATGAGAATGGTTATAGTATGGAACGATACTTCTATAATTGATGTAGGGAGGAGAGTTCAATGTCGTGTCACAGTCCAATACGTGTAGTATACAGTAGCTGTAGTTGAACGGTTCATACGTTCATCATGTCTGATATTGTTAGGAGTATAATAGTTAACTGACCAGGGGTACGGTGGGTGTGACTATGACAGAGTTTAGACTCTTATATGCAGCTAACAGACTGCGTCTATTATCCTCCCTAGCCGCTATTCAAACCAATTTACTCTTTCTATAGAAGAGTTCAGAGAATCTCTGAACTTCATTCCTTAACAAAGACTCTAGGTGGACCCTACACCAGTGTTTCTTCGTTCCAGACGGCACCATGATAATAAATATCTTAGCTTCTTAACCATTGCCATAACAAAAACTCAGATAAGTACATAAGCCACTGGTTTTTTCCCTAATTCATCAAAGATGACGCTATCCTAATAAAAGAGCCCTACATCCAGTTGTTGCAAAGAAATTATTTAAAATATGGGTTGTGAAACTAGATACTCCGCTCTAAATCAAAAAATTATTGGAGCAATAAGCGAATAATCCGCTCTGTTTCTTCCAAACTTAAGTATTGTGATCCATTCTGAAGTGCAATTTTTGAAGTCTCCTAATTCAAAAATTCCAAGACAAAATCCGTTTCGTTATCAGGGAATATTTTTAGTCTCGTGTCTGTCTGTAGTTCAACATTTTTTCGAATAAAAATCTCTTAAAAACTACTTAAATTTGGATATAATTAGCATCGTTGCGCATCTGCGCCCATTGATTTCTCTTTATCATGAGCATACAGTGGCGTAGCTAGACCATTGGGGGCCCCCCCGCAAGAACTTTTTGGGGGCCCCCCGCCAAAAAAATTGATGAGCAAAAAAAAAAAAAAAAACCTCTTGCGTTCAGGATTGGGGGCCCCCCTCGACGTTGGTAACAACAAGGATAGTAATTCCTGTTATTTCTGGATTTGGGGGCCCCCTGTCACTGGGGGCCCCCCCGCAATGCGGGCCCATAGTTACGCCACTGAGCATAAGCACTTTGTTATTAACACATAACTTTAAAAGTACTCCTTCGATTTTTAGAAGGGTTTGTCGAAGTGACCCATGTTAATTTCTATCGTCTGCACACATTAAATACTGTTAAATTGAAATTTTTATTCGTGTTAGAATAGAACGATGACAGTGCTTCCTTTACCTTCGGTAAGTTCAAAAGCAAAAAAAAGGGGGGGGGACAAATTAGACAATTATGGGTCGTAAAAGCAAACATCATTAATGTACGTGACAAGGAGTGAGAAACAAGAAACTAGTCTCCACCATACAGCTTTATATAGAAACAAGAGTGATAACTTTCTTCACATTTCTTCTTTTATCCGCAGGACGGTGGGAAACAAGAAATATGGTTCTTTATCAGACACAATAAAAGTCGTTAAAACAAAAAGGGGTAGAATTCGCTTCTCTATGCTCCTTCGGTTATCAAAACACGAAAGAATAAACAAGAAACAACGCTCTTAATAAGAAAGACACAATCAAAGTCATTGAAACAAGAAACCCGCTTCTGTTTCCCTCCTCCATCATCAGAACACGGAATAAGAAACAAGTAACATTGTTCTCTATTAAACCCAATCAAAGTTATCAAAATAAGAAATAAGATTTAAAAATTATACCCAGAAAAATAATATATTAAATCAAAATTAAAGGGGAAAGTATACATTCTTCTCCGAATCCAAATTATTCTTACTAAATTCCTTAAGTTCCACTATTTCATATAACTAATTTCAACCTTGACTTGATTAGATAACAAATTTAAAATTCAAACCTTCGATAAACCAACATAATAATTATTAAATAGTGAAAAATTACTATAATCATGAAATGACTCCATTGTAAACTTAAAATGACAAAGCAATTATAATAATAAAACCTGTCGTTTAAAAGTTAATTTTCAAGTATATGATAGATGCCATTAATAATAATATTTTTAAAAATAAAACTGTAAATTTTAGAAGTAGGCAATTTAAGTTGTCAACTTCTATGGGTTAAAATTAGAACCATTTTTATTATTACTGTTTTCGTTGGGTGTTGGACAACTTAGGTAATATTTTCAATCTTCAGGGTTGTTTCATGATGTTCTGATTCATTATTATTTTAAGTTTATATATAGTGGTGTCGCAACGTCAATTTGTTAGTCAATATGTGTTGTTGTATATATAATATACTGGATGTTGTGTCTAGTCATGGGCAGTCGCTAAGTAGGTGGTGGACGGATAACTGTTGTCCGTAGTACATGATAGAAATACATCTCTGGTAATAAGGAGTAGATGTATCAGTCGTGTTTGTCTAATCCGCAGCCTTATCAATGTTTTCTCTTCTCTTCGAGGCTGTTCTGTGTGCAATTTGATTTGATAAAGCATCATTTTGCATTGGGGCTGTTTCCATTGTTTCCAAAGAGTTGATTGAACATAAACCATTTTTTGCTGTTTCTTTTATGTCCTGATCAACACATTATTAGGTTATTACAGGATTAGGGGCCACTTTACTCATCTACTCGATGTTAAAATCAGTTTGAAACATGCCTCGCCTACATGGGATTCGAAGTCACCCAGATGGGTCTGAGTTTTAACTTCGGTTAAATGGCTGATTTGCGCGAGGTCGCTGACCACTCGGCTACGGAAGTCCAAAAACCATTATTATTGTTATTTACTCCTTTTGTTTCTACTCTACGGCAGCAAAGCTTTGCTAATGATTTTTTTCTATTTTAGCACACATAAACAATAAGTTAAATCGAATTAATAATATTTTACTCCCAAATAATATGTAATCTGAAAAATCTTATGTTCAATCTTCGATTCTAATTTTACTTTCTAATATAAAGTAGTATACATAAAGACGGAAAGTATTGTAAATACTTTGCTTGAATAACAATATTTCATTGTTGTCGATACGTTTATTTTTTTATATCAATACATTATAATTTCATATCATATTCATACAACTTTAAATAGAAATAAATGTATCAAAAATATATTTCTAATAGATAGTAAATATTTTATTCTAACAATCAGATGGAAATAATGACATAAAAAAAACACAATTTTAGGCCGCTGATAATAAAATCATAATAAAGAAAAATTTAGTACTATACACAATTTTTATCTCTAGTTATCAGAATGTATCTGGCTACAATAATACTTTATAGATTAAACGATTAGATAATAATAATACATAATCTAAAGGATTTAAAGAACCATTCACTCCACGTAAAATAACACTACATGGAGATATAATATTGTATTAATAATTTAACTGAGAGATAGCTTCAACAATGAAAATAATGAAATTAATTTGGCCTTTACATTCCTTCTGCAAGAAAGTGCTGAACAGGTAAAGAGATTGATAATTAATCTTTAATACCATAATGAAATTAGTAGAAAAAATAACGTGAGTTCAAACGGTAACATGAATCCCAATTTAAAAAGCAAATAGTAATTTCAGGCATCATGCACAATTAATTATAAATAAAATTAAACAACTAAACAATAAGAATTTAACAATTTAACTTATTTAGAGCTATCAGCTATAAATTAGTCAAATATCTAAGGTAAAAATGAAGATTTTAAAAATTCAACTACAAGCCCACATTTAGAACATCAAGTATATGAAAATATAAAATTATTATTTCAAGGCAATGATAAAGGCTCACTAAAATTGTAAATCCAGTTATTTGGTAAATAATACATTGGTAAAATACAGATACGAGTATTTAAATGGTAAAATAAAACAAATAATAATTATACAAGTAGATTTAAAAGTACAATTATAACTTTAGTTATATAACCGTAACACAAACCATTCATATTTATTAAAAATATGATAAGTACTTTTGAAGATGTATGTGAAAAAAATAAAAAATTAATTGTGCACATGTAGAATAGAAACAAAAGGTGGCAGGAGGTTAAAGTTTGTGCGGCACCAACAATGGGCTAATTATGACCTACCAACCAAATTTCATTAAGATCAAAAGAGTAGTTTTTAAGATTTGTTGTTTAGTTATCTTTTTAAAATAGCAAAACACAAGTAATGGTTGAGTAAAAGCAAGTATATTAAAATTAAGTCAAATTTAATAAAACTTTAGGGGAACGAACTATCATCGTAAAGTTCTTAAAGTCCATTTAGTTAAATTTATTTGTAAAAAAACAAAAGGATTTATGGATAAATAAAAGTCGAGTGATAAAAATAGGCTTGAAAAAAAACTTTTGATCACAATAAGTGATAAGCACACAATTTTAAATTTACAATTTAACTCCACGTAAAGAAAATAGATATAGGCTAAAAATAAAAAGTTAAGCAATAAGCCACATAATTTCGACAGCAAAAGTAAAAGTCAACTTTTAGGTAAAAGATAAAGGCTGAATATAACATTAACTGTACATATCGCCTGCCTAAAGGTACAAGACACTAAGTACATTTTTTTGAAAAATGAGACAGTAATCCCCAGTTGTTTATATTGTCAAATTAAATTAGTGGTAAAAGTACACAAGTGATTGGAGGCATTCCTACGTAGTTACATACAAAACTAAAACTAAAGAGTATTAGTTTTTTTTTATATTGATAATAATTTCGTAAGGTATTTATTTGTGGCAAATAAAACTCACAATGTTTAAAAGTATGCGTAAATTTTGTTAGTTAGTGACTTTAGCTTCAAGCAGACGGTAATCCTAATAAGGTACCTTAACAAAGGTATTTAAAAGTTTTAACTAATACAGGACATTTATTACGACATCGATCCAAAAGTAAAAGCGTTAACTTATAGAGTATTATAAGTTGTTTATATAGAGATTTTGTACAACCTACTAATGGTAAATAAAATTCAGAGCAAAAATGATCGGTTCCATGGTAAGTGATCTAAACCAGTTTTTATTTGCTATTTTGGTCTTGCAGTTAAGCTGCTGAAATGAGGTATCAAAGAATAGTTACTAGGTAAGCAGTGGAGTCATTTGATTGGCAATAAAGAAAGACGTCTGAATAAAAAGCCGGCTTTCAGCCACTAGTAAACATATTCAGTGCCGGTGAGACAAGTCGAAGTGTACATTACACATTTTGACTCGTCTTACAGACACTGAAGATTTATACTAGTGGCTGAAAGCCGTTTCCAATAAAGTTACTTTAGTGACTTGTCGACTTCCTTTATTGCTACCATAGAAAAGTTGCTGTTAAAACTAAGGGGATTATGAGTGAGATACAACTAGACTCGACTCCTCTAGACATATGCCTCTCTCGGACAGAATATCAACAACTGAGATGGTTTTGCCACGCTCAAATGATGAAAAATGAGAGGTACCGCAGTCAACTGTTTGTAGCCCGATATCAGTAAACTCGACCGAGAGAGCGAAAGAAACGGCATAGGACGACAACATCGAATCATATCTGAATGCTATTCATGCGGGACATGGTCCAGAGCTGTGGAATTCCTTTAGTTTAACAGGGTAGAAGAGGCCAGGAATAAATAATAATTTGTGTTATTTTGCCACTAAACAGATCAATTTTGCTCTAATTTCCACAAATATTTGGTAGAATCAATAAAAATATTATGATATTTCTATTAGTAGGAGTGAAACGTCAGGCTTCTAACTCTTTGAAACCCGATCTATGAATTAGATCTTTTGTAAAGAAGAAACATCAAATACATATAAGTACAATCAAGTTGGTTGTAACAAATCTGCTTCTACGAAGCGAAGCAACCTACAATTTTTTTTTACCGAAACAACCTTAATCTTCGAGCTTAATTGCATATGCTTACCACAGTTAAGCTACTGTATGAAATTATAAACATTAGCTTACTACAGTCAAACTAACGAACGACATTAGAAAAACGATAGCTTAATACAATCAAGCTAATGTACGACAAAATTTTTAAAAATTTATATTTTACGTACAAAATTTAAATTCATTAATAAGCAAACATATAATTTAAATGTCCTTTTACATAATAGAAACTGCTTTCTCCAACAAACACACGTAAAGATCCGCATATGAACGGTAACACAGAGCAAGTATGCAAATTTTTACACGCACGCTTAAAAAAACTGCATAATAAATAATTGTAATAACAAGTAGCGCAGGGCAGGAAAGTAAACTGGTTTACATTATTACTGGTGTGAGAAAACAGAAATATAAATAGGAATGGATAAAAATTACATTATGGTCAGTATGGATAAATTATATGTATTGTGTTTTTATAAGAAGGGAGGGGGGGGGGGGGGGGGGAGACAACAACAAAAATATCTTTAAAAAAGGCTCAAAAATATCTGGAGCCACTTCAATCAATATAAAAAAAATCGAAAGGGAATAACACAGATTTTTTCCCAAAAAAAAAAAAACAGAAAAACTAACCAAAAAAAAAAAAATGTAAAGTGTTACGTGCAAAAGCGAAATATTTTCCCAAATATCAAGATTTTTACGTCAATACATGCTCAACATACCTTTAAACAAATCTAGTCTCCTTCTCCTCCTAGTGATGTTTTCACTAAAAACATCCAGCAAAATGTCAGCTGATAGAGTCAATAAACATAATATAAGTCAAAACGTAATACTGAGTAATCAAATAGTAAACATTGATTATTGTAACAGCATAAATTACTAGAAAATATATTAAGATCTTTAAAAAAAAATGATTTGAGTTGAAAAATTAAATTCTTTAAGTGATTTTATTTTATAAAACTAAAAACGAGTCTAAACCACCGATTAAAAACCACTAATGGAAAGTAGAAGTGAACGAAGCGCGAGTTGGTAGTGAACCGCGACTGACAGGTGTGTACACAACAAAGACTGGATCGCGACTGATATCCGTTATCATTGATGGCTAGGAAACAAGGTGATAGCCTTCCCAGATGGACGTTTAAGAGGGGGAGGAGCTGCGCGCTCGTCACATCTTCCCGTATAGCAAGTGGACATTGCCAATACATCCGTAGAACAAATTGATGCAGCCATCATGATCAATCAAATTCTTTTGACCAAGATAAAGAATTTTGCTGATATAACTGATTAGCAGAATACATAACATGAGCAATACGTTGGATGAAGGATGAACAGTATATTATATTTAATACCTTTAATGGAAATCCTTTTAGTATTCTATGAAATAATGAAGTAATATCAATTAAAACTGAACAAACGCCTAGCCGAATAAAATCTAATATTAAATCAGTAAAATAAACAATCGATTTATGGCTAATCTCAGTTTAACAGTTTAATGCTTTGATACTATTAACCACCCCGGTAAACCAAATTTTACTCAGCACTTAAAACGTATTACAACGTAAAAAATAAGTTTGCGCACAGTCGCAGAAACGCATGCTAAGTTCTCTAGCAAATATCAAGTATCCTAATTTTTTAGTAATCAATTATATTTTAAGCTATCGTGTTTATTAAAAACACCTGGGTACTTGTAAATTCTTAAGTACTGCCATTATTATCTCTGTATTTTTTCCAACTTTAATAGTTAGACCGTTTTCTTTTTATTTCATACTTTAGTAATTATTGCTAATAGTTTTAGTGTAATCTCTAAGTGTTATAATTTTACTTTTTAATAGTATATTAGGGGGCAAAATTCGATTCTTAGTCATTTTACTACGTTTTTATTAGCTTGCTTTCTTGTTTGTTTGTTTGTTTGTTTGTTTGCTTGTCCGGTACAAATCTGGCAATCGATTTCTAACTAACTTCCCGAATAGCTAGACATTTGAAACTTTTAGCATAGCTCAGAACACGATGACAATGCATTATCTTAATACTTTTAGCCATCTTTAAGCAGAATTTAATTGGTTTTCAGCAAATTTTGCTTTACGGAAAGTTAGTTCGGAAAAAATCCGCAAGTTATTTTATTTGTTTTGCCATACCCCATATTTACGCAATCTTCATTTTGACCAGTCTCAAATTTGTGATAGATAAACATTGAATGACAGCAAAACAGGAAATATCGATTATATTATTTATCGATTATATTATTATATTATTTCAAATATATCGATGGCACGGGGCACGGTTTATATTTGGTGTTGGGGAGATCCGTTGTACAAAGATTTGTCCTTTTATAGGTTTAAGATCAGCTCTCTATGGTTGTCATTTATGTGAAGTAAATAAATTCGGAACTATTTTTTTTTTTCACTAACATTATATATTATATAACAATAACAATTATATTATCAACATTTCATACGATTCAACAGAAAATTTAAAAACGTAGTATATAAAAAGTTCTTTTTATCTTGAAATTATTTTATCATAAATCCTACTAGTGGCTCTATGCTGACTAGGCTTGCATATAAAATAAATAAATAAAAAATTTAAATGTAAGATACATAAATATAACTACATAGAAAAGCTATCCTGGTTTTGTATTCTTGTCTACCGGGTTTGGAGATATAGAAACCTTAAAACGAGTATATCAACAAAACCAAATAATTGACAATATTTCTCAGCACCCTCTCTCGTAAGTCAACGTTGGGAAGAAAATGATTATATACTATGTATTTGATATTTTATAGATGTGCATATATTTTATTAAATTTAATAATTTTGATTAAAACCTCTTGTTAGTTCTATTGAAAAACTCCGAACATCCAGATCAGCTAGCAGCGCATAGCCCATTGAAACAAAAAACTTACGGATTTTTTAAAATATGTTCTTATATTTTTAAGCTGTAAATATTTGTTTAAAGTAAATTTAAGAGTTTCTTTGATAATCAATTGAAGTGTTTTCGTTTATAATACATGTGTTAAAATTATATTATTCGGACCGAATTTGGTCGCTATATTAGTCCGGATGATTGGAGATACATATTATAATGAAAAACCTACAAGGCAAGGACATAAAAGATTTAGACTTTATTGATTTAAAAAAAAGACTAGATATTGTTATTATACAATGTATATTATAGATTAGAGGAATGTTACCAAGAAATGTTTTAATGGAAATTGTGTTTTTATTTTACTTTAAATCAAATTATAATTATCAATAGGTACGGGAGACATACAGAGAAACCCCCGCACCGGGACTCGAACCACGGGTCCTCCTATTAATCCGTTACAGGTGCTCTTACCAACTGAGCTATACGGGAGAATTATTTTTCTTTGTCGTTACCGATACAAATTCCCCGAATCCAAGCTTTCAATCTTATTCTACAAATCTAGAGAGCTAAATATTCACAATAGAACTAGACCGAGAATTAACGCTTATAATTATTAAGTATTCAATTAGCACCTGTACCTAGTGCAATCTATTAGAAATTCAAATTTTTAAGTTTTTGGTAGTTTTCATACTACGGAAAGATTAAATTTTACTTTATATCAAATTATAATTATCAATAACTACGGGAGACATACAGAGAAAAATATACCCCTGTGTTTTTATGTTAATTGTGTTTTTTCTTTTTTAAAATGGATTAGATGTAAAACCTGTGACTTGTCCTAATGTTATAAATTAACTTAATGGAAATAAATTTATTCTTATTCTTATATCAATATATTCTCTCACGCGATGCATAGGGTTTTTGCAAAATTTAGAATAATTAACGTAATTAATTAGCTGTTGAACGGGACTAAAACTACAACCAAAAAAAAAAAAAAATTAACGTAGATGACTTCTCTGTTTTTATTCCAGGTGGAGTTAAAATAAAGCTAAATTAAGTCATATAAAAATCTTTTAAGCTATCCCCTGTTTAAAACGCTGAATATTAAGGGCTCAATTTTTTACAGTAACCTAAGCTATCCTTAAGCTTAATCTATGGTTCAAATTTCAAAAGACCGTCGTAAGAAGAAACAGAGATATAAAAGTAAGAAAAACCCAAGAGACAAAACACTAAACACTATAAGATGTTTGTTTTAAATAAACAAATATTTAGGACAGTTTCGTGATCAGAATACAAACAAAAATAATCAATTACATGAATAATAATGGTAAATTTAAAAGGGAAGAATAGTAAAACACCGCTTGAAAGATACGCCGTTCTTTTGTGCAGTATAATAAACAAAGAAAAACTAAAAATAGATAAGATAATGAGCATTTATATATTCAACATACTAATAGTAGGTTTGCGTTTGTAAAAAGGGAACAGGCAAAATACCTAATTGCAACAAATAACAAATTAAGGCTAGCCGAAATAAAAAGTGGGCCTCTCTCGAACTGCAATTTGAGCCGAGTCTAGTTGTAAGTTCGAGGACATGTATTTATTTATCACATGTTATACTAATTTTACTGTAGTTAAATAAAACCCTAAAAAATAGCCAAACAGACCTACGAAATGGTCCTTGTTAATTTCTATTATTAACAACTTTATCATACTTTCAATTAAATTAATTTAAAAGTTGATATATTACACCAGCGATTCTCAACCTGAGAAAATGTGTAAGGGGTACGCGGTGAATTAAAAAATTTTAAAAAGGTTTTTTGTTTACTTTTCTGCCAATATATAAACACTTTTTAGTATAATGCCAATTAAAAAGTCTTGTTTGGAATTAAAATTACCTATTTACAGCTGTTTCTATGATGTAGCAGTATTAGCAGCAGTTAAACAACACTTCATCTAATATAAAAAGTATTTATAAAAATAAGGGGTTGATTTTAGGGTACGCAAAGTTAATCATACAAAAAAGGGGTACGTAGGTTGAGAAAGGTTGAGAACCGCTGTATTACACCAACGATGGTTCCTGACGTTAATTGTTTATCCTTCTAACGATTTATTTAAATTGGAATATTTAATATAATAAATTTAGTTGGAAGTAATTTTGATTCATAGAGCGTTAAGTCATATCGGATAAATAAATTGTCTGGATAATCGAAAATGGGGAAACGTTACACTCCAACTATCACATACTTACTTACTTACTTACTCCATGGCGCTTACAGCCCATGTAGGGCCCTGGCCTCCGTCCTGACAGCCCAATCTGTCCGATCCTCAACCTGCGTTCTCCAGCGCCTAATACGCAGGTGTCGCAGATCTTGCTCTACATCTTTAAGCCATCTCAGCCTTGGCCTCCTCCCACGTAGCCTTCGTCCACCTGGATGCCCTTCAAACACTTTTTTTGCCGCTCTGTCTTAGCCCATTCTTTGTAGGTGTCCTAGCCATCTTAATCTGCAACTCTTTATTTCAGCTACTATGTGGGGATCACCATAAAGATCTAGTTCTTTGTTGTTTCTCACTCTCCATTCACCATTATTGCATATAGGTCCATAGATATTTCTTAAAACTTTTCGCTCCCAAACCTTGAGCAAGTTTTTACTCTCCTTGGTTATCTACCAAGTCTCTGAACCATACATTACAATTGGCCTTATTACAGTCTTATATATCTGTTTTTTACATGTTCTAGATATATTTTTTGCCTGTAATACCTTGCTTAGGCTGTAAAAGCAGCGATTCCCAGTAGTTATTCTTGCTTTGATTTCTTCTAAAATAGCACCGTCATCACCTATTTGCGCTCCCAGGTATTTGAAACGCGTTACCTTTTCAAACTGTCGATTCCGTACATTTAAAGCCTGCATGTGACGATCCAAACCTCTTCTAGAAGAAATCATGTATTTAGTTGTTTCCTCGTTAACTTCGAGGCCTATCGCCTGGGCTGCTGCCTCTAACTGCAAATAGATCAATCTGTTCTAGCTCTCTACCCCCTCTGCTTGCAATATCAACAATCACATATGATAACTAATTTAAGAAGTTAAAACCAGTTTGTTTATTAATAAAGTTGGTTTAATCAATTTATTTTTTAAATTCATGCATTTGATTAATTTATTTTTTTTAAAAAAAAGAAGCTTAGTACTGTAAATAAAACCCAAATGACAGTACTATTTCAATACCCTAATTATTATTTTATTGTATAAATTACATCATGCATTGTACTTCGAACATTACATTGTTCCTTTATTCTTCAAAATCATTTGCAAAGAAAAAGAAATAATAAAACACTCAATCATAATAAAAGTAAACTATTCAATAGTATTGAATCTTATCACATCCAACCAGAATAAATAGCTTTACGATTCAGAACCAAAAAAAAAAAAAAAATCTTATGAAACAATACTATTGAGATACATAAGATTACATGAGCTGAACAAATGATCCAGGGCATCAAAAGATCTAGATGTTTTAATATCAATACACTCAGCGACCTCATGTACGTAATAGAAGTGAGTTCAAGAGGGTTTCTTATCAATTCCTTATCACAATCGGACCTCAGCTGCCACCTTTTTTGATCTCAAATAATTACACCATATTCAGGTTGTGAGCAAATACAATTATAAATGTTGATCAGTAAAAGAGAAAAGACGGTTTATTTATATTTCTTTTTATAAAATTTTTATGATACAAGATAATGTCCGAATGTATGGGTAAACAAATGCCTATCTAAAATTATTGATACGGAAACAATCATATCTTCTATAAATAAAAGACAAAAAACAGTGGTGTGTGGTACACCCTGTAAGAAGAGGAAAGGTCCTCCCTCCTAATATTGATACCCTACTTGACACATTTATACAGTTCTTATTGATTTTTCTAATTATTTTAAAATAGATAAACAATTAATAATGAATGTTAAATAAATATTGGATTTCTCACCTAACATCAAAAGTAGATATATATATTATAAAAATAATTAGAAATAAGATTAAATCATTAAATAAAATAGAAACATATAACAGAGATTTTGAGTTATTAAAGTTGGTTTTGGTTGAGATTTTTGTGAAACTTTAACTTTAAGGATTGAAATAAAACTCTATCTGAGTAAACTGGTCACAGACATTATGTAACACTCACCCTACTAAATAATTGGCACTGATGATGGTCTTATAGAGGACAAAAAAATCATTTGAAAGAACAAAAAGTAAATAAGTGGAGAGACTATTTTCTTCAATGACACTCAAAATTCAGAAATATATGTAAGTAGAATTGACAAACGCTGTCATATTATCAATTAGATTTTTGATACTAAAATATATAACAATAAATGAAAGCGAAACAGATAGCCCTAAAATTGATAAACATTAAACATTTTAAATTATGTATAACTTCTTTCTTTTCATTTAATTTTGGTACAAAGGTGTGGATATTACTTATCAAATGGTGACATCTTTATGGTAGGTATTGTTAGAGGGACAATAGAGCCAACCTAGGAAAATGGCATAACAGGAAGCACGACAAGATAAACTAATTTACGACACAGCTGCTGTCAGGACACGGCTTGTTTCAGGCTGATTTGTTCACGATCAGAAAGACACCGGGACCTAACTGCATCCAATGTGTGATATGAATGATGATGCTCACCACACTTTTTACGTCTGCGCCAAATGGAATGAGGAGAGAGAGCGACTGGTAAACACCCTAGATAGAGTTACCCTGATGCTGCTTGGGATGCTATATCATACCTACCTGGGTAACTTAGCAACTGGCGGCCGTTGTAGGTCTCGGCTGTTTTCCCATTCTATTCCTTTATCATACCCAATCCATAGAAACATTTAAAAAGGAGGGAAAGGTCACCATTAAGTTATAAACCATGACAAAAAGTTTCGTAATTATTGCAATTTTTATACTTAAATTGTAATTCTAATTTCATTTTATTCATTAATTTATCATTGCATAGTTTATATATTATACTCATTTTGCCGCCCCACCTGGCAATCCACCCAGAGCGCTTGCCCCTCCAGCCCCCCCCCCCCCCCCCTGCTCCCGCTCCACTACTGCCTGATGTGGGCCTTGGCTTCCTCAAGACAAGTTTTTATTCTGTGTTCCTAGCTTTATCAAATCATCCTCTAACTCCCATGGTCTTCATATCTTTTACCTCTTGCAGCCATCTTTTTCTTGGTCGACCATTCTTCCATAAATTTCTACATGTAACAATCTCTGAGGCATTTACCCTCTCTTCATCCATTCATTTACCCTCTCTTCATTCATGTCCAAGACTTTAAAAATCTGAACATATCTTCACCATGAAAGAAATCTTGAATCTCCTTATTGCTCCATATACGTCAGTTAAGGATGATTCACATTACACAGTATCGTGGCAGGGTCGTGCCCGAGCAGGGTTGTTTCCGCTGGGTGCCGACCGGGTTAGTCATACATATTACACCGCACGGTTAACGAGTTATTTTTGGATGACCGTGTCCGCGTCACTATATTCTGTCGTCGACTGTCTGCATTCTCAAAGAAGCACGACACTGGATCGCAGCGACAAGCACGACAGCTTAGCTTCATCTCAGAGTTCACGTGTGACATCCAGCACATCTCGGGGCAAGACAACGTAGTGGCTGATCATCTCTCAAAATTAGAAGCCATCTCAGCATATGGAGAAAAAGTAGACTTTGCTGAAGTTGCACGGGCACAAGAGAAGGATGAAGAGCTTAAAAGAATCTTACTGGACCCTAAGATGACTCTTACACTGCATCTCATGCCAGTACCAGGTCACAATTGTCAACTTTACTGTGACAAAAGAAATAGACCATTTATTCCACAAGCATCTCGACGTCAATTATTCGAAAAAATGCATGAGCTATCCCACCCGAGCGTTCGTAGAACTACTAAAAGTATGATTCAACGATTTGTTTGGCCCTCAATTTCAAAAGACTGCAGAGATTGGGCAAAAGAATGTTTACCATCTCAGAAAGCTAAAATCACCCAACATACTAAGTCTCCACAACAGTCATTCCCCCTATCAGCAAGACTGAATCATGTACATATAGACTTAGTGGGACCACTTCCACCATATAGACTTAGTGGGACCACTTCCACCAAACCACGGGTATCGATATTGTTTAACTATCATAGATTGAGCAACGTCTTGGCTGGAAGCTATCCCAGTCAAAGATATTTCAGCAGAAACGGTAGCAAACACTTTTTATGAGCAGTGGGTAGCCAGATATGGAGTGCCAGCCGTTATAACATCTGACCGAGGCCGACAATTTACATCAGCTTATTCACAAAATTGAACTCCTTACTCAGTGTACAACATTACCTCACTTCTGCGTACCATCCACAAGATAATGGTAAGGTAGAACCTTGGCGTTGGCACATTGTCTAAAAAAAGCTATCCGTTGCCACCAAACAGAACGATGATCAGAACCCCTTCCAACTGTACTCCAGGACTACGAGCTTCAACCGTGCAAGACAGTCCGTACAGTCCAGCAGAGCTGCTATACGGCGAAGCTATAGCAATCCCTGGAGAAATGCTCAAGAGTGAGAGTAAGGAAAATTTCTCAGAAACACCATTTGTACAGAGATAAAAACGTACTTTTGAGAAAATAAGACCCAAAATTAATGCCAGGACAATAAATTCCTTCATCCCTACCGAAATGAAAACATGCACACATGTGTTCGTAAGACGAGAAGGTTTGAAGCCTATACTAACTCCTCCTTACGATGGACCGTTCCAGGTACAGAAAAAACATGGAAAAACTTTCGAAATTCTAAGGAATGGAAAATCAGAAAGAATCAGCCTGGATCGATTAAAACCAGCCTTCCAACCAAGGAAAAATATCCAATTCTGGGAGGGGAAGTCCTGTGCCATCCACACAAATAATTAGTTTATTTTTGTAAATATTATTTTTGATGTTTCTGTCATTCGTTGTCAAATAAATAAAATATTTTTCAATGTGTTATTGACTCGTAAAAAGGATCTCTCTCAATTTATAATGGTGAACTTATAATATTGTAATGTTTGAACATACTCACAAAGTATACACTAGTCTAAAAAAAAGTATTATTAACTTATGTTAGAGGTTACAGTGATTAATATTAATTAGAATTCATGTTCAATAAATTCTCAGTTCGTCTAGCTAATAACACACACCATTTACTTATTAGCACAGCACTGATAACTTTAACATTTTTTATTTCCCTCCTCATGAAGCCTGTTATTTCCCCTCATAAGGCCTGATTTAGTGGCCTTTAAGTCCTAAAGAAAAACCTTCCCTAAAATGTCTACTTCCTAACACGTGGGATGTGGGTTGCACTTCATCCCTTCCCTACTCCTCCTCTTTAGGAGCGCTACAAGAAAAAATGAATACATTTTCTGTGTTCAGTAAAAGTGTGTGGAGTTTATATAATAAAAAAAAGTTAATAGGAAGCCATATTTTTTTTATTTGGATTCTATGGCTAAAAATACGAATTTTTTACTCTTAATAATTGTTTGCTCCGAGCATAAGTTAGCCACCTAGAGAGTACTGAACCTGCTAAAATTGAAACTTTATGTCCATTTTACAGCTAAGCTAATGGATTTAGAAAAAAAAATCACGTTAAAAAAAAAAATCTTATTTTTAGTCATAGCATCCAAATCCATTCTTAAATACATTCTGCATTATTGGCAATTTTTTCAGGTTTTGAGCCCTGCTGAACACTTTTTAGGGCAAAAAACAGTTACAAATAAGGTATGTATTACAGACTGGATTTAGATTCTGAGACTAAAAATAAGATTTTTTGGATTTTTAATTTTTTCCCTAACTCCATTAACTTAGGACATAAAGTTTCAATTTTAGCAGGTTTATTGCTCTCCACATGGCAAACTAATGCTCAGAGCGAAAAATTTTCAAGAGTAAAAAATTCTTATTTTTAGCCATAAAATCCAAATCTAGTCTAAAAAATATGGCTTCCTATTCACTTTTTTTTATTATGTAAACTGCACACACTTTTGCTAAACACAAAAATGTTCAGCATTTTTTCTTGAAGCGCATTTATAACCATTATGGAACCCTGAAAACCGCATCTTTCTATCTATCAAGGTTCCGGAGATATATTGCTGTTCCTTATTAGCTGGGACACCCATTATATAAAACCTCCACTCACAAACATACAGGTAATGTTGTTATAGAGGGGATATACGGGTGGGAGAAAACAAGTGAAAGAGTTAAAACCTATGATATAGATGCACAAACACTTAGACACATATTAAACATGAAAAATCACATCAAAATGGAGTATTTTTGTAAAACATTAAGCGCTATTTAAACACGTAGAAAGAAAAAAAACAACACAGCCATCTTAAATATCGAAAGATAAACATTAAGTAGGTAATGCGATAACAAAATTGATATATCTATAACTGAGAGGAAATGTTTTCAAGAAATCATCACAGCGGATTTGGCGCTAAAGTAAGTAACACTTCTTTTACAAAGGAATACTTCTGTGATATAAATGATAGTCTAAATAATCAGGTCAAGTGTGTGCTAGTCAGCACAAAGCGAGGGTCTGAAGGCAACACTGTATTGTTTAATTAGTACTAATTAATGATTAATGGTGCTTTCTATAATGTTAAAAAAGCTAAAGGCTTTTTTTAATGTTAAAAAACCTACTTTGAACTAACCTATGGGTCTGATATTCTCAAAACACATAAAATTAACTTCTGATAAAGTATTATTTGCCAGTGAACCGGACTATAACATATAAATATATCCAAAAGATCATAATTATAAGAAAAAACGTATTTTGTCAATAAAAACAATTTTTTTTTTTTTTTCGAAATTTCCAAAAAGTGGTATCTTTACTTTTGGTCAAAGAATGTTCTGGAATTTCTTCAGATATTTTGCACTTTACATTAGCAAGATAGAAGGGGGGAACACTTTTCACACCCACTTCAAACTCACCTAAGCTCGTCCTGTCAAAGCTTAGATCCGAAAATTGTAAATTTTTGTAATCAGCTCGACGTACCCTTTCATATGATACCCCACACGGTTTCCAAAAAAAAAAGAATTTTTTTTAACCCTTAAATTTTTTTACCCTAATTATTTTAAGATATTTTTAAAATGTGTGGGTAGGTACTATACACATACATGCCAATTTTCAAAGTGATCGGACGAAAGTTGTAGCAGGCAACAGACGGACGGACAAACACACACAGGAAAATATAAGGATCCTTGGTTTTGCCTACGGACCCTAATAACAATTAATACAAAGGCATATTTAGTCCAATGCACTTTGGGAAAGGGAATATCACATTTGTAATTTGTGTACATAAAAGTGATAACATCCCTAGTACTTACAATTAACTATCAAGACAAAGGGATATTATATACAGGGGCGGATGGGGGCACCGGGAAGACGGGAAATTTCCCGAAGCGCCGCTAAGCCGATTATAAAAAAAAAAAATGGTCCGACAATTTGAAAAACAAACTTTCTTATATCAATATGGTATTTCATCAGTGCGATGCCAGTGATACAATAACTCAATTTTCACTTCTTGCTAAGTGTATAAGCGACGTTTTGACAGCAATAGATGAGTCATAAAGATATAAAGTACCAAGCGTCTTTATGCTGTAATTGGTGCTCCTTCTGCCGCTCCTATAATGTATCAGTAGCGCTGGGGCGTCTGTAGGAATATGAAATAATAATATGGATAATAGGAATAAAGAACAACACAATAAAAAAAATCACAGGGAAGTACTTGCGTCCAAGTACTTTTTAGGGTTTTGTAGAAGATTAAGCATGCCCGTTGTGTAATTATGATTTTATTCTTCTATCTCAAGGGTCCGGGTTCGATCCCCCGGGGGGTCACAATGTTTTTCGTCGGTAATAACGACTAGAAAAATTTATTTTTTCAAACCATTTCCATCGCTTCACCATATGGTATAACCATGAATTATTTCGAAATTTTAGGACCACCCATTATATAGTGGTTGGGGAGGGGGGAAATTTTTGGGGTATATTTTGACTTATAAAATTAATAAAGAATGAAAAATTTAAAAAAGCAAATATATATTTGAATCCTACTCTTCACCAGCTTTCACATGATACCCAACTCAAAATTTTAAAAAAATAAAATTTTTGGCGCACTTCAAATTTTTGCGCCCAAAATTTGCAATTTTTTAAAATTTGGGATGTACTTCCGGAATTTTCATCGCCCCACAATAATGCATTAGCATGAATTATTTCGAAATTTTAGGACAAGCCGAAGTATAGTGGTTGGGGGGGGAAATTTTTTTTTGGGTATATTTTGATTTTTTTACCCAATAAGGAATGCAAAATTTACAAAAGCATATATATATTTGCGTCCTACTCTTCAGCAGCTTTCATTTGATACCCAACTCAAAATTTTAAAAAAATAAAATTTTTGGCGCACTTCAAATTTTCGCGCCCAAAATTTGCAATTTTTTAAAATTTGGGATGAACTCCCGGAATTTTCATCGCCCCACAATAAGGCATTAGCATGAATTATTTCGAAATTTTAGGACCAGCCGAAGTATAGTGGTTGGGGGGGGGAAAATTTTTTTTGGGTATATTTTGATTTTTTTACACAATAAGGAATGCAAAATTTACAAAAGCATATATATATTTGCGTCCTACTCTTCAGCAGCTTTCATTTGATACCCCACTCAAAAATTAAAAAAAATATAAATTTTTGAGTTTACAACATTTTTGCGAATTGCGCATGCGCATATTTAATTTTGAACTTCTGCATATTTTTCCTGTGGTTGGGTCAAAAAGTTACACCAGTATTTCAAATTTCAGCTCTTTAGCTTAAACGGTTCGGGCCCTATGAACCAAAGAGCGACGGACAGACGGACACATCACCCTCGGCATAAGGGTTTTGAGAAGATTCTACAAAACCCTAAAAACGGAACAAACACATGCGGGAAAAAAAGACACACACAGGCGGCAGAAGGGGGTATCCGTCAGTGGACCAGCAGACCCCAAAAATGACTGAGAAAACAAGAGCAAAAGTATTCTAGCTTAGCAATTTCATAGTTCTTTATACCGTTGGAATCAACATGCAATTTTTGGTGCCTATTTTGTTTTATCACACATCCTCTATTTTATTGTAGCTTTAGTTTTCGCATTATAAAATAAAATATGAAGTGTCAGTTTAGGATCCTTTTACGGTAATAAAAAATTACTCAGATTTTTTAACTTAATTTGACTATAAAATATGAAACAACTTGTGATATTTTTATACCATCACATTACTAAAATTTTAACATTTTTACTTACAATACACGTATAGGTGACAAAGAATAAGTTTTCAGGGAGAGGCCCCCCTAATTGCGGGGGGTATTTATTAGATAATATGGCGCCGGTTGGTATGCTTTCCCGCGCCGGACGCTACTTCCCCATCCGCCCCTGATTATATATATACTAATTCGTATTTCATCTGTATATAGATTAAATACGAATTATTATATATATATAATATCCCTTTGTCTTGATAGTTAATTATACTAGAGGATGTTATCACTTTTATAAACACAAGGGTGATATTCCTTTTCCCAAAGTGCATTGGACTGAATATCCCATTGTCTTAATAGTTCTTTAGACAAAGGAATACATACAGAATAGTATATATTCCTTAGTCTAAATTAATTAATTTACCCGCATTTTTGAGTGGAGATTTTCAACTGGAATTTTTAAAACAAGATAAATAAAGTGGGAAACTGGCAACTGGCCCAGCCATTCTCAGATCAAGTAAGTATCGACGGTAAGTAACAATCCTCAACTTTACTTAAATATATACATACTAAACATCGACATACAACCATTAAACTTACAAAATAATTATCTCATTAATTTTTTTTTTTTTTTAATTATACAAGTATGTGGTTTAGTTACAAATGTGCTCATATGTTGTAAGTTTGAGGAATTTATTATTATATGAAGTTAAAATTAAATCACAATTTTTTGCTGCTGCGTTTTAGCCAATTTAGGTAAAAATCAACTTACGAATAAGTTGTGGGAACTAGCTAAATTCAAAAGTCTATATTTGTCAGTGCATATGATGTTATATAATTGAAATCAGTTGATAGTAACCTTGACTGTGCCATTGATATATTTATTTGCAAGGATTCTCCAATAAACTGCTAAGACAAAGTGATACAAACACTTACATACGTTCCTTTATCTACCAGTTCTATAGACAAAAGAATACAATATGTCCTGTTTATATAAGTGATTTAGGCTAAACAACTGTTTTATAGTTTGATAGTATTAGTGACTTAGAATAATACAATATATAGAAGGAGGATCACTGATAACATTGAAGCCAACTTTGGTTGTGTCCCTTAATCCGCGTTCAAAAAATTCATTTTTGAAATTTGTGACGTCATAACTCTAAAATTATTTGCCTTCGGTTTTTTAATTTAATTTTTAGTAAATTTTAATTATTGATAGTTAGTTTCGTTTATTGTAATATTTTTATTGTGTTTTATCTTATTTTTAGCTTGAAATATGCTGAATATAATGTTTATTATATCATGCCGTGCGAGGTGAAAAAAATGACGTCAGAGTGAAACGTAAACAATAACCAATGGCAGGGTTTGTCTTCTTGATTGTTTGTGAGCGGGCTTTGAATAGTTACAAAAGTATGTCCAACCTTCTCCAGTATAATGAAAAAAATGAGTGTTGTTATGTTGGCAGCCTGGTCTTAAGGACACAAGCTGTCGGCAAAAGTTGGCTTCAGTCTCTTATCAGTAATTGCTTAGGATTCCGATTCTATGCTCCTTCTATTTATAGTATTATTCTAAGATTAGTGATAAATTAGTGATAAGGCTGCAGCACAGGTTACTCCAAGGTTACATCCAGATATTTTAATATAAATGCCTGACCAAATATCAATCTTGGCTGTGTTACTACCTCAGATTCATATGTACAAAGATGATGCAATTACTAATACAGACGTTACAATCTCATGCGATTAATAAAAATAGAATATAATAATAATTTGCCATAATTAAAATTTGAAATACATATATACAACAATGTAGGTATACTTTACATGCAAACCCGCATAACATAAACACTGTCCTAAAAAAATCCAGCTGGAAGGCAATAAACAGAAATAATTGACCGTAAAATTGGCATAAAATGAATATAAACTATGTTTTTTAGTTTATTAAATATAAAAATAAATAAATAAAATAATAGCTCATATTATTTAAAAATTATACCCCGCAGGAATTTGTGTGTAACTAAATGTCGCGATGGATATAAGACTTTCTCCTGGAAGACAATTTGATAAAATGTCAAAATATGTCAAGGCAGATCATTTGTTGGTTTTAGAACACACTTTTGCTCAAAAGCGCAAGCAGTACAAATGACTTTATTACTACAAAATAATAATGCCATAATAAACATTTAGCTAAATAAGGAGAGGAACGTACTAAATTAAAGCATTCTATTACTTTGAATTTAAATCAAGATGCAAATAACGCTTAAAATAATCGAAATTAATTAAAAAAAGTCATAAAATAATAATAATTAGCAAGAAAAGGTTAGAAAAAACTTACAATCAACTCTGACAGAAATTGAATCCGACAGTTGAAAATCTCGATAATTTTTTTTATTTTTTTGTTACACAAAACCGATACAATGTTCGATATCCATGCGCAAGAAAACAAAAATAAACGATTTTGCTCTCATGTACAAAAAATAACTAATTTTAACACAACTTAAAAAAAATCTTTTTTTAAAAAAATAAATAATAAATGCAAGAGAAAACGCGAAATAAATACACGAATCAAATCAACACACACGAACAACGAGAGAAAATAGAACCTGCTGTGGGAGGTTTCAATTGGAAACAAACATGTTCGTTTATTCAACGTTTTACCCATCTGTTCTTTTAGGACAAAAGAACATATGCTATTTTTGAGATTAAAGGTTAAAACTATATTATTATATTTCCATTTTAAAAATATGTTTCTTGAATAATATACTATTTTTAAATTTTAATGTAATATATAAAATAAAAATTCAAAACTAAAATTATTTCAACGAAAGGGAGGTTACATCAGGTTATTATTCTATTTGGAGTTTGGAGGGAAGATAACAAAGTATGAAGATTTAAAAGATTAATGTTAATTTTTTGGATTTAGTCTCAGTAATTTTTTTTATTGCTTTTACTGCGGCTTTGTACAATGGTATGTTACCTTATTTAATCTTTTTGATAGCTGGACATTTTATTTTTACATTCCTGTTGTTGATTTTAGAAATTTGTTTAGTAAATAAGGTGTTTTTTTTTTGTTTTTTTTTAATGTTAAACATTAATTATCTGGTTGATGAATGAAGCTCATACATAGCTTGTGAACTATGGAGTTATTATGATCTAAGCTAATAGTTATAAGATAAAGTTAAAATTGTTGGTGTATCAGGTGGTTTTAATATATTTGACAGAATGATTAGAGTTGGTTGTTGACAAATACTCGGTTCTTTTCTGTTTGTTATCATGTTTCCTTAAAAACTAATAAGATCAGACATCAGTTGTAACCAAGGAAACTAAGATCTATAAGGCTCTTAACCTGAGCAACCTCATGAAATGATTACAGATCTCAGTGAAACGAATGACCATTCTTCTTGTTCAGATTAGCTTTAAATAATAAATAATTCATGGCGCAACATCCCATAAAAGTCTTAGGCATGACAAAGGGTCTGTACCGCTATGGAGGTACTTAATAAGTAATACAGAAATATGTTTTTCCACCAAGTAATAATTATTGGCTAAAGTGAATTGTACGGTGTCATCGAATTTTATCCTTCGATTTGGACCTCTACCTGGTCTGTATGCAGGAGGGTTGTTTTTCTTCAAAAAATGAGTGGAGCACTGCGGAGCGGAGCGGGCGTTGAAAATTCTAGTGCAGAATAATTAATTTTGTACTTTGATTCTGTAAACAGCACCGTACAATTCACTTTAACCAAATTATTTTCAGTGCCTGTGGGGAAGAGTAGAAATGAGAAAGAGAAAAAGTTAGTGCAGAAGTTTAAACAATAAGGTTTAAATCTGACTAAGGTGTTAGGTGTCAGATTTAAACCTCTGGCTAAGGTGTGTCGGTGTAAATCTTTAAATTAGAAATAACTTTTGACAGCATGGGAAAGTCATAAAACTGATTTTTAGAAGCTCTCATTGGCTCTCCTTTTATTCCCCTAAGCTGTCAAATGTTTACTACTGTGGGTGCCGGATTCATACTGACTAAGAGTTTGTTGTTAGATTTAAACCTCTTGACTAAGGTGTATTTATGGAAGATATAGACCTCTGACTAAAGTGAGTAGTGTCAAATTTAAACCTGTCCCTCCTATACTGACTCTTTCGCAATATAGAAATCTATTTTTTTTCTCCGACATTGAACATGACTATTAGCTTGTGAAAGCTAGATATATACAATAAAGTTGATTTTTATGGAGTAGCATATTTCTTTATTCCTAACTTGAAATTAACTTTTCCTTCTGTCAATCCTCAGTGCAATGAACAGTAGAGTCTGACGGATCTCTAAGTATTTTTTAATAATGTACAATAAATAAACTATGAATTTGTATCAATAAGATGGTAAATTTTTTTATCCTAAATAAATTTTAGGTTTATAAAAAGTGAACCTAGGTTGAGACTAGACAGCCATTTTATATTATAATAACATCGATTTTTATAGTTATTCCCAGCTAAAACTTGTTTTACTGAAATTTATAACTGATTCTGTTTAATCCAGACTATCGGTGATCAGGACAGTGCTAGAGACTCTACTGCACCAATTATGTTCTGTACAGGGTTTCAAATTCTGAACTTTGTAAATAAGTCTATAAAATTTTGGAATGTTTAATGTCCAGGATCCAGGATCTTCAGAATGGGAACACCTCAAAAATCTTAAGAAGTGTTATGGTTTTATGAAATTGATTTGGGGGGGGGGGGAGAACAGGGTCATTTAAACAGGTAAAGATTTAGGGAAGATTGTTTAATAATGATACTAAGTTAATTCACTTAATTTACAGTAAACTACAACGCAATCTCCTATTTTTTTTTTAAAATATCAATATTTTTCAGATGAATGAAGATACACTGTCCGCTTATCAAAAATATGTTGCATTAAGTACGATTGTAGATAATGAGAGACCAGCTGAAGCAGATTTGTTAAAATGTTCATATTATAAAAGATATTCAACTTACTTAGCGTACCAACAATCTATTTCATCGTAAGTTTTAACCAAAAGTCTTTATTTTATGTTTTTAATGTTGTCTTCATTTATTGTATGATTCAGATGATTCTTATCAGTATTCAGAGAGTTTTACTTGTATATACATGTTTTTTGCTTCAGATCAAAGAGGCCTAGAAGATTGCAAAGCCTATTTAGAAGGTGGTGTAGTGTCGACAGTTTCTATACGTTTTTAATAAGACAAATATATTTCTTTAAATGATCTTAATAGTTACTGTTGTATTTTATAGATGCAGCAATCAAACCATGTGCCTTGTCTTGGAACAAAAATTGAAGGAATACTCTACAATGATAGATAATAGAAAGGGTATTAATAACTTTGCATCTGTTGCCAAGTCTCTTGCCAGCAATGTTACTAATGGTATTTATTCTTCTTATTATTATTAAAATGTATTATTATTATTAACTCTGCACGTTACCAAGTTCATAGCCTTTAAAATAGTTAATCTTAAAACACTTAAAGGAATTGGCTTTGATGAGAGTTAACTCGTCCACCTGGAACCACTGGTCTTAAACTGAAATATCTGGTTCCAATCTCAGAGATGTAAGACTTGTTTCATATTGATAATCAAATTAAGTAGAAGTGCTATAATTTATTGGTTGTTGATCAAAAGTAATCTCGGATAGTGTAATATATGATAGTATAGTATGATCCATCTGTAAGAGGTGGATCTTACTGATCTATCTCATTAATAAATGCTGCTTGATCCTGTTGAAAGAATTGATTAAAGACAATAGAAAACGAACTTGTATTTTTAAAATCACATAAACAACAACAATACTTTTACACTGACAAGATGTCAACTTCAATTTATAACAGCCTCCTTTGAAGTTCCATCTTGATTCTTAAGTTGAGAAAGACCCAACAACTTCCTTAGAATCTGAAAGTTAATCTTCTCAAGAGGTTTGGTTAGGATTTCTGCTACTTGTTTATTAGCAGGGACACATTTTAATTTTAGCAACCCTTCATTGTATTTTTCCTTGAGGAAGTTTACTTCAGTTACCATTGCCTCCTGCCACTGAGCATGTTCTTTTGATTTCACAGCGTCCCGGTATGTCAATGGTTCCACAATATGAGCCACTAACATCATTGTATCTGGGTATCTTACAGGCTTTTTAAGTTGATCTCTAGGCCTCAGGTTGTGTCTACTACCTTCTCCAATGACTTCATTGACGCCATCAACCTCTTCAACCTCTAGATGTTCACTTCTCTGCTCTGCTTCAACATTATCAGAGGGCAACTCGATAATATACGATATATATTGCTTCGACGGAATATACACTCTATAACCATCGTGACCACAATACTCAATAAGGACACCTTTAATCGTCTTAGTCAAATTTCTTTCTTGAACTTGGAACATGGACATAACACGTACAACCAATAGAACACAGGTGTTTTATAGATGCAACTTTATTGTACCAAACTTCATACGGAGACTTTCCTATTACACCACTTTTACCTGTTAGATTTAGGATGTACGCTGCAGTAGACACAGTTTCAGCCCACAAACCTTTCGGCAAATCGGCAGACTATTTTCACGTTCAGCCGCTCCATTTTGCTCGTGAGTGTACGCCATTATTATACGCAAACGAATTCCATACCCATCTAAAAATGACCTTACTGTCTGATTATCAAATTCTCGACCAGTTAGAATTTCTTTTACAGTTATATTATCTTTGATCGACCTTTGAACATATGTTCCCACCCATTGACCTCTGTTCAGGTTCACACAAATCAGCATGAATTATTTCACCCACTTTTGTTGCTCTGACAGATCTAGGTTTAAAACTTCGACGACTTTGTTAACCTTAATGTACAAGGTTCACAAAAGAAATCTTCTTTAATAAATTTGATGCTTCTCTGGTTCAAATACTGTTCAACATACGTTTTTCCTTGATGACATAATCTCTCATGCCACGTTCTTAAATTTTTCGGTTTTTCATCAACATTTTTAAGAACGAAAGGCACTAATGTTATGTTTCGGCTTTATAGGTTTGATCTGAAGTTCAAATTGATTATTATTTATTTTCGCTGTCATCAGTGCTTCTTTGGTGTCTTCACAAAAAAACGTTGCAGTCATAGTCTTAGCGCTACTTCTATGACTAATTCCTTTCTTCATACTTTGGACTGAAGAAAAACAATTCCTTATCAAACCTGGCACATAAAGCACCTCACTAAAAGTAATACAGTGACTTTTTCCACTAATATTAGATTCTACGTCAATCATTCCTTTACCATACGCCTTTAAGTTTGAGCTCCCATCGCCAATAGTAATAGGTACTGGTTCTTTAAATGATTTTAACGTTTTATAAAACACATGCGAATTCGTCATATGGTCAGTGGCCCCGTCATCTTTGATCCAAACATCGCTGTCAGAAACATTAATAGCCGTAAAACAGGAAAACATTACTTTATTGCTATCTTTAGACTTTTCTGACTTTTCACGATCAGGGCAATCTTTAGCAAGATGACCTGCAACTTTATGACATTTATAGCATCTTCCACTGAAACCTTTGTAGTTCTTTCCAGTAGAGATAACCTTATTATTACGAGAACCTGAAGTTTTGTTTATTAAAACAGTCGATGCTGAATTATCTCTTAAACTTACACTAGACTCTCCTCAAGATACTTGAGCTCTAGCATCCCTTAGTTCTAGCCTGTTCACTAGTTCATCGATAGTCCGCTTTTCCTTAGCTGTCCCATCCCAAGTCGTAAGAAACTCAGCGTATTCTGGTGGAAGTTCTGACAAAATTTTATTTATTAATAGAACATGAGGTAGCTTAATTCTAACTTCAGTCTGAAATTCTTTTATTAATTCAGACCATAAGGTTCGAACTCTAGCTATGAAACCTATTATGGATTCAGATGGCATTATACGAGTTTTATAAAAATCTTGGTTAAGTCTACTTAACCTTACTTCCCTCTTTTTCTCAAAATGGTTGCACAGTTCATTCCAAATAATTTTAGCATCATCGGGACACATCCGAACAAGAGCCCGCACCTCAGGACGTAGTGTAGCTCTTATTGCTAAAATTACTGCACTATCTGCCTTATTATATTTTTCCAAAGCTTTTTCGTAATTTAAGACAGCTTTGACATCAGCATTGTCGGACAGGTGAAGTTTCTGAAGGCTGCCATCTATTACCCTGATGGCACCATTATATCTTAACAAAGTTAAAATATCCGCCTTCCAATCTACCCAGTTTGATTGCCCTTGCAACTTAATATCTATGAGCTTACCCAAATCCATGTGGTATTATCACTCAAAAAAAGTTCACAAAAAGAAAACACTTACAAAATCACACTCTTCAGTAATATTACCCGCAACTAAGTCTCATAATCTGTTGAAAGAATTGATTAAAGGCAATAGAAAACGAACTTGTATTTTTAAAATCACATAAACAACAACAATACTTTTACACTGACAAGATGGCAACTTCAATTTATAACAGATCCGATTCTTCCTGTCCTGATAATAGAATATATAAAAAAATAACAAACAAGATGGAGAAAACAACCCAAGTCTTTTTAACAAAACTGTTATCGTTCATTATGAATTAAGACAAGAAAAAATGAAACAAATAAAGCTTTTTGTTTTTTATTAAGAAGAAAATAAATTTACTTAATATCAAGAAATTCAAGGTTCACATGAACTTTAAATTTAAATTTTATATTTGTGCCCTATGTACATTCTTTGTTGAAGATTTCGCTTCTTTTTATTACACCAGAAAGAAATCAATAATCAGTTTTTAAAACCTTTTTTGTTGTTAATTTAATTTCAGTGAGCAAGAAATGGACAAGTGGTTTGGAGAGTTCTCTTTCTGATATATCAATAAAGAAATTACTTAAATGCAATGAAGGAACAGGTTGTGAAAATCTATCTGCTGAAGTATGTTCTGCTGCTATCCCAACACAGCAGCATCTTGACCATTTTTTCTCTACTTTATCTAAACTTAAGCAAGACAACCTAGTAAAGCCTACTTCAGCTCCTCAATTTGCATCTACAACTTCATACCACAGTCGGATTTTTTTTATTTTTTTTCATTTATTTTAATATTTTTGTGATTTTTTAATCTAAACAGAATTGTGTGAAAATTTTTGTTTCATATATCAAAATATGTTAATTCAAATGTTTTGTCCCATTTTACTATTTTGAGGCCTTCATTTGGTTTTTAAAGGGATGAGGAACATACATTTTTATTGACACAAAAAGCCAAAAGATTTATTATCTGGTATATTTTTCTTATGTGATTAATTTATATATGTATAATGCAATTTTGAAGATAGAAGATTGAAAATTAAAATTTCAGCTAGAGAAATTGGTCTTTTTAGATTTTTTTGTGGTAGTTTCTACTAAGAAATATTATCAAAGTGTGCTGGTACCTTTTCAAAACTTTTCTCAAAAATCCAGGGAGAAAACAAAGGGAAAGGAATTACCTAGAATGAAAATGACTTGCTTCCTGTTCGACTAAAAAGTGAAATTCCTCAAAAATCCACCAATTGTACCACCACCATCTTGTTAAGAATTTTTTACAGATTTTTTTTTTTTTAAGTCTCAAACCTGAATGGGTGAACTCTACTAAGTGCAATTCCATGTACAGTAGAATCCAGAAAATCCTAACCTGAAGACCCTGATAATCCATGAACAATGTTATACATTTTAATAGGCAATAAAAGCAGGAACCCCGTTTATCCGAACTGCTACCAATTATTTTGTTTTCCAGGGTTCTACTGTTCTATAAGTTAGGACTATTATTAATAGTAGCCAGTCTGATGCATATTTAGGTAGATTTTTATGTTAAGTAAAACTGAAGTAAGTATTATGCTTTTTTCTACAATACGTAATTTTTTGTAGGTGATGGTGAAAAGAAAAAATCCTCATTGTATTCAACATATGAAGATCCCTTCTTAGATCAAATGAGAAGTAAGACTAATGCAAAGTTCCCCAGTACATTAATTCAACAGAGACTTAATTTCAAAGGGAATGACGATGATATAAACGAATCGAAATTGTGGAAATCAAAAGAGGATAAGTTCTCTAATGAAAAATTTTCAACTAAGAGATTAAATCCATCTGATAACACAACTGTTAAGAGGTACAATCCACCTGTAGATAATTTTGCTTCCAAGAGATTCATAGCCGATTCTGATGAAAAAGCAGCATCAAAGAGATATAATAATGCAGATAAAATAAAAAAAATGTCTAAATTTTTAAACGAAGATGAACAGGATGAAAAAAAGCAAGTGGACTTTTTTAAAACTGCTAGTGAAGCATTAGTAAGTAAATATGATTACAATTTTTTTTTTATAGTTAATTTTAATAGTGTATATATTTTAAATTCAAATTGATCAATTTTTATCAACATTATTTCAATTGCGGTTTGCCAATATATACTCTTTTCTGCGCTGAAAGTATGTTCTATAAAATCTTAATTGAAATAAATAACTTACTGGTTTTAATTCTTATTTCCATTGTGTTCTTTGCAGAAAATTCAGAGTCAGACCAGACATGGTGGTGGTGGGGCTAATCAGTATGGAGGTTACTCTTCAGGGGGAGGAGGGATTAAGAAATCACTTGGAGGCAAAGGAAGATCTTCAGCCAATAGATTTGTTCCTCCTCTTCGAACATCACAGTATAACTTATTCAATATTACTTAATATTTATAAATAATCACTAATATAATGAAATTATTTTTAAAACTTTACTCATTTATTCCTTATTTTCCTTTGCTGTAGAGATGAAGACAGTGATATGTTGATAACCCGAAGTGTTCTTGGACGTCCTGGACCAGGAAGCTCGAATGGGGGACGTCCATCTGCAAATACAGAACCAGAAGATGAAAGACTTTCCCATATAGACCCTAAGATGATTGAACTCATTAGATCAGAAATAATGGACCATGGAGCTGTCATAACTTGGGATGATATAGCTGGTCTTGAATTTGCTAAACATACTATACAGGTATATATATATATATATATATATATATATATATATATATATATATATATATATATATATATATATATATATATTATATATATTTTAGTATTATTTTTATTGTAGAATTCATTCCGACCACATTTTTTGAGATTCCTTTTTTTCAATCAAAATCCTAACTTAAAACATTAATGGGAACTTACTGAAGAGAGAAATTACTCTCACTGAAAGCTCACCCTGTCTCAGGAGGCAACCTTATTATTCTTTCAAGTGTCTCTCGAGGCACACAGGTGAGGCTGCCTTGTGTAGTGTGTCACTTTAAGGTTATTTATATTATTATATTTAATGGTACCTCTTGTTGCAGGAAATTGTTGTTTGGCCAATGCTGAGACCTGATATTTTTACTGGGCTGAGAGCACCGCCAAAGGGAATTCTCCTTTTTGGACCTCCTGGAACAGGGAAAACACTCATAGGTATTTCTTATCAAAAATTCAGTTAAATTTCAGTTGTTTTTTTATGTAAAATACAATATAAAGGTGACAGTTTTGTAATGTTCACTTTATCCATTTCAATTTTACATATTAACAAATTATTGTTACTCAATTGTTGATAATAGGAACCATAAAATAAAAAACCTACAACTAACAATTGAAATTATTTTAACAATATATTACATGCTGAGCAATCATTTAATCTAAAGGCAACTTCATAGAATGGTTAAGCTGCTACTTCATGATAGTGAATGCCCTAAAGTTTTATGACGACCAAAATGGAAGTAGAGGTTTTTATGATTGCTAAAGGATTTCAGTTTTTTTTTTTTTTTTTTTTTTCAGTTACTTAAAGGATTTTGCTAGTTTATAATGACATCTTTAATCATGTCAGTTTTTGAGATTTGATGGAGGTTTTTAATATTGTATGTCTAGGTGAATTGGTCACTAGTGAAAGAAACTTGTTTTATATAACCTTAAGTTTTTTAAAATGAATAAATGAACTAGCATAAAGTTTTTCTTTAACTGTGCCAATTCAAGTCAAATATTATATTACACTGTAGGCTTTTATGGTCAAAGTCTAATGCATGTATATCTTCTTAGAGGAGACAAAATTGGGAATTGTGAGACTAAAAATGTTTTGATCAAATTGTATAATCAATTTAATCCAAAAGTATAATTAATTTATTATTTATTCTAGGTAAATGTATTGCATCACAATCTAAGTCTACATTCTTCAGTATTAGTGCTTCTTCACTTACATCCAAGTGGATAGGTGATGGAGAGAAAATGGTCCGTGCGTTGTTTGCTGTTGCTAGGTTAGCCACACTTTAGCCTGTATCATTATAAAGTATTTTTTAATATATTATACTATGAAATCTCTGGGTGTTGCAGTATATCATCACTTCAGTAGTAAAGCTGCTAGAGGTCGACCAAGAAGTCATGGAAATGTGAGGAGTGCGCTAGTGTCGTCATGTACAGTCAGTTTTTGAAATAATAGACCACGGTCAAAAACACAGTGTTCTTTTGTTATTAATAATTTTATTTTTGATAACTTCTATATTTTTTAAATATTTTATGCAACAGGCAACACTGTACCTGATAAGAAATCACTGATAATGTACGATAATATCTTTATATTATTTTTCATAATAATATTCCTTCAATTTAAATTGATTTTCTTCTTTCATAATCTATTATTTCTTCCTCTTTATTTCTGAGTTATTTGGATTTAGGACAGGTGTGACTATAATTCGTATTGTATAAAAACAAACAAAACAGGAAACCTAACAGATTGGAAACCTTCTTGTTGTTGTTATTCGTGAGATTTGACGTAACTGCGCATGTCATACAAACTAGAAATGGGTATTGTCTTAGCACCCGACTGTACTGACTTCGGCACTACTCGGAAGTTCCGATTTTAAACGAAGTTAAGCTTTCCGTTTCTCCCGTGTTCATGACTTCTTGGTCGACCTCTAGTATGTTTTTTAAGACACAAAAAAAAATATTTTCACATTTTTTATAATCTTGTCACTTTTTAATTACCTCAGGTTAATTCTTTAATTTTTTACTAGTAGATAATCTTTGAGAGCTTCTTAAGAAACATGTAAATGATATTTTACCACTCCTTCAAAATTATAATAACAATATTCACAATTTTACCTTTGTAGTGAGGGTATGTGTAACAGGGTGCCCACTTTACTGATTCATAACTCAGAGTAACTTGATTGATAGGAAGTAATTTTTGTCCAAATTAGTGAAATTAGTTCCAAATTAGTGAAGGGTATTTAATAGTATTTGTTTTGAAGTATGACAGATTGTTTCTTAATAACACAAAATTAAACCGTTGATTTTAAAGAGTTGGTTTGTTACAATAAGTAAAGTGCTGAACCATAATTTAAAAACTCTAGTATAGATTTAATATTCCTTAAGTACTAGGTCTTCCGGTGGTGACCGCGTCATGTTTGAAGAGTATTCCGACATTTCGCCTCCTATACTGGAGGCAACTTCAGGTTTGTACATGTTGTTATGAGCGAGGGACAACGTGGACTAGAGAGAATGTTCACGATCAGTGGTAATATCTTCAATTCTGGGTCTGAGGCATTATCTGTTGCTTGTTGGACTGATCCTGAATATTCTCTCTAGTCCACGCTGTCCCTCGCTCATGTACAACCCTGATGATGCCTCCAGCATAGAAGGCGAAACGTCGGAATACTCTTCGAACATGATGCGGTCACCAACACTGGAAAACCTAGAACTTAATGATGACATTAACGTGGAAGCCTACGCAATAAGTTAATATTCCTTGTAAAAAATATCAGGCGGAAAAATAAGTAAAATTGAGCTTTCCAGCTCAAATAGCTGTATAAGCCCTTTGGAAGCCCCAAGCTGATAATTTTATTATTATTCTATAGATACTTCCTGATTAATATAACATTAGGTTTATATAGAATGAAGAAAAAGCCTTTATTTTTTTTATTCTTGCAATTTATTTATTTATTTTTTATGAGTTTTATCTTTTTCAGAGTCGAACAGCCATCAGTTGTGTTTATTGATGAAATAGATTCACTTCTCAGTCAAAGATCTGATCAGGAACATGAGAGCTCAAGGCGAATTAAAACTGAATTTCTTGTACAACTGGTAACTTAATTATTCATTTACTAAATCTAAATCATCATTATTTTTAAATCCTTTATATTAACTTCGATTATGTTGGTTTGTTTTTGTCTGTCGGCTAATTGACCCTTTTCTAGCCATCCAATTGAGCTAAAACTTTGTACCACTACAAAAAAAAAATGTATTTAATTAATTATTACTTTATTGTTTAATTATTAAATGAATATAGAACTTTTTTTTTTTTATTAAGAATTTATATCAAAAATTTTGTTTTTATGGGCTAGCATTATGTGAATTATGAGAATAGCAAGGTTTAGTCAGAAGTAAAACAATTAAAATTGAGGATTTACTGTTTGGGAAAAATATATTTCCTGCTTTGGTATTTGGTATAAACAGGAATGATCTAATGTTTTTTTAATTATTCTCTTTCTAATTAAAATAGAAAGTTATCATCTGCTTTCTCAAATTTAGCAAATTGAAATGGTAAGTTTCAATTATTACAATTATCTTGAAAAGTGTCAAAGATGGTAAGCTTTTTTTTACAGGATGGAGCTGCAACAGGTGAAGAGGACAGATTACTCATTATAGGAGCCACTAACAGGCCTCAAGAGTTAGATGAAGCAGCGCGGCGAAGACTTGTCAAACGTCTTTACATACCTCTACCTGATTTCAAGGTAAACTATACTATGGTTACGTTTATAAAAACTCTTAGTATTAAGACTGAATGTTTTATTAAAATAAAAATAAAACTAATACATATTTACTGATGAGAAAATTATAATTAAAATTATAACACTATATTGTTTATAGTGTTTTATAAAAAAAAGTTATAATTTAAAACATAGCTTTCATCTTATAAACAAGGCTTTCACAACCAGAATAATGTTAATAATGATCCAGATGAGATCCGTTCTTACTTAGACTTCTCACAATATTTTGTAGCACTTGCAGTCTAGTGATTGTGTGTCTAATTTAGAGGATTATTTATCAGCTTATTCTAATTAATAATAATGATATATAATGGAGGACATATGGTGTTGGTATGTCAATCGGTTGACTGTATAAACCATATCTTTGGCAATCATAACTGTAAACAGCATTACATTTAACTATCTACCCATTTATATCCATATCTCAAAACGCCTTATTTGAATATACAAGGTTTTACTTAGTCATCATCGATATATAGGTAATTTTATGTTCTCTGGGTATGAAATCACTCAAAACCCCCCAATGTATTACAATATTTGCTATAATAGATTTCACAATAAACTGATTAATTTTGCTCTTTGATTTTAAACTTTCTTGATTTATTGATTTATTTTCGACACAGGCTAGAAAACAGTTAGTGAGTAACCTAATGTCAAAGGAAAGGAAAGATTTAACTGAGGCTGATTTAGACGAAGTAGCTCAACTTACAGATGGCTATTCAGGTGCTGACATGAAGAATCTCTGTCAGGAAGCTAGCTTGGGACCTATCAGATCAATTTCAGCTTCTCTCATAGCTCATATCAACCCTGATCAAGTAACACAGTTATTTTAAACTTAAATTATTTAATATTTTAATCATTATGGAGTCGATAAATTAGTTTAATAATACACTTACATGTTTCTCCACCAAAAGACCCATTCAGATTTTATTGAGAACACATTTACATTAGGTTATATTCAAGCCTAAAACAATTCAAACTGATTTTTCTTGGACTGATGACACCTAGTCAACTCAATTTTAATTTGGTGACCTTTTTGCCAGATTTACTTAAATTTGTATGTATATAATAGAAGATAATCACTATTCTACTGACCTACCTGCTTCTTTTTTTTTTTTTTTTTTTAATTAATTTGAAGCCATTATGCTATATAAAATTATTTATGTATAGTTTAGATTATCGTGTAGAAATTAAAATGTAGTATTATTAAAATCATTATGTAGGGTTAAAGAAAAATTATTTGTGTTTTAACTACATATCTTCCCTAAGGTACAGGTTTAAAAATGCAAATAAATCAGTCAAAGTTGTATAAAAAAATCCAAATGTTAGTTTAATTTCCTTCTATGCTCTGATTAAATATAGTCATATTAATATAGGACACAGCGTGCAAAAAGCATGGTCTTAGGTTAGTTATTCAAATATTACTCCAAATCAAAGTGGTCACATATCAAGTGACAAACTATCATCAACTTGATTTTTGGCCTAAATAAACTAAATGCCTATTGCCAAGCTGTGTTCTGCAGAAAAACTCATCCGACCACATATTATTAAAAGGCACACAAAGATTAACTAAGACACAAAATTCTAGCTTGATGGTAGTCAGACACATTTTTGCATGCTAGCTCCTGGAGTAATAGTCAGGGTGCCCATAGGCAAAAAAGTAACTTATACATACTCTTTCCAAACCTTTTTGTATGGCTTGTTTAGGCAAAGTCTGACACCGTTTTCCTCTGTGACTTTTTTTAGTTTTGGGGCGTTTTTTTTTTTTTATTTGAACCCTAAAATTTTGACGCGTCAGACTTGAAAATCGGAAAAAGTTCTGTGTCAGACAATATTAAAATGTTGATTTATAGGGTTCAAATAATGTATCTTGAGAAAATCAGCTGGTTATTAATCATTAATTAATATTAGTTCATATTAATTAATATCCATTATTATTAATTAAAATTAATTAATATCATTAATTAATAACTGGCTGATTTTCTCAAGATACATTATTTGAACCCTATAAATCAACATTTTAATATTGTCTGACGCAGAACTTTTCCCGATTTTCTAGTCTGACGTGTCAAAATTTTAAGGTTCAAATAAAAAAAAAAAAACGCCCCAAAACTAAAAAAAGTCACAGAGGAAAACGGTGTCAGATTTGGCCTAAACAAGCCATACAAAAAGGTTTGGAAAGAGTATGTATAAGTTACTTTTTTGCCTATGGGCACCCTGACTATAATAGTGAAAAGCAATATATGGCATCTTTCTACCTCAACCTTCTAGTCAGGCAGTTAACCTTTAAAAATAAAATTAATATAATTGCAATTCAAAACCTGAGCTCTTCATGAAACACTTTTAATGATTCCAAATGTTTTGTTCTGTTAATTTCAGGTGAGGCCTGTGAATATAGATGATTTCAAGCAAGCACTAAAACGAGTTAGATCTAGTGTTTCAAGCAAGGATCTTGATTTATACATTGAGTGGGACAAACAATTCGGAATGTCGTCCTAAACCTCTTCTAGTAATTTTTGTATACCACTAATTATTTCAAGCGAACAAATATTGAAAATGTGAATATGTAATAAGTTAAGTTATGCATTTAGTTGTAGTTAAACTTGTTGATTGTTTAAATTATTTTAAAAAAATGTTAAATTGATCTCTGAGATTTGACCCATTATTATTTTTTTTTTTTGGTACCACACTTGCATTTATAATTTAATCCTTAATAGGAATCTAAGTATGGAAAAGCTAATATGTAATACTGACCAGTTCGACAACCTTAGCACTCTAGAATTACATGCATATTGTATCATTTTTGGGGTTAAAATTTGTATATAGCAGTAATAATTTTGTTGTGATAGTTTCTGAAGTATTTCTCTATTATTTTTTTAAACAGTTTATTTTAGGGTGAAAAAATGTTAAATCAACACAGTATTCTGTAATAAATTTTCTATTTTATTAAATAATTTATAAAAAAAAGTATTATGTGGCATTGTCTTCGTAGATTTGTCTGCCCTTTGATACACCTAAATTTACAGTCTTTAGAGAAAAGAACAAAAATTTGTATGTACAATAAGTAATAGCCACCAGGGCTCAACTTCGGTGATTGCTTTTATCCAACTTGAGTCTTTCTAGAGTTTCATCTCTTGGAGATATATTGGTGTAATAGGAAAGTGAATGTGATGCTTGGATAGAGAAATGGATTTAAGGCATTAATTGTTTTAGTTCTCCTGATTGCTGCATTTCTTTACATATATCAAGGCCTCCTATTAATTGACCTTTGATATAAAGTTGAGGGTATGTCGGCCAATTACTGAATTCTTTTAATCCTTGCCTGACTTCATCATCTTCTAAAATATCGAAAGTCTTGAAGTTAACTCTGTAAAATAAATATAAATAATAAATGAACAAATAAAAATAATTAATTGATATTTTCAACATTAATAATCTTTAATTACTTTTCATCTTGCAGTATTTGAACTAGTTGTCGGCTAAATCCACATTTTGGTCCTTCCTTGTTTCCTTTCATAAAAACCATCACAGGGAAAGAGTTGATAAGCTCCATCAGTCTATTAACATAATTATAAGGTATACAATTTATTAAGTAATAGTACATCAAAACAAAACAATATTTATATAAGGTTTCTCCCAACAGAGCCTCGGACGTTTCTAGAACTGTTTGGAGCATGAGCACTATCGAAAGACCGTTCCTACACAGTTCTGGAACTTTTAGTCCCGTGTTCCAACAGAAAGACGAACGGTTCTGAGACAGTCCTAGAACCGTGAAAACAGTTCCCGGACTGAAGCAGGAACTTGACGAGAACTACTAATACTAATATACGGAGGCGTGTAGGTTACACTACTACTACTGTTCAACTATAACCTAACATTTGTTTTCGCTTCTTTTCTTGATATATTCTGTTTCCTAGCGTGTTTTGTTTCTCTCTCCACAGTTAATATTTATACTACTTCTTTACGTATTATTTTTTATCATGATAGTATATTGGAATAATAAAATATAATTTATATTTTATATATATTTATTCCTCTTGATAATTAAAATTTCTCATAGCGACTTTGAGTCCTTTATAAGAATTACCTCCGATCTTTTTGTCTGTACATCCGCCGATGATTTACAGACACGAAAAAAAAACAGATATATTGTTCTTATATTTTTTTTTTTGTAGTTTTGAACCCTTTATTTGTAAATATTTTTAATGTGTGGTTGACCTTTTCTTATATGAGGGTTTATTTTTAATAAACCAAGATAAAATTCACATTTTATCATCCAAAACTTGATTCCGAGATCTCTGTGAAGGGGGGATCTCATTAAAATCCGTTTCATATACGTACATATGTAACTAAACCTTTAATAACATATCGCTTCAAGATATCGTATTGAGATGCGGTTTGCGGCATTTTTTACAACTTTTGTCGGAAAAACTGATGGCGACAAACCCGAACATCATAGATCACGACGTTTCGGAGCTGTAGTCACTAAAGCACGAAATCGGTCTGTCGATGATAACTTCAGTAGACATCATTTGATTTCTATTTCGTTTGGGGTATATATTATGTGTCCTATTTGGTAGATTGTACCTATACTTTTTGGGCACAAGCGGTTTTGGAGATATTGGCATTTTAATGTTTTTACTTCCATGAAAATGGGTGTAAATACTGAGTTCTCTCTTGATCGCGTATTGACTCCACAAAATTTCATGGAAGTCATGTGTGGGCTTTCCACACCGGTACTTTTTATATGATTTAACAGTTAATGTTTAAAAAAATAAATTTATACAAACAAATTTTTAATAGGCATAGGCAACTGAAACTAAAAGACAGGATTGTTACGAGCCTGACGAATCCCAAATGTGAGAGCGAAATATAATCATTCAGAACTGACAGTGTGATAAATTTGTAACTTTAAAAACGATTGGCAAATGTGCATTCTTATAAACTTTGTTGAGTTTAACAATAGAATATGTTCACGTAAGTAATCCATTTCTGAGTGAACATAAACAAAACAAGTGGAGAGATAAGAGATACGAAGAGGAAAATAAAAACAAGATAAATAGAAAGTGAGGTAACATGAAGGTTGCAGTTCTGAAAGAGTTCTAAAATCGTTCCAACAGGTTCCTCTTTTTGAATCAGTTCTAAACCAGTCCTCATAGACGCATGCGCATTAAAAAATCCTGAACTGGTTCTAGAACCGTTCTCGAATTGGCTGTTGGAACAAACCTATAGTTGAGACAGAACTGTCCTGCTGTATCCAAAGATTGTCAGTTATCTTCAGTCAACATCATACATCAAAAGAAAATGTGTCAAAATAATTATTAACTACATTAAAAAATAAAAAAAGGAAAATAATAATTATGGCCCAACTCCTTTTGGACCACACCTTTTGCGTCAAAGAAGACAATGAACATCGATTTCACTCTTAATTTGCTCATACAGGCCTTTTTAGGTCGAGAAGAATATTTCCAGGTAATTTTGAATTTCTTATGCCACTTAAAAACATGTGTTCTGGACATGGCTTGGTCCTTGTAAGCCTCACCGATTATATGAAGAAAAGCCACCGTAGCGGATTTGTTCAGTTTAATGCAAAATCCTTCCTTTTGTCCCCCTGAAGATGCTTCCAGCAGTGGAAGCGAAACGTCGGACTTCTTCCCCTTCGTGATGCGGATTTCACCGGAAAACCAAGCTGTTTATTACGAGTCTACCCGCGGAAGCCTACGCACCAAGTTAGTGCCATAATAATTAAACTTTTTGGAAGAACCGTAACAAAGATGAAAAGAAGTCTAGATATCCTTCTTGAAACTTAAGTCTTAATGTAAAATAGTTTTATCTACAATTGATACGAAATATAAACATTATATCTCTGTTTAGATGCGTAGAAAGTGATTATTTACGTACTTGTATTCATTGTGCATGCGCGTCACATAGTTCTGAAGAATTCCTCTTCTTTACCGCGCTAGCGTGGTAAAGAAGAGGAATTCTTCAGCTTTACGCATGATTAGCGAGTTTGTTTACATTTAACAAAACTAATTCTTTTTTTTTTTCTTTTTTTTTTTTATTAATAATACCTTTATTAAAATTTAATATACAATGATTTTACAGATTAGCACATTTCAGGTTATCTCTTCACTAGAGAACATGTAGTTCTGTGCCGTGAAGAGAGAGATCTTACTTTCAAATTTTTCTTTGCTTCTTTTATGTTTTAATTAGTTATGATATGATTGTTTAGTTATTTTTTAAATTTTTTTTGTTAGTATCATAATTATTTTAGTGGCCATATTGAGGATTATATTTGTTTTTTATATTATTAGTATCTGTATTAGTATTCTATAAATTAATTTGTTTTTTATTAATCTATATTTTATTTTATTTTTCTTTTACGAATAATTTATTATTTAATGTGTATTTATCTTATTATTTATATAATATGTAAATACATATATTCAATTATTAATTAATTAATTTAAATCTATTTATTTATTTATTTATTTTTTGAGATTATTATAATTATTTTATATATTTATTTTTAAATTAATTTAGAAGAATATGGTTTTTTATTTTAGTTTTAAATAGTTCAAATTTATGTATACTCTTAAGCTCATTGGGTAATTGATTAAATAACAATACTGCTTTATAAGACCAGTGTCTTTGTGCCATAGAGGTTCTAAGAGCTGGTACTACGTAATGACCTTGGGTTAGACCTCTAGTTATTATGGCATGGTCTATTTTCTCTAAGTCGTGTTTACCTTCCTGCAGGCGGGTTAGACATTTATATTGATATAACTGTTTGAGAGTTAGTATCGAAAGCTGTTTAAATAGTGGTTCTGAGTGTTCCATACGTCTTTTATTTAATATAATTCTTAAAAAAGCTTTTTGTTTAACAAATATTTTTTCTTTGATAGAGTCACAAGCTGACCCCCACGAGATAAGTCCATATTGTATAATTGAGTCGACTATACCGAAATATAATACTCTCAACTGCGAGATATTTAGATAATTTTTTAATTTTGTAAAAACAAAAATTAATGTTCGTAATTTTTTATTCAAGTTATTAATATGTGGCTTCCAATTTAAACAGCTGTCGATAGTGACTCCCAAGTATTTGACGGTGGGAACCCACTCAATATGTGGGCACTGGCAATGTATAAATTGACAAGTTTGATAATGTATGATCAATTTTTGGATTTGTGGTAATGTGCTCCAGTGAAACGAGTAAGCCATTGCACATGTCTTTTTAATGTTTATTGTCAATTCGTTGAGTTGGAACCAATGTATTATTGCTTGTAAGTCATTTTGTATAAGTGTTGCAGTTCGTTTATAGTGTTCAGATTCACATAATAAGGCTAAATCATCCGCAAAACCTACTAGTACTGAGTTGTTAACAATTTTAAAAATAGAATTTATGAAGATAATAAATAATAAGGGACCTAGGACAGTTCCTTGTGGGATTGAGTAGGTGGATGTGAAGCTACTTCCTAGTGTATTATTAAGTTTAACTCTGTAAAGTCTGTTGTTCAAATAGCTGCGGAACCATCTTAATATAGTTCCACCTATTCCTATCTCCATCAATTTTTCAATTAATTTATTATGTGAAACGCTATCGAATGCTTTAGTAAGGTCAATATATATAGCCATTGGTTTTTTGCCTCTATCTAAACTTTCCGTTATGTATGTTGTTACTTTATTTATAGCGTCTTGAGTGTTTAAACCGTTCTGAAACCCGAATTGGTTATTTGAAATTATTTTATTGGTTTGTATAAATTTGTTTAGATGATTTTTAGCTATTTTTTCTAAGATTTTCGCTATATTGGAAACTAATGAGATGGGTCTGTAATTAGTCGGTTCATTGGATTGACCACCCTTGTGGATAGGGTAAATTACTGCGATTTTTAATATGTCTGGGAAAATACCTCTTCCAAAGCTTAGTTTAGCAATGTGTAATAAAGGTTTCACTAATGAACTTATATTATCTTTGATTATGGGAACTGTAATTCCATCATGACCAGGCGAAGAACCACCTCTCAGTTTATTGACTGCCTTTTTTATATCTTCTTCATTAATATCGTCTATTTTGTTCCACTTCTCATCTATGTTTTTATTTCCTATAGTTGTATAGTTATTTTTATTCTTCAGATTATTGGCCATTTTTTGTCCTATTGTGGTAAAGTGTTTACACATAGCATCGGCTCCCGTTGCCGGTTCATTAAAGGCGTCTATAACCGTCCCATTTACATCTTTGATTTCTTTGATAACATCTTTCTCCGTTTGTTTTCTAAAAGTCATTTTGTTTACTTCCTTCCATACTTTAGACATCTCATTTTCACATTTTTCTATCTTCTGTCTGAAGTAATCTTTCTTTGTCTTTTTAAGCATGGATCGTAGTTTACGGCAGTATAGTTTGTAATAGATTTGCAATTTTTTATTGTTAACTTGTTTGTCGGCTTGTTTCCTGAGTCTGTCTTTATTTCTTATCGAAACTACAAGACCATGAAATTTGCTATTCTTTTATTAAAGTAACTGTTTATATTGAGTTTTTAGTGAAAAACAATGAATGAATCAAGTGGCTTTGACGAAAATGTAAAGAATAATACTCCTCCAGAAATAATTAATTCGGCAAAAAATACAACTCAAGATTAATGCCATCTTTATCAAGAGAAGAGATACGAACTTACATACAGCAAGTTTATTTTTTTCTGTATTTATTATTTAAATCTAACAATCGTAGATAAAGTACGGTACGCAACTCGTGTGAAAACGTCATTTTGCATTGCTCGTGTGGTTTTACTACCCTCGCTGTCGCTCAGGTGCTCCACACTTGCATGCAAAATGCTACTTTCCGCACTGGACGCGTAATGTACTAATTTATAAAATTTATTTAGTTAAATAGAATTTTTTTTTTTTTTTTTAGATAAGCATTTTTTGATTTGACCCAAAAAGCTTGTTTTATTTATGACACTTTTTATAATTAGAGTACTATATAGTCATTACCAGAGACGGGAAAAAGTCATAAACGCCATAGTCATATGATTTTGTCATAAAACAGCCATTTTACGCATAAATGTCATAAAATAGGGGTTTCTTGGAATAAACGTCATAAAATGGTCACAAAAAAACCCTTACACCAGCTTAGTGAAAGGCCTGGGCTGTTAATTCCCTGACCACTTTCGGATTAACTAATGCGCTTATGCATACCTACAACCAGGGAGGCACCGACGGTCATCCCTAATTCCAAACTGGGGCTCCTGATCGGCTCCTATCGGCTCCTTCTTGGAACAACTCCTCCAATTAGAATCAAGGAACTTCAAGATAGATTCTCCAATCAGCCAATAGTAAACCTATTGGATTGGGCAGTCTCCTGATTAGCTGTTCCATAATTAAAATTTTTGTATATATTCATGGCAAGCGAGTAGAATGTTTAATTGCTCATTTGAGGACCAGTAACACGAATAAGAAACTCGTGTTACTTGTGTCTTGATTAATTTTACTCGTGTAACTAGTTTCTTGATTGATTCTACTTGTGTCAGAATGCCGAAAACTCCTGCAAACAAATTAGCGCTTAAGCGTAAGTGGGTGTCAGAGGTGCAACATTCTTCTGTAAGCCATGTGATAAACAGGTAAGTTCTACACCTACTTTTTATCTGAAGTCTTCAAGGTCTTGGCTTCATTGGATGCTGGAGAGGTGCGGTCAATTTGTAATGCAAAATAAGTCCTAAAAGCTCCAAGACTGGAAACCCACCTGATCTACATCAACGACAACTTTGGGACATTTCCTTACATAATAGAAGGTCTGCAAAAACAAGATATGCTACTTCCAAACGGCGTCCAAAAAATCAAGACCCTTTGCAGTACCGATTGGGTTGGAAGAGTGGGGGAAAAGGTGAAAGAAAAGTTGACTGCTGTTCTCTCAAGGAATCCTGGGTGGTAACACGTCCAGGCCATAGTTGCCATAGCAGATGGCGGATTTTTTTGATCCGCCATCTTAAATCAAGATGACGGTGACTTCTATTGAAAATACTGCATGACAGTCATTTGCTTTTACTTTATCGGGCGGTAAAGCAAAAGCAAATGACTGTCATGCATAAAATTTGCTCCCACCTCATCTGCCGACGTTGAAAGGTCTTTTTCCAAGTTTAAAATTCTACTGACGGAGAAAAGAACCAATTTAACGCTGGAGAATATAGAATAACACATGTTTATTTTTTACAAGTTGGAGCATTCTGCTAATTATTATTATTTATTATATATTGTAAATATAATTTTGCATTTATGAAGTATTCAAATCTTTTTGGAACTGTTTCCCTCCAAAATAATGAAACACTTCATATAAAGGCTAAATTTTCACAGTGAAAATAAACGTCATACTTTTGGCTAAAAGGTCATAAAACAACCGATTTTCTAAAATAAAGGTCATGAAACAGGATAATAAAAGTCATAGAATAAAGGTCATGAAATGGAAAAATAAAAGTCATAAACGTCCCGTCTCTGGTCATTACATATAAACTATAACTAAGTTTTTATCTGTGTCATAGATATTGATTGATATCTTACCTGGTTTCAAGAGGTATCCGCTGTGGAAGTTTTGAAACTAATTCACCACTTTCAACCATCTCCTTCACAATGTCTAAACCTCCAATTAGTTCACCATTGATATACAGCTAAAAAAAAAAGGGACAATTCTAATAATAATAAACATAATTTTTCATGCCTTCTGAGAAAAAATGGGGATTTAAGTCTAATACAACTTGGAAATAAAGTCAGATAATTATATTCATTTATTGTATGCTTCATTAGTATAGTAACCAAAGATCACATACTATCACTACAAAGGCTGATTTTACTTTAACACTAGCAATAGAAGCTATTTTAAGCCGTCCTTAGAATCTAAGGGATGTGGCAAGAATAAAACTGAGATGCACACTGTAGGGAGCTAACAATAATAGTAGTCCAGGAGATAGTGTGCATACAAGTGACTGATAAACATCAAACTATAATTTTGTGTATAAGTATATATTTTGGTGCACTTTAAGAATATGTGATCAGCTAAGTTCGTATTCGGGACATAGCTTGGCCGTAATTTTTTTTAAAAAATAGATCAGTGAAGACAGCCATGCCCACTCATTTTAGCGGACAATGTGATTTTCATGATTCTGAATACAAAATTAGTTTGTAGACCAAAAGTCAAGTTGATGTTAGTCTGTTACTTGCTAAACTATAAAGTGACAAACTAACACCAACTTGATTTATGGTCTAAAAACTAATTTTTTACTCAGAATCATGAAAATAACATGGTCCGCCAAAATGGATGGGATATGGCAGCTCTCCACCGGTCCGTTTTTTTAACCGCTCATGACCAAGCTATGTCCCGCTCCTTAGCCTACCACATATTCTTCAAGGGCACTAAAAGATTAACTTATACACCATATTCTAGATTGATGTTAATCAGTCACTTTTATATTATGCATGCTATATCCTGGATTATAACAACGGACACAGCAGAATTACTTCACATATTATTGAGGACATATTTAACATGAGGAAAGACAAAATCCATTGGGGATAATGTAAAACCAAGTAGATGTCAGTGGAGAGAACAGCACCTGTATAGTACACAGGTGTCAATAGGATATTTAACACATTTCTTTGAAGTGTACAATGAACCCCTTAGAATCTATGAATAACAAGAAGAGAAAATCACGCTAGAGGTCAAAACTCTCATAGATAATGGCTGGATTAAGAAGGGGATGATGCACTATTTAACTCTGTACCTCAGAGTTAAATTACTATAAGTCCATTGTTTATTTTTAAAGATTACTTTTTGTGGTAAGTATTATTACGCTGGCAGTCTAAAAATTGTATATTTTGAAAACGGCTTACTTTTCCGTTGTTTTTTTTGCAAGTATAAAATAGCTTTCCTGTAGAGATTGCTAAAATTTGTCACAATATTTACCTCAACTAAAATTAAAAAGATATGTTAATTAGGTAGCTGCCCTAAACATTATCACTAAAAGGAAACTTTTCCCCTTTTTACTTTCTAACGTATGTAGTGCTAGTAGAAATGTAACTAGTAGACCCCACTTCCAAAAAAAGAAAAAACAACCATACTTAACGAGTTAATGACTTGAAGGAACATCCATGCAACGGTTGTCTGGAGTTGAAACAAGGACCTCGCTCCACTCAGTCAATTATATAGAGAGAAAGTATTGTGATGGTGTGAAAATTTTATTTTGTAGGATTTACACATTTTAGGGTTCCTAAAGTGTTGTTTATTAATTTATTTAAATGCCTTTAACTGCTGGGCTGGCTTCGATAAAATTTGGCATAGATTTTCCTGGCCTGCAAATCTTTATATGATTCTTATTTGTGGCTAATATTCAAAGGTTTTTGGAACGATGTTCCTTATGGCACGTTCTGGAGCCCGGGAGTGAATCCGAAAAAAATGACCAAAATCACTGTCACAAAACCAAGCGTCACGAAATCTACCGATGACATTAACTTGAGTAAAAGAAGACCGAGGTTAGTTGAAATTTGGTACACATGTACATTTTAGCAATGCCCAGACTGAGTGGAAAAACGTTGTCCGCCCAAGCGTTCACGCGTAACACTTGCATAAACGTAAGCTTTACATTTATGCAAGTGTTTAAAATAAAGAAAACAACGTTTTCACTGATATCTTATGTTCTAACATAACAATTTTAATAAAACTTCTTACACATCGTCTAAAGTACAATTGAAACAGGCATGTAAAATTTCAACCTGATACAAGAAGACTTTTATGAGTAGGGAAGAGATATATTTTAAATTTGTAGGCCGGGTAGGTAGAATACAGTCCTATTTCTTACCAACTACAAACATACTCTTTAACTATATGCTCAACATGATTAACTTTTTTCTCGATATTCAATACATATTTATAGTAAGACGCTTCCTTTAATGATACAAATAATGCTTTTCTTTTAATTTTGTCTCTTCCTAACTCCACCATGTAAAAGTAGTCAGCAATGTATACGTACTTAGCAGTGTGATTTTATAATTTATATTTAGAAATTCATAATTTATGATTTTGGTAGTATTCATACTACGGAAAGATTAAATTTTAATTTAAATCAAATTATAATTATTATTAACTACGGGAAACAGACAGAGAAAAATACACTCCAGCGCTGGGATTTGAACCACAGGCCTCTATATTTCCAGTATAGCCCTCTAACCAACTAAGCTACGCAGGAGAATGATTTTCTCTAACGTTAATGATACCTTATCCCGAATTTAAGCTTTCAATTTTCCACAAATCTGAGAAGTCAACATTAATGACATAGAACTAGACCGAGAAATAACGCTTATAATTATAAAGTACCCAATTTGTACCTGTACCTAGTACAATTCAATTAGAAATTCATAATCTATGATTTTAGTAGTATTCATACTACGGAAAGATAAAATTTTAATTTAATTTAAATCAAATTATAATTATTATTAACTACGGGAAACAGACAGAGAAAAATACACTCCAGCACTGGGATTTGAACCACAGGCCTCTATATTTCCAGTATAGTGCTCTAACCAACTGTTAATAGCTGGTGTCAGTAGTAGAACAGTTTTGAATTCAGTAAAGATTTCACTGCTCAAACTGTATCTGGATACTAGCTTACAACAGTTTCAACAATTTGCTGCATGGTCTATTTGGACTACTTGAGGAATAAAATAGGATTATTCAATGTATTAAATTGGTACCTAATAGTAAAACTAATTTGCAAAACAATATAAAACTAAATAAATTTTAAAAACAAACCTGAGGATAAGTAGGCCAGTTTGAAAAAACTTTAAGTGCTTCTCTAACTTCTTGATCACTAAGTATGTCAAATGTTTTAAACTCTATATTAAGTTTAAGTAGGATATCAACTATTTGTCTGCTAAATCCACAGCGGGGCTCTTTTGAATTGCCCTTCATGAAAAGCATTACATTTGATGAGTTGATTAGTTCTTTTAGCCTGGTATTGATATCTTTCTTCGCTCTACCAGATCTGCCAACCTGTCAATAACAAATTTAATTAAATAGATTATAATTTAAAAAGAGAGAGATAGTAAAGATACAATCTTATAAGGTTGTGGCCCCTGTTAATATTGATGCGCTTATGTTGGATCATGAAGGAATAATGAAGTACTGAATTTAATTAAGTCAAATTGTAAACTCTAGTCGGCTCTTTTTACAACTTTTTTTTATTAACTTATCATAAAATAATAATAATAAATAAATAAAATAAAATAAATGGATAAAATAAATAAATAATAAGGATATATAAATAAATAAAATCGAAAATTAAAAAAAATGGAATAAGTAAATGAAGAAATGATAGAAGCGGAATAAATACTTATTTACAATAATAATGGGGGGGCATTTGTTGCACAGTGTGGCATAAACGCGAATAAAGGGCTTAATAAAAGGGATATATTAAATAAAAAACGTAAAGGAAAACAGCAAAAATTGGATAATAGAAATTTAAGAAAGAGTAGGCGCCAATGGCCCAAGCTGTCGAGGCGCTCCTACCTTTCAGCCACGGGTGGAAGGTGGGTATAAAAAAAAAAAAAAAAAAATATTAACTTATCAGTTTAAAAAAAAAAATCAATAGTTATCTTTGTACCAACCTAATGAAAACTACAATGTAAGCATATTATAAAATTTATAGATGCCCTCGAAGGGAGAAATATGGCCAATTAAAAGAAATAATCTTCAGTACTTGTTTACCTCTCTATGTGCTAACACTTGAGAGTGTAAGATACAATTCTGTTTTCCCATTAACTACCCAAATAAAATTTTAAACAAAGATATCATAAAGAGATGTAAGAATTACTTGGTACTGTTCTAGTCTAACAATTAGTGTTTACTCTGACAGCTCAGATTGGCCAACCTATGTGAGGGAGAAAAATAAACCTGTCTGTGACATTTTTGTTTGCTCTCATTGGCGGCTCACCACCGCATTTTTTTCTCCCCACACTGTCAGAGTAAACTCTAATTGTAAGACCAGTAAAAGGCTATTTTCTAAAGGTGTGCCAAACAGTTTTTTGTTTCGTGGAACGCTTCCAACCGTTCTGGTACTGAAAAAAGAAGTTTCAAAGAACGGTTAGCCTCAAACTCTTCTAGTAGTATTTCTTGATCCCAACAGTTCCCTGCTCTCTACAATACCTCCTGCCATCTAATATTTTGGATATCATAAACATGTTTTTTGCAAGGTCCCTCACATTAAAGAAATAGGACAGTGTAGGACTTGTGCAATATTCTTACAACATTAATTACCTTAAAATAACTACATAATTATCATAAATTTACTAAAAAGATTTCGTATAATTTTTTAATTTATATCGTTATCTTGTATATGACATATTTTATTTTTATTTATCTATGTTTCATTTATATGCAATATGTATTTTATTTTTACATTAATCAATATTACTTTTAAAGAGTGAGATACAGATTCATAATCTGAAGGATACAGAACTAGAGTCAAGTTAATAAAAAGATCAACAATCACAAGTGAGGTAAACGTCAACAGAATTGTTAGAACTTAGAACTGTTTAGAACAGAACTGTTTCATGGGAGCTGTTAACACTGTAGAACTGTTTGATAAGTATAATTAGAAGGGACCTTTTCAAGGCAGTTCTCTGAAAGATGGAAGGGCAAGGGGTAGGACTGGTAAACTTAAACTAATAAAATAGGACTATTCTGAGTTGGGTATGTATATAACAGAAAAAAGTTTAAGTGAGTGTAAGTATCTGTCAGCTATATGTCTTTCAATCTCCTCACACACGTCAGGTCCTCCTCGACACATGTACATATACACATGGTCAGGTTATCTACCCCCTCACTCTATCTTCTAGTTCTATGCCTTTCCTTCTATATCCACTCTTAACTACTTAAGTCCCATGAAAATACTGTACTGAAGTGATTCCAACTCCAACCAGTTCTTTCAGAACTCCTTAAATTATGGAACGGTTCTTTAGGAAACCAGTTCATTTTAAGGAGCTGATTCTAAAGAATGGTTCCTCGAAATAAGACCCATCTCTACTATTTTCACACTAGAGGGTTGAGTTAAAAGATTCTGGTTTAGTAATACAGGAACCTAAACAGACTCTCATGAGTAATTTATGCTCCACACTTCTGCACAGAGGATAAACTCTTTTATTTTTAGGGTACAAGGTTAAAGCATGAAAATCAATAAATCAAAAAAATGTACATCTACACATCTTTGTTAGGGAAAAGTAAAAAAGCAGTTCTTATTATTTCAACTGCTTTTAATATATACTTCCTTTTCCCAAATTATTAGCTTGAGACAATGCCATGATGTTGGTCTCTATCAAGAAGTGGTCAAACCAGGTGACCTAGATTTTCATATGCATTTGATGGACGTAGGTCCCTAGCATGGTGCAATCGATTTGGAAGTTCAGGATGCATTGTGACCACATTCCAATAGGCAAAGGTCCCATTAATAACAAAGGACACTACCAGAAACTTCAGTATGCAGTGCAGAGTGACAGCTTTCTACATGGAAATAGGTCCCTTCTAGATGAGGTCCCTACCAGAAGACCAAGTAATCTATTAGGAGACTTTAGAGTAGAGTGAGACCACATTCCAGTAGGTATAGGTTCCAATAATGACATGGTCACTAACTAAGACTTAAAAATTCACTAGGTATTTTGGATGGGCATAAATCTCTGTATAGATGTAGTCACTACCAGAAGACCAATAACTTCAATATGACACCAATCGTGGAAATCTACGAATTAGTATTATCATGAAATAGTATTATCAAGGCACTTTTATAGAAAAGGGCCCCCATTTTTGTTTTAATCTAATATACTTTCTTACAACCGAATACACACTTTTTTTTACATAAAAGTGTGATATTCCTGTGTGATAGTCCCAAATCATATTGGACTGAATATCCCTTTGTCTTAATCTTAATAGGTAGGTAGTTAGACTAAGGGATATAAACTCTTCTGTATAAAAAACAAAAATGGGGCCCCTTTTCTATAAGAGTACCCATAAATGCTTAAAATCGGACGACTTCCTTACCATTGCTTTGAGTTTATCCCTAAGAAGAGCTGGGTTAGCACCTTCAACTCTATCAATTTGGTGGCCTTCCCTCAACAATACAACTGTTGGTACAGCAGCAACATTGAATTGAAGAGAGATTTCAGGCACTTCTTCCGCAGGCAAGACGACAAATTTAACAGCAGAAAAATCCGGAAGTTTAGCCATCTCTCCCATTGCATCGTTCATATTTTTACATTGTAGAACCCAATCTGCATAGAAATGCAAGACTAGAAACCTTGTACTTCTAGAAATACCAAAAAAAAATCGATATTAAATGACATTTCGAAATGCAAAAACACTCGGAAAACTAAATAATTTTTTTTAATAAGAATAAAATACTCAAATAAAGGTAAATAAAAACTTACTGAATTACTCCCTCGGCTTTCTTCATATCCTTAATCGTTTCAATTGACATATTCGATGAATTTTACAATCCAAAAGTCCCAAAAGAAAACTAATATAAAAATAATTAGACGAAACTTCAAAACTGCAAATTTATCGGTGTAATAGAAATAACCTGCTCGATCTCGAAAACCCAATAAGAGGAAACAGTTCTTACCTTATTTTTATTACAGCAAATTAAAAATAAAAAATCTCACGTATTTATTAAAACGAGTTAATTTAAATAAAAGCTAAAAAATTTGATAAAAGCCAAACCGCAATTATTAATAAACGTGATAACAATATCAATTTGTTTCGGTTCAGAGGAAAAGGATGAGAGGGGGGGGGGGGGGGGGGCGTAAATAAATAATTTCTTTCATACTAATAAGAAACACCACAATTAGTTATCAGTTCCAGTTCCTTGTGGCTTCAATTGCTTCAAGATATTAAAAATGTTATCTTCCTTGACTCCTAGTTTAATATAACCTTAATACATTAAATGTATAATACCATAATAGATATAATGCCCCCCTCCCCTATTCAATTATCCTTAAGTAACTGGGCTCTTGAAGAGAAGGAATGGAAGTGATTATTTTAACAGAACTAATATTATTCGGTATGAGAAGGGGTCCTTTAATCAGAGGTGTTTGCTAGTAGAGGTTAAATGTATCGCACACACAATGAACATTGCTTATTGCTTTACAGAACAAGCGATGTTCATGCAAAATTAATGCAGGACTCACTGGCCTTACAGAAATAAAAAATTCGGCTCATATTGTGGTTGTAGAAAACAATACGTCTATTTTTTACTGCTTGTTAAATTTTGTTTATCTTCATTTTCAGAAAGTTGTTAAGTTTAATAAAGAATGACCTAACCATTTTTTATTTCAAAATAATTTGCAGGGATGCAGGCTAATATAACAAACAGGTACTTTAATAAAACAAACATAAGAAAGATAGGGGTCCCTAGTAGCTCATAGGGCCCCAAAACTTGGTGTTCACATATTACCTTATACATAGGTAGCTAATTAAGAGAAGTTCTTATATGGTTGAGGATGTCAATGATATGGTTTAAGGGCCGATTAGGAGAACTGTTCCCTGCCCTCTGGTCTTGGTCCATTCTGAGTTTCCCTTGCTCCAGTGTCCCCACCACTTGAATGAGCGTAGCATTTACACGGCCCGACCCAGTTCTATCTAGTCACCTTTTTCTTAAGGAGACAGGGAAATCAGGTTCGATGACGAGGATTACACTGTCGGTTCGCAGCGTAAAGTAGTGGTGAGCCTATAGTTGCACCACTTTTCTACCCATCGTCAGATGGAATCTCCATCTGACCGCCTTGTCTGGTTTCACCCCCAAACGTGGCGAGTTATAGGACTGGGTTTTCAGGCCGATAGGGCGTGGCTCCGACATAGGGAGACCAGATTAGCTCGTCTCATCGCCGCTTTATATAGCTAACAAAGCAAAATGCCAAACCTGTGTCATCCATTACATAAATAGTTGTTAACAGGCCTAAGCCCTCAATAGGCTGTTAAAGATTGTTTCATTATTCAATTTTCTGTTGTCATAACTTCATGAAAAGCCAAAATATAGTTATATGCACCAAAGAAGACATATGAAAATCCTAAATTTCTGGCAATTTATTTTGTACTTTATATAATGCTCAGTAGTATAAAAAACACTTTCAAGAGAATAATAGTCAAATACAATATAATGTCAACAAACCACCGTTATATAAGGAGCAGAGTGAGGAATCTTCTTTATTTCATAACCTATCTAGTTAACGAATTTTAAATCTCAATCTTTAAACGAAGTATAACAAATTCTAGTTATGACTATGACGAATACTATTGCAGTACTTCATAACATTTTAATAATTTAGACAAAAGAAATATTAATCTATAAAACATTTAAATATAAATAGATTAAATGTGTACCAAATACCAGCCAATGTTAAAATCTCAGCAAAAGATCTGATTTTAAGTTAAATGCTAAATGTTGTTAAGTTAAATGATTCTGAGTAATATTTTTTTTGAAAAAATAAGCAAAGCTAATTACAATTAAAGCTATTAAAATTAAAATTAGTTCAACTCACCGGACTATATTTTCTTCTCATTAGCTATGTAGGATAAGAGTGAAAGCAAGCTAATGGTTTAGTAGAGATGAAGAAAAGGAGGGAAATGCATATAAAAGGAGGGAAATGCACACATTGAAAAGTAGGGAAATGCATATATTAAGAAAATATTTTTAGCAACACTGATTTTAAAAAAAACAAAAAGCTTTTGAGTTAAAGATATTTAATTTGTCTTATTTGATTCCTACCCATAACTAGGAGCCTTCACAAATAGTAAGTACATAATTACAAATGTTGCTATGTTTTTATATTTTTTATTTGTTATTATTATTATGATATAAAATAATAATTTACTGCTTTGCCCAAAGAGTAGACAATTTTCAATCCTTTCTAACCTTATATCAAGCCAAGGATTATACCGCAATAAAACTAAGCTTGTAATAGAATGCAAACAGCTTGGAGAGAGAAACTATATAGTGGGAATTAAAGCCACATCACTTATTCTATTAGCTATACAATCTGAGAGAATAATGGTTTATATCTAGATGCACCCATAAATGAAATGCCCAGCGGAAAAATAGCCTAACCTTATATTTTTTGATAGCTTTTTTCCCAACATTTTAAAAGGAAAATAGTTTCCCTTATTACATTAATATTTTATATTAAAAAAGTGCATATGTTTCCAATGGTCTCAAATTTTAATCCCATTTTCCTTGGTTCAAACATTTTGTGGATTGGGCAATTTGTTTTTCCGATAGGTACTTCAAATACGACAAACGCTGTGCTTTTTCAAGAACTGTGTTAAAAGTGTAAATAAGTAGTCACTCAAATCTATGCACAAACTGAAAACAAGGAGGACGAAGGAACTGATGTGCAAGGTAAGTTAAGTACAAACTTATCAGTATGTAGTAATGCAGCATGTATGCAGTATTCTTGCTAGTTAAGTACTCAATAAACTTTTAAGAGATGGGGAAATTAGTTCTTCTGCAGCGCTAGTAGATGTCAACTAAGAAAACCACCACCAGAATCTTATAATAACACACTAGTAGGCAAATAATGTCTCTCAACATTTATTTATTTGTTTTCTTTTCATATCTTCCCAAACATTTATTAACTTGGCTGTTTCTTCCTTTATTTTATTTTATTTTTTTAATCTTTTTATTTGTCTAAGAGGCGGTTTTTAAAAGGGCTTCCTTAATTACATTATACAGTTCATCAGAGGAGAGCTTAGCGCCATCAATGTTTACTTAGCTTATCTAAAAATATTTCCTGTTGTCAAAACATTTCATTCTAGGCATCTTTAAATTCTCTTCTTTTCACTATACTATTAATCTTATCCCAAACCATTCTATGGTCAGAGTTAAATTTGAAATTTTTCATGGTTTTTACATTTAAGAAGACATTTTTATTTCTTGTATTATAATAAAATCAATTTTGTTGGGAGAGATCCATGTCCATTTTTTTCCTTGTCTCTTCTTATAAAAAGTGTTCATTGTTTGCAGCCTCATCTTGGCAGTATCGCATTAGCTTCCATCCTTTAGCATTCCGCTTTCCATAACTATAGAGTCCAATTGTGTCCTCCACTTCATCCCTTCTGTGCCCAACCTGACTATTTATGTCCCCTATGACTATTAATATGTTTTTTATATTCCCTTGGTCTTCTATAATAATTTTAGTGAGGCTTTTGTAGAACATGTCCACTTCTTCCTCTGTCGATTCGCTAGTTGGTCCGGACACTTGAATGAATGTTTTAGTATTATTCTTACCATACCTTAATTTTAGCTTCGTAACTCTGCCGTCCGATCCACAGAACTCTATAATATCAATTTTTCTATTATTTCGAACTAGGAATCCAACTCCATTTTTTCCTTTTTCTTTATTAATCATTTTTTCTTTCCATTATGTTTTCTCCTTGCCTCCTAATTTCAGCTAAGCCTATTATTTCCAATTTTGTTTCATACAAAGCACGTTCCAATTCAACAATGTCCCCTTCAGATAGTAGTGTACATAAGTTCTTTGTACCAAATATCATATATCCGGTTTTCCTTGAAGGGTTTTCGTCTATCTCCTTCGAGCTGACCAAGCTTACTGGAGGATCTTTAGAGTTTTCCGATACTACATTTTTTGTAATAGTATTTATTTGCTTTTCTTTTTTTGGATTTTAAATTTAATTTTTCTTTTATAATTATTTTGATACTTGATTGCTACAATGATATAGCGGATGTTTCTGCCAACTGATTTTGTAGTTTTGCCATCCCATCGCTAGATTTTTTATTTTGTTCACTAAGTAGCTTTACCTTCCTGAACTATTTTGGGTTTTTTATTTGTTATGTCAGCTAAACAGCTTGACTGTTTGTTTGAAGAATCAAGTTTCTTCTGCGGTGCAAATAGATTTCAACTAGGAAAATCACCACTAGAATCTTATAATACACTAGTTGGCAAATAATGTCTCTCAAAATTTGCTTTTCTTACACAGAGAAACAGTTATTTAAAATCCTTCATGGTGACTTTTACTAATGCTCCTATATTTGACTATAAAAACAAATGTTTCTAAATAAAAAATCCTTAAATTTTTATTTAAAATGTTTTATTTTTTACAATCTCATCAACGTAGTGTATATATTAAGTATACTGATGTCATCAAACTAGATTATGATGGATTTGCAAGTTTAAAGTCCTCCTTTTTGACATGTGACGTGTTTAACTACTGGGCCAATTTTTGATACATACATAATCAGCAAAATCATATGGCAAAAACGAGAGATTATTAATTTTATTTTTAAAATTAGAGGTGCTCTCAAATTTTTAGGACCGATTTTTTAATTAGGAATATAAATACAAAATAATCCTAAATGTATCCAATTAAATTACCCCGCTATTATAATTCACAACAATATTTGAAATTGTTATTACTTTATAAATTACAAGAAACAAAATTGCATTGATCAGAGGTACCTGCTAATTTAAATTAAAATTTTGAGTTAATAGGGAAAAACTGGTATTTAGATTTTATTTGGTGACAAGCACATGGTTATGCCAAAATCAGTTGGTAGCTAGGGAAGGGTTGTAGTTGAGAACAAAAGTAGAATAATTTATTTATAAAATTAAACATATAGGTAAATATTTACTTTAGAGCCCCAGGTTCATTCATAGTCTTTTATAAGGAGAGAAGAACCAACCCTGTGTAAAAGAACCAAACTGAAGTAAAATAAAATTAACTAGGCTGCATCTAGTTATATAGGTATGAATGAACTAAAAGAAAACGGTGAAGGCTAAATTAATAACGTTGATGGTCATGAATGGGAATGGCGAGGTAAATTCATCCCTGAACTAACCACTCTAAAATAAAACGGAGACCATTATTATCTGATTTTGTAAATGAAATTGAAGTATATAAAAAAAGAAATGTGTGATAATTTCGTATGGCGACCCAAAAATAAAACAAGCTTACCTTTACCTTCACATAAAGGGTTTTGGAGAGGTTCATTTAGAAAGAAAAAATATTAAAAAGCAGTTGGTGACTACTGCTGGTACACCATACTTGGTAAAACATTAATTAACTTAAAAACTAGCTTCAAAAATCTACTTTGAGGCTGGCCACAGCCGCCACCATGCAAGGCAATGTAGAGGATTTACATTTTTCTTAGTTATACATTTTGTAGGAGAGGTTCCCTTAATTGAAACCCAGCCTCCAGCACAATTCTAAGGACAGGGAGTACTTGTCAGAGAGGAGCCTAAATGAACACTATTTTAGCAACCTTCTCGCTTTCACCAGCTATCATGTCAGTGTTAGTTGATTTTTGATATGTCCAATGCAAGGGAACCTCCCTTACATTAATTTCTGAGGAACAGTAAAAAAAATATCTGAAGGACCAGCACTGGTACCAGACTTGTTCTACTTGTGGTTAGAAAACACAGATCTAAACTATGGAGGTTTTATAAATGTGTTAGCTAATAACCATTAACCTAGCTCCATTCTACATCACACATATTCCAAGAACATTCATATTGAGCATGCTTCACAAGTTCCACACCCCAAATCATCTGAAATCATAACCAGTTTATGCTGAGCATTGCTATTAAAATTCAGATATGTTTACGCCATCATTCAAAGCCTTAAGCAAATTATATTGTTTTAATCCCCAAAAAAATCAAAAATAATATCTAAATAAGGAGGAAAAAATTAAATTTCCACTCTCAATTAACTGAACATCATTTCAAATAATATATTATATTTAAAACTAATTATTTATATACATTTCATAATACACACTTTTTTATTTATAATAAACAAAGGGTATAATAGGATAAATCTCATAAATTAAGGGCTTAAAAGTTCATTTCAGTAAAAACTAATAATATAATATTTAAAGAAAATAGAAGCACTTTCTTTAGTTAATCAGATCAAACAAAATAAATATTTAAATGCCAATATACTTATAAATAAATGGTTATAAAATCAAGCTAATGTTTTTTTGTGCTAAAATACTTTATATAATATATAGATTACAATCATTTAGAAGGTGAAACAGAAAATTCTTTTATACTTAAAAAATGTATTGATACTTTAGTCTCCTATAAGAAGAAAAATATTTGCAGAATTCCTAATTGTGAACTTTGGAATATGATGTCCCTTCAAGAACAATGTTTTCAAAAACAAATCATACTAAATTGCCTATGTATACTTAAAGCATTTTTATTAAAATAATTCCCTTAAATAAAATTCCTATAAAGATGCTAGAGGAAGGATTTTTTTTACCTTGTTGAATCCAACATATGAATAAAGATAGAATTCTTACAACTCTGACATTGCAAGAACAAGTAAAAAGAAAAATAATTCTAGTGTAAGCTTTCGGGATTAACACTCTTTATTTAGACGAGAATATGTCAGAGATTGATTGCATATCAAAGTTTACAAAACCTTTGCAGAAATCATTCTCATATCCTTATAAAGAAAGCTATTAGCAACTAAAGCTGTCAGTTACCAATTACTTTTAACAAAATGTCACAGTAAACGTTAGTATTCACTTGATTTTCTGAAAGGTATCCTCCCGAAGATCTAAACTAATTAAAGGAAGAATAAATCTGCTGTGTCGTATTTCCAGTTCTCCCAATACTCTTTATGGTATAGATATCCCACTTTCCATAATAGAAATACAGTTAGCTTTATCAATAACTAAGTTCAGTAAAAATTTAATTTATATTTCAAATTAATTTAGTGATGTCTCAATTGACATTAAAAGGTTTTATATAAAATAATTTATTATAGGTACATCAATTCTAAGATATCTTGATTTAAGAAAGGCTTTATTAGGTAGGTCATTTGATTTATAAAACAACATACCTTTTTTATTGTTGGGCTTCCTCATAATAAATAAAACTCAAAAATTAATTATTTTATAGTAATTATTCCATAAAAGCGAATACTTTATTTAATACAGACAGATTTTTACCACTTCGTTAAGTAGTTTTCAATGAATCATAAAAGAAATACTTACAAGCAGTGTGTTACAAGCAGCTGTATGAGATAATTTGGCCAATACACTTATGCCAGTGGTCACAAAATTTCTTTTATACTAAAAAAGAACTGAGGAAGAGTTTTTTCTATTCAACAATTATAGAGTAATCTCTTAAATAGTTTTTTTTAATGCTGGGAAGATGTGATAAGTCACTTTAGGGCAAGGTCTAGTGAGTACGTAGTTTCCACTTCAAATGACTTATGACAGCCGGAGTAAGCCTTGATATGAGTGGCTGAGCACATGAGGAATCCATTTTCAGTCTCTTGATGAGGTAAGAAAAGGCTTTAAGTTGATTGATAAAAGGAACACCTACCCAGTTCTTTGAGAATGGTTTTAAAAAATTGTATGACTACTTGCAGAAGTGTATTGATTAAGGCTACATATGGCTCATACATATCGATGTTAATTAAAACTATACGAACACCCTTCTCATACTATTCTAGTTTTTCTTTAACAGTAACAGATATACTAATCTTTTTGAGTCTTAATCACTTAAAAAAAAAAAGATTTGCTACAAATTATTAAAAATACCCGATTTTAATAGGAAATTAATATTTAGACTGACATTGGTCCTTTTAACTTCTGATTATTGGTATTTTTCTGTCTATATTAATTTTCTGTAAATGTGAAAATTTAGAAAAACCTTAATCAAAATATGTATCTATCCCTTGATCTTAAGTGGTAAATGAACAACAAGTGTTTAAACAACCTCCCTTTTTACTCTTTAAAGAGACAAAGAAATAACTATATACAAAAAATAATAATAATAGTAAAATTATATCAGTTTTAGGAACCAGCCAGAAAAAGAAAAACTTAAACATTATTCATATACTTTAAAAAATTAATAAATATTTTAATCGATGTAAATCTTTGATTTTTTTTTTTTTTTAAATAAAAATGAAAAATGATGGGACTACACACAAGACTATAGTGAATTTTTATAAAGTTCAGAAGATCATACAAAATAATCTTTGAATAAGAGTGTTAACAAAACATTTATCACTAAAATAAAACTATCAATATATGCTCAAACACTACATAGTTCAAAGATAAGATCAATGACTACATTAGTGAATTTCTATTAGTTTAATAAGGTGTGAAAATAACACAAAACTTTTTCACTTAAATTGTATATTCATTTTTATTATTTATTTTAAAAAATAAAAAAAGCTCAACCAATAAAAAATCCATTAGTTCTGGGGTGTGTTAAGGAAGGGAAAGTTGGTCCCCTGACAAATATGATAATTGGGTGTTATTAAACAAGTTTTATTAGTGGAATTAACTTGTACTAAGTAATATTGATCAGATCAAATATTGTCAAACCACACTGAAAACATTTCCTTGTTTGACAATTTTAGATGATCAGTAACTTGATCTGTTGTCCTGAATTTAATTTTACAAATAAAAAAATATCATATGATATTACCAAGATAAAAGGTAATTTTTAAAGCTTAGGAAAACAAAACAAAAACCCAATTGATATTCTTCTTTTTTTTACACAAGCAAATGGTTATATATAATTGAGCTTTATAAAAAACATACTTATTATGTCAAATAAGCTTTCGCTTTTATAACAAGCGAATTATAATTGTTTCTTTTCACATTTCTCAGACATACAATCAATTGGATTGTATATTTTTTTAAACTAATAATAAAAAAATGAATATTAGGTTTCTTTTCATTCTAATGGTATAAGACTTATAACTTTATTTCATAATTAAATTAGAATATTTTAAATAAAATAAAAATATAATTGGTGAGATTTAGTATACTAGAGTAACCCTTATTATATTCAGATAGTACTGTCGCTAATATACATTATACATATTTTCTTCAAAGTTTTTCAATCTTTTTATTTCGTTCATTCTTTTTCTTTTTATTTAAACACCCATCCATGCATAAAAGTTATTTGTAGAATCAACAACTTAAAATAAGTATATTTTTTTCTCTCTCTTTTAAGCTTCAGATTCTCCAGTTGCCATTGTTTCACCTTCAAGAATAGGTACAATTAAATTATCCTTAGAAATTAAACTATACTTAGTAACAAATACTGTGAATCTCCGGCACAGATGTGTCTCATTCTGAAAAAATACAAATAAACATTTGTTCATTTAATTATGAATAATAAATAATTAAACAATACTTAAAATGTTGGATAAATAAGTAAAACTTCATCTGCATTATAACATGGAATAAATAAATATAAATACAAAGTCAAACACTGAATCTGAAGCTTACTAGAAGGCTCTTTTACTAGTATTGTAGTAATGACTAATATCACTCTGTTGCTTTCTATCAGCTTTGTATTAGCAGGCTTTCTATTAGCAGGTTTCCCAAACGAAAACCTTTTCTATAGAGTAGCTATCCAATTGCCTCCAGATACCACGGGACGCAGGGTGTGATTACCAAATATAAAAACAATACTCTATTGGGAACCCCAAACAGACTAATAATATTAAGCTACTATATGATATAAATTACTTACATCCAATTAATGTCATGAATTGATCTACTTAAACCTTTTCTAGAGATTCTAGAGTGCATAAGCAATGGAGTCACTTAATTAGATATAAAGAAATATGTCAGTCTACTAAAATTAGCCATATTGTAAAAAGCCGTCTTAAAAAGTCATCTATAGTATCGATAATTTTAAAGCAAAAAAAGAGAAAGAAAAAATACTCAGGGCACAGAGGCTATTAAAAAAAAAAAAAAATAAAAAATCAAGTTGCAATCTTTTGTTTAGAAGTATACAGTAGCCCTCTAAACTGGTCTCAGTTTAACCAGCCACTCAGCTTTCACCTTACCCATAAAAGACCCAATAAATCATATAGGGAGGATTTTAATGGTTTTAAATTTGTTAAATGAAAAACAAACAAAAAAGTCTTAGGTTAATGTTCATGGTTAAGGTGTTTAAGATATCTGTCAACAGCTGTCTGTTGTTGTAAGTTAAGCAGTAGACATATTGCTGTGGATGTTGTTTGGTGTGAAATGAGTGACAAACGAAAATTTGGTTTAACCGGACATGGGTTCTTGCCAAGGTGGCCGGTTAGAGAAGGTCTCCACTGTTATCTAGAGTTGGCTATTATTATTGTTCATTTATTTCTTCTTTTTTTGTAAAGGTACCAGAGAACATTTGCTGGCCTCTTCTGGGTGCTCTGGATCCTTTCTACTACATAAAAAATTAACATACAAGGTAAATAACATTTTAAGATATACTTACTTCAAAGTCGTCAAACACTTTTCTATGGTGGAAGTAAGCATGTGAAAAAATTCTGTAGACTCGACGGCAAACTGAACCAAGCTTTGCTACAGATGCATCCTTTATACTCACTCTGGGAAAAATAATAATAAAACACATAAAATTAAATATAATATATATGAGATAGGTACCCTAAATAGTTACTATAAAGTTTTTTTTATTCCAAGATGAACAGTAAAATAAAGTTTACTTAACAATACTGTTCGTTTGCAATTGTTACAAATTAATTACAGTCATTAGTATAAAGGCCGTATGCTCCGACATGGAGTGACACAAAATAAGCCAACTATATATCATGGATAAAGAAAGATGTCTCTAAACTATAAGTAACCTTATGGTATAAAGTTGTCTTGTAACAACAAGTGGCTATCCTTAAACCTCTGTCTCAACTCCTATACTAATTTTTCTCATTCGCATTTAAACTTGTCTCACCTACACTGAAGATGACCTCTAGCGGTTTGAAAACCGGCTTCGTACAAAAAAGTTTCTTTTAGTGGACAGATGTCTTTTATTATTCCTTATTAAGTGACAGCCTCACTGCTCATCTAGAAAAATCTAACTATATATTAAAGGTAATAGATTTCAAACAATTTTAATTAAAATCTTCCTAGTGAAAAAATCTAAAAAGCAGTAAAAACCACATCTAAATCAGTCTAGAAGTTTCAAAATAAACCTAGATAGATTGCCTATAACAAAATATATGTTGTTAAAAATATTTTAAAATTTATAAAAATAATGTGAAAAACAATATCAATTTTAATATTAGGTACCTGCTAGGGAAATATTTATTGCTATTAAGGAGACAAGCAGCTCCATCTAAAGTGTGTCTTGTGTAATCAATAGCAGGACATTCTTTAGGAGTTTTGTGAGCTGCGCATAGGAATATCCACTGCTCAGTAGCTGTCATTTGATTACATGTTTCTGGCTGGCATTCTCCTTGTAGTTTAACAGCAAGTCCATTTAACTCCATACAAAATTGCCTAGAAACATAGTGTCATATTCTAGTAAATTTAAAAAAAAAGTACATCATGCACTAATCACTAATCATCATGGAGATACATTATTCAATCTTAATGAGGGAAATGTTAATTTAAAAGCTAGTCTAATGTGAACAGCTTATTTCTATTTTTAAAAAGTAAACAAACTAGTTAAATATTTAAATTATTATCAAACTAGGCATAATTTGTGTTTAACAGTGAAACAATAATACTGTAACAAGTATTAAATTTTAAGCATACTTGTCTCTGGCAGCTTATTGCTACCATTCATGCTTTAAATGCAGGAGATTTAGGTTTAATCCTTAACTACAGGGCTCCCACACTCTTTCCGGAATGAACAATTTTGAGAAACAACCATGTTGGTGAGATAAGTACAAGTCGGTGCTTAGAGTGGTATTCTCATTTCAAAAAAGGTCGGGACTCAATTGAATATGATTATTGAAGTGAAAGACCGTCAACATCAAAAGATGATGATCATGTTGATCAGATGAGGTCCCTTGTTCGTGCTAATCAATGATTAACAGTCAGAGAACTAGCAGAAGAGTGCTGCATCAATGTGGGTTCATATCATGACATTATGACCAAAAACTTAGGTGTAAGACAGGTCGTAGCAAAAATTGTTCTCATAATTTGAACTCATCGTTTCTTTATCACGACGCCCCAGCAAATTCAGCTATAAAAATTTGTGAGTTTTGCACCCAAAATTCGACCTCTGTTCTTTCCAAACTCCCCTACTTGTCAGACCTGGGCCCCAGAGATTTCTTTCTGTTCCACAAGCTCACAGATTATTATTATATCTAGTTCAAGTTAGACACACATGTACATGAAGTAGATTTTGCTACCAGCTGTATGGCGAAGATACAGTTAAAGTTAGTAGAATATAGTGGTGGTCTATATCTGACTCTTTAATTTAAAACGTAGTTAAAACTTTAACTTATTTTTAGAAAAAAAAAAAAAAAACAAAGAACAATTTAATGTTACCTAAGATGTTCATATTTCCAAACTCCTTCATCTTGACCTTCAGGGGAAGTTAGAATTACATCAATATTTGAAGGCTCTTTCCGTATCTGCTGTTGGATATACTGTTGAACTGCAAGGGTGCTATCCATTTCTTCAAACGGCTCATCAGGCCAGTTACAAAAGTTCTAAAAACAAAAATAATATCAATGAAAGGGTAGAATCGAATTCTGGTAACGTCCCCTTTTGTTTGGGGCATATCAATAAAAACAAAACAACAGTATGTGGCAACAACTTTTACATACTCCTAGAGAGCAAAATAAACAGTTAACATTACATTTAAACCCTTATAGAGATCTCATTTCGAAAAATTTTGATTTAAAAGAACACAATAATTTTCTTTAATTTTTTTAGATATAATATGACACCTACTTGGATACTTCTTGTACCTTCCAATGGCAATCAAGATGAGTATCTCTTTACAATTACAGACATTAGAAGCACATTCAAAAGTTATTTCAAGTCATAACTTAATATGGTGCACAGAAAAAGGTGTAGGGTAGCTTAATTAGGTAGGCAACACAGTTTAATTTGGTCTCTGTCTATATTAATACACTTTTGCATACCTTCACAATATAAGGGATAAGGAAAGGGCATCACACGGCTAAGTTCAGATTCTACTTACAGGAGGGGCGTTACAATGGAATTGCACTGAGAGATAAATTATACCTTAAATGCATACTTTTAGTTGTATAAGAAACTCTTTAGCAGATAAAACCCAACTGGTCCAAAAATTTTAACAATCAACATTATCCAAAAAGCTACTTTGTGCCCTTCAATGTGACAATATCTAGGAAAAGTTGAGATTTTTATTGCTATTTATGAAAAAATAAGACAATTTTGAGGGAATTTAAAGTAGAAAGAAATGTCCCTTTCTCTAATGAACCTTTAATGACAAAAAACCTTCTTACTCCTAAAATTATAAATCATCCAGCGAATTTAACGACTTAAATGTGCCTTTCTTCACGGAAATTCTGTATTTAGTCAACACTAGTTAACGAATATATTATTATAGCAAGAAACTACGGCTTTACGCACAGATATAGCACATTGAGATAAAAAATCCTAAAGAATTTGTCGATTAAATGTAAGTGGGACATACAGATCAGAATTACCATTAAAATTAACAAATATTGACCGATGTCTAATGAACTTTAAGGCAAAGGGAAATTAAGTTCACCTCCAGCCATTTTGTATTTAAAAATCTCGATACAAAGGACGGGAATAGGTAAAACTGAGAGGAGTAAGTTACATTTAAAAGCTCTTATATTACCATCAGATTAAACATTTAAACTAATAGCTTAACGTTCATTTAATACAACAATTAATAATGTAATACTTTAAGAAAGTAAGGTTAAAATGGACACCAAAGATCCGAGGCACCGAGGGATGCTCACCTTTGCTTTTGTTCCTGGGCGATTCCTCCGTAATATTGGATTCCCATCAGCCATTTTCATTTTAACAATACGCCACTTGAAAATATTAGAAGAATTTTAAAATACAGTTTGAAAAGTGAAATAATATTCCCAAAATAAAATCGATGTAAAATGACAGCAAAACATTAATAACCAGATTACATTTTCTGAAACCTCTCTCATTCGTTTTATTTTTAGAAGTGCTGAGCAAATTGAAATCTAAACAGAGATTCATGTATCGTTTTTACAGTTGATTCTTAAACGTTTTTTAAACATTTCATTTCAATATCTTTTCATATTATTGTGATTTTTCTCCTTGTAAAAAAAAGAAAAGAATATTCGTTTTGTTTAAAAATTTTAATTACATTTATTTTTAACATGAAAATAAAACAAATGTTCGCTTAAGACAATAAGACAACACTGGGGCACCTTCAAAAATGAATTTACTTTTCCGAGCTTACATGTTTTATTTTCCTAAATAAAATACATACCAAGTAAAATTTAAATTTCTTAAAGATTTAAAATGTTTCCTGTTTAAAATTTAACTTATTAAATTATAAACATTAATTAGATAAATCGACTGATTGCTGGCTTATATTTAAAGCAAGATTTTAAACCGTCATTTGAATATATTATATTCTGAATTCTGATCTTCAAATTAAAGGTGAGTAAATTTATTGCAAATTATTTTTTGAATGAATAAATTATATAACTTATAAATTAGTTAAGTTATATAATTATAACTGTAATAGTAGAAGTTATAAATTATTATAACTTCTAACAGGCCAATTTCACATCGAATGAAGTTAATAATTTTAATGACTTAATTGACCGAGCGATGCGAGGTCTCCGTTTTAACTCGACCGTTTGGCATTTCGTCTGTGTATCTGTATCTGTCTCTTTTTGTAAATCGACTGTCTTTGCGAGGGAGGCCGCAGGCCGACCGAGCTGTGGTGTGGGCCGGGGGCGCAACTTCATTGTCCGTCGAATGGAGGAGGGGGGTAAAAATTGACTTTATTTTAAGGCGCCACGGCAAAAAACAAAAAATAATTATACCCCGCCTCCTGATTTTCGGGAAAATTTCGAGTTGTTAATGTCAAAATCGGTTAGGAACCTTAAAAATCGCCTGACCAAGCATGAGACAAGGGCAGTTTTAAACCACTCCTTAGGGGTGAAAATCGGCCCTAAAGGGCGAAATAGGGTGCTTTTTGGATTTTTGTACTGATAAATGAGTTTGTCATAGAGACATGCAGTTTTCTGGAAATTTTTAAGGTTATAGTGTATTTTTAGGGAAAAATTCTACATGCCGGGAAATTTTCTTGGAAATGGGTTTATTTTCAACGGGAAATCGTCTACGGTCAAAAAGGGCGTTTTTTAATACGTTTTTACGTTAACTTATGAAATAATTTTTTTTTTCAAGGTTTTTGTAGATCCCGCTGAGGTCCATACCCGGTAACGAGGACTTTTTTTTACTTGCACCCCCGGTTAGGGGTGACATCGGGAAATTGTTTTTTCGCCGATCAGAAAACCGGAGATATTTGGTACGGGGTGTCGTATATCGTTGGAAAGCTCTTGGGAAGAGTACAAAAGTAATGCAGAAAATTTTTTAAAATTTTCACGTTTTTAGGCCTTTTAAAGCGAAAAAACACTTTTTACCGCTTTTTTTCAAACGTTTTTCTACATGGTTCACGTATCTCCTCCTAGAGCATTAATATGCTGCTATTCGGCTTTTGAGCCCTAAAAGCTTATGAAATGCTGCTCCTGGCGTTTTGCTTTTAAACTCGATGGTACTTTTACTTTTTAAGATATGGTACTTTAAATTTCGAGATACAAGATGGTACATAGGAGGTACGTACGGAGAAAAGAAAAGTTCTCTGCTACTCTGCTTCGTATGCTCTAAAAATGTCTTTTTCAAGGGGTAAGCGCATCCTACTTTTTTTACAACCTTCTAGGGGGGAAATCAAGTACCTCGTTGAAAAACACACGAAAATCGTGTTTTTCCGAAACTTCGACTTTGACCTTCTGTACCGTTCGCAATTTTTATCGGTCAGGGTTCAAAAGGGTACCGAACTTTCGGTCATACTGTCCTCTTTAAGAATCCGGTTTGTTTTTATATTTCCGATTCCTACTTCGGGAGCTACGTCTTTGTGAAGGACGTCCTCTTTGGGTAGCTGCAACCAGAAGGGGACGTTGTACCAATTTGACAGAGGGGTCGTTGGAAAGGCCTTTTAAAATGTACCAAATGTGTGCAAAAATATTTTCGAAAAAATGTATTTGGTTTGTACTTTAGTACCCTTTTGTACTTTTATAGAGTGCTGGGTGGGGGGTAGGTTACCCCACTGTTGGGCTAATAGCGTCGAGGGATTTATAAGCCAGAAAATTTCCTTCGGTCAAAAGTTGCACCAAATGACACTTGAACGCACTGTACCCTTTCCGTACCTGTACCTTTGCGGGTTCGGGTACAGAGGTACTTTTAGTACCACGGTAGTTGTAGGACGCACAAAATTGCAGCTTTTTACTCAAAAGTGTGTGGGTTTTATTGCCTTGTACCCATTTTATTGAAATTTCTTTTTTCTTATTCTAATATATATTGGACCCCCCGTTTGAGGAGGATAAGGTTGAGTAAAAATAATCATCTTAACCTCGCTAAATAATTTTATCAAAGATACCGAAAAATAATTATTTACAAAGACACTATTAAGTGACAAATAAGTGTTAGTTTTGCACATTTTGAAATTTATTTAATGATAAACGTTCTGTAGGATCACAAATTAGATTCCTATATAAGAAGCGGCGGCTTATTCCTTATAACAAAATGGTTTCAATAAATCTAATATTTTCCAAGATATAGCTGTTTGAAATTTCGAAAAATTTCCAAATAAGCTAATTGAGAGCTTTTTTCAGGTTTCGCCGCTTTTGACACAAAAGAACCTAATTTTTTACAAAAAGAAAAAAATAACTTTATACATTTTAAAGTAAATTCTCAACAAAGTAAGACCAAATTGGTCTCTGTATACAAAATACTTGCCTAGAAACAGCTTTTCAAATTTGACTAGGTAAGATGTTTGTATGCAAATTTTAGAAGTAGGGTTGGAAAAGTTTTGTTAAGTAAGTTTTGTAAATTTTCAACAAATTAAGACCACATTGGTCTCTGTATGCCCAATACTTGTCGAGATTCAGCAGTTCATATTTGATTAGGTAAGTAGGTATGCAAATTTTAGAAGTAGGGTTGGTAAAATTTTGTCATTTTTATATATTTATCATTTATTACAGAAAAACAGGATTTAAACAATTACTAAATAATTTCATGATATCTTGTAGTAGACTAATATTTATGTATATGAAGGTAGATAGATATGTATGAGCATTCCTTCATAACAAAGTTATGAAACAAAATAACAGTGTAGTGATGATGTGGCGATGTGGTGTCAACAGCATCAGTTGAAATAAGTAATTTAGTGCGCAGTATTTTGCAAATTAATGATTAAGAAAAAAAAGAAAGAACTTAACCTGCTTATAAGTCCGCAGAGAATGAAATTGTGCAGCATCCTAAGTTGAAGGTAATCTGACTGGGTTAAAAAAAGTTTTTTTTGCTGCCTTCACAAACGTCTGAAAACATAGGTCGTTGTGGATTTGATTTTTATACATATTTATAGTTGCCTCCATATACCATATAGTGAGGCAAGGAAGCTCCCTCACTCCCTCCTGCCTCGGTGACCTGTTCAGGTGTGGTATTGTGGTCGAGGAAAATAGCATAAATTCAAAGTGTAGTTGTTTTTTCAATGTTGAAAGAAATGTCATCTTCCCTCTTCCCTTAGCCAAAAAGTGTTGATGTAATGCTACAACCGCTGAATGCTTAAAGAAAAGTTTAAACCTAGATTGTGCTTCGTGCGCTTCAATCGTTAAATGATGAAATCTGCATTTTTACCTCTCCCACATTTTTCAAAGAATATGTTCCGCTTCTGGTACTTCAACGTGTGTGGTCCGCTACATCCGGTGCACTTCATGCTATGCCACTGAGGACCTAGCCAGGCAAAGGCCGTTGAAATGAGTGTGATTACAATCAACCTGTCAGCATCTTCATCTGCCTGTAGAACTAGCATTTTACTCCTCTCAAAGTGCATCTGTACCACGTTAATGAATTAAACTTTGTTTCTTTAATAAGAACGTATCTTGAGGACCTGGATCAATGGTTAATTAATCAGAGATGAACTCAAGAGATAATAATGCTCTAGATTTAATCCATTGTGGTCTTAAAATCTGTTTGATACCTGCAAAGAAAGTTATTGATTCCCTATTTGTTTAATCTATTCTTCTTTTCTTACTATCATTTTAATACGTGTAAAGAAATTTATTAGTTTTATTAATACCCTATTTCTTTAATCTATTGTTCTCTTGTCAATCATTTTGACAACTGTGAAGAAAATTATTGATTTTTATTAATTCCTATTTTAGTCCCCAGGCCACCATAAGAAGTAAGTCGCTGATTGATAAAGTTTTCTTACCTTATGGAATCGCTTATTGATGCCGTGTCTACCGATGAATTGAGTATATGGCAACTGGGGGCTGGGCCATTTCTTTTTTGTTGACATGCCAAACTTGCCCTTCTGCGGGAACATTGAAAAGAGATAGATAAAGTTTTGATTTTCACAGGATCGTTTAATTAAATTATTTAAAAAACAGTGGTACACGTGGCCACCGATAAGAGTGGGCCGTTTGGGGTGGCCACCGCCCCAAACATATCGCTCTGCGGGGACGTTGAAAAGAAAACGGCCCACTCCTATCGGTGGCCACCTTTACCACTGTTTTTTAAATAATTTAATTAAACGATCCTGTGAAAATCAAAACTTTATCTATCTCTTTTCAATGTTCCCGCAGAAGGGCAAGTTTGGCATGTCAACAAAAAAGAAATGGCCCAGCCCCCAGTTGCCATATACTCAATTCATCGGTGGACACGGCATAAATAAGCGATTCCATAAGGTAAGAAAACTTTATCAATCAGCGACTCACTTCTTATGGTGGCCTGTAGACTATTTCTTTTATCTATTATTTTCTTGTCAATCATTTTGACATCTTCAATTTTTTATTTTATTAATTTCCTATTTGATTAAATATTGTTCTCTTGTCAATCATCTTGACATCTGTGAAGAAAATTATTGATTTTTATTAGTTCCCTATTTATTTATTCTTTTGTTCTCTTGTCAATAATTTCGAAACTTTGAACAGCTGTATCTTGTAAAGTATTGGATTTATAGAAACTATTTTAGTCTCATTTTGTTACAAATTTAGTCTTCTTTGAAAAAGATTGACTTTTACTCTAAAATGGGTCGTGATTGGGATTTTTTAAATATTTCATTCTGATCCGTAGGTCTACCGAGGTCGAATACTTCCATCATATTTATACAACATACCAAAGAATCATAACTGCCTTATTTGATGCACGATAACTCCCCATTTTTACAACGATTTTACTGGGCTACTAAGTTTTATTTTAGGAAAAAATTAATACCACCTTATGTAGCCATACATACATTATTATCATATCCATATCGCTGCTATTTTTACCTAATTTTTTCTTTTTACAAACCAACTCTTTTTGAAAAACCCTGATAAGAAATGAAGCACCAATTTATCTCTCAGCTTTATTTTTATTTATTTTTATTTATTTAATTTATTAAATACTATATATTATTTAACTAAGTTGATTCATTGTATTTTAATGACTATACAAAAAGTTTTGTAAATTTATTACTTGTTGATGAGTTATTGTCTGTAAGAGATTGATTAGTAAGCTGTGTACTAGCAACACATTATAAATGAGCACAAAACGTTGTTGTTTTATTTAATATATATATATTGTGTCTCTCTCTATTTATCTTTAATAGCTCTAGGTTTCGTACTAGACACAGCATTTACAGTTTTGAACTGAATTAATTATCTTTATTTTCTTCGTTTGTTTGCGATACATATTGTTTGAATTTTCCTTGCTTTTCTTTTTACTTTCTCATATAAAGAGAAAGTATTATGATGGCGCGAAAATTCGATTTTGAGATTTTGATGGATTTACACTTTTTGAGGTCCCCTGAGTCCAAAAAAGTGGTTTTTAAAAAATGTCTGTCTGTCGTCTGTCGTCTGTGCAGACGCCTAGAGCCTAAACTACTAAGCCGATTTTGACGAAATTTGGCATACATGTTAAAAAAAATCATACCCCGAGGCGAAATCGAGAAATGAATTTTAGCTCAAAATTTTGGGGCGCTACCCCCAAAAAACTCTGAAACAAACGTGAAAAAAAAATATTTCTCGAAAACGGTTCCGACGATTTTGATTAAAAAATTCTATTTGAATACGAATCCAACGATATAAGCCGTTTTCCCGGGAAAAATCTAGTTCCTGAGAAAAAAAGCTTAAAACGCGGACGGAGAGAGCCCGGGTTCGATTCCCGGTCCAGGAAAAGTTATTTTTATGATACATTTTGATGAAATGTTTTATAATATTTAAATGTACATTTGAAAACTAATAAATGGAAACACTGGGCTAAGTAATTATAAACTCGTATATGAGAAAGTTTGTCTGAGTTGTCTCGGACCGATTTTTATGATCTCAAACTATCATTATAATATTTTTAAAACTTTTTTACACATTAAAATCCTGCAGTGCACGGGTGAAATAAAATCACAACCGTACACAGATTGTCAAATTAAATTAAAAAGAAAAAAATATTGTCAAAACTTTTTACTATTTTAAAAATTTAGATTTTTAAGCATCCAGAATATATCCCTAAACTGCCCCCGCTGAAGTCCCATGGATGTTAGAAGGCCGGACATCGGGTCAGCCCGCTAAGATATCCAGAAGCAAAAACTCCCCCTTCTACAGGATGTGCCAATGGACCAAGTGACTGGTCCTGTAGATGTCCTAGGGATAAAGTCGTACTACTTGGGTTAGAATTTATTTAATTTCTTATGAGAGTAGTCTACATTATAAACCTCCATTTTTATTGATTGTGGATTATTCATTTCTTTTTCCAAAAAGAAATGAATAATCCACAATCCATTGTGGATTATGATTATTAGCTTATTGAAGAAATACCTAATAACAATAAATGTGAAATCTAATACATGTTAAGTATATTATTTCGACGTAGTTTCCATTTCAGTTTTGCAAACAGTCTCATATCTCATATATATGTATTTCTTTTTAAAACTCATCATAAGGTGTTTTATTATAATTTCAAAATGGATTTAATTACTTTTTTTATAGTAGTCGCCGCTTAATGTGATCACTTTGGGACTAAGACAAAGTAATCACATGAACCGACTCATAATAATAAAGGAGTTAAACTAAAAGAACTCGCACGGAATTGAATACCTCTTCTTATTTCTCCCTGGGCGTCGAGCATCTCCCTGTTAGAAGTTAGAAGGTATGACATTTGGTTCATCTTCTTTATCGTCATCCTCTCTATCTACCTCTCTGTCTTCCTTATATCTTGCAATATTATGCCGCAAATTAGATTCTTCAGTAATTGTCTCATCAGAACCTCACTGTCAATCTCCATCCACTCTTCATAATATATTTTATCATCGACACCACAGGGTTTTTCATTCGGTATCTCTACTTCTAATTCTATCTGAATAAACCCACAAGTCTGAAACAATTTCGTATTGTTTGTTTGGGGTCTTTTTTGTTACCCCCCCCCCCCCCACGCGTTAGGTTAATCACCTCATTATTAATAGATATATTTATATTTATTCTTTTAATTTATTATATTATTTCTTTTAATTTCTTATATTTATGTCCTGTAATGACCTAATGAGCTGTTGAACGGAACTAAAACTACAACCAAAAAAATAAATAAATAAAAAATGTATTCTTTTTTTGACCTTTGTTCAAAATTATGATATGTAGATATTGTTGTTATTTCATTAGATTTTTGAGGAAAAATCAATCAGTCTACTAGGTATTAGTATAATAGATGTTAGTGTGCTGCTATCTACCCATTAGAAAATATGTGTTATGTATTTTATTTTATTTAAAAAAAAAACAAAAAAAAAAACAGTATCAGTTTATTATAATAAATTGTGAGTTTTTTTTAACCTTTTATATTCTACACAGTTGTCTGCTAGGGCAGACAACCATAAAAGTTGAAGGGTGCAACTCTGTTTATGCGAAAAATCACCCGGTAGGAGTGGGGGGAGGGGGAATAACAAAAAAGACCCTTTGTTTGCTCAACTCGGCCCAGGATTTATTAACAAAATGCAAAGCTTTCAAAACATTGATTTTTTTGGCAATTTCGTGAGCCAGTAAAGAATCAGTACCAGATTCAAGGCCTTCGTCGATCACAGCAAATTCGATTTTTCTCATCTGTTTCTTTAAAGCCCTTTAAAGGTACAGATGATACCCTGGTCACATGGCTGGATCAATGACATGGTATTGGCCGGAAGAAAAACGACTTTAAAATGTTTAAAAGTTTTGGAGATATTGTTAGCGGTACAATGTTGTCAATATGCAATAAAATATTGGTTGAGACTTTTGTCCCATGCGAGTTACCGATAATTTAAAATTTAGCTGGTGGTTTGAGTTAGCCTCATAGTCAACTGGCAACTTCTTCACTCCTTTAAATCACCGCGGACGTTGGCTTTTTCCAATCACTAACAATTTCTTTCTTTCTTCGGCCATACTAGCACAGCATAGTATCGTTAAGCATTCTTTACAAGTCTTAGTACCTTTGGCCTTATCATTTTTCAAAGCCCAAGTCTGCTCCGTCAAAGCTCGAACATATAGGCCTTCGTCAGCGTTAAACATATCAGGCGATGAGTATTGGGCCAGTAATGCTTGCCTTGCACTAGCCAGGAATGTACCCCTTCATGATCTGCTTCAGCCTATTCTCCGGGTAATTTTTTGAAACAGATGTTTTCGCGTTTCTTCCGCCAATGAAACCATCGGTCAGTTTTCCCCAATTTTTTTTTAATTTAATTTAAGAAATTTGAAATAAAGGACCATTAAATCGACCATCATTTCCTCTCAGTTTCAAAAACCATTCTTTTAGGGCACACTCAACGTCTTCTTTTTCCTCCCCTTTTTCTTTTGCGATTTTGGTTCTCGTTCTTTAAAAAGGCACTCTCGATATCCTTCCGTTGATTTAGAAGTTTATTCGGCAATGGCTGAGAAATGTTCAATTTAATTGTGGCTTTACGGTGGCTCGTCTCGGTCAAAAGACGATCGTACGATTACGATCTTAAGATGTCAAAATTCTCCGAGGAGCTGAGATCATGACGTTTCAAAGTGCTCTTTGTTCGTTTAAAACTTAAACTTTTTATAACAGAACTAATCGTCTTAGAACTTGTTAAATGCAATGTAAATTTGATGAAAGAGTAAGAAATGATTTCAATCGTTTCTTATTATTACTATTTTTTTTTTTTTTTTGCTTGTCCCCGACTATGTGTGCCGGTTTTGACTTTTGGAAATCTGGCAACCCTAACATTATATTTAATACGACACAGTGACAATTGAATATATTCTGACTCGCTGCCAGCAACTTAAACAACTACGTAAGATACGAAACTATATGAAACGCTACCATGAATAGGACATATCAGATTTATTATAAACAGGGACAAGGTATTATTAAAATGTAAAATATACATTGACAAAAGCTAACGTTTATTTACTGTTCAAAATACTTATTAACAAAATAGACATTAAAAGACAGGCTACCACTAAATAATTATTTCCTAGTAAGTTTAAAGTTTTATTGTTGAAATTTACACGATGGGGTTTTTAAACTATGGTGTGAAAATACGATGCTTTCGATGATGCTTTCAAATTTATTATTTTATATGGGAAAGCCCATAGATTCTATAGATGAAAACATACGTAATTTTGTAGGGCATCAAAACTCTTTGGCTTCTTAGAGAATGGCCATAATTTTTATGTCGTACATTAAAGTAACGCTGGTTCGATTTCCTGAGAGGTGAGACATGTTTCACAGTGATGATCACATTAAGTTGATGTACAAAGTAGTCCAAAACCGCCCTATACTATCTTAGTACTCGTATCGCGTTAAGCGTAAATGAAGCGAAAAAACTTTTCTTCACTTGAGTGTTCGTCGAAGTATTCTATACTATATGTAGGTTTTGTATATGTTTGTGAACACAATTTTGTGTAATTCTCAACTTTTCTTTTCACTTAGTTAATTTGCTTTTTGTTTAAAAAATTTAATTTTACGTCTTACGGTGACGTTGACTTTTCAAAAACATGTCTTTTTGAGTTACTGTTAAAAGCTTTTTGAAACTTCTAAGGATTTATTCTTTCCATTTAAATCTTGGGAAATAGTTATGGTGAGTGAAAACAAAGAGTCTAAAGTGCTCTTACCTTTTTTTAAATTCCAACTGGTTGAGTGAATTTAAAATTGTATTTGTGGAGGGAAAGAATCAAATGTTTATTTTTAAATAAATTCTTCTAACTTCTAGCTGAAATAATATTCTAAAGTAACAAAACGGAAATTGAATGGAACCTCCTTATAATTGTTATTTAATTGATATTTAAAGGTACATTTAAATAACTTTTTAAACATATCTAAAATTTAAAAAAAAAAAATCAAGACATTAACCTCGAGATGCAGCAAAATATTGTGCACATTTATGAATAACTATTGTGGTGTGTAGATCTAGACGAGTCGAGTTTGTTAGACCAATGTTTTTAAATAAATTAGTTTATTTTCCCTAATTTGGATCGCATGAACTATGTAATATGTATTTACATAATTAATTAAGAAGGTACAAGCGTTTTTCTCTTAAAAACGATAACTTTTAGTTGCTTGTCTGTAATTGGATTCGGCCTTTTCATTCGGTTGTTTATTTTTGTACTTTGCTAGGGCTAGGCATTCTATCGTCGAGTACCGCTCGTTTCGGCTTTAGTGTTCAAGCAGTTTGTAAGCAAAGCCTATAACAATTTAAGGCTTGACCGTGATCGGAATGTCTTCTTTAATCAGATCTAAACCAAACTTATTTAGCTTCATTATAAATTGACTGTGAACAGGCTCTGTTATAACTTATACGAATGAGACAATGATTGAGTGATTTGTTTCCATGATATGATCTTAACGAGATGTTTAAAGAAAGGATTGGGGTGTGAAGACGATAGTAGATCTCTGTTTATAGTGTAATTACTACCATAAATTCCGTAGTAAATACGTCGACGCCTTAAAGTCGGTTGTCGGTTCCAATGTGAGCCTACAATAAGAAATAAAAAGGGCCTCGTGAGTAGCGTGTTTTAAAAAAAAATCCAGCCTCCTTGGCAGCTAGCGCTGACACGCGGTAGGGCTGGTAAACATTCAATTTCAACTCAGTCACTATTTAACTCCCGGCACGGTTGCAACCGCGCTACTCCAAACCCGTTTAAATTTATATAAAAACGCGCGACAAAATATACATATATATAAAATATATTTTTCCAAAAAACTAAAAATAATAAAATGCATTAATAAATCAAAGAATGATCGTAAATACAACGCTCAATTGGATCGAAAAATTGTACAGATTCGCTTATCGGACCGATAGTTATTAAAACAATTATATTGTGTTTTGTAATTTTATATTATTTATTTTTCACTAACTCATTTTATAAAGTGTGAAGTGTTACATTTTTATATTTATTTTATTAGTGACAATTTATTATAAATATTACAAAATAGAAATTAATTATTTATTGAATGCTGAATAAAAAAATGAGGGATTTTTATTGTTTGAAGTAATTATCTCAGTGTTGAATTTATTCTCTTTTTCGGATTATGTCTGCGAAAGAGTGGATATCTGCTATTGACAAAAGGTATATTTTAAAAAGTTATTTATTCCTTATTTAATTATTTGTAATAATATAATAATAAACAAGTCTGGTTTTGACGAAGTATCAATTTGTATGAATTAAAAAAATATTTTACGATTAGTGTGCTCTGATTCATCCTAGAGTCTGAAGCTAGTTTTTATTTATATTCAATTTTTTTTTTTTTTTTTTTTTTTTTTTTAAATTATAATATCATATCAATTCTTTACTAATGACTGGTAAGGAGTTAAACCAAACAGTTCAATTCTTCAAATGAATTTATACAAACTTTAAATTATTCCGAATATTAACATCTAACTTTAAGTGAACAGTATAGTCATAAAGCATGCAAGCATGTATGCATTTCAAGCATTTTACTTTTTACATCACAATTTACATTGTTAAAAGTTTATTTATTTTTATGTATACTTTTGCTTCCGAGTTTACTGAAGGCCACGGAAGTATTGTGAACATTATGAGGAACGAAAATATTTTGCATCTAAATATGTTGCTTCCGAGCTTACCGAAGATAAAAGGAGCTATGTGATCGTTGCGAAGAACGACATTTTTTTAGGTCTCCGATTTCAAAATTTCCAAGACATTTTCCGTTTCAGACATCTGGGAAAATGTTTGGTTCCGTGTCTGTCGGTCAATTTTTGTGTACGAACATATCTTAAAAACTACTCTTCTGATTTAATTTAAATTTGGATGGTAGGTCATAATTAATAGTAGCTTGCAGATGGCCCCAGATTAATATGAACCGTCTGCGCTCCTTAAATTTTGCTGAATTGATACTTATTAATGTAAAAAATCAAAATAATTTTGATAGTTTAAAAAAACGGGGGAAAATTAAATAAATTTGACAATAATAGGTTTTAATTTAATAGTATAAAATCACTGAAGTATACAAAATAGAACGCGAGGAAGCTATGTGGCTCACTAATTGGTAGAGTATTTTTTCTCTAGAGTTATTATTATTAAACTATAATATTAAACATGATATTTTAATTTTTATTCTTTCAGTGTGTTAACATAGATCAATAAAATTGTACTATCATTACTATTATATTAGTAATAAGCATAAGAAGTAGTTCATTTATATTTTTATTACCTTTTAATAATAAGTTTAACTGTTCAAATTACAATTACCACCATTTTATATTAAGCAAAAGGAAGTTATGAGGAAACAAAATATTGTATATAAAGTATTTCGTATATACTGTAAGTGAAAATAATTTTTAAACAGATATTATATTGTTATGTCTGTAAAAGACAGCTTGCTTAATAAAAAACCATTTTATTAAAATCATCTAGCCTCTTATAAATTTAATTTAATTCTTCTCCCTTTGTCATCTCTATTATTATCTTTAATATAGATAAATAATATAGATTGATATAAAAATAAATATATATATATAGATAAATGATTAAATTACTGCTTTAGTGCTCCTTTTGATTAAATAAATATAAACATTTTTATATTAAAAAAAATTAACTTTATGGAAAAAAAGGGTATTAAAAAATTTATTAAAATATTTTTAGTATTTTAATTATTTAAGTTATCACAGTTTAACATAATCTATATTCTGTATATAACGAAATAATGTTGCTACAATGAAGAAATCACCGTGAATATGTAACGTTTATAATTTTGGTTTAATTTGTGGCCCGTGCACCACCGACGTAACTGACTTCTAGAAGGCAGTTCCTGGATTGTTTCTCCTACTCCTACCAACTCTTATAATAAATCTTTCTCCTTTATATTTTATTACTACCTTTTATAATAAACTTTTCTCATTGTCGTGAAAAATATCGAAATTTATATAATGAAAAAAGATCGATTAAATTTGCAGTTTAGTTTATCATAATTACAACTGATTGGACGTTTTAATTAGTGCTGATGTTTCACTTAACTGAATAGCTATGTTAGTTGATCTATAAAATAAACGAGCAATATTTTCAGTAAGATAAACCAAAAGCTATAAAGCTAAAACCTCAAGCAGAAACAACGGTTTCAACCCTTCAATCCCTTTAATTCACTTGTGGTCTTAACAAATGAGAATGGTCTTCTATACCTTGTCTGTATTTGATTGCACGTTGATATCTGTGTTTCTTCCATCATGGTTGTTATTATTCTATGTTCCATCTATCTTATAAAACGTACTCTAATTATAAAATACATTTCAAGGTATTGCTTTGTATTCATTAGCTCAGCGGTTCTCAACCTGTGGTACGCGTACCCCTTGGGGGTACGCGAAAATCTGTAAGGGGTACGCGGTTAACTAGCAAAAACCCTAAAAAATGATATTGGTATTTTTGCCGGTTTGCTAGAATTTAATTGTGACAACAGTGTTAGCGTAAGGAACAGCTGCAAGGACACACGGCGCTTATTACTACTGTACTTGTGGCTGGAGTTAGACTGGAACAATAGTCAGTGAGTGCTTTGTGTGTGGATAACGAAATATCATATGATCCAACATCAAAACAGAAGTATTGCAATACTTTGTTAATTAACTTTTGGATCAGTGTTGGAAAAGAACATAAGGAACTATGAGACATTGCTGTGAAGTACCTACTGGGGTTTACGACAACATACTTGTGTGAGAAAGGGTGTTCAAGTTTAACTTACCTGAAGAACAAATATAGAAACAAACGTTAATGTTGAGGATGATTTACAGCTGTATTTGACCAAACATTGATGACCTTTGCAAACTAAAACAAGCTTAGTGTTCCCACTAATGTTTCTTCACTTTTCTGTCTAATAAATAAAAACTTGTTGATAAAATGTCAATTAAAATATCTTGTTGGCAATTATATTACCTATTCATGGTTGTTTCTATAATGTAGCAATATTAGCAGTAGTTAAATAACACTTTATTTAATATAACAAATATTTATAAAAAAAAGGTGTTGTTGTTAGGGGGTGCGCTCAGTTAATGGTAATGGTACACAGAAAGGGGTACGTGGGTTGGGAACCGCTGCATTAGCTAATCATTTATGTTCAATGTGTCCCAAGATCATCCAAGCCCCAGGCGGAAACATTCTCTTATTTTTGGGGTTTTGAAAAAATTAATTATGTTATAAAAACTCCTGCTTGTTCTTTCTTCATAAAACCTCTAAAAATGATAATATTTTATAAATTTTTGTACAGGGTGTTTTAAAACAATTCCAAGAGTAAACTACCCTTATTCTTAATGGTAACTAAAACATATCAATTCTAAAATTGGTTCAGGTATTAAATTTTAATTAGTCCTCTGAAATATTAAATTTTAATTAATTTTCTGAAATATTAAATATAATTTATTTTCTGAAACTAAACAATAAGCTAACATTATTATTATTATTATTTAATTTTTTTTTTTTTTTGGATATTGAAACTACAAAGCATTACTTTAAATACTTTTATTAAATTGGCTTGTTACTTGTTACACATGATGTGAGAAACTGTTTATTGACAGTACCCACCGTATTATAATATGAATATTATACATATGATTAATAAATATTTAATAGGTCACGGGACCACTGCCTTTTTCGAGGAGAGGAATGAATGGTCATGTCAGGTTGTGGATTAAAAGGATTAGGATGATAGGAAATGGAATCATTGAAAGATTTGTATCGGGAGGTGGCTAACAGCTAACAGGGAACTTTGAGGTCATTGTGGAGGGTGAAGTTAGAGACATAGAGAGGAGCGTTAGTTATAATTGTAAGGTTTTTGGATTGAAGTGATTGTATACGGTAGGAGTTGGAACACTTGGTGCATCCCCAAAGTTCTATACCATGTGACCAAGTGGGCATAATTATGGTTTTATGAATAAGTGATTTGTTATAAGTGTTAGTGTTGAGTTTAGATTTTAAATGTATGGTGTAAGAATACTGTGTAATAGATTGTAGCGTCGCGTCGGTTGCAGTCTTGTCGTTTAAGTTTTGTGTGGGGTGCCAGAGTGCCCATCTTAATCTTAATAAGTTAACTCAGTATTTTAATAATTAGCAAAATGTTTGTCCAACTGTCCAACGCCTGATGGTAATTAGCATGGATGAGCTAAGGAAATAATGACACAAATCATTGTAAATATTTCCGTTGAACGGTTCAAAATAATTGTAGGGAATTACTCATGATGTGGGAAACTGTTTATTGACAGTACCACCCACCGTATTATAATATGATAAATAAATAGAGTCGAAATTTACGGAGAAGTAGGAGGTAATACAATCAAGGTGAATATTTTATTTTTATATTTTTCATAAATTACACAAGGTGTATTTAAAAATTAAGATAGATCATAGATGCAACTTAAAAAAAGAAGAGGAGCTGAGCCCAGACTAATAATCTTCTGAAGTAAAAAAGTTAGTACTTGGAAAAGGGTATCTCTGTGACATCTAGATATTCTCGCTTAGTACGAGTAAATTAATTTCAATGTTACTTGACAGTAGTTTATAATTATATCTCATTGAAATAAGCATATTAAAAATAACTCTCCGTAGTGAAGCACGGGAACCATGCACGGGAACCATTTTATTCAATACTACCTGGATTCAATATGAATCCAAGTAGTCAAGTCATCAATATCAAACAAGTTATCGACATCAAAATTAAATAGTATTCTACAATAAATTCTTTAATAAGAAAGATACGTTCATAACGAATTTGTAATTAAAATTTGTCTTGTAGTTTTTTAATACATAATATACTATACACATGTAAGACATCAAAATCAAATGGAATGTCCACCTATTTTAATTGTATTTTAAACCTCTCCTTCGCAAAGAAGTCTATCAAAATCACGGTAAGATTTTCCCTGTGTGTTATCTTTACTAAAAAAAATCAATTCGTTGTAAAGTTTATTTCGTGACCCAAAATAAATTTAAAAAACTAGGTCACGATTGTTATACGTTACAAAGCCTGCATCACTAATTTATTGGGTTTAATTTAGCCTTATGTCTTTCGTAGGTATTAGATCAAAGATGGCGGTCATATACTCATTTAAACCACATATCCTCACTAACTTAATTATCACCACTTCTTTGAAAAAATAAAATCTATATAGTTTGATCATTTCTAATTTAATATTGATGTCTGGCAATGGCCAATGGGAAATTTTAAAATCTTATCCCTGGCGGGGGAAATATGAGCTTATCGTAAAATTAATTACAAAAGTAAATAGACCTATGTAATAATAATAATACCAGTCATTAAATGTTTTTTACAAAGTTAATTGTACAAATACATTTTAAATTTTACATAATATTGACAATCAAATCAGCCTTAGCTGTGGTGACCTGTATAGGTGTATTAAATTTTGATTTTTGTTATATTAAGGTAAATTCCTATTTAAAATTAAATTCTATAACTTCCGTAGGGCCTTCGAACCAATAGGGGTTAGAAGGCCCTAGGCATAGTGCCTGATGGGCCTATTGGATAAGACAGCCCTGCATGGTGTAGTATGAATCTGCCCTTACACGTTGCCTTTTGTTTTTTATGGCTTCTTATCCTTTATTATTTTTGATTAATGTCTTAAGGAACATACATTTTATCAATTTTTGTTTTCTGATCTTAATCACATTGGTTTCTGACTTATGAGTGACTCATATATAACCTAACAATAAAATAGGATTCCTTCGCTGAAACCCAAATAGATAATAGTTTGAAGTTTGAATTGCAATTACATTTTTCCTGTCACAATATGATATAACATAAATCCACTTCTGTGATCGATCATTTTTGCTTTTCTCAGAATTTTATTATTTTTTTGTGTAAATTTTGTTTTTAATTTTAATATCAGTTATATATGTTAGATATATGGATACTATTTCATATATTACGTAAAATTTAATAAATTGTTCGATATTATATGAACTTATTACTACTTTATTAATGCTACTTGCTTACTTCATTTTATTAAGTATACAGCAATATGTGACTTAATATTTTATATTATTTTCACTTTCATGTATGTAGGTCTTTCGTGTCTTCTTTAACAAATAATACATTTTAATTTTATCTCATACTTTCCACTTTCCTCTGTCAGTACCCTTTGAGGAGTAATGTCAAGTACATTTCTTCTGTTTTGTTTATTCGCTTTTGGCAGTAGAAGTAATAGTGACAGATGAAAGAAGTAACAAACAGTTTTTCATTTTAAAGAGCAAAAGGTTTCAATTAATGCCCCTTTTAGTAATGGGAAAATATTCTTAAGATCAATAAGAAATTTCCTAATCAAAGATTGCAATCCTCTTTTGTGAAATGATAACTATATGCATAATAACTTGTTTAGTAAAATTTGAAATGCCAAGGAGTTAGTTCTTTATTTATACATATTAGGTCAAAAAAGTGTTATCTTTTAGATATTTTTAAAATCCCATTTGTTGTCGTTGCAAACTTTTTATATTGCTGCCTCAAACTTTCTTATATATTGTCTTGCATGGGAAACTTTATATGTATTGCTATCTCAAAACTTTCTTACAGAAAAACATTTCATTTTAATTTTGAAATCTTACATTTTACATTTAAAAGACTCAATCGAAAGTAGTATTAGGACAGAATTAGCCAGTTTAAAGTTATCTATAACTTTGAACGATAAAAGAAACGAACACTACAAACATAAAAATAACATTATTATGTTTCACCTCTGCGGGAATCTCTTACCTCTCATGGGTTGTCATCTCTGCGCAAGAGTAAAAACTAAACTTTTAAACCTATTTGAATTAAATTTACTGTACATACTCAGTTTAGAGAAATTAATTTCGTTGTTCAGCTATGCATCCCAAATCAATGAATAAATGAAAGCAGAAAACGGTAAAAAAATAATACATATCTCTTAAAGTTTTAGATGAAAAAATGGGGTCCATTGCAATATAATAATGTCTAAGTGAAAGAAAGCTGCATTAAACCTAAGATCGGGTAACAGTCGCCGGCTAAGGCTGAACTACATCGTTACCACGTTGGCATGGTATAGACTGGTCAACAATCACAGGTGTATCAACAATCACATAATTCAACAATCACATATTTGGCTACATGTTGCCAAGATTTGTTGCCCGGGTTTTAAATACCTTTATTGGTTCAATGGAAATACTAATATGTATATTAGAATGTTTTCCCTACTTCTCTTGCGGACGGACCCATTTTTATATTTGGCGAATAGTTTCCTTTCACTTTCCCTTCGTTTTGCATCTGCGTTAACTATCTTCGAAATAATGGTACTTAATACATAACATTAATTAAACACCTGTTTGTTTTGTACCCTTTTTAGGGTTTCGTTGGTAAAACCAAAAAAGAAACCCAAACCAAAATAGTTTTGTTCCTGTGTCTTTCTGTCTGTCTGTTTGTCATACTTTTGAATGACTTTTGGTTCCAATAACTTTTGAATAAAAAGAGATACAAACATGAAACTTTGCAGTATTTAAAAATTTGTTTGATGCGCAAACAGAAAAAATTAGCGAACTCAAAATTATCAGCTGTTCAAATCCAAAAATGGCGGATAATTCAAGTCACGCGATTTTTTTTTTTTTTAATTTTGAGTGGGGTATCAAATGAAAGGTATTATGAAGAGTAGATTAAAAAAATATATAAAATATATGACACTTGTGGAAAGTGGTTAATTTTTCATTTTGCCAAAAACATCAACATTTTGCGTGTTCCCCCTCTCCCTAAAACTATATTTCTGCTGTTACTTAAAATATAAAAAAATATGAAACGTATGCGGTCTGCTGGGCTATAGATAAAAATAGGAATAGCAATTTTATCTGATTAACTGGGAATCCAAAATGGCGGATAATTCCTGTCACGGAAAAACAAAAAAAAAAATAAATGAGTGGGGTATCAAATGAAAAGTATTAAAGAGTAGCTTACTGAAATATAACACTTGTGGAAAGTGGTTATAATTTTTCATGCTATTTTGTCAAAAAAAAAAAAAAAAAAAAAAATTATTTCCCCCCCCCCCCCCCCTAATAATAACTAATTTCATGTTCACAATACCGACGAAACCCTTTTTACGTTAGACTTCACGCACAACCAATTTTTTATTTTACATTTTTAACGAAGTTGAGATGTTTCTTTTATATAGATCAGCGAGCGTGTCAAGTGATGTCGGTATAGAATTGCTTTTATGACATGACCTGTCAGAGCCAATGTTAAAACCTATGAAATATGTTTCCTGTTATCATATTGTATCAACACATTTGCTGAAAGAGCAGAGAGAGTGTTTAAAACAATGTGCAATATTTCTTTTTTAAAAAAGAAATAGCATTTTATGAGCTCACCAATTTAAAGAAATTTTCCAAATTACTTTTGAAATATGTTTTCTATTCTATTTTTGAAATATTTTTTATAATATAAAAAAATATTGCTTTAATTACAACAATATATTGATTAGCTGTCTTGGACAGTATATTCATAGATTATAAAATTGCTTCAAGGTGTTTTAGTAGCAATAAGACTAGCATTAAATTCGGTTGGAGAACAATAATTAAGGTTTTTTATGGGACTAATTAACACACACAAAAAAAACGTGAATTATGAATTCTCTACTACGTAAATCCATCTCAAATAATAATTATAATTTATAAACTTACTCGAAACTATGGAAGCATTTTCACATTTTTCATCATGGTCTTAAGTATCTTACGTTTTTTAAAAAAAAACATATTTAATTTCAAATAAAAAATAAATTAATATTCCTTTGAAATGGATCTATTTTGTAAATTTTTATTTTATATTATTTAAAATATAGTTAAAAAAATCTCCATGTATGCAAATTAAAGAAGAAATTTACTCTTAATACATTAAAAAAATATGTATTAAGCAATTCTTTAATATTTTTACTTTTTAAATAAAATAAAATATGGTTTCCATGACGATTGTTTATCATTTAAATTTTTCTGACCTTTTTTTAAGAGGATTACATTTTTACTTTCAATTAATATTCAGTCTTGTGAATAAATTAAATTCAGATATTTTTTCAATGCGCATACAATTAGATTTTTGTAAAACCTTTTTCTTGTCTGTTTAGGTATTCATTCAAAATATAAATAAATTTTACAATGCGTAAAATTTAAAAAAGAAAAACAGTCTGTTAATTAGTGTGGCACATAGCTTCCTCGCGTCCTATTTCGTATACATAAATGATTTTATGCATTTACGACCTATAACTGTCTAATTTATTTAATTTCTCATCCGTTATTTAAACCTGTCAAAATTGTTTTTTTGGGGGATTAAAGTATAAATTTAGCTAAACTTAAAGAGCGTAGACGTTTGAAATTAATCTAGGGCTGCCTCTAGGCTACTTTTGACAAACCATCCAAATTTCATAAAAATCAGATGAATACTTTTGAAGATGTAGCTTATAAATAAATTTATGTTTGTGCGCATGTACGAAGAGAATAAATGAAGAAGATAAATAAATGGGCGCATAAGGTTGAAACCTATGTGGAACCAACAATGGGCTAATAATGACCTACCATCAAAATTTCATCAAAATTGGACCTGTAGTTTTTATGATATGTGTTCGCAAAAATTGACAGACAGAAAGCCACGGAACCTAAAATGTTCCCTGATATCTAAAACGGATTTCTGTCTTGGGTTTTTGAAATCTGTCACTTAAAATATTTTCGTTCTTCAGAACAATCTTATAGCTTCCGTTACCTTCGGTAAGCTATGAAGCAACAAAAGTATTCCATGCTTTAAAGAAAAGGAAAACGGGTAACTAATCCAGTTATTTCCCTTCCTTTAAAGGATGGAATAGTTTTTTCTTTTTTACGTTGTATGTTCTGTAATATGTATTTATAATTTCTTACTGTAACTATTTTTATTTATTGCACTGTAGTTACCACCAGCGCGAATTTTTACATTATTACTTCTGTTGTCTGTCGTCTGTGCCGACGCGTATAGAGCCAAAACTACATGGCCAATTTCGATTAAATTTGGCACACATGTTATGACTTATGACAAACCAAACTCTACATAAGGGGGAGCTTCCCCCTAAAAATTCTAAAAACCACATGAAAAAATTATTTATCGAAAACTGCTCAACGGATTTAAATACGAATCTAATCAAATAAATAATTTTGTCGGGAAAAAACTTATATGTAATAATAAGTTAAACACTTTTTAAATGTGCTTAAAAATAAATTTATTCGTTTAGATATTATCCGATTTAAATTCAGTCTTACAATGTATATAGTCTTACATGTCTTATGGAAAGTTTTGTTTCAGTTAGTCGGATCGATTATTTGATTTTATCTCCGACATTCACTAGTCCGAAACACGAGTTCGCTATATAAATGGCCTCCATTTTGAATTAAGATGGCAGATTGTAATAGTTTATCTTACCGTACTTTATCTACGATTTTTAGATTTAAATAATAAATACAGAAAAAAATAAACTTCCTGTATGCAAGTTCGTATTTATCTTTTGATAAAGATGACATTATTTCATCAGTTGTATTTTGAGCCGAATTAATTATTTCGGGACGCGCATTATTCTCCTCATATTCGTCATAATCATTTAAATCACTCATTGATTTTCACTAAAATCTCGATGTTACTTTAATTAAACAAACAGCAAATTTTGATAAATAAATGTAAACAAACTCGCTAATCGTGCGTAAAGGTGAAGAATTCTATTCTTCAGAATTATGACGCGCATGCGCAATGAATACAAGTACGTAAAGAATTACTTTCTACGCATCTAAACAGAGATACAATGTTTATATTTCGTAACAATTGTGATAAAAATATTTTGGTGAGTATATAGGGAGTAAGAGAAACCTACCTACAAAATTTCATGGTCATAGGTCTTGTGGTTCCAGAGATATCGTGATGTGCCAGTGAGTGAGTGGTATTTGGATTTTATATTTAGATATCACGAACAATTTAATAATAATTTAAATAAAGAGGAAATTTAAGTAATTTCATCAAGAAAACGTCAAATCTTAATGAAGTATTTTAAAAGACATGATATTACCTTCTCCTTGATATGTCCCGGATTGAAGCTGGGGCGAGAGTTAAACGATAGGTGACAACAAATTGACGTAAGGAAATGGGACAGTTTATCTGCTATTGATCGTCTTAAGAGATGGAATAAAGCGTAGGACGAGGATGCTGCGTTGTTTGAAGTCGGCTGCAGATGTAATCATGTAATCAGCAGAGACCACGTTGATTGTTGATATCCTTCGACACACATGACATTTTCTCCCTTTAGTCTTAGCCTCTATTCACGTTTTCATTTCTTCTTCCCATCTCCGGTCTTTTATCATACTAATACAGATGACGAGGTGAATAGAGTCAAATTCAAAAGGTTTTATTTCAATCTCCTTTTTTTTTAATGAATACAATTAGGTTTTTGTTAAACCTTTCCAGGGTAGATTAAAAGAAGGGATGTTAATTTGTCTCTTTGGGCATTCATTCTCAGAATAAAATATTTGTACCTACTCAATATTTGTTGCCATGTCTTTAAATTAAAAATGTGATAATTATTTAAAAATTTAGGATCGGTTTTTGTGGTATTTCGACCACTTTAGTCCGTCATTGTCAGATCTGGTGATAGATTGGCAGAAATAACTTCAATTTTGAATTGATTAGAAATCACTTGAAATTCATCTCTCTCACTTTATTGTTTAACAGTAATTTAGGATAGCGATGATCAGACGAAAATTAAAATTAAAGTTTTGGGTTTATCGACGTTTCGGAAAAATTTATTTCATTCTTCAAGGTACAAATAAGAATGGTGTTTATACCTGTCATTTGTTAAGACAGGCTAAACAATTTCCTTACTATCACTGTTCTCGTCTTATTATTTTCTTAAAGATACGATATAAACGATTTGATTCAAGATAAACAAGAATATGTTTATCCTGTCTTACAAATAAATACGAATCTTGTTTATTGTTACCTCAAAGAAGAAATAAATTTTTCCCAAACGTTAATGATTCCAAAACTTTACCGATCCTCGCTATCCTGGATTACTAGTTACAATAAAGGGAGAGAAGAAATTCAAGTGATTTCTAATAAATTAAAAATTAAAGTTATTTCTACCGACCTGAAATGACAAACCTAAGTGGTGGAAACACCACAAGAACTGTTTACCCTTATAGAATATATTTTTTAAGCAGATGTATTGTTCTGTTGTATCCTCCTCCAGAGTCTAATGGGAATTGAGAATTCCTTTCCCAAATATTAACTCCCTAGCTTAAGAAGATCAGTCATGGCTCAATTCCTCCTTTTTTTACTTAGCCCCTAATTCCCTTATAAGGATATAAGGATATATAATAAGGTATTATAAGGATCGAATTTCATAAAATCCCTTATCGGAAAACATCATTATCGTTATTAATAATAATAATTATTATTATCATTATCATTATAAAACAATAAGTTTACCAAACTATTGATTTAATTTCAGTGCTTCAAAGAAATAGTGTTAATTATTTTGGAGAGAGAGGACTAGGTTTCAGATGCGTATATAGCTGCCATCTTGAATCAAAATAGCAGATTGGAAAATCTATACACAAAAGTTGTTAATATCATAATTGGGATTGGGAGCTAACTTACAAATTTCAAGATTCTGGTAGAATTATTTCTGGACATTTTGATCACCATCTTGAATTCAGATCACGGACCATAAAGATATTTTAAAAAAAATAAAAATATACCTTTTTGACCTCACAGGACACTAAATGACTGATATGTCTTTTATCAAATTAATACCACATCCATCATAATTGTATATTTGTACATATATTACTAGTGAATATCTTAAAATTTTGTGTTTATTTAGATTAGGAAAACTCTTGTCGAATCATATTTTAATTTAATGCGAATATTATATTGATTGATGAGGAAAACAGAGTCATGTTGGTATAACGTTCACTTTATCAAGTTTTAGTTTTGATCATTGTTAACAAGGCATTCCATGAAATTTCGTAGAACACCTATGAGAGCCCCCGGAGGCCTTACGGTGTATTAATGAGCCGTTGCACACTGGTTAGGAAACAATGATCTAGAGGGTAAGAGGAACCTCGAACCTAAATGCAACATTTCAGCTTTCTAGCAATTGCTTTAAAGCGACTGTGATGTATATATATGAGTGGTATTTTGGCTTATATATAAATTATCATTTGTTAAGACAAGCTATTTGTACATTTTTAATTACTTATTAAGCATGGTACTACAATCTTAGCCCTTTGAAAAGATCATAAGGCTTTGCTCCTTTTCACTATTTCGAGCTAAAATCGTCTTTAGTATAGTTTACACTTTTAAGTTTTTATGGAGGTACTTTTAAATCTTGTAAAGAAAATAAAGTAAAAAGGATTTTTACAATTTTTTTATAAAAAGAATGTCGTTCCTCTTTAGAAACTTTCCCGCTTATTTTTTTGTTGTAAATTTTTTCTCTCTTTTTTTTTCGACAAGTTTCAGAGAGATTAGCATTTTTTAAGAGTTATTATAATATGCAAAAAAGTTCAACTCGAAATAAGTTAATTTAAAAAATCCGTTTTAAATTGGATTAGTTGAAATTCAAAGGTTTTTCTCTCACATTTTTATTAATTTTGAATTTATTTGATTATGCTTTTTAATATTTAAGGGAAAACATTGGTTACTTTTTTGCTTTCTCATATACGGTAGAAGTAGTATACATATATGTAGAAAGTATTTTGATGCTGCAAAATTAATTTTGAAGGATTAAAAAACTTGTTTTTAAATGTCTGTTTGTTGTCTGCAGTCTGGCAATTGTGTAGTCTGTCGACAACAGCGTGTCATGCAGGTTTAGAAAAATCATCCACCCTGGTGAAATCCAAGAATAAATTTTAGATCTAAATTTGAACGCGCTGCCATTCAAAATCTCCTAAAATCTTGAGCAAAAAAATATTTCTCAAAAAACTGTTGTAAAGATTTCGATTACCAAATTATAACAAGTTTTCTCTGGAAAGTTTAGTTTCCGAGATATTGATTAAATTAAATCTGATTTAGCTAAAAATCGAAAACAAAAGAATATATAAACAATTAAATAAGATATTATGGATATTAAATTAACATCATCGTCATTGTAGAAAAGACTTGTACTAAACACACTGACTTAATTCCACTGTTTCAAAGAAGTTAGTGTAACTTAGTTTTAAATACGCATATATAGCCGCGATTTTGAATCAAAATGACCGATTGAAAATCCTTTTTACAAAATTTGTTAATATCATAAATGTAAGATAACTAAATTTCAAGGTTCTGGTGATATCGTCATGTCGAATTCTGTATATAAATGACCGCCATCTTGAACTAAGATGGGGATCATAAAAAATATTTGTATATAAGTATTTCGATAATTATATTTCGATAATTATATTTCGATATAATTATTCTATATAAATATTTTAATGAATATGAGAACAATTTGTTTGAGCTTGACAAACTGATTTTTTTAATTTGTTTAAACGGAAAAAGTTTTAAGCATCCCTTATTTCTATTTGACTATTTATAATGTGGAGTCGTGCGTTGGCACTAACCACCTTTCGTTTGTCTGGTCAATTGTATCTCTTTGAGTTCTATAGTTATGTAATTGGTTTGAAGGTTATTAAGACAATGTTAATTTTAAATAATTTTAACGTAAATAAGTTAGGTACATGAATTGTTATCAAAAGTTAAACAATTTTACCCCTGAGATTAGTTAACATTTTCCGCATTCTGTCGCTGTCTTTACCTCTCCTATTTGATAAAGCAGGTTATTTTAATATTTGAGTTAAGGGAAACAAAAAACTCATCAAATTTATTCTAAATTTGTTTATATTTCTTTTATTTAGCGTAATTAAAGACTCGTTTAAGCAAAATAAGAGAATTGCACATTTTTATTAAAAAACAGTAAAGATTTTTTCTTCCCCAATTCATTTTTATTTATTTTCAGTTTTTTAAAAATATATATTTAAGTGGCTTTTGTTTCGCTCCATATTGCTACCTGATATTGTTCTTTAACTAAGTTAAGAAATAAAATATCTCCGGTACTACTCGCACTAAACTGTTGCCACTTTAATTAATCACTGGCGTCTAATGTAAACTTGCCTCATTTTATTCATTTATGTGTGTAAAGATTTATTGATCTTCTAAATATTCTTAAAATGTAAAACTTTTTTTTGTTTAAATTTTAAATCTATAACATATATCAAAAAGGGGGTCCAAAATAATATTTTGCTCTTTTGAAGTTTTTCTTTTCTTGTTTTGATGCCTTTTATTTTTCGATTTTTAAAGCTAAAACAATTTTAAAACAAAGTTGATATCTTTGACACAAGAAATAAACATTTTAGGTTTTTCAAACTGTTATCCCCTTGAGGTCCTATGTTATCCCACCTTCCCACCCAACCCTTTAGTTATTTAATTTGTTCCGATCCCTTATTTAACTCTTCCAGGAGATAAAACCACCTCTATATGTCTTTGTCTCTTTTTGTTAGCCTTTTGTTAGGCAGTTTGTAAGTTAAGACCGCTCCTATTATTATTTTTGCTTGGCTTCACTTTTATAAAGTTAATCTCAAATAATAATTATGATAAATAGAATTGTTGCGTCTGAAAAAGTTTTTCTTATTTTATACTGACAAAATACATAAATTAAAAGCTTTTTAACTACCTCGTCTAAAATATTAGGATGGCATTTAAAACATCTTCCTTCCGTGTTAAACATATTTATTTATTTTTAAATATTAAAGACCTTACGGATTCTTGTAAAACAAAAAAGGCATTTTTAGGACCCCTTAATTTAGAGAATTGGAAATTCTCTAAATTAAATTTTGAATTTGATTAATCTTAATTTAAAATTTCAATGATATATGTATTTTGTATAGGGTTTTATATTAAAACATTAAAATCAGCCATTGTCTTATGTCGACTAAAAGACGCATGATTTTTTTATGAATCTCATCTAAAAATGAAATGGTTTTTTTTAAGGACCTCCTCTAATGAAAAAAACTTTTTTTTTAAAGACAATGACTATAAAACAATAGACTAGGGATCTTGCCTAGAACCGTCTTGAACTTCTATTAGGAACTATTTTAAACGGAACACGCAGATGAATTTTTAGGGACCTTTTCTAAAACAATAAATGTGTTTTAGAGACGTATTCTAAAATTCTAAAGCATTGAAGGCTATTTTATACTATTTTAACTTAAGGCTATTTTATTTCTGTAAACAATCGAAGACAAGTCTAGATAAAGCAAAAACCTTGTCAAAACATTCATCTGATGTTAAAAAGCGAACGAACACCAAAAACGTTCTACAAATAACTGTGGAAAAGATGGGTTGAAGAGAAGAGACAATTACGGTAAAGTTTACCCTTTCCTTCTCGGGGGGCGCATTCCCAACACAGGTAATTAAAGATTCAAATTCCCCACCCCGAATTCCCCGCCTAATCTAACCGCTAAATCGATTTGGGCTGGTTATTTGTTTTATTAATGCTTCCACTCCCTCTTCCTTCTATTTCTATCTCCCTTTTACCCCATCTTGTTAATTTGTCCTATTATCGGCGAAGCCCATTGTTTATCTTTTCTTTTTTTTATCGTTTAATTTTTAATGGATGAGTAGTCGAGAGATTCCGCTAATTAAATGGTTTGGGGTTAATTTGAAAGTCAGATGATTGATTATGATTTGGGTTAATTTAGCAAATTATTTATTACTCGATCGGCTGATTACTTTAAACTGTTTTACTCACTGAATAATATTGGAATAGATGTTGTTTACAGTTTATGACAAAAAATTATAATTAATGATCTTAGCGGATCATTTGTGTTAACTAGAGCTGAGATTCTCAAACTATTGAATTCTGTGTATCTTTTTAAGTATAACCTTAAAAAAAGATATACATTAAATAACTTCTCATGCTATTATGGGAGAATTGTGAAAAAAGTTGTCTTAATCAAGTTAGTTGTTTGGGCGACATTATGTAGAATCTACCGATAATAAAATCTACGCTAAACAAAACACGTACATGGTTTATTCTAGACTTGTTTTCAGCGTTTAAAAAAGGTCCTTAAAAGGGCGTTACGTTAGTGCTTTAGAAAAGGGTCCCTAAAAAGCATAAGTGTTTTAAAATAGTTTCTTATCATCTACAATTGTGGTTGTTTAATACAAACCTTTCTGTCAAAGAAAGTACCAGAAAAATATTACAATCATTATTAAATAAAACGAAAAGTACATTTCCATAATTGCATTTTCTTAGAGATTGTTGAGTATGATTCAGAGAAGAGCTTTCTGTTGAACAAAAAGAAATATATCCATTCTTAAACAGATTGTTTGTAATGTTTACGTATGAAATCTTGCTATTTACAGATCATTCTTTTTATGACCACATTTATGATATTAATAAGGAGATTGTATATTTCTTTTTTGAAGTTGTTAGTTATTATACTTATGATAGATTCTGTTGAGCAGTAAATCTTTTTTGAGGTTGTTAATTAATTGCAACCAACCACTTCCGAAAGGAGGATGCTTTTCTACCTTCTCTTAAGTCAAATTTATATTCAAGCCCTGGGTTGAATATAAATTTGACGATCGTAAATTTAATTTGATTAGTTATATGCTGTTTATTTTTGAGAAACTTTTTCAATAATAGTTGTACTATTCCGTTGTTGTTACAGAGTAATGTAAAAACGTTACATTACATCTATTCTTTTTTTCTTTGAAAACCATAAAAATAAATTGCAAGTTAAAGCTCTATTTCAAATGAAACTCTAGTACTCTAGTACAGTAAATTGCTAGTGTAGTAACAAAGCTATTAACAGCACATTCGAAATTCCTAAAAGGGATGGAATGAAGATTTGAGATAACGCAGATAACCATCTGTGTCACACTTATAAAGGACCTTAGTATTCCAGAGGGTTATTGTCCCAACCCTTATTCTCTTAATAGTCACTCTTGTAAAATAATATTAATGCATTTCTCTATTTCTAGTAGTTGTAATAGTTTTTATCATTTTATTAGTTTAATAATATTTAACACTTTTCTACAGAATTTCACTAGAATACTTTTTGTTTGGCTAATGTACTGATTCATACATATGTATATATAAAAAATGTATATACATTCATATATATATATATATATATATATATATATATATATATATATATATATATATATATATATATATATATATATATATATATATATATATATATATACACATACATTAATAGAAAACACACTTTTGACTTTTGACTTGCCAGGTGTCTGTAGTAGCTAGAGAAGCACATTAAAAAGGATTCTTCTGCTCTGAATTGAATCGCGATTGGAACGGCATGTTCCATGCTCGTGTGTACGCGTACGGGTACGCCCCTTTTGAGGAATGTGAGAATCAGTCAAAAGTAAAAATACTTATATATTAAGCGAAGAAACCTATCCCCTACCGCCCTACTTCGTCTATTTTGTAGGTCTTGGAAGCCTAGAGTGTTTAAAAGTCGCTAAAAAACAACGTGTTACTGTCAGGGTTAAAAGAGGTTTAAGTTTACATCAACTAGAAGACATGAGAATAGTCTTCTCTTTGTTCTTCGTGTTCTCTAAAACTTAGAATCGAAGAGCTAACAATTATCTTTTAGTATCGGGAATCAAGTGCCCCTAAGTTTTCAAGGGTATATCGAAGCCTCCATCCTCCTACTCTACCCCCTTCCCCTATCGCAGTAGATATTTAATTAATAATATTGAATAAGAGAGTTTGGCGGGTAAGGGAAAGGAAAGTTAATTAGAAACTCTGTCTCAAATCCAATTACTGGTTAACAAGGGAGAGTGGAAAAGGTAAAATTAATGATGACCGGTTTTTGGTTATTCCCTAAAACCAAGTTGAAACTAAATAAGCCTGAGGGATTGATGTAGGATGTGTACTTTCACTGGATAATACCTGAAATATATAATATTATAGTTAGTCTGCCTTTTTTTTTGTTTTTCAACTAGTAATTACTTACTTTTATTAATTTTACATTTTTAGTTTAAGATTTTATAATTTGGTAATACATTGCAATCTTGGTATTTTTAAATATGACTTTTTGTACTCCCGGGAAATTGAAATTAAGCCCAAGCAAAAACCGAAGGTTCGGGTTCTAAACCCAAAAACTTAGACCACATAGTCCACTGAGCTAAGCTGGGCGTCGTTCTTTTTAATACAGGACGGGAGGGGAGAAGGGAGGGGGGAATCTGTCAATTGATAATCTTTCTTGATATGATCATCAGTGTGAAACAAGTCTTATCTCCCTACTATTCGAATAATCACTAATTACCAGATTTGTCGGTAACTGTAAGTGACTATGTTCTCAGGTAAAAGTACGCTAACGCATTCAGCTACACCGATTCCCAAATAGCTGCCATCGGGGAATTGACTATTTTAAATTGCAAACTGACTAATTTTGATGTTAGTGAGTTTTATATCTTGCAAAAAAAAAAATCAGCATTTTATCTGCACAAAAATCTTTTTAATAATTCATTTTTACAACCTACCCAAGGTCAATATCAACCTGGGGATGGGAAAATTACATTACGCTCTTTTTTAAGAATTCTTCTTTTTTATTTATGAAATGTATTATATTTATGAAAAGGTAACCATTTATTATTAGATCAACATAAAATCAATTTTTGTGAGTGCATAAGCTGGATATTATAACTTATTACCTATATATAGCACAACTTAGCGCAAAAATAAAAATCGGTCCGAGACAACTCTGAGTTCATATTTACTTAGCCCAGTTTTTTTCATTTATTAGTTTTCGTAGGTACATTTAATTATTATTGAACATTTTATCGAAATTTATCATAAAAATAACTTCTCCTCGACGGGGAGTCGAACCCGGCCTCTCTCTATCCGCGTTAAAAGCTAGTTTCTACTAGCTTTTTCCTTGGAAAACGGCTTAAATCGTTAGATTCGTATTTAAATGGACTACATTTTAGAATTTTTTTATCAAAATCGTCGGAACGGTTTTCGGGAAATAATTTTTTCCTTGTTTTTTCAGAGTTTTTTGGGGGTAGCACCCCCAAAAAACAAATTTGGAGCCAAATTCATTTGGAAAATTCATTTCGCCTCATCATGGCCTCGGGTTGTGATTTTTCTGAACATGTATACCAAATTTCGTCAAAATCGGCCCAGTAGTTTAGGGTCTAGGCGTCAGCGTTTGCACAGACAGACGACAGACAACAGACAGACATTTTTTAAAAACCACTTTTTGGACTAAGGGGACCCCAAAACGTGTAAATTCATCAATATCATCACAATGCTTCCTCTTTATATGAGAAAGTAAAAATTGATTAAACAAATGTCTCCACTTGGTTCACTTCGTTATCCTCTAACACTCTAAAGCGTAACAAGTAAGCCTTGCACCCCACGGTCAAATATTTGTACAATGGAACGTAATAAAGGAATTAATCGGCCTCTATATTTCCAGTATAGCGCTCTAACCAACTAAGCTACGCAGGAGAATGAATTTCTCTGACGTTAATGATACCTTGACCCGAATTTAAAGCTTTCAATATAGAGGCCGGTGGTTCAAATCCCCGCGCTGGAGTCTATTTTTCTCTGTCTGTTTCCCGTAGTTAATAATAATTATAATTTGATTTAAATTAAAAAAAAAAAAATTTTTTGTTTATCTTGAAATTTGGCATGAATATTTCGTCAAGCCTGGAAAATTTAAAAAAAAGTTCAGACTTTTTTTTCCAAAAAAAATTGTTTTTTTTCTTGAAATTTGGAATAGATGTTCCTTTAAGCCATTAAAATCGATTTATATGGTTTATTTGCTTAAAAAATGTTTAGAATTACCATAAAAATAACCTTCCCAGCAGGGAATCGAACCCGGCCCGACGGTGAGAGGCCGATGGAGACTTAAGAGGCCGGCGGCATAATCCGGGCTGCGCGCACAACACATTATTTATTATTTTACAATACACATCACCATTTTTCTTTTTTAATTGCTTATTGTTCATTACCTAAACTACAAGTCTCTTTTGTCTTTCGCCAACAAGAATATGTATACTTCATAATAGTTAAGATTATTTGTTATTGTTGTAAGTCTTTCTGCGTATTTATCTTATTTTACTTCCACTTGCCTCTAAATATTGTTACCTAAATTGCTATAACTCCTGACAACCTAGCAATCTGAAACTTGCCCAGATTATTTATTTCTGACAATCATACCATAATCAGTTAATATTTAATTAATTAATTAACTATTTATTGATAAGTTAATAATTTTGTTGGTTAATCTGTGTCTTAATCTTGTAAACTAAATGTAACCAACTCTCAGACTTATTAGAAAGCCGAAACTTTTACAAATTATTTAATACTGGCTACAATACAATAATCAGTCATTAGTTAATTAATTTGTTAACTACTAATAAATTAGTTAATCAAATTGTTAACTATTAAATAATTATTAATCAATTTGTTTGTTTTCTGTTTGTCGTCAAATTTTATGGCCTAAATTTGACTCACTTCCGAATTTGGCAAGAATTATCCTTGAAGTCAATACAAACGAAGTATATATATATAGAGGATTTTTCATTTTTGGACGTCGCGTACTAGTAGTTCACAGAACTACTAGTATTATCTTAGAGTGAAGTGAATTTTAATACAAATGGACTTTGGTTTGGACAATTAAGTATACAAAATATTAACAAACATAAGAGGCGCCTTCACTAAATAAAATGGGGTTGAGTTAAGACAAAGTGGGGTCTGTTTTAATGAAAACTGTCACTTTTAGTGTCGTATGGAAATCGAAAAAAAAAGTTTGACATAATGTACTTTAGAGGGAGTTTTCAACCTCAATCTTTGCCTTAAAACAAAATTTATGTTTTTTTAATTATTAGTAACCGTATTTGAAAAATGATTTATTCCAGAGTTTTTATGACTAAATTAATTTCTTGATTTCGCATCAGGGAAAATTTTCAGGACATGTGTGCCAAATTTCATCGAAATCGTCCAGAATTGTAGTTTCCCCTCGTTTGGAAGACTAGTGACAAACATTTTTTAAAATCAACTTTTTTGTAATAACAAATTTTAAAAAAGGTTTTAAACCTTTTTTAAAATTTAATTTAATTTAAATACTGTTAAAATGAAATATTCAATATTCAAGATCGTAGAGATACCCGGTGTCGAATGATAATATCGCCTATGAGTTATGAAGATTTATATTTATCACTAAACTAAATTTGGATTACTTTAGTTATCTTTCCTTTTTTTGTATCAATGAATTCTCCCTTACTCCCTTCATTCTAGGAGAAGAATGGCCGCCCAGCCTTCTTTACAATAGGGTTTAATAAATTAATGATATTATAATTAAGTTAATAAACTTAATTAATTTAACAATTTCAGTTTGCAATTTGCAGCTTTTTATTATTATTCATTTTATAGTCCTTTGCAAATCTGACGGGAGGCTTGAATTACTATTTTCCCCCCATTCCTACACCATTGTCTGTTATAATCGATCTGCTAATTCATTAGTTAGCCAGTATATTTACTGGAGATTTATTTAAAATAATCAATACATTTGATTAATCATATAAAAATATTGAAATATTTATCTTCTTAACCCAGCTCTGAGATTTATTTCTTGTTTCAAGATCATACACTTCTTTTTTTATTAATTCATTTATTTGCTCTCAAATCTTATTTGAATTTTGAAGTTTGAAAATGCCAAAGTCAGACAGAGTCTGGTAAAGAAAAATTGAAGAAAAAGGTGATCGAAATGGGCTCTTAGCTAGATTGCTTTAAGAATGATTCGACTGTAAATTGAACGCTCAATATTCAGAATATATTCTGAAATGCTTGTAAAATAAATTCCCTTGAGATGGAAAATCAAACTTGATTTTGTGTAAAAGTTTTTGAGACAGGGGATGTCAGCATTTTAGTTCTAACTATATAAGCTTTTTCTTTGAAGAGAAAAGTTTTCGATATTTTCTAGCGGTCATAGACAAACTTCTTATAACATTTCTGTTTAAAAACAACTTAAGATTCTAACTTAATTTGATGTTTAACTCTTGATTATTTAACTTTCAAGGTGCGTTCACATTTAATTTAATTTTCTTTTAAGAAGCTGCATCATTAAAGTTTGTGTGTAGCTTTAAATGTCAAAGAACTACCTAAAAAACTAATTTCAAGTTTTCTGGCTTCAACTTTTCTGAAATATTTTTGAGCCCTTATTGTAGAGTCTATAGACGGCATACTAACCGTTCATTATATTATATTAAAACTTAACATAAACCTTTATATAATCTTGTTCGAACCTAGCAATTAGACCATTTTACGCCCCGTGGTGGAGAGTTCCAGCTACTTCACACATCATACATTTGTACATTGTACTGCCGAAGTGAGTATGGTGTGGTCATTAGTGAGCTATAAAAGCGGGCGTCAAAATGTGGGGAAAGGGTGCCCCATAAGGGGTGTCCCTCACCCTGCTCCGTCCGCGATTTATAGATGCAATTCATAGATTCATAGAGTATAGAGTATCATGGCATGGGATAGAACCCACGACCTCGAGTCGCCTCGACTTATTCCTTGACTCTCGGCCACGCTGGCTCCCCTTAATTAATTTAAATTTGGTCTTTCAATTTTTTAAGTTTTTGGTAGTTTTCATACTACGGAAAGTTAAATTTTAATTTAAATCAAATTATAATTATTATTAACTACGGGAAACAGACAGTGAAAAATACACTCCTGTGCCGGGATTTGAACCACGAGCCTCTATATTAAATTTGGTCGTGAATTTCTGATGTGCTCAAACTTCTACAACAGGAGCGGGTGTGCTATGACAAATGTGCAATTATGTCATAACTTGACTACACGCTCGCTCCGTTTACCCTAAAAGGTTCACCTGTCAGCTATACCGCAAAGTGTATGACCAGCTTTGTATATGCAATTCGTCTGAGATGTATGGACTGTGACAGAATATAGTTAATATCTTTCTGTAATGACTTGAGATATCACTAATGGTTCTATATAAGAATTGTAGCAAGGATACAATTTTAATTGTTGAAATTCTTAATACTCACCATATAAAGACGTAAATTCTTATCAATCGGTCGTTTTGTTTTAATAATAAACACCATATTTTATACCTTTATGTTGAAAGCATTCAAACCTCATATATTTATGAGTTTCATGGAACGTGTCTGATAAAGTTTGGAATCGTAAAATATTTTTATCATTGCGGCAATTCCTTAGAGAGTTTTTCGGTTTCAGAATCTAATAGGATTGTGAAGGAATTGGCATTCCTATCATAACATACCTCCGCGTCAAACTTTTCCAACCTTTCTTCCCCGCCATCTTTCAAAATTCACCTTCTTGAAAGCCTTTATATTAAATTAAATGGTTCTGGAGTTATGCCGTTTTAGTATTGAACATATTTTATGGCGATTATTGAAAAGACAAAGAAAATGTTCGTGAACCTTCTTGTGATAGAAATTTATTTCACATATCATGTCTACTACTATTGAGAACCTTTCTTTCAGAAATTAGAATTACAAATATATAATAGACATCCATTTATATGTTTAACAATAATACTGTATGTTACTCACATGCCACTAAGTAACAGGCTAACAAATCTTTGGTCACAGTGACCATAAGCTAGCTCAAGTAGGAGGGGGAGGGGGAGCTGTTCCTAATCAAAATAAAAATGTTAATATATTAATAATATTGGTTTGATATAATGAAAAATTATACATATTATTCTATCAAAATTCAACGTTTATATCATTGGAATCATTCCAATGTTACATATCATTGGGAAAATTCATAAATATTTAAGAAAGGTTATAGTGTAATTGAAACGACCTCTGTAATACAAAATTTATTTCATTTTCGAAGCCTGCTTTCGGCCTCTCGGGCATCATTTATCATTACCTATTAACTGCACTAATCAATCAGTGCAGAGTGCAGGTAATGGGTAAAGGGAATTCCCTGTCGAGGAGACAAATATTTGACTTCTTCATAAGAAGGTGTTCTGCAATATAATATCGCAAGAATATTGATTGTGTATAGAGGCCGCTAAAAACACAAATTCACTCAGTGCCCTTTCATTTGGCACTAAGTCACAAATAAGGTATCCGGAGTCCAAAGCATATGGCTGGGGGTTTCCGACCTCCGAATTAAAGGGCTTGTCAATCTAGGTTCAACAGCAAAGGTTTTATGAAAATAATGAGTCTTAAACTGCTGGTTTTATGTTTGATAACATACCTATTTCAAATGGAATACTAGGTAAGTGGCATTATTTCAATTAAATTTAAGCGTAATATCATCAATTAAATTAATCGACTCCTCTACACTTTGTTAGCATACTCATTTTACATACTAAATGGAAGCATTTGAATAATTAATTCAATTATTCGGTGTTTAAGACATATTGAGTGGATAATTCATATTAGCAGTATTTTTCTAGCTAAACCATTATAGAATGCTCTAGTCTTAGATATTATTTAATGAATGATTTTAAATTATTTATTATAGGTCTTCTAAATTTAGAGGTAGAAATAATTTATTGAATTAATTTAGGTTTACTTGAAATTCTTTAAAATTGGTTTTGTTGTTTAGGCTCCATACCTTCGCACGAACGTCAATTTTTGTTGTAAAAAAACACTTTTTTGGACTCACGGGACACGTAAATATCTATACAGCGTTTATAAAAAAGAGTAAAAACAATAAGATTTATTTACATTAGAGAAAAGCACTGCCACTTCCCAATTAGTGTGCCACATAGTTGTTACGTCTTGTCGTCGGACAAATGGTCACACAAGTAAAAAAAATTGTAATAATATATGAAGTATTAAAAGTAACTTAAAAAACAATTTAAAAATGGTGATACTCTATTGGACTTCTTTATTTAATTGCAATAGGAATTCTAATTAATATTAAATAATTAATTAAATAATAATTGAGCTGAATGACTGATTATAGTATTGTCATAAAAAATACATAATCAGTCAATGTTTTCAGTTTTCTTGCGGTAGTTGAGAAGTGGGTCAAATTTAGGTTACAAGGTTTGGAATCAAACCTAATTAAATAGTGATTAATTTTATTATTATTTCAGATTATTTACATAATCTGAGCAAGTCTCAGCTTTCTAGGTAGTCAGGAAGTGGGTCAAATTTAGGTTACAAGATTTTGAGGCAAGTGAAGTTAAATAAAAGAGTGTCAAAAAGACCTTAAAAATAATGTGACCCCATTGGGAATTGAATGTGTGGTTTATTATAGACCTGTTGTAGATCCCCAGCGGGGTCGCATTTATTTTTATTCAATATAAAATATATGAGGGCTGAAAATAATATAAGACTGTGTATATGGTCTACTTTCGACAAACAACCAAATTTCTACCAAAATCGGATGTGTGGTTTTACAAAGTAAGGTGTTAATTAATTTGTTTGGTTGAGTGAGAGAGAGAGAAAGCAAAGATCTCAAGGACTAAATTGCAGTCAAGCAGTTTATATAATTTAATTTGTTCGTAAAAGTGTTGACAAACAGGCCGATAGACAAACACGATATCAAAAATGTTCCCTGATATCTGAAACACCGGCCTAGGAAATTTTAAATTCGAAGAAAAACAAATTTCGTTTCTTCAGAATGATCACAATGCTTTCCGACCTTCGGTAAGCTTCGAAGCAAAAAACTTCAATTAATCACCTTAAAGTTAAAAAAAATAGAACCCAAAAACTTTTCTTTACCTGTTAGTTAATTAGTTTTTACTTCACATTTAGGTATTTATATCTATATAAATATAAGGAACAATTAGTGAGATAAAATAAACTGTTAAATATTCCTCCTCTCGCTCTCAGGCTGTCTATTATTACACATTCCTGGGTTAAAAACTTTTCCAATTATTCCACCCTTTAAAACTCCTATCTTTTTAGACTGTTTAAATTAACCATTTTCGGGAGTTGATGAGAACTGCAGGCACTTTTTCAACCAATTTTGCCAATAATTTATAACTTTATGTTATTTTCTGTGATTATGCTTTTTAGATAGTGATTATAATTCGTGTGGCAATATCAATAATAATTCATTATATTATTACGGAAGTATTGTTTAAAAATCTATTATTTAATTAAGTAAAACCTATAGCTTGCAAATTGTATTATTTTTAATTTAATACAAGAGTTGCAGTAAAATTCGATTTTATTACACTTAATATTGTGTAGGGTAGAAAAGAGAGATCGTATCATATAGGTTGGTTTGTTTACAAAACGGCGCGTCTAGAATTGAAGAGGTTGGTAAACCTGAGGGACGGTTATGGTACCCTGGAGGGGGGAGTACCGACTCCCCACTTGACACGTAGCCAGTAGCCATCTTGCATCTTGTTTCCTCAGTTTTCTCGTTAGTGTCTTGTTCAAGCGTCTTAAAGTCTTCCTTCAGCTTCAAGAATGTTTGATTCTTCCCCTTATTGACTTGGAACTTAAAACATTCGCCGTATTTAAGGTATTTACTCTTAATAGACATTTTTAAAATCAATTTGATAGATGTGTATTAGATCAAACGGGATTGTGTTTTGATTAGGTTTGAATTTATTATATTTTGATGCGTCCGCCAAATTGTTTTTCTTGTTTTCACAAGACATTTACTTTAATTCTACTTTTATTTTTAGTTTCCTTGCTATTTTCGTTGTAATTTTTATTTTCATATTGATGTACAAGACAAAATTACATACATAACCAATAAATATAAATACCGACTTACAGTAGGTAAATTGTTCCTAGGCACTTTTAACTCGAATAAAATTAAACATAACAAAATAAAATTTAATATAATCCGAATTACTTAAAAATACTTCCCAAACTTAATTTAAAAAGTTCGTTATTTAGGCTGAACTACATGTTGCACATCTCACTAACGACTTTTTCGAGACTTTATATCGATATAATATCTTGACCGTTAAATTCTTTTGCACTTCGATTTGGACCTCTACCTGGTCTATATGCAGAATGTTTGTTTGTTCTTCAGAAAATGGCACGCCATTGAAAATTCTAGGGCAAAAAAAAAAAAAAAAATAGGTTAAAACAATTGTATTTTTGTTAAAACGTGTAAAATTTTGCAAATCATGCATTATTTGGATATATCGATAGTACCGACTTGCAATATTTACTAAGGCCCCGTGTACCGTAGTTCTACCAAAATGGATTTAATATTATTATAGGGTTAGGTCACTTAGCCTAGTTTGCACGGGTCGAGTAGTTTAGTAATTTAGTACTCGACTCGTTAGGACACTTTGTTTTTTACTAAATTTATATACTCGACACTGACTAAATTAGTCGACCGTGGCTACTAATACCAAATTACTCGACCCATGCAAACTAGGCTTTAGGTACAATCTCATTTAAATTTGATTTATTAAATCAGGTTTTTGCCATTGGTGAAATAAATTTTAACTATATATTTGGCTATAGTGAATTGTACGGTGCCATCGAATTTTCTACTTCGATTTGGACCTCTACCTGGTCTATGTGCAGCAGGGTTGTTTTTCTTCAGAAGATGAGCACCTCGAGCGGCCGTTGAAAATTCTAGGGCCAAAACTTAATTTTGTACTTCGATTTTGTAATCAGCACCGTACAATTCACTTTTACCTCCATTTTTACTCTACCCATAAAAATAAAATATTCTGTGAGTATTACAGTAATTAAAATATAAAGATAAATTTAATTGCATTATTAGTCTATTTGAGAAATATTCAAATTTATTTTTTATTTCAATAACTACTTTTTTAATGTAATAATTTTAATATGTTATAAAAAAACCTTTAGTTAATAGAATAATTATTCTTGATGATCTTTCTTGATAATTTTTGTAAAGTTAAAAATTTGGGAATAATGCTATATAATATCAAGTTACACCAAGACTTCATCTTCGTTAATTTGAATCGTAATAATAATATCTATATTCCTGTTAATTCTATTGAATTTTAGTTTTTTGGTATGGATTATTATTGTTTAGGGAATTTAGAGTAAAGTTTATAAATTTTCTTTTTATTTATTCTAGTTTTATTGGATTATTTTGTTTATATGATTTTATTAAACTGTAAATTAGAACTATTATTTATATTTAATGTAGATGTTTGTTCTATAGTTGTAGATGTATATTTGTATTAAGTATTCAGTATTCAGTAAATGAAAACATTTAATTTTGCATAAATTCACTATTAATATTTGTTAATCTACTTCAGAAGAACTATTATCCATTACTTTATGTCAGTGATTCGTAACCGGGGTTCCGCTGAATAATGTCATTAAAGAGTGGTGAGTGATATCACGTCATTTTAAATTAGCTTTGGTTCTTGGAATAGTAAAGCATTCTAAAGTTAATGTTGATTTTTTATGTCGTTTTTTTTTTATTTTTATATTTCTTTTGTCAGCATTAACTTCTAATTCATAAGATCATTTCAGGTTGCCAAACTTATCTCCATTATCGCCACCCTATCTCAGAAAAAAATTGTCATCGCCCCCCTATGAAGCTAGAGGTTATCTATTATAGATAGTTCTTTTAGAATTCTAGATAGCTTGAATTAGCAACAGGGAATTCAAAAGTACTGGAATATAAGTTCATAAATAATGGATAAAATAATATGGTCATGTTTTTGTGTTTGTGATTTTTTGAAAATGCCTATTATTAATTAAACACTCAATCATACATTAGTGTTGTCTAATAATCGAGTCAGGGGAAATATAAGAGTGATAGTGGTAAAAATAAAATAAAAATGTAATGCCTACTATTTTACTTTTCTAATTATTTTCCCCTTCTTTTTAACTAACAATAATTGTTAGAGCTCATTGCCCTTCAAATTCTCCTCCATTTTTCATCGCCCACTTTAGGAAAATATGCGTTAGATCTTGAGTATTGTTAAATAACTACTATTACTATCGTCCTAAACTTTCAAACAAAGGGATTGTAATTTGGCCTACTAATAAAATTATTAGTATATATATGTAATATTATACATATCATATATATTTAATATTATGAGTATATATTTTAATATTACATATTTCCCCTTCGGGTGTTTCCCGCAAGATTTTATACTAACATCTTTTGGTTTCCCCAAAATGAATAAGGAGGAGGCACACTGTCTTACCCAACTATTTAACTAGTTCAGACATATCTACTTTTTTAATACGGTTTACATATTGTGTGGAATGTATTGTTATAGCGCCAACACTTCATTTTGAGATTTTGATGAATTTATAGGTTTAAAGGTCCTCTCAAGTAAATTTTATTTTTTAAATTTTTGTCTCTTGTCTAATAATTATCTATTTCTATGTGTTGTGGAGCTAAAACTACTTTTTGTTACAAATATTTATTGGATAAGGGAATTAGGGAGGTGACATTATTAAACAAATTTTATTTCTCAATATTTAATATTAGCTATATATACCATTTACTTTTTATATTTAATAAATAAATAAATCCACCATTTATTGCCGGAAAACACAAAATTATAAATAATAAAATACTGTCTTCTTATTGAAATACATAAGATCATTTTCTTTATTCACTTGCTTAAACAAATTACGGCAAATCAGAATAATTCTGTGGATTTCGCAGTCGCAAGTAGGTTTGTTTTATGATTTATTTATTTTTAATTGATATTAAGTTAATATTCATGAAATAATCAAATTTACACATTCATTATACTTTTCCTATCCTATATTCCTTGTAATTATTTGTATAACCAGATATCTTTATATATACCTCCAATCCGTTTCCACTCCATCCTTTCCACCCTGTGCCCAAGATGGTAGAATAGAGTAATATTTCATTTCATCTTGCCCTGTACCAGGTCTCCCCTCTGCAAGATTTCCTCATTTCATCGTCCCAGCGGACTTGTGGTCTACCTTTCCTTCTTTTATCTCTCCTCGGATACCAGTTAATTAACTTCTTCGTCCACCAGCCGTCTGTCTGTAGCTCTTGCAATGTGCCCGGCCCATTTCCACTTTCTCATATTGGTATTGTATATCCAACATCCTATAATCCAGTTGTAAATTTTAATCCTTCATTTGTCCATCGGTCTCTCATCGTTATTCCAAGTATTATGCGTTCCATCGTTCTTTGGTTTACTCGTAGTTTGCTTATGACCTTCTGAGACAATGTCGACGTTGCTACCCTATACAGCACGACTGCAGGACCCATGTGTTCCTCAATTTCTTCTTAGTATCAAAATTTACGTCGGCGTGAAAGAGGTGTTTTACTTATTTAAACTTCTCTAGCTCGAAGTGACTCTTCTGCTAACTTGTCTTCTGCTCTTGTTCATACTGCTTCGTTTTGTGACTTGGCAATTAAGTACAACGTCGTCTGGAAATTTGAGCATATTGAGGTATTTTAATACTAAGTCCTTACCACTTCAGATCTAGACACGCTTCATCTAGGACAGCATTGAACATTTTGGTAAATGGCACATCCCCTTGCCTCGTGCCTCTGTCGATTTTAATTGTCCTTTTTACTTTCTCATATAAAGAGAAAGTATTGTGATGGCGCGAAAATTCGATTTTGATGGATTTACACGTTTTGAGGTCCCCTGAGTCCAAAAAAGTGGTTTTTAAAAAATGTCTGTCTGTCGTCTGTGCAGACACCTGGAGGCTAAACTACTGGACCGATTTTGACGAAATTTGGCATACGGCATACATGTTCAGAAAAATCATACCCCGAGGCGAAATCGAGAAATGAATTTTAGCTCTAAATTTGGGGGCGCTACCCCCCAAAAACTCTGAAAAAACATGAAAAAAAAATTATTTCTCGAAAACGGTTCTGACGATTTTGATTAAAAATTTTTATAATGTAGTCCATTTGAATACAAATCCAACGATATAAGCCGTTTTCCCGGGAAAAATCTAGTTCCTGAGAAATTAGCTTAAAACGCGGACGGAGAGAGCCCGGGTTCGATTCCCCACCCAGGAGAAGTTATTTTTATGATACATACTAGCTCGAAGTGACTCTTCTGCTAACTTGTCTTCTGCTCTTGTTCATACTGCTTCGTTTTGTGACTTGGCAATTAAGTACAACGTCGTCTGGAAATTTGAGCATATTGAGGTATTTTAATACTAAGTCCTTACCACTTCAGATCTAGACACGCTTCATCTAGGACAGCATTGAACATTTTGGTAAATGGCACATCCCCTTGCCTCGTGCCTCTGTCGATTTTAATTGTCCTTTTTACTTTCTCATATAAAGAGAAAGTATTGTGATGGCGCGAAAATTCGATTTTGATGGATTTACACGTTTTGAGGCCCCCTGAGTCCAAAAAAGTGGTTTTTAAAAAATGTCTGTCTGTCGTCTGTGCAGACACCTGGAGGCTAAACTACTGGACCGATTTTGACGAAATTTGGCATACGGCATACATGTTCAGAAAAATCATACCCCGAGGCGAAATCGAGAAATGAATTTTAGCTCTAAATTTGGGGGCGCTACCCCCCAAAAACTCTGAAAAAACATGAAAAAAAAATTATTTCTCGAAAACGGTTCTGACGATTTTGATTAAAAATTTTTATAATGTAGTCCATTTGAATACAAATCCAACGATATAAGCCGTTTTCCCGGGAAAAATCTAGTTCCTGAGAAATTAGCTTAAAACGCGGACGGAGAGAGCCCGGGTTCGATTCCCCACCCAGGAGAAGTTATTTTTATGATACATTTTGATGAAATGTTCAAAAATATTTAAATGTACATTTAAAAACTAATAAATGGAAACACTGGGCTAAGTAATTATAAACTCATATATGAGAAAGTTTGTCTGAGTTGTCTCGGACCGATTTTTTCTTGATTGTGGCGGACTTCCAAGCTAGCCCCGTCAATTATATTATAAATGTATTTTAAGAGATCAGTCACTTTTTATATTTACGAAATGTTAACATCTTTCTAATATTCCCTCACTTTCTTGGTCTTACAAACATTATCTATTAAAATTTAATCAATTTATTTGTTTCCTTATGCTAAAAAGGGGTATTTATTAGACTTCTACCTTCTCCTGTTTTTTTTTTTTATAGTCAAAAGAACATATTATCATCACACTTATGACATATGTAATATTGCAGTTATGTAATTTAATAATATTTCTAAGATAAGAATATTTCTTGGTCTCGTGTCAGTCGATTTTGTAATGAAATTTTAATTTTGGGTGGTATGTCATAGTTTTCCAATAATTGCGGATGTTTTTCGAATCTATAGTACAGATGGCCCATATGAATTTCAACTTATGCAGACATTTAATATTAAATAAATTTAAAAAAATATGACCTTGCACTAACCTCCTCTTATCAATTATATACATATATATTTTAGTTGTATAAGTTATTTAGAAAGCACAAGCCCTCTATGTAATAATAATTAAAAAAAAATAATAATCTACCCAAATATTTTGGGTATTCCTTCGTCTTAACATGTATGACATTTTGATCATTTTTCTTTTAAAAGAGTTAAGTAACAACAGTACCTCAGTGGTTTTTATTTCGTTCATATTAGGTTTTTGAATATCCTTTTTTTTCTTTTTACGGATAAAATAATTCATTGGGGGTAATCGGTAATCTACTTCAATATACTTTATTTTATATTTCGTGACCACTCGTCTACTGATAGGTCGCCAGGTAGATATGTGCCTTACTAACTTGTAGACTTTTAATATTTATGAAAAACGTTATAAAGAAAGAAGAAAAATGTATTGTTTTACGGAAATACTCATAATTAATTTGTGTTACAAAGTTTTTTCTTTTTTGCTTTTAAAGAACTGAGGAAGTAAATAAATAATTGTTTTGTTAATCAAGTGGAAAAACAATTTATTTATAAAGTTAACACAAATTAATAAATAAAGTTTTAACTTGAAGGAAACTGAGAGAAAAAAGAAGAGAAAATACTTTGCTTATGAAATAAATAAGGAAGTAAAATCAATAAAAGCCGCAGTACGTTAGACTTTAGACTATTCGAGTGAAAATCCCCTCTTCACTTAGCTGCGAAAAGAACTTACAAAAGAATCTTACTACATCTGAATAGATAATTCAAAATCAATAATTTTGAAAAGATTGGACTTTAATATACAGTATGTCCACGGATGGAGATATGATGGATGGAGACGATAAATTTGAAAACTAATTATTTTGGAAATTTTAGACATCAGAGTTAGTAAGACATCTGTCAAGTTTTATAAAAATATCTTTGAAATATAATTTTTTCCCCAAAGAAATACAAAATGGTGGATTACGGCTAAACCAAGCCGAAATAAAAAAATAATTACTGATAATTTTCGACTTATTTTCACATTTAGAACCCTGTTCTGAATAGCGCGTTCTACTTTCGACAAACCATCCAGGCCACTTTGATATATAGCTCTCCGGTGTAAATTAACAATATTTAGGTTTTGAATATTTTTATATGCACAATTAAGGTCTTAGTGCGTTATTCAATATTAGTTATAATATGGTTATTTATCGTGCCTTATAATAATAAACAAAAAGAGGAATTTTTTGATATAATAAATAGCCTCAATCTGCGGTTCTCATGATATGTATTTTATTTCTTATAATTGGAGTGAATAATCTATATATATAAAATTAAAGTTTTGTCTGTACTGGTCAGAATTGAATGTTTTTTGGAAACTTTTTCATTTTATACATTCCGCTAACCGAATCCGGCCTTAACTTTTTTCGTGTATGTGTGTATGTCTGTCGCCCCAGTCAGACTTTATAGGCGCAAAACTGACTAAATAAAAAATCGATTAATTTTTTTTTCAGAGGTGAGCGAAAAAACATGTTGCGCAATTTGTAGGTTTGGTTTCATCTAAAAATATTGAGTAGAACCAAAGTTATTAACAATTTTATAAAAAAAAGTATAAAAAATAATCTAAAAAAAATTAGGTCCACCACCGTAAACAAACCCCACAGACTCGCTAATCAAAATGTTTGGGTACTTCTAGACCACCTAAAGACTCGTGGTTTTTTGCGTTTGGTCGGAAATTGGCCCAAACCGACTGGAAAAATCCGAAAAGTTAAAAAAAAATATATATTTTTACCCCCCTTAAAAAATTAAAGAGGGCGGACGCACTTCAAAGTTTTTTTGGAGGCTTATTGTGGCTAAATGGTAAATTGTATCGAAAAGCTGATTGCGCCAGCAGTTGTTGTGCTACCCGATCAATATTTTTCGGTTTTGCATGAGTTTTTGGATTAGGGTGATGGTTGTGAGGAGTTATCTAAGGACTTTCACAACTAATAATAATTAATTTAAGTTGAATGCCCAATACTAAGTTAGAACGGTGAAGGAGTATTACTGATTTTTTATAGTAATTTTTGTTTTTATTATTAATGATATTATTGAGAAATAAATATGTAATACATTAATTGACTTTTTAGTTCAACATTTGAAAAATGCATTGGCGTATAAAGTACGCCGCCCGTGCCTCATTGTTTGTCCACTATAGCCGTGCCACGAAGGGTTAAATATTTACTGGTGCAACTGCCTAATTGAGAGAAGAGACTGTTAATTAAATTAATGCACCATCATGGTTGATGATTGTTCGATGACTTCCCAGTGTAATTGGTTTTTACGACGTTTATTTTCTTATTTATTATACCTTTTTTTTTAGTTTTTTTTTATTAATTACTATACATATTAATTAGTTTCTATTGGCTATTTTTTAAATATATATATAGACTCCAAACTACCATTTGGAGAATATTATATTCTTAGAAACGGAATGAATGGTGTATAATATAGTCCTGATTTTTTTCCTAGGAGGCTTGGAAAAAAAACTATTTAGGCAGTTTATTTAATTGCTAGGCCTACATGTCAATAGGAAACATAGCCACTAATGCCTAGCATGAGCCCCGTAGGGGCTAGTTTTATTTAAAATTATATTTTAAATAATGTTTTATGCGCATTTAATTAGACTTTTTCTGTACTTATATAGTGTATATATTTGATAGGTTCGTTCTGTTCCGTCCAGACACAATCAGGTAATTTATATAGGAACACATTTCATTGGGTAGATATTAAATTATGAGATAAAATCTTTCTTTGCCTAGTAAAATTTAAACCGATGTTATTGAAAAAAGCAATTAACCCAATAATTCTTTGATAAGATTCAGAAACGAAACTTAAATTCTTTAGAGATGGATATAAAATTCAACTTTGCTTTAAAGTATAAAAGTTATTATTTATAGATTAATTACTCTGAATAATGCTTTTAATCAGCTTAATTAACTGTTGCTTAGAAATGATATATTAATATATACTGAAACGAAATTGATAAATTATCACGTTTTTAGAAAAGGCATGTAAATAATTGGAATTTTAATAAAGTAAAGCTAATGGCTTCATTACTCACTTTTAATTATTTAAATTCATCTCTCATTATATTTTTGTTCATATTGATGTTTTGGGTATAGTTATTAATTGGACTGCCATAACAATTCATTTTATCAGTCTATTTATACTTAGTATATATATGTATATAAAGAGAAAGTATTGTGATGGCGCAAAATTGTGGATATATTACTCATTTTAAGGTTCACTGAGTAAACAAGTAAATTGAAACAAGAAAAATATATATATCAAGCTTTTATTGGTTTTGAATTTTTTAAAAATTTAAAATTTTTTAAAACTAATGATTGATTATTATATTTTCTTTGAAAATATATTATCTGTGTGGGAAGTGAGTAAAATTTTGGTTTTATAATTTAGAGATAAAAATTAAACAATTAACAAAACCAGTTAAATAAAAATGTAAAAATTATGTTTTCGTCTGTGAAGACGTGTGGAGGAGCCTGAACTACTGGGCATATGTAATGTGACATACATGTTCTGAAAAATCATACCCCGAGAAAAATTTCAGTTCTAAACTTGGTAACACTGCTCTCTAAAAACTCTAAATAATTATTTCTACAAATGGTTTTAAAGCTGGGTTTACATGATCAAAGTGGACTTGGACAAAGTAACTTTGATCAAATTCACTTGGTCCAAGTGGTTGTGCAACTTTTGAAGCAGGGTTTACAAGATCCAAGTAGACTTGGTCCAAGTAGTTTGAACAAAACTGTCAAAATCATAATTCTGATACTCAAATTTTTCATAAATTTTAATAATTTTGCAAATGAAATAAAACAAAAATAACTGTAAGGACCAAACAAAACAAACAACTAAAACAAAACTGTACCTTCCTGTAATCAAACGTTACAAACTCGTCATTTTTGACAGCTCGTTCTCATAATTTGCAGGTGGGCGCCATTTTTATTTCCATCCAAGTCAACTTTGATCAAAAAAAGTTGGGGGCCACCCAACTCAACTTGGATGGTCCAAGTACACTTTGAAAGCCTGTTTACACGATCAAAGTAGCGTCAAATCTGACTTGGTCCAAGTCCACTTGGATCATGTTAACCCAGCTTAACTAAAATGAAGGCCATGTAAATATTAATTTTAACTGTTCGAGTATAAGTAATTTTTCTGGAAATATCTAGTTTTAAAGTTGCTGATTTAGCTGAAAATTGAAAACGAAATATAAACAGTCACCGGTTAAGTTAAACAATTGTTGATAAATATGTTTAGTAATTATTAATTAATTAAATTAGATATTATGGGATTTACATAAAGTATAGAGTATCAGTTATGTTCCAGTCTCTTTTTTTTGTACAGATGATTGATAGACTTTAAACTTTTAAATTAAAGTTTTATTTGAAGATATAGGCGTTTATTTTGATCCTCAACTTACTCACCTAGTCTAATTGTTATAAAATAATTAATTTAAAAAAAAAAATTTAACCCACCACTAGAAAAGATAAAATGTATATAGATGAGATACGATTATTGAAAAATATATAAATATAATATAGTAGACTCTATACATACAGAAATAAATGTTTCTATAAAAGAAAATTTTGTTGCTATAATAAGAATACTAAGTAATTTTGCAACATACATTTTTTTTTAAATATAAAACGCTCGCATAGCATTCAACAGATCATTTGAAAGATTTAACAATTTTTTTTCTCCATATTCGTGATAAATTTTAAGACGGTATAAATTGCAAATACATACATATTTTGTAACCTGTAGCAACCAACACAATTCTCAGACTGACCATCTAGTTTATTTTTTCTTTATATCCTGAAATTCAATGGAATATTGAAGGTAGTATAAGCAGGACTTGGAGAGTGAACCTTCTAGGAAAGGTTCTAAGAATATACGTAATGAAAACCACTTGAAACCACTGCAAAATGAATTCAAAGAAACTTGATGTCTCTTGTTCCTTTATTCCCAGAATCTTTTTCGTTTTGTAAAAAAAAAAAAAGTTTCAACTTAAATTTCTTGTGACTAGAAAATCTTTGTAAAGAGTTTTCGTGTTATAGAAGCTCGTTATAACAAGGTTTGACCCCTAAAAAGTTTTTAATTATGGAAAAATCAACTAATAAGATTTTAAATTTGAATCTTTAATCAGTGACCTAATATTATTCTGTTATACAAGTCAATATAAGAATTTAACAATTATAGCTTGCAACTAAATTTGTCATGGTTGTTTGTTTAACTATAACTAGATGAGCTGATTAGACATTCGTTAACAGATTTGTGATATTGATTCAATATAACTAGACCAGCGGTGGGCATGCATGAGGTCAATGAGAGCCGCATTCCGGTTTTTCATGTATTATAAAGAGCCTCACTATAATTTTACATAGTATTAAAATACAGAAATTAAAATTTAATTTAATTAATATATTTGTATATTCTACAAAAGTCTTAAGTATGCAATGTAAAGTACACATAAAAGAAAATTCAATTAAGAGAGAGACAATGCAAATAATTATTTTAAAAGTTTAATAATTAAAATAATATAAACGTTGAGTGAAGTACAATGGTCAAGTCTTGGAAATATTACGTAAAATTTGTTAAATACGCCCGAACCAATTCTGTGAGATGATGATTTGTCAACTGCGAATGATATTTTGAGTCCATGAACTTCATTGTAGAGTACAAAGATTCATAGCAATATGCTGTACCATAAATTTAAATTAGACTGCAAGCATCTTTCTTTAAGTCTGGATATTTTTATTCTGGCACAAGTTACTAAAATTTAACTGTGGACGTAGATTTGTGCTGCATTTGCAATGCTTTATCCTCTTTCACCTCTAATATCTCGAGATTCTTAACCAATTTATCAATAAGCATTATTTAAGTAATTATAAATCTTCAATAATATCACAAAGAAATTGGTTTACAAAATATGTAACGTAGATTTCGAATTGTATAAATTTTCACAACTAAAAAGGATGTACATTTTGACAGGGAGCCGCACTTAACTTAATGCGGAAGAGCCGCATTTGTCCACCTGAACGGTCATTAAAATATATTAACACTTGCTTGTATACATGTATTCATTACTGAGTCTACAGGATCATATCAAATGGCGTAGCGTGGCATATATTCTAAGAGGAGCTGTTTTCCATGTCATATATTACACTCAATGAAATTAGTTCGTATAGTGCACTATATTTTTTCTTTTATAAAAAAATCTCAATGGAATAAAATAATAGAGGTGAAAAAAAAAAAAAAAATTGCAATATTTTATGGCAGGTTTAATTTACCGTTGTTCTGACCTTTATAGTTTTTTCTTTAAAACTGAAGATATATTTTTACTTATATACTATAAAGTTACTAAATATACTTATATGATTTATTCAGACCCTTTTTGTATAATTTTTTTTTTCTTTTATTATTCCCATCCTAATAAGTTTTGGCAGTCACGTTGTCACGCAGGAATCCTTATAGTCAGTCCACTGTCAGTTTTCTAGGCTTTTGTCGAATCTAAAGTCACGTGCTCTAGATTTACCAGGAATTCGTGATAGAGTAAAAATTATAATAATTTATATTTTACGTAGCACTAATTAGGCACATTACTATTTTGGAAACATAGCATTTAAATTCTAGTCAGGTCAGAAGATGCCCCAGGTATAGACAAATTATTATCTCCCTTATAGACCTAAGCAGTGTAATATTTAATCTGAAGTTTATAAGTCTTTGAACCGGCTGCGATGCTTGTATATCTCCTCAATGTGGACTTACCAACTTCGTTTCTTTTGTTTTTAGTTCTAGTAGAGTGGCCTAGCCTACTTTAGTGAATTAAATGATAAATCGATCTATTTGTTCATTTAATTAATTGAATTTCCTGCGACTTTTATAATTGTTAACAATTTATTAATAAATGTTAAATGTTGTAATTTTGTCTTTTATCCTTCAAAATCATGTTGACTTAGTAAATGCTAGTGTTTTCTTTATTAACTTATAAATTAATATAAAATGCATTTTTAATACTTTATTTACTCTGCTTTAAGGAAATTCTTAATTGTTTTCCCCCTTGGTGATCTTTCTTTCAAATAAAATGTAATGAACAGTGTCTAATCTAAACTTCCAAGGTAGGAGTCATTAACTTATGTAAATTAATTATAATGTTTGATGTTGTGTCTACTCAGTTAAAATGCGGTTTTAACAATCTAATTTTGCTTTATTTTTGCTTATAACCTTACCAAAGGTAACGGCAGCATTGTGATCATTCTGACAAACGATTTTTTGTTACCAAATTAAAACCTTTGAGATTTCAGGGAACACTTTTGGTTTCGTGTTTTATGTCGATCATTATAGCAAACGATCATATTTTCGAAAAAACTACTAGTCTATACTAAATTTAGATGGTTTATCAAAGTATGTCCGCAAATGATATAATGGTATATCATCAATTGAGACACTCTTATATTATTTAGTTGTGCATTTATAGTAAGTTTTTATTAATAGTATTTTAGAGGATGTATTGCATCTAACTATGTAATTGATCGAGGCTCTGAGACCCCTGACTTTGAGAACCGCTGGTCCCGGAAATAGTTAAAACACCTTTGATAATTATTATCTTAAAAATTGCACGAATAGATCGTAAATTAATTTAGAATATCTATAGGATGAATGGTAGTCCATTATTGTTGCTTTGCTACGTGTTCATTCTCCACGAATGTCATTCCATTTGCTTGAACCATTATGTGTTCAATGGGAATTGATTTTCAAAGGGGATAAGGCATTTCCATATATCCTATTGAGCCCTGGACCGAATCAGATGCAGCTTCCATCTACTTGATTTGAAATGCAGCCTTGTGCTTGCCACCTTATTTGAAGTCAGATAGAATAGACAGCTTTTTTAAAAGTAATTTTCTATCGTAACGAGAAAATTGTACACTATAATATATATATTTACACATATATACGTGTATAGGTACACTTACACGTTATGGTGTAAGGCTATTTAATTTTACAGTTTCCTAGACGTTTTGAATTTAAGTGCTATTGACAGGTAATTGTAATAATCATACTCTCTGTCGTTAAATTCAATCAGCAATTGTACAGCCTAATAGATTATACATTCATGTTCCGTGGTGCTTCCGCTTGAATCACGGATAAAAGCATATAATTTGCTTGGAGCCTAAATATAAATCCTATCAAGTTTGTTGAATAAACCCCATAGACATGTATTGCTTGAATTTAACAAGTTGTGTACATTGCTTACTGAGCTTGAAGTTTATATGAAAGGGTATGACGTTGTATGAAAAAAAGAGTATTATAAAATACTTCAGCTTTTTCTTCAAACTGGCGTTGTTTCAAATTGGTGTTGTTCTTACAGCAAAATAAACTGAGAGAAAGGAGGAAACAAAACTTGATGAGAGATTGATAAAAAAAAGGGATGTCTTGCTAAAGTTCAAATAAACGTGTTCAAGGATAGATGTGGGGAGGATACTGAACCACTGAGAAGGTGAGACTTTGAAGACCCCACCCTCCCTTACATGTTTGAGGAAATTGGACCTTAGAGGCAACCCCAGAGACTAAAGGAGTCCTGGAAAGAAAGATCGGTTCCTTAGTCCAAATTCGACCAAGCGTGGATCAGGCCTAAGATCCTAGGAACAGTTTTGGAGCAAGAGGAATAGCTAGCTGGGAATTCAACCGATAGAATACTTCCCCGAGGCAGATGAAATTGAATTTAGGGCTGGGCTCCAAGAATGGTTTGGAGCTAAACACATCTTTCTTGTTTTTCTTATATACCTTAAAGGATCTTGACGTGCCAAGTATATAAAAAGTTTGTCTTTTTCCAGAGAAGCGATAACATCATCTACTCTCACTCAAATACGATAAATAGATTTTTTTTTTACCTCGTGATAGAATAAGGGTTTTCAATTCAGTACTTAATTGTTCTGATTTCAATGATTTATTTGTTACTTTCTAATATACGAAGGATATATAGAGAAAGTATTGTTACACGAAAATTAGATTTTGATGGATTTACACGTTTATTTGGGATCTAAAAACGTGTTAATGGAAATGGGGTTTCTATAAGATGTCTGTCCGGCATGCGAGTGGAACTGTGGAGCCTTAACTACTCAATTTCGATGCAATTTGGCATGCAGATTCAGGACAATCGTACCCCGAGGCGAAATTGAGAAATTAATTTAAGCTATAATTATGGGATATCCTCCAAAAAACTCTAAATTGGTTCCGTCGACTTTGATTTAGTAATTATAAAATGTATTCCATTTAATTACGGATCTAACCGAAAATAATCTACTTTTCGAGGTACTGATGAAAATAAAAAATCTGAATTTGTTGAAAATCGAAAAAAGTTAACCGTTTAACACTTTTTAAATATATAAAAGATAAATAAATTAAAGTTGATATTATAGGATTTAAATGCAGTATAACTATATGATAAAGTTAAACGAATCCTCTCAAACAAGCGTGTCTATTATTCATTTTGGTTTCGAATGTTTTAAATTTAGAGATCAAACAAAATTTCACGTTCTACAAAATTATGTCAAGGCTCCCGTTAACATTAACTTAAAGAATTTTAAATAACAGGATTAGGCTTTTTGATGAGATAATTTGGTAAATAATAAACATAAATTATAAATTTGTTTTTGGAAGTTTCAAGAGTTTTCTAGGTGTTCAGAATATACAATTGCCGCAGAGAACCCTATATTCATCTGTATTCATTACAAGAAAAGGTGATAAAATTAGGTTATTTCACTGAGAACAACATAGTTAAAATTAGTTCGGACGTGAGTAGAATTTATACATGAATGTCTTTGGGCCAACAATGGAGGTTTCAAAATATCTCTTCTCAGAACATACTATGAATTATAATGTGTCAAAATGTCTGATAAATCTGATGAACTTTTAAGGAAAATTGAAAATAAAGCTTAACAAAATTATAACTACAAACATATTTTTTTCTTCTGAGCTTATCAAAGATAGTACAAGAATTTTGACTATTATGAAACATTTATTATTTCCAAATTCATACCTCTCTTAACCAACTAGCGTTTTAGAACGAAATGTTCTACCAAGACAGATATTATAACACCCGAAATGGGTGTTATAATATCTGTCTTGGTGTTATTTATGTCTGTCCACATTTTTTTTTAACGTTTATATTAAAAAAATAATGGTTTGATTTTAATAAAAAATTGGATGTTATGCAAAAATCCAATTTTTCAACATCCCACAGAAAACAACTTCTATTTGTTTTTGTTTTTTCTTTATTAGAATAAATATTATTTATGAATTTAATGGATACATATTTTTGTCAACGATTGATAGGAAATATAAACATTGTATCTCTGTTTAGATGCGTAGAAAGTGATTCTTTACGTACTTGTATTCATTGCGCATGCGCGTCTCATAGTTCTGAAGAATTCCTCTTCTTTACCACCCTAAGGCGGTAAAGAAGAGGAGTTCTTCAGCTTTACGCACGATTAGCGAGTTTGTTTACATTTAACAAAACTAATTTGCTGTTCTTTTATTAAAGTAACTGTTTATATCGAGTTTTTAGTGAAAAACAATGAGTGAATCAAGTGACTTTGACAAAAATGTGGAGAATAATACTCCTCCAGAAATAATTAATTCGGTAAAAAATACAACTCAAAAATGTATGCCATCTTTATCAAGAGAGAGATACGAACTTACATGCAGGAAGTTTATTTTTTTCTGTATTTATTATTTAAATCTAACAATCGTAGATAAAGTTCGGTACGCAACTCGTGCGAAAACGGCATTTTGCATTGCTCGTGTGGTTTTACTACCCTCGCTATCGCTCGGGTGCAAACTCCACACTCGCATGCAACTTTCCGCACTCGACGCGTAATGTACTATTAAACGCATTTTTGATAATTTTATTTCGATTATTTTTAAACTAAATTTTTAAACAATCATATAAATTAAATATTCGGAATTAGTACAGTACATCTTCCTATTTTATTAAGGATTTTGTACTTTATAATTCAAATGGAAGGTTGAGACCATTTGGTAGAGTCCAGAAAACGAATTAAGATTTATATATAGAAGTGTAGTGCCTCTTTAGAATTATTATCCTAATGGGAATAAACTTAGTGGAAATTGAGGTTCATCCGCCCTCAAAAGGGTCTTCTTCCAGTCTCGCTATTGAAAGGGAAAATTAGTTTCTTTTGCATTATGTATTCGTTAAATAAATTATTTTTAATGATTTATTTTAATTGTTTCATAGTCAATATCAATTTAAAGTGAAGTGTTTGAATTTCTAAAAGACCTAACTAATCAAGAATTTAAAGTCCTGTATTATAAATGTTTATTATTAATTATTTTTTTTTTTTTTAATTTTTTTCTACACCTAGTAGACATAAAGAGAAAGTAGTATAGTGGCGTAAAATTTAGATTTTTATCAATGCATCTTCTTTTAAGGAGATTGATCATCCGTGAGTCCAAAAAAGTGAGTTTTTAAGAAATGTTTCTTTCATCTGTGCGAACACGTAGACGTAGGACCTAAATTACTGAACCGATAATAACCCATAGTGAGGGGTCGGGGTTTAATTTCCCACCAGCTTTTTGGACTTTTGTAATAATTCAATTTAACGACAAAACCTCATATTGCACTTATAACTAATGAATAAAGTAATTATGTATATGTAATTATTATGGTATAGTTTAGTACTGCAAGAGTAGAGTACGCATAGAACGGGTTTATTCTGACTTTTTCTATCTTAAAATATAAATAATTTTAAATTTATTTACTTTAATTTGTGTTTACATTTTTATAAGACATAAAAAAATAATTAAAGAGTATTTTTTACTTTAATTTAAACAAGATAGCTTACTTCTCTTTGATTTTATAAAAATCATTCCTTTTCCCCTGTTACTGAATAAATAATACTAGATTTTTATTTTTATTCTTTATCGATTGGAAAGCTATAGAACAAATTAAGCTTCTCGTTTTAAAAAATAAATTATATGTTTTTCTTTCTATCAAGTGAAAAATAAATGCTATTTGAGGTCAAAGCTTGTAACGAGCTCTTAAATAGTTTTCTATACTATCGCTAAATAATCTAAATAAATTACTTAGCTCTGTCTGGTTCCATCTTTGTAATGATATTTTTGAAGCCCTTATTTTATTATTTTTGTTTTTTTCTATATTAATGTTTTTTAATTTTAATACAATTTTTTTTAAATATTTATTTTCATGCATTTAAATTTGCTTATAAGTACGTTTTGTTATTGTATTTATATCGACGGAACGTGTGAAGTAATGTTTGTTAAGAGAGCTGTTTTTAACCCCCCCCCCCCCCCCCCTCTATCTACCATGTATAGTAAATTGACTTTATATTTGATTACGTTCCTCCTGTTTCCTCTCATTGGTCTCACGCTCTCCACCAACCCCCAGTTCGATTCTTGCTCAATCTACCGAGGAAATAATTACGTTGTGACCTGACCGTCGTTTATACAATTTCACTCTTTAAATTTATATACTAGACTTCACCCCTAGCCTCTCACGAGGCTCATGCTAAGAATCAAAGGCTATATAATATCCAAGTACAAATATATTGCAAAATAATCATCGTGAAGGCCAAGCCGTTGAATGAAATGCCATTTACTTTATAATACGCCAAAAAGACAGCGACAGCACTTTTAATCATAAACGGTTTCTTCGATTTTTATTAAAAACATAAATTTTGCTTTACCAGGAAACATCTAGTTTCCGAGATATTACTCACTATGTAAAGGAGGAAGTGTTGTTTTCAATAATTGGATGTATTGACCGTAATTTTGTGGTAATATAACTTATGATAATTGACATACACTTAAATAAAACATAGGTGGTTTTATCTAAAATATAATCTGTTATGAGTCTTACCAAAATATGTATAAATTTACAATCAGATGATTGTTTCAGTCTTTCGACTATTTTCTATGATAATTATACTTTATTATATATTACCTCGCATTTCTTATTTAAATTATTACAAACTAATTCTTTAGTTTTATTCTCTCGTAGACTTATATTTTGAAATCATCTCATTTTAATTTATTTTATACTTATGAGCACTTTATTTTGGTGATCGGACAAAGAAGCAATCTGCCACACATATTCACTGGCGTTTTTAATTACAAATTTTGTTTTCTTCAGTAAATATTTTCTATTTTATAAAGGTTAAGAGCTTTTTTTTAACTTTTTAGGGTCCGTAGGCAAAACCAAGGACCCTTATATTTTCCTGCGTGTGTCTGTCCGTCCGTCCAGTCGCCTGCTCTCACGGCTACACCTTTCGTCCGATCACTTTGAAATTTGGCATGTATGTGTCTTGTGCCTACCCACATATTTTAAAAATATAGCGACTTAAAAAAAATTTTTTAAAAAAAAATTAGGGTAAAAAAACATGTGGGTTAAATTTTTTTTTTTTTTTTCGACACCGTGAGGGGTATCATATGAAAGGGTACGTCGAGCTGATTACAAAAATATATAATTCTTTGGTTATAACTTTGATAGGGCGAGCGTAGGCAAGTTTGAAGCGGGTGTTAAACGTGTCCCCCCCCCCCTCTATCTCGCTTATATGAAGTGCGAAAAATCTGAAAAAATTCCTGAACATTCTTCGACCAAAAGTAAAGATACCACTTTTTGGAAATTTCGAAAAAATATGATTTTATTTTTTACTGACAAAATACGTTTTTTTTTTTTATAATTATGGTCTTTTCGATGTATTTATATGGTTGTAATCCGGTTCTGTGGCAAAAAAATACTTTATCAGAGTGTGTTTTGAGAATATCTGACCCTTAGGATATTTAGATTTTTAGCATTTTAAAAAACACTATCAATAGGGTACTACTTAAACAATACAGTGTGGCCTACGGACCCTCGCTGTGTGCTGACTAAGCACTCAATCGACCTGTATATTTTTACTAGGGTGGCCATGGCCATTCATTTTTTTTTTAACTTTTCTACAAAATGTTTAGGTATTGCAATACTTTTTTCGGGTAGTATATTTGTAATTTATGGAATTTTGGATGTTGAGATAACCCTTATCATGCTTTTAACAATCTATGAAACTACCGTATATGATGTACTATCAATTTATGATACTACCTTAATATATTATTTATGATATAAATAATTTATAAAACATTAAATTATTTTTTGTTAAATAATTTATCTTACTGATCTAAGGAGTAGGGGTACAGTTCGAAAGGTTTAAAAAGGTTTCTCTTGAATTAAAGCCGAAATGCTTCTGTCTTTTTAAAATTCTGTTTTTTTAAAAAAGGTGAAACATTATATGGTGCTTTAATGTTGAATAAATAAATAAATAAACAATAAGCGAGAAATAGGATATGATGAAATATTCTCTTCACCAAGTAAAATTATATTAAGTAATCATAAAACATGGAATGAATTATGGAAGAAATAGAGTTACTGCGATCCAATATACCTTTATTTCTTAAACTTTTATTTTATTTTTAAGTTCTAGAATAATAGACTTGACAAGAATTCTACATAATAAAAATAAGAGGATTGAGAGTTTACTTAAATAATTTTAGAGCAAGACTTGAGAAGTAATAACACTTCTAAAAATAAAATTCAAGCTGAGAGATTACTTCTTTAAATTCATTATAATAATATGTTATAATTTATTTATTAATAATATGTTGTAGGAGTTCGATTCCTTATAAAGGTTAGAATTGGTTTAGTCAGTTTTAGGGCCATGGTGAAATTGGATGGTCCATAAATACAGATTGTCTCTCTAATCTCAATACAATCTACTGAACCAGTGGCGGATTTAGAGGGGGGGGGGGGGGGGGAGTCGCAGGGGTCACACCAATTTCAAAATGTCCGATTTAATTCGTTTTTTTTTAGACTGTTCCTTTTTATATTACGATTTCGGATGTAGCATCTCGATAGATTTAATCTTCTTTTTTAACTTGATCTTTTTGGCTGAACTGAAGGAGATCATACGGTCGATAATCGCTTGGCGGACAACTTTGCTTAATTTATACACTTCAGAAATAATATTCCTTTGTCAAACAATACATTTGTACGATTTAAACATTTGAGAAATTATATATTTATGATTTGTTCGTTATAAGTTGATATCCCTATGTCAAAAAATACGTTGGAGTGAGGCCCCGCCATTTTTTCTATAGGTCGCCTCATATTCTTCAGTTTTACCTTTTTTTTTTAATTTTAAGGAAAATGATGGTTATGAAGGTTATGGTTAGTTATATAGGTTAGTACTTTTTGTCCTTACCTAACCATAATCTCCTATCATTACCCTACAAAACGTGACACATCGTGTATTTAAAAAAAAAAATAAATAAAAAAAAAAACATTTATCGAGATGCTACAACAGGAATCGTTTTACAATGTACAGAGATACTGTAAAAAGACTGTTTAAAGAAACGAAGTAAATCGGACAGCCAAATAGTGCAGTTGAGAAAATTTTATCTTAAATGCAAATGTATTAGCGAATTTCCAAGGGAAAAAATTCGCTAATGGAGCCACTGACATGGCGGGAGCCACTGACGAATTGACGTATCAAAATGAAACTTGCACCGATAAATCAAGCTCGTTGAGATGAGGATCCCTATTGAAAATGTGATATTTATGACGTCACTATCCCCTCCTGACGAGTCAGCAAAGATTAAAAATAATCCTACCGCGGGGTTCCGCAAGCCGAGCGAATTTCCATTGGAAATTTGTAGTTCAATGTTGTGCAGTTGTTTAAACTTCTTTCAAACTACTGCGATTATGTTTAACTATAATCAATATTCTAAAAACCCTAATCCAACTTAAATATTCCTTTTAAATTTTCTTAACTTGATATAACCCACACAATTGTAGTAGTTATGAAGAAAGTTTAAACTGCACAACATTGAACTACAAATTTCCAATGGAAATTCGCTCGGCTTGCGGAACCCCGCGGTAGGATTATTTTCTTATAGTTCCCTAAATTTTTTACTGACCTATTTAATCTACAATGATTAGGTGCACAATTTGTTTTTACAATTACTATTTTTAAGTTGTTATTAAAATACTGGTGTTCATATTTTTGTGCCAACGAATTACACCATAAGTTTAATTTATTTGATGACAAAATATTAAAATCAAAGTTCACCTCAGAGATGCATAAAACCGCGGTTTTGAGAGGTCATATTTTCAAATTTTCCGGACCCCCCTTCTTAATGGAACTAATGTGTAGTAGTAATTATTTTCTTGATTTTCCCCCTCTCATAATTTTAACAAATTTGATCATGTGTTTAAGAATTATAATTTATTTTCTTACACAATACTGATACAGCCAAATAAGCACCAAATATAGTATATTTAATAAGTTATTTAGTAAGCCCCTAAGTTTAATGTAAGGTCTTATATTATTGTAAACCTTTACCAATAAATTATTTTCCTATTTTCTATGTTTTATGAGGCATTATGATATACTTTTAAATTTCAAATTGGGAATATTAAGTAATCTTTTCTTTTCCCCATCCTTGAATTTCTTAAATGTCTTAAACGGTCTTTGAATTTCTTAAATCCTTAAATTGTTCCCTTTTTGTGTGTTGTAACATTATAAAAATGGAAATTTTAGGCTTAGAAATGGGTAAGGTAGGGGTATGGTATGCCATTCCCCCAGATCCCCCTGGTAGTGACCCCCACCCAAACTTGATGCTAAATCCGCCCCTGTACAGAACCAGCTTATAACTGAAATTTATAATAATTGTTTTTAGAAATAAGATTGAGTAGATAAAGTAGTGAATAATTTCTTCACTAGAAATTAATTTTGTGTTATTCTGAATATCTAAACCAATTTATTACGTTGATATGTGTTTTTGGCCAGTTCTAAGGTAGTTATGTTGAGACTTCTCGATGATTCGATTGAAGAAGAAACCTAAAAAATCCCGCTTTAAAAAACTAATATTACGGTCGATCAAGGCCCTTGATAAGGGAAATGGATATAATTATTTATAAAAAACTTTTTTTGCTTTAATTGTAAAAGTTTTAATAAATAAATTTCTATAAGATTTGCAACTTAAACAATAATTAAATAATGCTTTCTTTTAAAAAAACTTAAATAAAATGAAAAAACTTCAGAAATAGTATAGGAGATCAAAAACTATTAAAACTGTTATCCTTTATTTATTAAATTCAGATTTACCTTTTATTTATTCTATATAATTCTTTTTATTTATTATTTCACGAGGATTATATAATTCTATGTTTAGCAAATATATGTTTTATATCAAACTATAAAAATATTATACACCTAGTAGAAAATAAAAGTAAGATGTTTAAGTACTTTTATACCAGATAATATTACTATGTAAATGTATGAATAATAAAACTATTAAACTGCATCCTTTTTATAAAAGGACTTTTGATGAAAATTAGTTTTTTATAATTGTTAAAAAATTCTTATTCCAATTTCGAATATGTATTTATTTAAAGGCTTAAATGCCGAATTAGGCGGCTTTCACACTACGTGCGAGACCGATTCCGCTTGATATTTTTTTGTTGTTATTTTATTTGTAAATTGCAACTACATAATACAACATGTTATTAGAAATTTTGATGCTTGTTGTTACAATGTTATGATTGACATGAAGTGAGGGACTGCCCATTAACAGTACTCACAGATACTGTCTTGAGATATTACATACATGAAAAAATGGTTAAGCATTGTTCAATAAATCGCGTGGCCACTGCCTCTATAGACGTTTAGGAGGATTTCCAGGAATGAATGGTAATGATAGGTTGTGGGTTAAAGGATTGGGATGTTTGGATATGGAGCCATGGAAGGATTTGTATCGGGATATGGCTAGGTCGTGGACGAAAGAGACTTTAAGGTTATTGTGAAGGGTGATGTTAGAAACATAAAAAGGAACGTTGACTATTCTTCTTAGGATTTTGGACTGTAGGGATTGGATACGATAGGAGTTGGAACGCTTGGTGCAACCCCAGAGTTCAATACCGTATAAATGAGTAATTTATTATCTATGCTGAGTTTGTATGGTGTAGAAGTCTATGTAAAAGTTTGTAGCGTCGGTTGCAGTCTTGTCTTTTAAGTTTTGTGTGGTATGCCCAGGTCAAACGGCGGTCTAGGTGTAATCCAGGATAGCGAACACAACTGGAGTGAGGGATAGGAATTTGGTTAAGGAATATTGGTTCACATATGCCATGTCTTAAACTAAACTCACATGGACACTTTTGTTTTCATTAATTTTTATTCTCCATTTCTTGAGCCAGGTTTCCAGGAGTAAGATGATTCCGCTTGAGAAACAAATACATATATTAGCATGGGACTATTCACATTAAACGTCGAGGGAGACCGAGCCGACTCGGGCGTTTTTGTTAGCTAAGCGTTTTCGGCCGCAGAAAACGCTTAGCTAAAAACGCAAAACCGCAAAAACACGCAAAAACGCTCGAAAAAAACGCCCGAGTCGGCTCGGTCTCGTTCAGCCCGGTCTCGCTCGACGTTAGCCCCATGCTAAATACTGTATTTGTTTCTCAAGCGGAATCGGCCTCGCTCGGTCTCCACGCAGTGTGAAAGCCGCTTTACACGAAAAAAAATCACAAATATATGTTTTTATCACCATGAGTAACTAAAATAATAGTGATACACGTCCCCGGTTTCAGAATTTTAAAGTGCGCATTAGGTCTAAAGTGACATGTACTATCATGGTAAACCTGTAATTAATTATTTCAAATGTCATTAAATAAAATAAAGTGGCAGGGATTTATTTTTCTTAGAATCAATTATTCTTAATATATTGGCATTTGTATTTTATGAAGAAGGAATCCCTTAAGGTAAGTAGTGGAGCCAGGGTAGCCGAGCGTCTTAACGTCGCTCGCTCAGCGATTATTCGCTGCTATTCAAGTAGCAGCGACAGAAATCGCTTTTTGTGACAGCTTACTCGCCGCGACTGACTCGACTCGCAGCGATAAAAATTGAACATGTTCAATTCTGGTCGCCGGAAACAAGCGAGTAGGACGGTCTCGTGACCTAGTCGCCTCTGCTCAGCGCTGCTGTCGCCTCGTCTGACACCTCTTATCGCTAGTCGCGGTCTTATATATCATACTATCTAGGGTCTATTAACACTTGCTAATAACGCAGTTATTTCCAGTTTTACGTTACAAGTAGGTATTGAACTTCTCATTAGTATATCTCTTTTCTCAATTAGAGTAATTCTTTAAACTTAACTTCGGATAGCCGAAGAATATTTCTGTAGGCAAGTGGACAGGGCCGTAACTACAATTTTGGGGGCCCTGGGGCAAGATTCTTCGTGGTGTCGAGGGGACACCCTCCCCCCAGAAAAAGGGGGGTCGGGGGTCCTCCCCCGGAAATTTTTTGAAAAATAACGCTCGAAAACGTGTTTTAATGCATTCTAGAGGTCAAATTTACCCACATCTATAATATTTTATTTTGCACATGACCCAAAATCGAAAATGTCTAATTTAGCCTCTATTCTATAGCTAAATCCTCACCTACCTCCTGGTTACTTTAGTTAGGCTACTACATAAATACATATATAACTTATACGATCTCTTCGTAACAGTTTAAGGAAAAAACTCTGATGAAGGTGAACAATATATTGAGTAAGCGTCAGAGTTTTTTGTTAGTTCACTGTGTAATTGTCCTCAAGAAACTTACTGGTGAACTACGTTTGTCATGGGGCCCCTGGTGAGTGAAAATATTGATATTTTTCTATAAATGTCTAGGGGCCCGGGGCCCCTAGTTTCAAAAGAACCGTTTAATAATAGTCCATAATTATTCTTTTCTGAAACGAATTTTTAAATGGCTTTTAAAATTCATAATATTTCGTTTTGCCCATTGAAATTCAAATAGGGCCGTAGGATCGGGGGCCCCCACGACCGGTGGCCCCGGGAAACTGCCCCGGTTGCCCCGGTGGTAGTTACGGCCCTGCAAGTGGATCCTCCAAAGCTAGCTCTTTCAAGAGCAAAGCGAACGTTGTCTCATCGGTTTATCCAGTCACGAATACGAACCCATTTTTATTTTTAGGGTCCGTAGGAAAAACCAAGGACCCTTACATTTTCCTGCGTATGTCTGTCCGTCCGTCCGTCTGTCGCCTGTTCTCACGGCTACACCTTTCGTCCGATCGCTTTGAAATTTGGCACATATGTGTATAGTACCCACACATTTTAACTTAAAAAAATTGTTGTTTTTTTTAAAAAAAATAGGGTAAAAAAACTTAACGGTTTAAAAATAATATTTTTTTTGGAAACTATGTGGGGTATCATATAAAAGGGTACGTTGAGCTGATTACAAAAATATATAAATTTTGGTTATATGCTTGGACAGGACGAGCGTAGACGAGTTTGAAATGGGTGTAAAACGTGTCCCCCCCCCCCCTTCTATCTCGCTTATGTAAAGTGCAAAAAATCTGAAAAGAATCCTGAACATTCTTTGACCAAAAGTAAAGATACCACTTTTTGGAAATTTTGAAAGAAAATTGCATTTTTTTAATTGAAAAAATACGTTTTTTTTTATAATTATTCTCTTTTCGATGTAATTATATGTTTATAGTCCGGTTCAGAGGCAAAAAATACTTTATCAGAAGTTTGTTTATGTGTTTTGAGAATAACAGACCCATAGGATAGTTCAAAGTAAGCTTTTTAGCATTTTAAAAAGCACCATCAATGTCAATAGGTACTACTTAAACTATACAGTGTTGCCTACAGACCCTCGCTGTGTGCAGACTAGCTCACTCTTGACCTGATTATCTTTTATTACGAAGTGTCTGAATTTCACTTGATAAGAGCTTAGCTAACTCAGCACAATATAAATGAATCATTCGTTTCATATAAACGTTTTTAACAGTAGACTTTCTCGTATTCATTTTATTAGCACACTTCACTTCTCTATTCACGTAGTACTAACTTAACTACTCGTCGATACCAATAGCTCCGTGTGACTGTAGTAGTCGTTGCTACTAGTCGTCGCGGGTAGTCGCCACGATAAGTAGCAGCGACAAAAATCGCTCCGGGTGACCAAGGCTTAAAGTCGAGGCAACTCGAGGTCGTGGGTTCGATCCCGTGCCATGATACTCTGAATTGCATCAATGAATCGCGGACGGTGCAGGGCGAGGGACACCCTTTATTGGGACTCTTCCTCCACTCTCTGATGTGGGTCCGATAGTCCGATCCGTGTCATGATGATGTCATTTGTATCTGTATTTATGGTTCGAGGACGGAGCAGGGCGAGGGACACCCTTTATGGGGACTCTTCCCCCGCGCTTTGACGCACGCTTTTATAGCTTACTAATGACCACACCATACTCGCTTCGGCGGTACAATGTACAAATGTATGATGTGTGAAGTAATTGGAACTCTCCACCACGGGGCGTAAAAAGGGCCTAAGTGATGGCCTAATTGCAAGGTTCGAACAAGTGGTTCGTCCTACCTGTTCTAGTAGGAAGTACTAGACTTCTACTAAGTAGCTTTCTAAGTAATCTAATAAGAAAAACTTAGATTGTGAATAAAGAAATTAAAATAGGTATATCATATTATTAACTTTTATCGTGATTAAAATCTAGATATTGGCTCGAAACATCCTTCGGAAACACTTTATTCACTCTTCACACGTCCAAGAATCTCTTTATCCTAACCCTCCCCCCTCCTCTTCTCCAAACTTTCCTCGGAATTCTTAAATTTATCTCCTCTTTTACAGCGCTGAGTATAAAAAAGGGGCTATGGCATTATCTTCAGAAAACAACTTTTATTCCTTTGTATTCGAAATACCACTGGAAAAGCTCCCTTTTTTCTTTACTTCATTTCCATTTGATTATCATATATTTAATTTAGTTAGGAATGGAGTAAGAGCCCCGATCTTTTTTTTACGACAGAAAACTATACCCTTTTATTCATCCTGGTTTTTTAGAAAATTAAAAATTTAAATTATCTCATAAATACTTTAGGGGTTTTTATTAAGAAAAAACCAAACAACAAATTTTATCTATAGCTGAGCGGAAATGGGGACTTTAACATCATTCCATTCATTTTTTCATTATTCTCCTCCATAATAGTAATTACTGGAAAAATATTTGTTAGGCCGAATGATTTACTCAGCCAGTTTTTAATTGTTTTTCATTCCACTTAATTAAACATTCATAAAGATTTTATATTCGAGGTATCTATAAAGGTCCGTGGTAAATACCACTATATTATTGAATGTTCCAGTATCATTAATATTAATAATTACTGCAATCATAATATCTACACCCTTAAAATTTGAATGGCCGATGAAAAATGCATTAGAATTTGGCTTAATAATTTTTGTAATGCACCCATCGTATATGTATTTATCATATACAGTTAAAATAGACTGCCAATTAATGTGGCATATGGCTCCTCGCTTCCTTAGTGTGGCACTTGCTTCAATGATTTTATTACCCATTAATGTAGAGTGTATTTAAATTTCCCCGTTTTTTAAATAAGCCTCAACTATTTGTGATTTTGTACATAGCTATATATGTATACATGTAGAAAAAAGGATATTTTAATAAAAGTACCATTTAAGCAACATTTAATGGCCGCAGGTGGTTGAAATTAATCTGGGGCTATTTTCTTAACGTTTGTTAGTGTGCATGTAGAAGAAATATAAATGGGTCAGGAGGTTGAAACTTATATGGGACCATTAATGGGCTAATTATGACCTACCATCCAAATTTCATTAAAATCAGTTTTCGGCGAGTAGTTCTGCTGTGAAAGACAGACAGACACTTATGAATTCTCTAATGTCTAAACGGATTGTTATTATGGAATTCTTGAATTTGGGGACATCCAAATGTTTCGTTCTTTATTTGACAAGATCAGACTCAATGCTACTCCCGGTCTTAAAATTCTTTAGGGCAGATAGTGGTAAATTTTGTAAGCAACAGAGCAAACGCTTTGAGAAAATTTGCTTTTTCCTATCCGCATTATCTGCTCCCAATCCTTTTACCAGAGCTTCTTCTATTGCCTCTAACAGCACATCTGCACATTTCGATAGAAAAAACTACACTGCAATATTTCAAAAGTTTGCATTTATAGTTAGATCGTATGGTTTTTAAGTAAAAACGTATTAACCTCTTTGTGATGATCCTACTTTACAAAGGCTAATATCCCAAACACGTGTGAACAACTTTAAATACACTTTTATAAAAAAAACAGCACGCTAATCTACCCCCCTGTCCAATGCTGAAAAATAAGCAAGTGTACTTAACTATATTTCTACCAAGTGTAGTCCAGGCTTAAGAAGTAGAGTTTAGCGAGATTACCTTTCTTTATAAAAATAAAGAAAGCTCTCCGCTTTGAAATTGACTCACTTTCTACTATGTAATTAATTTATTAATTGCAACTCATTTCCTTCGCAATCGACACTGATTGTGACCTTATGAAGGCTGAAACCTATGTTAAACAAAAGAACTTCCAATTAATGGGGAGAAACAGTTTATGTGTTCCTTTAAGTTAAGATACATACTCCATAGACACAGACGCTCTCTCAGAATAATAATTATATTCCATTTTAGGTAATTAACGAACTTAAGTTCATTTTTTTTTTACACTCAAATTATTTTAACAACGTTTTGCCTTTTAGTTGAACATTTTTATAAAATTTCTCTGAAACACAAATTTGAAAATAGTGGAAATAATTTATATATACTTAGGAAGTATAATATAAAATACATACAAAAATGATATTGTATGATTTTATATACATTTTTTTTATTCTGTTACGAAACTAATACCAGAATACTAAATTTATAGACGACGGTTTGTTTCCTAAAGCATCTACCGAGAATCTGTCTTGAATATATTTTCCATTTTTCATTTTCAAGAAGCAAAATAATAACTTTAGCTAAGTCCCTTGGTATTAAAGAAGTATTTTTGTACAAACTTTCTTCGTCTGTCGCTTCCGCTAGCTTAGTTACAACTCAATTTTTCTCAATATGCTTTTGCTTTTTTACATGATTTTTAGAATAATTCTATAAGAATAATACATACACACACACAAATATATATATATATATATATATATATATATATATATATATATATATATATATATATATATATATATATATATTTATATAGTATATATATATCAAGGAGCATGTATGTTAGTATTGATCTAATGCACAAATTTCAATATGTAAGAGTTTTTTTTTTTTTTTTTTTTTTTTTTTAATTTTTATTTTAAGTTACTTGCAAAAGATTGCTATTAGTGACATAGCTATTACAAAGATTAATTAGCGTGCTGTATCGTGAGAGGAGAGGCTACCCAGTGGCAGTACTCCTATCAGGTATTGTACATTATTTTATTATTGTAATAAATCTCTTGGCCAACACCTCTTCAGCCGACGGGGAGGGCGGTCGGGGATATGGATGGAAGCCATGGATTCAACTAAAGGATTAGGATGATGGTTTAGGTTTTCATGGAATTTTATGTAGCGGGAAGAAGCGAGATCTTGTACAAAAGGAACTTTGAGGTCGTTGTGGATTGTGAGATGGGAAACGTATGTGGGAGAGTTTGTGATTTTTCGAAGGATCTTTGACTGAAGGGATTGGATCCTATAAGAATTTGAGCGTTTGGTGCAACCCCATAGCTCAATTCCATAGGTCCAAATAGGTGTGAGAATTGAATTGTAGATAAGGAGTTTATTAGAAAGGGTTAGGTGGGATCTTTGGTCGAGGAGTCGCAGTAAGAGTTGGTACCGTCTGTTAGTGTCCGTGCGTTTAGTTTTGGTGTGCAGAGCCCAAGTCGGTCAAGATGGAGACCTAGGTATCTTACGGAAGAGGATTGAGGGATGACTCCTTGGTTAAGGATGACTGGAGGACAAGTTGAATGTCTGAGAGTAAAAGTTACATGGGCACTTTTCTGCTCATTAATTTTTATTCTCCATTTCCTTAACCAAGGTTCAAGGAGATTAAGGTGGTTTTGGATGTTAGTGGATGCTGTATTGGGATCAGAGGATATGGAGAATATACACTTATCATCAGCGAAGGTAGCTAATTGGGTAGTCGGAAGTTGAGGGATATCGGATGTATAAAAGGAGTATAATAAAGGACCAAGAATACTACCTTGCAGTACACCCGTAAGAATAGGAGGTAGACGAACGGGCAAAACCACAGCTTACATGGAAGTGTCTATCATGAAGGTAGGACTTAAGGATAAGGTAGTAGGTAAAGGGGAGGACGCCCTTTAGTTTCCACAGTAGACCCTGGTGCCAAATCCTATCAAAGGCTTGGGCCTCGTCTAAGAAGACACAAGTGCAATACTTTTTTCGCTCATGGGGGGATGAGATGGAGTCGACAATCCGGTGGCACTGCTGGATGGTGGAATGTTGGGATCGAAAGCCAAACTGCTGATTAGGTAGGATATTGAATGTATGGAATATTTTGGAGATTCGTTTTAGGAGTAGTTTTTCTAGGATTTTACCGAAGATAGGAAGTAGGCTAATAGGACGATAGGATGTGGCAAGGTGTTGAGGTTTATTGGGTTTAGGGAAAATCTTTATAATACTGTACTTCCACAGGTAAGGAAAGTATGTGGTGCGGAGCACAGCATTGTAAATGTAGGTTTGGAATATAATGGATTTTTTAGGAAGTTGTTTAATTATGGTGGAGGTGATAAGGTCATAGCCGGGACTTTTATTATTTGACAAATTTTTTAATTATATATTTAACGTCGGATGGGGTAAATGATTTAGGAGGAGGTGAGAGTTGTAAAGGGGTATCAAGATCTTTAAGGATGGAATTTACATGTTCTGGTTCAACTATTTCTGGATGTGGTGTGAAAAGATCTGAAAGGTGAAGGGAAAAATGAAGAAAAATGTAAGAGAAGGACTAAGAAAAAAAAAGTCTTAGTTCATTAGACAATTCATTAGACTTGTCTCATCTATAATCCCTTAATTATGTTTTCTCTTTAGCAAATAGTTTTTTAGTTTTATAAATGAGGTCTCTTTGTTATTAGAGCATTATAAAATTTGATGACATCCTAGAAGGATAGATGTAAGGTTCACAACCCCTAGATATATATCTCTAATGGGAAAAATAATTTATTTCACCTCCATTTTATATATATATATATATATATATATATATATATATATATATATATATATATATATATATATATTAAATATTAATGATATATACTTATTAAAGATGGAAATATATGACTGAATGGAAAATAGTTCTAAAGAATATGTCTCACACTTCTATAATTTCTCCCCTCATTCTGTTTTGGTTAACATTTTACTCGCCTCCGTCAACTTCAAGCAGAACTTCGAATTTTCTCGAAATATAACATGGAACTGGGGTTAAAAATGTAAATTATCACAGAAAATTGAAAACGCAATGATTAAAGTTGAAACTAATATATGACCATTCTTTCTCCATTCTATTTTTAAAAAATAGATAGAACTTATTTATAATTTTTTTATATCCAGAAGTGTAACGTTATCGCTATATCCCTACTATAAATAGATAAGTGTCTGTTTGTATGCTTTTTGTACAAATCTACAGTTTTATTTATTTAAAATGAATTTTAAAAAAATGAACTTATCTAATTATATATTATAGGTAATGATAATGCTTAGTATTATCATTAAAATTTAATGTAAAAAAAGGGAATATAATGTGGTTTTAGGCAAGCATGTGAAATTTCCTTGTTGAATCGTCGCGTCGCTTGGAAATTATTCATAAAGGAAAGAGAAAAGTTAGGTGAAAAAGGTGCTAAGAGTTTATCTTAGAGTGGCTTTTTTGCCAGAAGAGGTGGGTTTAAATTTACAATGAGTTTTTAGTATATGATGATGATAAAACCCTGAGAGAACAGGAGAGATGTAACAGGAGAAATTCCCCTAGGTGGCTTGCATATGAGAGATGAAGTTTTAGTCAAGCAATCGCTTTATAAGGTGAAAAGAATTAAACGAATAACTTTCATATGAGATCGTCTGGAGTCTGGAATATGAACTAGAAATGGATGAATAGGTTAACAAAGTTAACTCATATGGGGGTTAACATGAATTTTAAAACGAAAAATCTTGAAAACCATTATTTGAAAACAAAGGGAATTAAGGAGTAAGAAAAAGAGTTTTAACTACATTCAAAGGATATTAGATTGAAATTTCCTAACGGGTGAGCGTTTATTTAAATTGTTTTATTAAAAGCTCAGTGTGTTTTTTTTTGTATTAAAAAAAATCCTATTTCACGCGAGGATAAGTCTAGCTTGAAATTATTCCAGTTGAGTCTTTCTCTCATACCCCAATGAAATTTCCATCTGCTTCCTCATTCTTCATAAAAACCAGATTCCACCTTTTGTTAAAACTTAAACAAATGTAATTCATAATTTACACATAAAAACATGTTTATCAGTTTAAAGAAGTTTTATGTGGTTAGAGATATTTTTTGGCGTTTGTTTTCTTTTTTAAACACTTTTTAGGTTAGTTATAATTTATCATTTTTGTGCCAGTTTAAGATTGTTAAGGTTAGTTCAGGATGGTTTTATTACTTTTGATTTTATATCTTACTACCTGGATTCCCGTGCTTCGCACGGGGGGGGGGGGGGTATGGACTGTGTTATTTTTAATTAAAAACAAAGAATTGTTGTAAGTTGTTGATGTTGTAAGAGTAAAAATTGATGTAGTCTATATAGGAGTAAGAATTGATTGACGAATTGATAGTTTCTTAAACTTATATCAAACTTGCTGCCATACCTTGCATTGACTTCTTCGGCTGAGTTCCTTTATCTCTGCTTTTGCTGAATTTTATTATTTTTAAATCCTCCGGCCTTATTAATGCTAAGCTAAAACTATTGTTATACTTAACTGTATCTCCTTTACGTCTGATTCGTTTGATTTAGGCACAAGAGAAGATTTATTATCTCTTTTACAGACATGAGTGACTGATGTCCGTTGTTTAAAGAATTGTTCAAATAAAAGGACACCCCCTCTATTATGTGTAGAAGATACCAATTCTCCAGTCCTAACAATGCGACTTCGTTTTATTGATTTTCTTTTTCTTCTTATATTTACGATATCAGTTTTTCGAGTCAGTCTTATACAACTACTTACTCCCTCCAGTAGGTATTTGGGGGAATTAAAGTTTCTAGTTTGTGCTATAACTATAAGATTACAAGTTAGCACAACAAATAAATGGAGTTTTAAAAACTAACTTTTTGATAAAAACTTTCGCTACGGTATTTACCCTTATATATAATATATTAGAATTTATTTCTACAGATATTCCAACCGTATTAAATTTGAAATAGAAAAAGGGTTGTGTCAGTGTGACCCCTATCCATTAAATAAATTGTCAGATAGGAGTGAATAGTGGATAGATATTTTAAGGAAAGAATATGGTATTTTCAGAAAAGGGGAATAAAGGTTTCTTCGGCTAAAAGGTTAATGAAGGTCTTGAAAAGGATAAATTATTTTCGATTACTGTATGCTACACCTTTTCCTCTCAGTGCATCGAGAGTTAAAAGGATATATTTCGACATTAATCTTTCAGAGAAAATTTTTAATGTTACTCAAGTGGTTTAGAGAAATTAGATTATATACTTACCTGTTTTTTTTAAAATTTCCAGTTATACTTAATTATCGATAAATCTAAGTTCTAACTACTTAGGTCTAATCAAGATTTAAAAAAAAAATTAGGACTGACACTTTTACCAACACTATTTACGCTATATTCTCTTAATCTAAATTTTCCCCATGAAATCATTTAATAAGGATTATTAGTATTCAATTAAACTGCATTGAAATAAAAATTAAATTTGCACGTATGAGAAAACAAAAAACACACAATCCGAAGTCTTGTTAAAAGTAATTTAGGTTCGATTTATAGAAAGGCACTTTTTTGGGTGAAATTTTTGCGCTAAATACGCATTGGTGGTTAAAAGCATAATAATTTCAGTTATAAATTTTAGTCATAAAATTTCATATAAATTTCTAATCTACTCATTGGCATTGGCAGACGGTATTATTTATAGTTACATCACAACTATGCTTAAAATTAGATTAAAATAATTTTTCAGAGAGATATTGGGAAGATCTGATAAATTGAAACCCTACTTAACTGAATTGCTGTTTGAGAATTCCCTTTGAAGTGAACAGTGGTAGTGGTCAAGGCTGCTCCCTGCTATGCCATCTTTAGTCTTTTGGTCCTCAACAGTGCCTACAATTCAATAAATTACGATAAATAAATACCAGGACACCATTTATATTTATATGATTTATTCTTGTTGAAATAATACATCCAGCATTTATAATAAATGTGACAATTGTGTTGAATCATGAATGAATGTAGTTTTGAAGTAAATGTGCGTAAAGCAGTTATTAGCTGGAAATTTTCTCAATGGATGAAAACATACTTGTTCCATGTAATATGGGTTAGTCTTTTGTTAGGTCATATAATATGTAGAATATAAGGGATATGACTATGATATAGTAGAGTAGTTTGTTAGAGCGATGTGGAGTGCCTTGTCTAAAGGTTTGTTTGTATAAAGACCTTGCAGGTTCTGGTTGTTAGGAACTAAGGCACTAATTTGTCACTATTGCTCTCTCTTCAAGCTCCCCCCCCCCCCCCCCCCACTCTTCTGGAGTTGACGTGTTTCCTCATTAGGGTCTGTCCTGCGGTCTCTCCCACCTCTACAGTGTATTGTGTGGTTCCCTCAGTATCCTCTTTTTGAATAGTGTGTCCGCTCATTAAATACAACTGTTTATGAACAATATTTTGCGCTTTTTAAAGAAATTGCAGTCAAAATGAATCTTGCCGAATAACCGTGCCCTTCTTGTATTTATTCATTTAAACATCTGAAAGCAGAAACTCTCTATGAGCCAAATTATAAATTTTACAGGAACGTCATAATACTTCCTGTTGTTGTTAATGAAATAATTACTTTAAATTTGCCAATTTTATATTGTTGAATTTAATGCCTGTACGATTTTTATTTTTTCAGATAAAAAGTGTTACTGGTTTCTGCTATTTTTAAACCAGAAAAATGATTAGATTTTATTGCAAACAATATTAGTGACAAATTTGAAATAAATACCCTGTTTAAAAAAAAAATGTTCTTACTGAAAATCTGTCATCCAAAATATTGATCAAATAGAAAATAGTGCCTGTTGTTTCAAACTGTAACTAACATTAAATATATTTGCAATATTTTTACCTTATTAATTTACAACAATTAAAATTAGTGGATACAAATTTGACATTCAAAACACAGAAAATATCACTAATCTTTGTTTTCTCTTAATTGATATGTCTTGGCTGTTAGATGAAACATTAAAAAAAAAGGTTAATTGGGCAGTATGGATGTTTCTGATCATAAGTTGCGTTTATTCAAGCAAATATTATTTCAATTTTAAATGAGATTAAGCTTTAGTTAGTCTTATAAACACTGTTAAAAAGTTAACCACGATTTTATATAGCCCACACTTAGTATTCTTCCATAAAATTACGTTGAAATACGCCGTTTCAAAAAAAGTAAATTAGATGATAGCGAGGATCTGTCAAAACCTTTACCTGACGTAAAATTTAGCATCGCGTTTTAAAAAATCAAATTTAATGATAGCGTCGATCGGCCTTTAACTGATTTCGCTATCCTTAAATTTTATTGAATTTCCAGTCAATATCCGTTTAGATATCTTTATACTCAGTACTTGTTACGATACTAAATGCGACATGTCGACTTAAGTAATAATAAATTAATATGAATGCTAATACCATGAATAATAAATTAAAGTAATTTTAGTAATATGTAATATGATGTCGAATTAAAAGCTAATTGGTTTTTCCATAACTAATAACTCTAACCTATATCATTTATTTTTTTGTTTACAGGTATGCCCACTTGATGTTATACAAAAATTTACCATCTAAACCCGTGAGTATAAAATGTTTTGTTGTTTAAATATATTATATTCATTAATAACTATCTTTTATTTAATTATATGTAATTAATATAATTAGAAATTCGAATTACCGTATTCTTCTAAAATAACTTAATTATTCAATATTATTCCTTTACATTAAACACTGAGTTTTGTTTAAATTATAAACATTTGTAATTCATGCCTTATTTTCACGAAAACAAAAAATGAATTGCTCGTCTAGGTAAAAACCCATTAGTGGACAATATAAGATAAAGAAGAATTATGACGAAGTTAAACAAGACAAATAATTAATCATAGAAATGTTTCTCTTTTGCCTTCTAAAGTGTTATTTTGCAAATTTTAAGCTTTTTGTAGATTTGAATTATTTATCGTTCTTATTATCAATATAAAACTAGTTTGTAAATTTACTTAGGTATTTAGGATTTTAGGTTTCTTAAAAGTGCAGGAAAAGTTTTAAGGTTGTTACGACTGCTTTATAAAATAATTCCCCCCATGAGTTGTCCTTGACTCAACTTGTAATATAATTTCTTGCAGCCTATATTCACTCAGTTAAACTAATATTGATAGTATAGAAAAGGCTTGAATAAAGTTTAAAGGATAGATGTGGATGTGCATAAAAGAATCGCTAATAAAATCGTGCACTTCGAAATAAACACGTCATCGGTTATAATGCCAATCCTTATATTGGTGAACCCTAATATTGACATATATTCTCTTTTTCGTCTTTATAGGGTTTAAATAAAAAGAATGTTTTCTTCTCCTTTCTTCAATTAAAAATTTATATAAATACGGTTTAAAATATACATTTTTACTAAAGAATGTTACAAGGTATATAAAAAAGCTGTAAAATTACATGTTTGACCACTGTTTAAATTTTTATATAAATATTTTTGAATTTTAAATGTTATAGCCTTAAGAAGCTCTGAGTAAGGGCGAAATATAGCTGTGTTTTAATGAAAGAAAAAGAAAACAATATTTTTATTTAAACCCTAAAAAGACAAAAAAGAGAATATCTGTCAATATGGTTTTCTACACAATTAAATTTTAATTCTATTTTAGCGATAAATATGATTTGTGCCATTGTCCATATAACTTTTAAAATGGTAATATTGGTGAATATAACAAAAGATCGGATAAAATAAAATAATTGGTGTCTGAAATTCCATCAACAAAAATAACATTTGTAACGTCCAGTGTTTATAGAATTTGGTACAATATTATGTGTAGATATAATTAAAAACCTTTCTAGAGATAGCACTACAAAGGTTTTTGTTTCGTCCAGTACCTTATAGGGCTATCTGATGAGCACTACAAAGGTTTTTGTTTCGTCCAGTACCTTATAGGGCTATCTGATGGGCATCAGATGTGCATTTAGTCGTTCCTAGTTAAGAATAATATCCTAATATAATGTTGAGATCGTGAGTTATTGAGAAAAATGCCTACATGTAACTGTTGGTCAAGCCTAGTTAAGAAAAATATAAGAAAAGATCGGCTTCACACATCATAACTTGGTATGACTATTAGTGTTAAACATTTCTTACCTCCCTGAGATTCAAACCTTTCAAACTTGGTTTCAGGCAAGAATTTGCTATAACTGTAAATACTCGCCTTCATCAATCAATATATATTAAATAATCAATATTAAACTAACATTTGAGAGACTAACATGGGTGCACGAGTTATGTTAAGGGTTTTTTTTAAGTTTCTATTCACCAAAGGTGCGTAAAAGGCTATATTACTAAAAGGCTTAATTACTCATAGAAATCAGGCCTCAACCATTTGGATTATATTTGACACCAATTTCAAAATTATTGCTTCATAAATAAGAAGTACTGGTATATCGTGTTTAAAAGACATACTTCTTTCAAATAAGGAGCATTTAATAATGCCTACCTACATATTTTTAATATTATAAGCTTTTTTTGAGAAAAAAAGTCTAGAAAGTTAGTGAGTTATCAAACTTACTTGCTTCAATCTTTTTTTTTATCTTTTCAATTTCATTTTAAAAGTTTTCTAGGGATAAAATTGAACTATCGACTCGAACAAAAATAATGCATTGGAGGTTATCCAACAAAAGTTTTAGATAAACTTTCTGGGTTTATGTATATTTGCTCAACAGTGAAGCCTATGTTCTACACGGTACAGCTATACTACAGCATCCTAAGATTAACCTTTATAAGTAGGCTTTGAATTTTATATTTTATATGAACATAGTATTATCAGTACTCAGCTTTAAAGTAATAGGAGAAATATTTATTAAACCCCCATATTCATACTTGAAAACATAAACATCTGGCAATCAGTGTGGCCATAGCTTTATTTGCGTTTTATCACTGGTCGAATGGTTTATGAACAAATTGTATATAACACAAGAGTATAAATTAAAGTATAGTGAGATAAAAATTTTAAGTGTAAATAATAAATTGAGTTTCGCGCATGCATGAAAAGAAGGAATGAACACAAAAAGTTGAAATTATTGTGACCATAGTATATGCTAACTTAATTTAAAAAATGTAAGGCTAAAGCTAAGTAGTTTTTAAATTATGAGGTGTTCGGAAAAATGTTGACGGACTGACCGACAGACACTAAACATTCCCTGATATCTGCATTTTGGAAAGAAACATTTCAATTTTGATCTATAGAAAAAAATAATTTTCTTGAGAATGATCACATCACTAACACGTTATCGTTGGTAAGCTCAGAAGCAAATTGTTTCACTATTTTAGAGTTTCTAATATTTCAAAATTACAGTTATAGTTAGTTAGTTAGAAAAACAAGAGGATGTAAATTTACTTAGTTATTTGGCTGATATCATGTTGTTGAAATTAATTTAATTATGTATCAAGTTCTGATGTTGTTAAACTAGGGTTCCATGTATCCTAATACAATATTATTGAATTATACGTCGACATAATTAGATTGATAAACCGTGCTACCATTATGCATCTAAATTGATACTTTTAATACTTAATAAAGTTATTGGAATTTCAAAAATAAATGTGTTATATGAAAAAGTTAATTGAGTTTTCAATAGTTAATGTTTAACATCCTACGTGTCATATATTGACGTGACTTTGATATCGTGGATAGTCGAATGATTTTTATTAAAATTGGCTGCTGGACGAAACTTTTTCCCCCATTTTTCCTTAATTTCCGGTGCCTCAAATAATACGGTCATAATTGAGGCTACAGGCGATTTTTTTTTTTTTTTTTTTAAGTGAAGAGAGATAGGAGAGTAAGATGGTAATAGAAGCCTCGAGTATAACGTGATAGAAGAGGAAGAAGGGGAACTACAGTGGGAGGGTTTGTCGGAGAAAATTGAGCTCCATTGTGACGTAGTAATTGGGCACCGGTGCTTCGGCTAGTAGGGATCAATCGATCTCTGTACAACGCGGCAACTGATTGAACGATGAAAAAAAGATGTGGCAATTAAGGGCCATGGTGCCGACATTTTCTAAACCACTACTTGACAACCTCCTGATTTTCTATGGCATCCACTTCTTTCTTTTCTTCTTAGACATCTTATTTCACTTTGTTCGAGTCAAATAGCTGATTTCAATGATGTCTTTTGCCTGGCTCTATAACTTCGATTAATTATGGTTTTGTGTAGAAAAAATCCTAATTTGAATTTTGAATTAACCATTTTAATTGATTTAATATCGCCCTTTCTTTATTTCCGATAATCTCATTATCTGGTAATTTATTCTTAGAAAGGAATTAGCCAATTACATGCTCTTGCGATAAGATCATTAGTGACAAACATTTCTCACCTTTATCTGGTCTTTCGAAATCGAACTGGGATATTTTTTTTCATCCCTGTCTTCTGACTTTTCTTGGCATCGTTCACGTTCAAACAACACTATTCCTTTACAATTGTTATTAATATTAATTTTTTGTATTATTCAGCATAAAAAAATGAATTCTTCATTATAATTAAATGCAGTTAGTAACCGTGGGTGGTATCCATATTATTTCAATACGTTGGTTTGCTATAGTTGCTAGTAAATCTTTAATCACTTTGAAAAGTTAAATTGATGTTGTTTTTAATTAATTGAAACTAAGTTTATCAGGGAAAACTAACGATATTACTATCCATCCGGTGCTTTATTTAAATGTTTCATGAAGCTCAAGCTTATTTATTAAAGTAGACAACTGATAAAAAAACAAGGAGAGCTTTTATATGAAAACCGGTAGAGTTTAAATCAACACGAAATGAATGGAAAATGAGTTATAAACTTAAGGAAAGATATATTTCAGCGACGAAAGTATTAACGTTTCTAGGCCTTACCCTGGGTGAAGTTTTAAGAGAGATGTCTAAAGTTATTTTACGGAGATGGGGGAGGCTTGGCTTGTATTCTCACTTAGTCGTGCAAACTTGGGTCTCCTATCCCTCGTCAAGCTGAGTAGGAGACCAGCCTTTCCAATGCTAATTTATGTAGATTGGGTCCGAGAAATAGAGATAGAAACGACACTTTAAAAAATGTATCTACGCGTACTAATCTTTGTTCTCCAATATAATAACTACTTCCCTATTTATAATTGTTTTAAATCTTTTCTTCTGACTTAACTAAGCTTATTTGCAAAGATTAGACTTGTTATTTCTATTGCTATCATTGTCTCATTTACGTAGTATATATTAAGGACTGGATGGTTTCTGGACGCAAGGGGTATGGGTTTGATTCCCGACTCCGGCAAGGGGGCCCTTGCCCGAATGTGTGGACGTTTTGTGTGAGCATCGCCTTAAATAGGTGCTTACTTAAAATAAGTGGCATCTATCCAGTTTCGAAGTGACACGTGTCCAGTCTTCACGGGATGTTCCGCAATGGATTATTAATGTTATATAAAAAAAACGAAGTATTCTGATGACACAATAATTCGACTTTGGTGTCGAGATTTTATCAGTCATGATGTGATGACCTAAGAAATTATTTTGTCTTAACGAGCAGGGTGATAATTTCATTACAAAGGACCTCAGACGCCCTTAATCGCAGAACTCTCAGACGCATCTTGATTGGTACTAAATGTTTTAACCACATTAAATTAGACCGATTTGTCCCAATTTCACTCCCTATTTGTCATTCGTGATCGGCTTTTTATCGAAGTTGTGTATATCCTGACACACTTGACGTTTAAATAACACTGCATTTCACGAAAATAATTCTCAAACTATTATTCAAATACTTGTTAGAGATGATTAAACATTAATATTTATTTATATTAATTCATAAATTAGCTGGGTCATTTTCAAATAAAATGTACGTTTAGGGAAATCAATTTGGCTACTTTATAGAAAACAAGCATTCATGCTTGCAATCAGTGGCTGTATATTATTAATGTTTTATATCTATTACTATCATATTGGTTAATTGAGTAGGCCAATTCATTAATTATAATACTTTATACTTAATTATTTGTTCAGCTTAATATAGAAAATGAAAATGGCTTAACTTAAATTTAAAGCCTTAGACATGATAATATTGATTATTCTGACACATCAGGGACTTAGGATGACATTTTCGTTCAAGAACAGTCAGTTTTCAAATTAATTTACATACATATATACATAAACAATCACATTTTTGTCGTAATGAGTGTTACTATCATAAACACGGTATTTTTTTAGATTTTATTTCTCTCTTTATGAAACGTTACTAAATTGTATATATGACGTAAATATTCTCTTTCATCCCACCAGAAATATTTTTTAGACCTAACATATTTGCAATTTTTTAAAAAAAGTAATTAGTGTTACATTTTTTATCTTTTAATGTTTCCTCAAAGCTTCAAAAATGTAAAGGATACGTTTTCAGTGTATTGTAATATAAGTTTTTATTATAAAGAAGAAGAAAAAATAATTTTTCTTTATTAAAAAAATAGTTGGACATGGCTACCCATAAGAATTTGTTTTTATTCAAGTAACACTCATTACATTATGGTAACACTCATTACACATTTATATATTGGACCTAGAAAAAATTAATTCAATTTTAACCCAAACTTTAAACATTAAACTTTTATTTACAATTTTTTTTACATGCGGCATACATTTATTTTTTGTAAAAACATTAAATCAATCTTTTTTTTAAGTTTTAAAATATAGAGTATTGTAGAACAAACAGTATAGTAACACTCATTCCAGGTAACACTCATTACATTTTTAACTTTAAAAAATCTTTCCTCAGAAACTATGTTTCTTAATTAAACCAATTTAATTTGTACTGATTATATTAATTAATAACTACTAAGTCATATTAATAACATAAATAAATGTTGATTACAACTACAAAAAATGATGGTAACACTCATTACAATGAATAAAAATACTCACCATTTTTTTTTAGTGAAATATTAACTGTAGAGAAGAATAAAGTGCTATCAATCCAAAAAGTCGTTGTTTACTGACTTAAATGTCTTCTTAACATAAACAAACCCTCATCCCTCCTTCTTTCTTTCATACTCACCCTCTAATTCTGTCAACTCTTATCGGTAACACTCATTACAAAACCCTTGGGACATACATATAAATATATTTGTTTCGTTTTGTACTAAAGTTTTATTTTTTCCTATCCTATTTATATTAACTTGGATATTTTATTGGTTAAAAAAAAAATTATAATGAAAAAAAACTTATGAAAAAATGAATAAAAATCACATTACATGTTATCAAAACTACTGTGGGACGTAACACTCATTACAATTTTTAATATCAAAATTTTTTGAAGCAAGAAATTTTCACCATATAAGCCATAAAATGACCCTGATTAACACAATAATAGACAGACATCTGATCAATAAACCTAAAGGTTTGTTTATTTTTCATTAATATGCATTTTTTTAGTTACAATAAAATTGTAAAATCTTGGGACAGAAAAGGTACATTTTATTTGAAAATTACCCAGCTATATTTTACCCATAAACATACATTGGCATCTTTAGGCCTTTTGTATTAATTATAAGTTGTGACGTAGTAAGCTTTCTCTGTAAACATTATACATTTTAATAAATGAACTGTCATGTAAAATATGGAGTAACTATACAGCACGTATACATATCTATTGTTCACTAGTTATTCTTGGTTGTGACTTCCCTCCAAGTCATAACCATTACTCAAAATTGATCATAATCAGAAAAATCATAGATTGTTCGACTTCTTTTTGCGTGGAATGCAGTGTAATTTGAACGTCAAGTGTGTCAAGAATTGACACACATTCGCTAAAAGCAGATCACGAGGGACAATTTAAACTGGTTGTTTCAATTGGATAAATGACATAATGGCAGTTTTAAACCATGCTATAATTGACTAGGTCGCTAACATAACTCCCCTTGTTATCTCTAGATGAACACTACTTATCGCTCTAATAGTTTCTATATAAACCAAGTCGCACTATAGGGTCTTTACTGCAATTTGTTTGTTGTGTTGAGCATTTAAATTTAAAATGACATTTGAATAAAAATTTATTTTTTTGTTAGTTTAAAGATAAGAATTTAAGATGGACAAAGTCATTCAAGTCACCTAAATGATTATCTATTTTCTGTTCAACGTTCTTTTTAGGGTTTCGTTGGTAAAACCAAAAAAAGAAACTCTTATAGTTTCGTTCCTGTGCATGTCTGTCACTTTGTACGGTTCCAATAACTTTTGAATCATTAGAGATAAAAACATGAAACTTTCCAGTATGAAAGATCGTTTTGACGCGCACACAGGAAAAATATAGCGAACTCAAAATTATCAGCTGTTCAAATCCAAAATGGCGGATAATCACGTCACGCAATTTTTTTTTTTTTTTTTTTTTTTTTGAATTTTGAGTGGGGTATAAAATGAAGGGTATTGAAGAGTAGATCACAAAAATATATAACACTTGTGGAAAGTGGAAAGTGATTTATTTTTCATGCCATATCGTGAAGAAACATACAAATTTGCCCCCCCCCCCCTTATACTAATTTCATGTTCACAATACCAACGAAACCCTTTTTACGTGAGATGTCGCTCGTACAACCAATTTATTTCAGTCTAATAGCATAATAAGGAATAAAAATACATAAGCAAGACAGTTCTTTACTTTCTTTTGTTTCCGAGCTTGCCGAAAGTAACGGAAACAATGTAATCGTTCTGAATAATGAAAATCCGTTTCAGACATCATTTTTAATTAAAAAAAAAAAAAAAAATTAAAAAATCGTTTTTAATTTAAAATTTAAAATGATTAATTTTACAATTATGGAATTTATGGACTAAGTGTTCTTCTATGTATCTATTTTATTATTTAAAGCTATTGTAAAATAAAAAATGGGTTATTAAAACATAACATCATTAAAGTATGCGGGATAAGAAGCGAGGAAACATGTGCCACAGTAATTGGCAGACTACGTATTCTTTAGAATAATGTAAGTATTTAGTGAAAGCGGCTTATTGCTATAATAATTATTTAAGATACGTTCAACCTGTTTTTTTTTTTTAGAAAAAATAATAATAAAGAGATTTCGAGGAAGGTGCTACAAGAGTTGTACATTTTTTGTTTTAATCGTTTTTACTGTATAGTTCAGTCGTTACGAAATTTAATTAAAATAATCGGATTTAGTCTCAGCAATTATGGGTCAAGGGCCCTCAGGAGAAAAACAAAACACTTTTTAAATAGAAGAATATAATGTTATCAAGATATTATAATTATACATATTTATAAAATAATTTGGTTATATTCTAAATCATACTAAAATAAAATTCTTTTGAACATTTTGTACTTAGGGTCTTTACGGTTGTTCCTTATTTTTGTTCAAGAAAAGAAAGCTAAATCACGTAAAATCGGACGGGTACGTAAATTACCGACAATTGTTTGCTTAGCTGCAATGTTTTAAACTGATGTATTGGAATGCCAAGGGACACATAGTTCGCTGACCCTTGTTATAGTTTATTGCACATTCTGCTCTGAATTTCATTACAAAGGACCTCAGACGCCCTTAACCGTAACTTGATTGGCACATAACTAAATGTTTTAACCACACTATAACTTGTTAATTGTAAACAACGTGTCAAAATTAACTCACCACCTTTGTATATCTCTGTTTCGACTATCTTCAAGTTACAGTGTTTTCTCAATACTTAAAAAAAAATTACTTTACCGCAAGAGAGAGGGAGAGAGAGAGAGAGAGAGAGAGAGAGAGAGAGAGAGAGAGAGAGAGAGAAACCAACCCATCTTGCTGCTTCGAATACAGATAGTGGATCCAAGTCCGTTTTGCAAGTTTCGCGGCTCTTATCTGTCTCACCTTTGTCCTTCCATTCAGACTATTCACGGTTGTTTGTATTTGATTGAAAGAGAGCTCTCATATAGTTATTCAGTATACAGTTGTTTGTATGTGTCAACATAAATAGGCCTCGTAATTTAACTTTGGAGGAGGCGATTAAAGCGCGGGTGATACACACTTCAACCGGCAGAGCTCTTCAGCTGTTCCAGGAGACCAGATATATATAAAAAAGTGGTGAGTTAATTTTGACGGGGGGGGGGGGGGGGGGGGTATAAGTATTATAATGATGTATAGGTATATATATAATATTATAATAAAATACTTATAATACTAGCAATACAGATAAATTTGAGATATTTTAACACGTTTTGCTCTGTTTTTTTTTAAAAAGCAAATTAGATATTGTGTAGATTCACTTCGTTAAAAGCTATGTTTACAATAGATTAGATTGTTGAAAGGCTTAATTAATGTTGTTAAAGGCAGGGATTCAGTAAATTTATGACTGGGGGCAGGTGTTAGGTTGAAATTCCTACTTAACAGGTAATAATTTGTTCGCATTCGACCCAACTTATAAGAAAATTCCAAGATACAATTTCATTTCCAAATTAAAACGCTTTTCTTTTTATTGCGCTATTTTAGTTGAGTGTTTCCCCTCCCATTTCTTAAGGTGAGGGGAAAGAGATGGCGTAAAGGGGGGAGGGGGGAGCATAAATCTTGCCAGAAGGCTACACAAACCATTTGCATTATTTACTCGAGCGGGGGAGGTTGGATATTTTTAGTGGTGTAAAAACACAAAAGACTCCCGGCGTTCCACAGGAATTGTAAACTTCCCGGATCATTTGTGTAAAGTGAGCATTTAGCCACAAATAACTTGTTCCGATTCGCATCTCTCTGCACGTTGTTTTATAAATGGAAGATATCACTATTACAAAACATCCATCAGACGGAGTCTGTTTACTTAATATTGTATTCTCTTTCACTTTACCCTGGAAATATAAGGAAGTGCTGCAATTTCCATCTCGATTTGCATATGTATAGAAGAGGATAAGAGATACTCACTGTCGGATTTATCACTTACACGCTGTAAAGCGATGTGGAATTTATCTTCGTTTCAAATTCTTCTCGTTGACATTTAGATGTTATGTTCAAGGAGTCGTTTTCGTCGAGTTTTGTCTAAAATCGTTATATGAGTTTAGCAACCAAGACAATAACTTAAAGCTTTTATCCATCTTCATATTTCAATTATAATATAGGAGTTCCATTATATTAAACTTTTTCTTCTCGATAGTTATCTTCTACTTTATGATATTTTTTACCTTCCCTTTAAAAACTTTTCTTTAAAAGGCTAGACCCAGCAGCTTAAAATAAAACCTCACTATACTAAGGTAAGAATTTGTTTAATTGTACTTCGATTCTGCTCTAAATGCAAAAAAGGGAAAGTTATACTTCATACATTTATGTTAATTCTAAAAGACTATTTGACCAATTAAGTATAACTTCAAACCTAGTATTCTATTATAAATAATTTACTCTGGGACCTGGGATATTTTTTATTCTACGGTTTTTGGTTTGGTTACACGAAATTGTTCTGTTCTTATTTCGAGAATAGATTTATTGGAGCTTTATGTCAATAGCAGGGGAAACAAATCCCTTGCTGTTGACAATACTTCCCAATCCACCTTTTTAAACCTCATCTTATGAAAAGACCCAGAACCGTTATGGATCGATATTGACAAATTTTTGGCACCATCTTAGACCTAAAATAAAATAGAATTGCCTTGCCTTGTAAAGGAACCAATATTTTTTATACATATACATACATATATATATTAAACATTGATTTTTTTTTTTTTTTTTAATTTCATTAACACTCATTAAATCCATATTTGGTTTCAATAAATATGTATAAGCAAATTTAGCATGAAATCTAGTTAGTAAAAATGATCAGTTTATTAATTAAAAGTTATTTTTATTTATTTTATAATTCCCATCCCTACTTCAGGTTTCTAAACCCAAAGACATAAACTCCACGAAAGACTCCAATCCGGATTGAGAAAACCCGGCTTTTCGTTCGTTTTAATGCATTCACACTTCCCCACGAAATGGTCATGAGGGTGAACCATATCTTGTCTTATCACATCGAACCCAAACCATGTGGCGCCAGCCCGTCAAACTGAGAATGTTGATGTTCAATAATTTGTTTAATAGTAGTTCGTTTCCTGTTTATGTTCCTTTATTATGTAGCAATCTTGAAGTAAACATTTATGTGTCAAAATGTTATGACCACACTTGGACACATTGTTTCAAAACATCTGTATCTCAGCTGTGTACCATTCGAAGATATATTAGCTTTGAGGTTTAAACCAGTTTTAAATTCCACCAGTTCTCCCTCCCCCACTAGCCGCCCCTGACCTCAACAAAGTAGAACTGTTGAACAGTTGGGTTGAACATGGTTTCTGGACCATCTCTCGACAGTTTCCAGACAAAGTTTCTAAGTAAGAACTTATTTTCTGGAAACTTTTGAATAATTAGAAATTAGGATCCATTATTAGAAAATAATATTAGTAGTAATTTTAGGGCCCGTAGGCAAAACTGAGGACCCTTATAATTTCCTGGGTTTGTCTGTATGTCTGTCGTCACCTGTATCTCCCAAGGCATCATCCAATACAAACATTTTAAACTTTTAAGTTATGATATGTGTAATAACTATAACACGAACACAAGAAAATCTAGGGGAAGTCCCCAAAAAAATTATCCCTCAACAACAAGGGGTTGAAATACCAACATACCAACATTTAAATACCAACATTTGTTTCTCTTCATCATGCACACAAACATAGATTTACACCTTTATCTCCAAAAGTACTTATCTATGATTTTTGGATGGTTTGTCAACAGTAGCTCGCAGATAGCCCCAGATTAATTCCAAGCGTCTACGATCTTTAAACTTTGCTAAATTGATGCTTCAATTCATGTGGCAGATCAATTAAGTTTGACAGATTTAAAAAACGGGGGAAAATTAAATAAATTTGACAATAATAAGTTGTAAAATGATAAAATCATTAAAGTATACGAAATTGGACACGAGGAAGCTATGTGCCACACTAATTGGCAAACTATATTTTCAAACTATATTTTTTATGTCACAGTTTGTAAGCAAAACATATTCCCTGCCTACTCCACTAATCTTAAAAATATAATATCTTAGGAACGGTTTGAGTTAGAGACTTCGGAGTTGTTTATCGTTAGACAACACATAAATAAACAAAAAAAACTTTCTGCAATAAAGAACTCACTTACACTCGTTCAAAAAGGAACTTTTAAATGGCTGCCATCTTGTTATAGCTTGTTTTTAGTTTTTACATTATAATGTAGTTACTTACTTACAATAACATTTTATAGACCCTCATTCATACATGCAATTTTCTTTCGTTTGTTATAATTTGTTGAATTGCCTACGGGGCGTGAGCTGAAAGCACATACTTAATGACAACATTATTTTTGCATTTTATGAGAAACTGAAGAATATTAATGTCGAATACTCATTAGTTCAGAGTTTCTTTTTATTACTAATTACTGGTCTTATATTACTTTGCTTTGTAAGTTTCATCGCACATTTCCGTTTCACCAATTTTGAACCACTTCCCGTGATTCAATCTTCCCCAAATTTTGCACATAGATACAACTAAGGTGAAGAATACAGAAACCAAAAAAAATAAAAACAAAAACAAAATGGCGTCAAATTTATTTGCTTTTTAAGTTCCATCGCACACCTATTACCCCAATTTTTAACCACTTCCCGTCAATCAATCTTCCCCAAATTTTGCCCATAGATACAACTAAGGTGAAGAATACAGGAACCAAAAAAAAAATAAAAACAAAAACAAAATGGCGTCAAATTTATTTGCTTTTTAAGTTTCATCGCACACCTATTACCCCAATTTTGAACCACTTACCGTCATTCAATCTTCCCCAAATTTTGCCCATAGATACAACTAAGGTGAAGAATACAGGAACCAAAAAAAAAAATTTAAAAAAAAAAAAAAATGGCGTCAAATTTATTTGCTTTTTAAGTTTCATCGCACACCTATTACCCCAATTTTGAACCACTTACTGTCATTCAATCTTCCCCAAATTTTGAACATAGAAAAAACTATGGTGAAGAATACAGAAACAAAAAAAATGGCGTCAAATTTATTTGCTTTTTAAGTTTCATCGCACACTTATTACCCCAATTTTGAACCACTTCCCATCATTCAATATTCCCCAAATTTTGGACATAGATACAACTAAGGTGAAGAATACAAAAACCAAAAAAAAAAGTATGTAAAAAAATAAGACCAGTTTTGAAAAATTGCATTTTTATATTAATTATTGCTGGTCTTATATTACTTTGCTTTCTAAGTTTCATTGCACACCTATTACCCCAATTTTGAACCACTTCCCGTCATTCAATATTCCCCAAATTTTGCACATAGATACTACTAAGGTGAAGAATACAGAAACCAAAAAAAAAAAAAAAGTATGTAAAAAAATAAGACCAGTTTTGAAAAATTGCATTTTTATATTAATTATTATTTCTTGTTTCATTAAATTTGGAGGTTATGTCTTAACTTAGTCCACTATTGGTCCCATATCAATTCCAAATTTAATATTGCTTAAAAATAAGTTTGACCCCACTGAAAGTGGAAACAAAAATACAAATCTTATGTGGCCATTCGTCCAACAATAAGAACCCGAGGAAGCTATTATGAATTGGCAAATTATTTTAAAATAAACCCTTTTTATCCGAGATTTTAACATTTAAATATTAGTGTACTTGGTTGTTATTTTACTGTTATTACTTCGAATTTGCTTCCCCAAATATTTATTGGAAAAAGTGGATTACATATCTTTTCTTGTAACTTTATTTGATAGTATTTGTTTATTTTTTAAAGAGAAAGAGATGTAGGTTGTTTTTACTTTACAATAGAGAATTTATTGTAAGATTTAAGAGTGAGGTCGTACTCGTATATTGAGATATTCTTGGAAAAAAGGTTCGTTATTATAAAAACAGAGCTTGTAATCGTTGTTCCAGGTGCTGTTTTATTTCTTAGATATTCTTGATTTTCTTAGAAGGGTCGAATGATGTTATATCATTTTTTTAGTTAAAACCCAACTGCTGAATCTTACATCCATCGAACTACATAGGTACTATCTAAACGTATTCTTTTCTTAACCTTCTATAAAAATAGAACCTTTTGCAAGGTTACTTTCCAATATTCTTAGTATTCTTTTAAATTCAGTTTATTCGAGTTATTTTTGTTAACGTTTTTTCATGTTTGTTGCTAAACATAATATTTATATTTATTTCGTTCTTACCTTACTAGACTTTTGCTACTGGTTAGCATGAGTCCGTCTCTCTTTGGTGTTAAAACAATATTAGGTTTTTTAGGTTTTAATAATATTGTAAAAGGATCGGTTCAGCGAATACATATAATAACTCCTATCTTTGACCCGTGTCTTTTTGGTGTGAAAGCCACCTTTAATCACTAAACAAATAAAATACCAGAATTTGTTTTTTTTTTTTACCAGAATTTTCGGCTCGAATAGTGACTTCCAGAGAAAAAGTAATTTGTACATTAATTTTCTAGTAAAATGAGTTCTCATTATTTTACCTGAGTAAAGTTATTTTTTAACTTTATGGTTTGGTAAAAAATTTACCAACCGCCCAGTTTAAAAAACTACTACACCACTTGATTATTTCAACCAAACCGATTTGGTAAAAACTTACAAGAATAATTACTTGACAAATAGTAGAGAGTGCCAGATTTTTTTAGTAAAATTAAATTTACCTAATAAACCAAAATTAAGCCATTTTAACCTCCTGCTTCTGGTAAAGAATTCACATTTAGTTATTATTTTACCAAACCGATTAGGTAAAGTAGTCTTTATACCGCAGTATTGGTTGAATTTACTTGTCAGTATGGTGATATTACAAATAAGAAGTAGTCTCTTTCAAAATGTGCGTTTATTAACAAAAATATTATAATTATAAAATATAATTGTTCAATAATACTAAAACAATACTATAGCCGGTGTGGGTTATTAAATAGTGGCATGTAAAACAAGATACATAAATATTACGCATTAGACCCATGAATTAAAAAAATAATAATAATATTAATAATTGATATTATTTTTTAAAAAATGGCAGTCAGTCTTTACATTTTTTTTTTTTTTTTTTTTTTTTTTAATAACTTAGACATGTAAGAAAAGATACAGAATTTCACAATAAAATCTACGGAAAAGGCTTTTTTATTAAAAAAATATTACACTTATCAATCCAATTTATAAAAAATAAATAAGTAATTAGCCTCAATCAAAGTCATAAAACAATGCTACTTGATGATTTTGCTTCCGAGCATACCGAAGGTAACGGAAGCTATGTGATCGTTCTGAAGAACGAAAAATCTTTAGGTCTCCGATTTCAAAAATTCGAAGACAGAAATCCGTTTCAGACATCAGGGAACATTTTTGGTCTGTCTGTCGGTCTGTTGTTCAATTTTTGCGAACCAACACATCTTAAAAACTACACGTTCAATTATAATGAAATTTGGGTGGTTGGCCATAATTAGCCCATTGTTGGTCCCATATAAGTTTCAACCTTCTGCGCCTATTTGTTTCTCTTCCACATGCGCACAAACATACATTTGTTTACACCTATAGCTTCAAAAGTACTTATCTGATTTGAATGAAACTTTTATAGTTTATCGAAAGTAACCCGCAGATAGCCCCAGATTAATTTGAACCCTCTAATTCGTGTTAAAAACTAAACAATTGACAGATTAAAAAACACGGGGGAAACAATTAAACCAATTTGACAATAATGACTTGTAAAAGCATAAAATCAATAAAGTACGTGGATAGGATGCGAGAAAGCTAAGTGCCACACCAATTAGCAGTCTATTTCTTTTAGTGTTTCTAACATAGTTAGATCGAAAAGAAAGCATTCAATGACAAAATTGCATAGGACATAACCTTTGTATTTTTAGGAGCACTGCAATTGTTTCCGAATCCCACTGAAATATATTGTCGAAAATGTGAAATCCAGAAATTTTAAATTGGAATCTTTCAGGCAACCTTCAACTTCCATTTCAACCTGGAAAAAATTAGAACGCTATTAATTACAAGACCATGTGAGGAACTTTATAAAACAAATTTATAAAATTTACATTGATTAATTACAAGTCAACTGATTACACTTACCTCTAAATATTTCTCCGTACTCTGGAAGTCCCCTGGCGGTCAGTAGAGCATCTACATCTGGTTCCAGCTCCATGAATAAATTTAGCACTTGCGTTGCGATGTTATAATGACATTGACTGCTCGAAGAGAAGCGGCTGAATAGTATAGGTTACAAATATATATGTGCTTTTTAAATTATGCATTTGTTATTAGTTTTATAAATCAAAATATACCCCCAAAAAAATCCCCCCCCCCCCAACCACTATATATAACGGCTGGTCCTAAAATTTCGAAATAATTCATGGTTATACCTTATGGTGGGGGGATGAACATTTTCTGAAAAAAAAAAAAAAAAGATATCTTGTTATTACCGATGAAAAGCAATATGACCCCTCGGGGAATCGAACCAGGGACCCTTGAAGTCAAAGGAAAAAAATCACAATTACATAAAGGATATGCAAAAACATCTATACAGAACCCTAGAAAGTACTTAGACGCAAGTACTTCCCTGTGATTTTTTTTTTAATAATAGCTGTACTATTCACTTTTTTGTTGCAACATTTTTATTTGTACTCAGTCTTTGCCAGACCTCTACACTATTCATATCTCTTTTTATACATTATTTAAAAGAACTACAGGTTGTTACCACAACCTATAGCATGACTGGGGTTGTTATCCTCATAACTAGGGTTGTTATCAGTAGCGTATCCAGCGGCTAGGTCTGGAGGGGTAAAAATAAGAATTTTTTACTCTTGGAAATTTTTTGCTCCAAGCATTAGTTTGCCGTCTGGAGAGCCCTGAATGTGCTAAAATCAAATCTTTAAGTCCATTTTACAGATACTACTAATGGATTTGGACAAAAATTCTTATTTTTAGTCATAAAATCAAAATCCAATCTAAAATTCATATCTTATATGTAACTGTTTTTTGCCTTAAAAAAAAAGGTGTTCAGCAGGGCTCATAAAGTGAAATAAATATCAATAATGCATGTTTTTAAAATAATAATAAATAAAATAAGATATTTCGCTGTTCCATATTAGCTGGGATACCCTGTAAATATGCGTTTTTAAATTTTGCATTCTTTATTGGTTTTATGTGTTGAAATATTCCCGAACCCCCCCCCCCCCCCCCCAACCACTATATAACGGCTGGTCCTAAAATTTTGAAATAATTCATGCTAATACCTTATTAAAGGGCTATGAAAATTTCAGGAAAAAAATTTAATTTACCTTGTCTTTATTACCAATAAAAAACATTGTGACTCCCATGGGGATCGAACCAGGGACCCCTGAGGTCGAAAAAAACCATATTTTTATAACGGGTATGCTTAATTATCCACGGAACCCTAAAAAGTACTTGGATGCAAGTTCTTTCCTGTGGTTTTTATTTATTTTATTATAAATATTTAGTATGGACGACGTTAATAATGTTAAGTATTATTGCTTTATATTTTCAGATATTTGCTTGCTAGCCCTTGATGTTCCATCTTTTTATTATGCTCTCTCTTAGTGCTTTACTATGTTCCTCAAGTCCTCAGTAATTTTTCTTTGACCTTTCTTTTACTCCCCAAAATGTTTCTAATTAGTTTTCTCAGTTTGTTTGTGCCGTTTTTGTTTGTCAATTCATTGCTTGCTTGTTTCAAGTTTTCTTTAATCCCTCTAGTCTAGTTGTTGTCAATTTTTACCCATCAACTCCGTCCTCGCCGTTGTGTCTTTTCAAAAATAGTGTGAAACCCAACGAAATGGAAAATACTTTCATTTAAGCGATGATGTCGCTATGGCTTCTTTGCTCTCCCTACCTCACGATCCTTCCAAGTGCCCTCAGGGGCATCTATTACCTAGTGCATATACCAAGCTTTACATACCCTTGAGCACGGCTTTTAGTAATAATAATAATAATTAGTAAATGGTATTTATACATCGAACCGGAAAGCTTTAGATTGTTATTATATCCAGTTCCTTAAGGCAAACACTTATTACGTCGACGTGAAAACAGAATAAAAAGTTAATTTTGTTATTTCAAAGATTGAAACGTCTTTATCTTGTCTAGCCTCTCTAATCTTACTTAATTAAACAAAATCAATTGTGTCTTTATATAACTTATAACTTTAATATAATACTTATTAAATGAAGTTCTTTTCTAATAGAAAGTAATATTTTTAGATAATACCTTACATTATAAAAAGTTACTTTTTATTTTGTGATGTCCCTTGAACTTAAACTACGTCCTTTTCCATGTAAAGCTTAGGAGAGGCTTTCTCTATATAATCCTCAGCATTGTATTCTACAACCAACTATCAGAGGATTTTACAGGGCTCTACACAATATACAGTTTTATTTTTCTATTCTGTCTTTTAGATTATATATATATATATATATATATATATATATATATATATATATATATATATATATATATATATATATATATATATATATATATTGCTCGTATAAGAAAATAAAAGATGAAAATTTCATTTGTATAACTTTAACGTTGTGTTCGTTGTGCTCCGTGCGAATATGTTATTCACTTTTATTAATATTTAATTTACATCCTATTTACTCACTCTATCCAACTATGGTAACTTTAAATAAACACTAACAGTTGCCACTAAACAGGTTTAGTCATTTTCGGGAGAAATTCTCTTGGTGAAAACAAATTACTCTACATAATCTAATTATTAAATAAAGTGAGAAATTGGTACATTTATTTTTATGTACATATATTTAGATCTTAACATACCCTTCGTGTCAGTACGAGTATTTTTTTTAAAATGAAATAAATATTCATAAATATATATTATTTGTTCTCTTCAAAGTATGGAATCCTTTCTTCCTGGAAGTCCTCTTCACGAATAAAGAAAGGCCCGGCCACGTATAAAGGCCACAGAGAGCTACGCGACGTGAAAATTTCCGTTCTGTTATAATGAGTGGAATTGGCCACACTGAACGCGACGCTACGCTGGATAGCTACGCTACGTCGGCGAAGCATCTTAGCTATGTTTTGGCAATTCCATTTGAACGGATTTCTCGGCGACGTCCTACAGCGACGGACTTGCGCAGACAGCTACTACCTCCTGCACTCTATACCAAAAACAACGAACATAAAGTTTACTTACCTCAAACATACAGTAAGACGTTCTTGAGGTGATATAGGTAGTCGCTCTGTAGTTCAATCTATTTTTTTCTACATCATAGAAAAAGATCCAATAATTTATTAAAGATCTATTTATTTCTTCAAGAAAATAAAGGAGGTGCATGCATTGAACGGCAAGAGAAACCAATTTAGGAAATTCTATCACTCGATAGATCATCTTAAACAAGATAAAGAGAAGTTCAAAGAATACTTTAGAATGACATCAAGTGAAAGAAGAAATTTAGTCACTTGATGTCATTCTAAAGTATTCTTTGAACTTCTCTTTATCTTGTTTAAGATGATCTATCGAGTGATAGAATTTCCTAAATTGGTTTCTTTTGCCGTTCAATGCATGCACCTCCTTTATTTTCTTTTTCTGCTGACATAAAGTAAATAAAAGCGATAGCTCTTCATCAGAGCTACTGTGGTCCTTCCTACTTAACATGACCAACGAGACTAAAAAACATTGCTTTCTGTGTTACCACCCCACCTAAATATAGCTAGCGCAGGGCTTGTAGTGAGTCACTGAAAGTCACTAAAAGTCACTTATTTTGACGAGAGTCACTTTTTTGTCACTTATTTAAAAAAAAGTCACTGAAAGTCACTAATTTGGGCTTACAAGGATAATTTTTTTGTTTTTTAAATACAAAAAATATATTTTAACTGTTTTTCAAAAGGGATTTTGTAAGCTCAAAACTTTTTTTAACTATGAATTTTATATTAGGCCTACTTTGAACTGTGATGAATGATAAAGTTTGTAACAGTTGCTCTAGATTCAGCTGGCGTGTTGTGTTTTATCGTCAATATTAAGAAGATGGATGAAAAAAATAAAAATAATATAAAGATGAAAAGAATATTTTATTCCGAACTCCCTCCTGATTGCTATTACTTTTCCTCACAACCTATAGTAGAAAAAGTATTGTTTTCTCCAAAAACTTTTTTTTCGAGATTTCAACGGAATTATCCGTTTTGGGTGTTTTTAAGACCTCTTGAGTGGTTTTCAGCATGATGTCTGTATGTATGTATGTGCGTGTGTGTGTGTTATTATTATAGCGCCCAAGGTATTTAACCCAGAGAGTTTAAACTTGGCAGGAAATCAGTCTTTACCTATAGTGGTGCCACCCAGAAAATCAACTTTTTCCGCTATCTTGAACGCAGTTTGCTGTCAGCATAAATTTAAAAAAAAATCGTAATAAATCGAAAATGGTCCTGATCGAGTTGAAATTTGGCACGAATGTACCTCTCTGTCTGACAAACAAACCCACCAAATTCCATTTTGATATTGGCCGCCATTTTGAAGTTATCAATATTTGAATTTATAAACTTTGACAGTTAATAATGGCGAAAGTATAAATAGGTTTTTGACTTATAGTATATCGTTGGAACCAGAAAAAATTAAGGAACAAATATAAAAAAACCCGATGAAATGCCATTTATTAGTTTAAAAGTTAGAAGCGAATATAATTATTTATTAGTGCGATAATTTTGGTGACGTCAAAGTTTGTTTACATCTGTCAAAATACCGCCAAACTTCAAATAATTAAATTAAATATATTAAAAAAAAAGTTGTTTTTTTTAAGAAGAATGATGATAAAATCAGTTAGTTCACAAAACGGTCACCCATCCAAGTACTGACAACGTCTATACTGCTTCTTCCAGGAGAGGCCACTTTGGTGGCCTCCGAAGTGAGGAAAAGTTCCGAGGTACCCCGTACCCGGTTTTTTTTTTTTTTTTTTTTTTTTCCGTACAGTTACGGTACACAAAATCAAATGAACAAACAACCGTTCTAAAATTTTTATAATTGCATTTGTTTAACTGTGCTAAACAACAAAAAGTAGCTAAACATTTTTTTATTTAAAATTAAGTCACTTAAAGTCACTTATTTGGGGAAAACAGGTCACTTAAAAGTCACTTATTTTGAAAAAAATAGTCACTAAAGTCACTTAATGTTGAGGAAAATCTGCTACAAGCCCTGCTAGCGTAGCTCTCATAGCTCGCAAAGGTAGCATAGCAAGCTCGCCTCGCGTAGCTCTGTGTGGCCGGGCTATAAATGTAGATTCTTTTTCTATAAGATGCTGTGCCGAGACAATTATTTTTGTATACCTATTTAAAGTGAATTGCTTCTCTGTAAAATTCTCTCACTATTAGACTGCATGGTTGTTTCTTATGATCATTTGTCATTTGTCCTTACATTCTGTTGGTTAAGGTTTGACAAACAGTTCATATTTTTCAAGTCATGCTGCTGTACTTAAATTAGGGCTTTGAAGATCCTTCTCGAAACCCTTAGGCCATGGGTGATGTGTCATGTGTCTGTCCGTTCGTCGCTCTTTGGTTCATATCTCCCGAACCGTTCAAGCTAAAAAATTGAAATTTGAAATATAATACTAGCGTAACTTTTTCACCCACATGCGCAATAGAAAAATATAGATAAGATGAAAATTTAATATCCACTTGCACAATCAATTTTGTGTCAAAATATCACTTATTTAAGTTTTTTTTATCAAGTTATAAGCTTCTATTTTTTAAAATAGGGATATTATAACAAAATATAGATTTGATTAATTTTTTGCTTATTATTAAGGACTAAATACGGCGAGGAAGACTCATGAAGTCATTTTGAAGAATAAACTAACTCTTAACTTACACGTTTTAGGTCAGGGAGTTAGTGGTAATCCATATTATGAAACTATTAAATATGTATTTTAATTTGAAATTTGTATGTGGTTTTGAGATTTTGAAAGACAAATATAAACAAATCGTGGCTAGGAAGCATTAGGTGATATAGTCATTAGAAGCGATAGAGGTAAAATAAGGTGACATACTGAGAGGCATGAAGTTACATGTTTACGGTGGTACAGTAACAGGGTGGTGAGAGTTATGTTTACCAGACAGTCAGGTATGTGTTGCCGGTTTAGTATTCTAGGTTAAAGCCCGGCGCTACGCTTCTCCCTCACGCCAAATATCGATCTGGAGTGGTAGCGAGTAGCGAGGGGGTTTCCCCTTCTCTTGGATACTCTACTCCAAGCTACTCACCTGTTGAAACCAAGCCCTATACCTTGCACATTGTGTTCCTATAACAACTCACAGCTACCTCACGCTAGAAAGCATCTCTGCCTTTTATCCTCTTCTTCCACTCTTACAACTTTCGGCCTTCTTTACCACGCCTCCCTTTATTTATTTTTCTCTCTTTGTGTTGTACCTATCTATAAATCGGCTCCGGCGTTATTGAATCGAGTAACTGCAGAAACTCGGCTTTCGGGTTAACCCCATTTGACCTGTTACAGGAAATCGAAATACTATACTTCTGTTTAATAAATCAAAATCCTTTTGAAGAGACCTCGTCTGTTGCTAAATTTAACCTGACCTTTACAGGGATTAGTTTCAAGGATGGTATACATTATCAAGCAAATTGAATACAGTACAAATTATAATTAATAACTATTAACTAACCCAATAACAGTTTATGTATCAAATTTCTATAACTTGGAAGTTATGTTCCTATATAAATAATAATAATATTGAAGATCTTAATAAACAAAAATAATATTTTATTATTTACCACTCTATTTTACACGCACTACGAGACAATTAGGCTTCAGTAAAGAGAATTACAAATGACCGTCCTAAAATCAATTTTGCTCTTTCATGCTACTGGAAAGGTAGTATTTCTGCAATAAAACTCGTCGTAATAATTATTTATTAATGAAAATATTGCTAAGAGGAAAGTACGTATTTGCATAGCCGAGTGATCTTTGTACAACTCACCTAAAACTACTTGTAAACACTCGACATTTCAGATGATGGTTCCAATCCCAGAGATTTGAGACATGTACCACACTGATAATAGAATTTTATATATAAGTAAAGTGATAATGACAATCCTCCCTGTCTATAAACCTAATTATGATTTAATCGATACATTTATCTGTTTTGTTCAATGATCCACTTATATGACAGCACCGAAATCAAACGTACTGATATTGATAACAATTATTATATAGATGTGTATGCATTTGTCATTTTTGAAATTTGTCTTTTGTGGTCTGAGCTGACTTGTAGATGCTATGCGAAGCTCTAAAGGATGAAGAAGGTAGAGGAAGTAAATATCAATATCCTTCCTATTGCATCATCACAATACTTTCTCTTTGTATATACTAGGAATAAGAGAAAGTAAAAGAGTGTTTCATTGTACTTTGAATATAGTTGCATAAAAAATAATGTTCATTTTTTCGAATTTGCGATGCTTTCTTTCATACCAACATTCTTTGATTAAGGAATTAAGTTTGTTAACAAGTGTCAACATAGATAATAAAAATTGTTGTTTCCTGCGACATCTTGTGCGGGGCTTACTAATGACTCATATCGAGTCAAACTCAAAGAGTGAAGTTAAATTAATAATAATTATAACCATCCAAATTTTTCTGAGACGTTGAACCTACGAACTTCAAAAACATAAGGGCGCCAGAATCTCATCTCTGAAATTCTTTCTCAAATGCCACCAATCGAAAAGAAAATATTACCTGGTTAAAGAGATATCCAACAAAATAATAGTCCTAGAGTAGTTATAAATTGTCCAAAACCATCGGTTAATTCAGTGGAGGCAGGGCGGGGTTTAACACAAATTAAACAGTACATTGGCATAACACAAATTAAATTAAATAAAAATATTAATATAAAACTTCAAAAGGAAAATGATAAAAGTTAAATTTAAATTAAACCACTCTTTAATGGTCAGCCCACATGAACTCGAAACTGTATGTAAAACATCAAGTAGTTACAAATAATTATTATAAATTATACTTGTCTAGCCTGCGAATAAAGGCCTTGGCTTTAGAACAAAGAGCTACTGGCAAAAAGGACGAGGCTTGACCTAGGACCTAGACTAACTCCTTAGCTTAGTGAATAGCCAGGTGAACTCCCAACCTTTAGAGTTCACATTAAGATTTATGTAACACAACAAAAACAATAATAAGATAAGCAGTTGTACAAAGTAAAATATTTTTATAAACTAATTAAGATTACATCTAATTTATTTCACCACGTTACATAATTCAAATAAACAGGTCAAGTGTATGCTAGTCAACACACAGCGATGGTCCGTAGGCAACCCTGTATTGTTTAAGTTGCCTATTAAACTTTACTTTTAGTCGAAGAATGTTTTTTTCAGATTTTTGCACTTCACATAAGCGAGATAGAGGGGGGGGGGGGGGGGGGGCTTTCCCCATCCACTTTAAACTCGCCTACGCTAGCCCTAACTTAGCTTAAAACCAAAAACTATATATTTTTGTAATCATCAGCTCGACGTACCCTTTCATATGTTACCCCACACGGTGTCCAAAAAAAAGAAAAAGTTTTTTATCCTAATTTTTTTGAAATTTTTTCTTTTTAAGTCGCTATATTTTTAAAATGTGTGGGTAGTTACAAGACACATATATGCCAAATTACAAAGTGACCGGATGAAAGATGTAGCCATGAGAGCATGTGACAGACGGACGAACAGACAGATAGATACATGCAGGAAAATATAAAGGTCCTTGGTTTTGCCTACGGACCCTAATAGTCTACCAATTAGTGTAACACATCGTATTTCGTATCCGATAATGATTTTATGCTTTTACAACGCATTATAATCAATTAAATTTAATTTCCCTTCTTTTTTATTATCTGTCAAAATTGTTTTGATTTTTTACAAGAAATTAAATTATCAATTTAGCAAAATTTAACGAGCATAGACGGTGTGAAATTTATCTGTGGCTATCTGTGGCCTACTTTTGACAAACCGTCCAAATTTCATAAAAATCAAATGAGTACTTTTGAAGATATATGTATAATTTTTTTTTTCTTTGTAGTTTTAGTCCCGTTCAACAGCTTACTAGGTCATTACAGGACGGGGGTTATCCGGCCACTTTACTCATCTAATCGATGAGATCATCAGTGTGAAACATGTCTCACCCCGCTGGGATTCGAACTCACAGCCGGGGCTTAGACCTTGGTTTCAGAGCCGAGTGCGCTAACCCTTCGGCTACACCCATTTATTTATATGCATAAATAAATGTATGTTTGTGATCATGTTGGATAGGAAAAAATGGGGGCAGATGTTGGAACTGGAACTTATTTGGCACCAAGAATTGGCTAATTATGACCTACCATCCAAATTTTATTATAATCGGACGAGTGGTTTTTAATATATGTTGGTTCGCAAACAATTCAGACGGACAGACAGACTCGGAACCAAAAATGTTCCCTGATTTCTGAAACGGATTTCTGTCTTGGACTTTCTAAAATAGGAGACATAATTTTTTTTTTCTTCTGAACGATCACACAGCTTCTGTTACCTTCGGCAAGCTCGGAAGCAAAAACACAATAGGTGATGTTTCATTCAGACTGCTTTCAATAAGTTAATGCGTGATAAAAAAAATACTACGTATATTGTGAAACGTCAGTGTAGTTAATCGCACAGAGCCGAAAATCACCTCTGTAAAACCTAAAATATCATTAATTAATATCTTGAAGGCAAACAAGTAAAGGTTGTAAATACCAAAGACAATTAGTTCAATTAATCAGTATATTTTCATAAACCATAAATATAATACAGACCGGTTTCGACTACACAGCCATCGTCAGTGTACTGATCATTTTTACATATGTGCTTTTATATGAAGTTACGAGACTCGTGTGTAAGAAGGATAGTGATAAGGGTGCTGTATCAGCAGTGATAATATTTGGGGTGTATAATATTTGTGCAGCACAAGAGGAATTATCTTCTAGTTAAGGATCAATGGTGCGGGATTATTACAGTAGTGTGTTCCACACTCGGTACTCGTAACTTCATACTTTATAACATGTACTAAGGATATGTAAAAATGATCTCTACACTGACGACAACTGTGTAGTTGAATCCGGTGTGTATTTAATTTACGGTCTTTGACAAAATACTGATTAATTGAACTAGTAATTGTGTTGATTATTTACTATCTTTACGGTTTACCTTCATTATGAATGAATACCATAAAATCTCAATCAATACTATCAACTGAATTAAATTGATGCTATTAATAAATTTCAATCTGATAAATTTTTATTGATTATCTTATTAGCTTTCCATAGTTAGTTTCCTTGTTGAAGGTGCGTATTACAGATTAAATTTCCCGTTTAATTTAGATGATTAATAGACGGAAAAGCGTCATCACGTGTTGAATGAAGTATGTTCTAGTTCTCTTACGTCGATAGCATGTTAGATCTCCTTGGAGATGCCCTGTACATTATTCTTGGGTCTATTAATAATTCCTGCAGGGTAGACTCCATGCCATCTGAAGTACCTCTCTCCCTTCGAATGAATATTTAACTGTTCTCGTCCTCCTTCTACCTCGTGCAAATTATTCACCCTGAATTAATTAACTATTCTACAGCTGATTAATATAGATTCTCTTTAAATATGAACGATTTTCATTTTGAATTCATTTGTTTGTTTTTGAGCCGTCTTTATTCTCTTCTACTTGACCTGATATTATGTTAATATGCATAAAATTATGAATTGTAAATGGTATTGTTAACTTGTATTAAGGAGAAAGGTACAGCTCTTTTAAAACAACTTTTTCCTCTGTAAAAAATATAACTAATACTTTTGTTTGGTTGTTCTTTACAAGTTTCGTATTTCTCGCTGCTAAAATTTGCCGTATTTTATGCAGCTCTTTATAATTATTTACAAAATCGAAACAATAGAGTTACCTACAATAGAGTTAGCCTTGTAATGAGATATAACATTTTACCATGCATAATTATTTTGCTTTCGAGTTTGCTGAAAGCATACTTTCAGCTTTTTATAACTAAAATTACAATTTTACTTTGAAGTTTATAATTTACTTTATTTTATACTTTTGTGTCTATCAGTCCAGTAATGGGACAAATGTTGTATCACAATTTCGTCGTCAAAAAATTCCTAATATCATGTGATCATTCGTCCAATAATAGGTATCAAGGAAGCTATGTGCCACACAAATTGGCACACTATTTCTTCCTCAGTGGTAAACTTAATATTTTCATTAAAATAGTCACCCATCAGCAATTCTATTATCTTCTTTTAATTGTTGATGATTGATTCATTGTTTGGGCTGATTGTTCTTTAGGTACACTCCAATCGTAAAAATCACTCCCTTAGCAAAAATCACTCAATGTATAAGCAAAAGAAATAGACCATAAATGAACAAAATCAAATCCCACCCAACCAAAACAATTTCAGAGCAATCGTTTGAATGTACTGAATTATTTTTATCGGTGGTATCTTATTCACGTTTATTTGTGATCGATCATTTGCAACGTTTACACAGATGTGTTGAATTACAATATTGCCCGTTTTAGGTCCTCCGCTCATGGTGTGATTACTTAACGATAAATTTGCGTTGTGGTCGCAATCAAATTCAAGAGGTTTTTAAGATTTATACGATAAATGCGACTCACATACACTAATGGAAAGATTTCGACAGTATAGGATAGGGTAGGGCTAGTTGAAAATAGGGGCATACAGTAATCGTTTGGCAATATAAATGTCAAAATCTAAAATACTTCAAATGACGGAAAGAGGGGGACAAGGGGGGGGGGGACGCATCGCGCGACCTTCAGTTGTTCAGTTGTTGAGTCAGGAGCACGGACGCTTTGTTTCTTTGTTAGTAAAAAGTAAAAAAATAAGTTGGTCTTCAGTTTTCTCCATAATGGTTCTCCATGGATGTTACGTTAGCGTTGGATTTTATTTTGTTGTTTGTTTCACTGTACGCATTAGTAGACTAATATATATATTTGATTATCAACTGTAGTTATATTTTAGATTTATGCAATCACTATTGAATCTATTAACCATACCCTTGCTTACCTTACCCACACCGAGAGATTATGATAAATTATATTTAAAAAAATGCTTAACTAGCTCTGCCCTACCCTTCTTATGTTATTAATTCCAACCTAATTTATAGTTTCCATTAATTGCTTATTTCATGCTAATTCAGCTTAAATGCAGCAGTTTAGGTTTACATAATGAAAAGATATACCCTTTTACAACTTTTATGATACTAAGCTTATGATTCAAATATAATTGTTCGTTTACTTGTTGACCAATTTAACTCGAATTACTGTTTACGGTCTGATTCGACCTTGACTAAATTTTATTTTGGTTGATACCTAAAGGTATACTTCTATTTAACTCATACATGTTCCACGAATGATTTAATAATTCATTTCCACGTGCTGTTTAAATCGTAAAATTATTATTATTTTTTTGTTTTAATTAAAAATTTATAATAATAAAATATTTACTTTGTTTGTTTCCTCGTTGTTTTATGATAAAGAAAAATACGTGTGGCGAATTCTTACAAAATATTTATTTACCCATTTTATATATAATAATATAAATACAGGTTGTCCCCATTCTTATGCATATTTATAAACTCTTTGTTTCCATAGGGGTAAATAAAAAACTCATTTATTAGTTATTAGGTGATATTTCGTTCCTTATCTTGGAACATCTTCCAACATGAAAATTATATATATTTCAACAATTTATATACAACAATTATCTTTTTAATATAATCTTAAATACACATAATTATTAATCTAGTTATTATGTGTATTTAAGATCATATTAAAATGATAATTGTTGAAATATATATTTAATTTTCAGGTTGGAAGATGTTCCAAAATAAGGAACGAAATATTACCTAATAACTAATAAATGAGTTTTTAATTAACCCCTATGGACACAAAGAGTTTATAAATATTTATTTATTTTACCCTTCTATGTACAATATTAATATCGGTTTTCTTTAATAAATTAAATACTAAGGTCCAAGAAAAAATTGTAACAGATAATAACAGAGACTTAATTGTTTGCCAAATAGTGTGGCACATAGCTTCCTCGCGTCCTGTTTCGTATATTTTAATGATTTTATCTTTTTACCACCTATTATTGTCAAATTTATTTAACTTTCCCCCGTTTTTTAAATCTTTTAGAAAAAAACACATAGGTACTTATGAAGATATAGGTGTAAATAAATGTATGTTTTTGCGCATGCTGAAGAGAAACAAATTTGTGCAGAAGGTTAAAACTTATTTGGGACCAATAATTGGCTAATTATGACCTACCATCCAAATTTCAATAAAATTGGACGAGTTTTTTTTAAGATATGTTAGTTCGCAAATATTGATCGGCAGACCGAGAGACAGACAGGGAACCAAAAATGTTTCCTAATGTCTGAAACGGATTTCTGTCTTGGAATGTTTGAAACCGGAGACTTAATTTTCGTTCTTCAGAACCATCACATAGCTTCCGTTACTTTCGGTAAGCTCGGAAGGAATAATCCTAACAAAAACACTTTTGTAAAAAAATAAGCCAAGTCTCGCGTAAAACGTTGTGAGATCATTGGCTTAGCTAAGTCTCCCCTGTCCAAGTAAGTTCTACTAGGACTAGTTTATCCAGTATATAAGTAAGTGATGTTGTTTGTCTGCTCCTCTCTCTATTCTCTGTCCCTCACAAACTCAAACTTTTCTTTCCCAAGTCTCGAGGATACAAAGTCAAAGTTGTATACGACGACTGCATAACATTTTAACTCTACCTATACAAAATTTCAAGTATGAACTAATGTCATATATTTTATGAACTAACAGGAAAAAGGTAATTTTTCCGAGGTAGGCCGTGAAATAGTAACTTTAGAGCCTAAAAAACGTAGCTAAAATCCATTTTTTCATTACGTGGACTTAAAAAATCTTTTCATTACTCCTAGCTGTAAAGAAAAAATCTTTTACGTCCTAGGAACTAAAAGATTTTTATTTTCCGGCGGGTAGTTGTCAAAACTTCCGTTAGTACCGCTGCAGTCTTTCTAGAAATGCTTCTAGTACGATTAAAATCCGCTAGATGTCAATGCGTTTTATTTATCTTTTCTTATAGTGTAACCTCTTTTTAAGGTTTCTTTTTTTAAGTCTTAAGTATGTACTAATATTTGTTATTATTATATATTGATTAGTGATTAATATTTAATGTTTTTTCATTGTCTGCTACCTCGGAAAAAATAGCATATGCTACGCGACTGTGAAGTGTTTTTTCTTTACCTTGGCAATATTTACTGTCTCGCTTCGCTCGACAGTAAATGTAATTGCAGCGGTAAAGAAAAAACTCACTTCACTGCCTAGTAACATAATATACTATTAATCATATAGTTTTTAAGACAAGGGTGTAAAAAAACCATTTACGGATAGGATAGATAGTCACATAAACATTATCTAACGCCTAGAGTCCATTTTAGTAGAGAAACTATTGTATTTGGAGAGAAAAAAAGGTTTTTTTTAGAATGGTCTGTTAACTTCATTCACTTGGAATCAATATTATTACATAATTGTAGAATATGCTAATATGTAGGTATGTGCATCAGTGATATTAACAAAAACAACAACTATTAATAAAAATACTCGTATATTATATTGTCGTGAGTTCTAGACGTTTTTAGAAATTTTTAACTTTTCATAGTTCTTAAATGTTCTACTTATGTCATTTATCTATTAGTAAAGATAATATTTTTTATACGTCTAAAATATGTTTTAGATTTTTTGTACCTCTGACCGTATCTTACCGCAGAAAACACTGGCATATATAGGTGGCAGATCCCGCCGTGCGGGCGGATCCACGCCTCGCGTTGTGTTTTGTTAGGAGGGCCCTCGAATGTAAGTTTCGGGTGATCCCTCAAACAACGACCTTCGCCATTGCCAGCCAACCTTTAAAAATAAATTGCTTTCCCTGGTGTCCCCCGATCTTTTTTACAAAAATAATTCATTCTTTTGAAGTGAGTTCAGAGAGATAATAAAGATGTATAATAAGTGATAAGGCATATGTGATTATTATCCATTTTAAAATGTAGATTATTATTAGTATTTGTTCAATTTTTAATAAAAAAAGGTCTTTACTGTAAGTACTTTGGCATTAGTCTAATGTTTGATACCAGAATAGCGTGTCTTGACAACTTCAGCATTAAATCTTTTTTGTTATTTCAATCTTATTTCTCCGGCTTTAAGGGCTGAAAATACCTTCTTTATTCTCAGTCCAGCCTTTTTCTGCAAAAGAAGAAAGAAAAAATCTTACTTACCTTTTGTTCTCCTCTGAAACTTTTACTTGTAAGAAGGTTCTTTTACTTACTTTTGTCGTGCACACAGAACCTAATTTCTTCAGTTATTTTTTTTTTTCAAGTTTTATTTTTTATTTTTTTACCGTACGTCATAGAGTCTTTTTGGAATTGTTCACCACGATTTATTCTTCCTTTTTTTCACCTTTTCCAATCATCGTCATGATAAATAAAAAAAAGCTATTGCTGAAAGAAAAAGTTAAATTGAATTCTTTTTAGCTTTAAAGGGGTCTAAGTTTTATTTTTTCCGTTTATTCTTTACAATCTTCTCTGAACTTGTTGTAAATAATCAGTTCCAGAGATTTCGTTTATAGACTTTTAGAGTGGCAGACAATTTAAGTCTCGAGAGATCGGAGTTTGAGACAGGGTATATATTATTCTCAAGCCTTTTATTAAACTTTACACAGTTATAAGTTTAGAATAAGTAGTTACGAATGTATAAATTTAAACCTAATAAGTGTAGAAATGTATATTAAATGCATGGCATTTTTTGTTCTGAATAATTATATACAGAAACTATAATCCACTAAGCGTAACTCCTAACTAAATTCTATCTAGTTAAATTGCTTAGCGCCAACACATTCTTGGTTAAAATTTATAGCTAGTGCAAAGAGATTGAAAATAGAGTTGATTTTAGATAGTTAAAGGTGGTTAGAGATTGGTTTAATGTTTGATAGAGGTGGTGAAGAGTAGTTAGAAGTGGTTGAATATGGTTGGAGGTAGTTAAAGTTTAGTTATAGTTAAGTTCAGTTATCACACCTTCTACTTGTCAAAAAAGTAAAATCATATAAGTGATCAGTTACTAAAAGGAAAAGAAATTACTTAATTCTTGCAACAAAAAATTAAGGTTATACTAGGCTATATGGGGAATCGTGTATAGAAATGCAAAAACTAACAAATATAATGCATACATAATTAAAGTGTTTCCTGTATATTGATATAAATTGCATTATTTATGTATTCTTTTTCATTTTATACTCTCTTGAAAAACCAGATACGCTACATCGAAGCCCAGGTAATCTACAACAGATACATACGCCTAAGATTCCCCAAATCGACCTGTATACAGCTGTGTCTCAAAACAATTGTATTAAGAGAAAAAATTGTATTAAGTTGTATTAAATTGTATTAAGTTGTATTAAATTGTATTAAGTTGTATTAAATTGTATTAAGAGAAAACTTATGAAATTAAGAAGAATCCATAATTGGTGCATTTTTTATCAATATACAGAAAAGACTTTAATTATATGTGCCAGTTTTTTTCATTTCTGTACATGATGCCCCGTATAGGCTAGTTCAACCAAAATTAAAATTGAATAAATTATATAATTAAGTACATGAAGTTATCAAAAGAAAATGAAGTTATACTTTAATGCTGTAAAATGAAATTAAAAGCTAATCATTTAATGAAGTTCATGTAGAACCAAAAGAAAATAATTTACATTATTGTTGCAAAATGAAAATTACACAAATAATGTATTTGTTGAATTATAAATGAGTAAATAAACATAAGTGGACGCCAGTTACACTTCTCTGACAAACAAAAACAAAAATAATAAATGGAGTTAAATTAGTTAGAAACCAAATGTCGTAAATTGAGGTTAGCTCGGCTACTGGATTTAGTGGACCAAATCATAACTTAGCTATTACTATAAATAATATTTTAACGGGTGTTGAGCTCTCCAAAAGGATAGAGCTTCTTCCCACTACTAAAAAACTTAACCTAAATGTGGAACTCCCTGCTTTATGGCAGAGTTTCTGATCACTTTTATAAACTAAACCTACTTAAATAATTGTTCTATATTTTTGTACATATGGCTTGAATTATGTACTATGTAGTTTATGTGAAGTCCCCTCTCCCGTTGAGGTGGATGATATTAACAGCAGGGAGCAGGGTCAACTTCTCTCCAGACTAGATGCATTATTATAACTCCTGTGGCCTCAATATGGATTCGAAGCTTTCCGACAAAACATTTGAGGTTTTCCTCAAACTAGGATTAGCGAACATCGGTACGACAAATGAATAACGAACCAAACGAAAGAAGAAAATGTAAAAAAAAGAGAAAAGATATACCAGACAAACTGAGGTACTCTAACGGTTACTTACCGGTACGAATGTTCTGTTGAAGTATTACTTAGATTAAAATGTGGTTATTAAAATTTACGAACGGGCATCACGCTACCACTACTTCCTTCTCCTCCAACAAACTGGAAAAAATGGTCTCACTATATAGAAAGAAATCATTCATGAAAAGAAAAAAAGTATGTCGATTACCAACTCGATAACTAAAAATTAAAAAAATCGGATTCGGGACCTCGGAACTTTTCTTAACTAAATAATTCCAAAGTGGTGGATATTAAGTTGAAATATGGAGGACTTATTTATCTTACACAAATGTATTACTGGTGCGAATTTCAGCTTAATCGGCGAAATAGTTCCGTGTATAGAGATAAATTTATGTACCAAGAATAAGAGCGCAAGTGGAGTTATTGTCAGTAGAATCATAAAAAAAAAAAAAAACTATAGCTTTCGGACTCTTGGCCATTACCAGTGCTAGTAATAGTTTAAGGAAAACCCGGACGTGTAGAGAAAATTATAGACTAAAAACGGACCAAGTTCGTTTTTCTCAAATGGCTCTACAAAATAAGAAATTTTCTTTGCCCTCAGCCCAGAAACATATCCATGTTAAAATACATAAAATAAATCTTATTTTAATAAAAAAAAAGATAAATTATGTGCTCCCTAGCTGTTTAGTTCTTCTGCCCGTCACTAGAGTTCATGAAAATTTACTTTTTCTCCTCGCCTCTGGTTTGTCAAGGCACATAAAAAAAAAAAATGGCTATTGGTGGTTAGAAAATGTTAAAGGCTGTTTGAGATGTTTGGAGGCTGTTGTATATGATACTTGTTGTTAGGGATGATTAGAGTTGCTTGAAATGGTTTATGGTCTGTTAAGGTAGAGTTTCTTTAAGGTGATTGGAAGTTGTCTCGTATGGTTAATCAATTTTGATTTATCTCTATCACTCTCTCCCGCTCTCTCTTTCTTTCTCACGGAATTAGAGAATTATAAATAATTTGTATGCGTGAATGTTTGCACTTAACACTTGTTTTTTAACCCGAGTAAGATTTGGAGATTTTATTTTATTGAAGTCAATTTTATGAGAGACTTGGCTATCATTTCAACTGCAATCATACTAGTTAGCACTTTTTGATATCTTGTCAACCTAATGCTTATTAGTTTCTTCGTTACACACCCGATGAGTATCGTCGGAAGTTCAGGAAGATTAATAGGTTAGTCTTAGGTTTTTTGAAACAGCTTAAGATTGGAGTTAGTAGTTGTGTAGGATGATACGCAGGTTGGAGTTAGTAGGAGTTGTGTAGGATGAAACGCTACTTATTGGTCTTTTAATTGAACGTAGATGATTAATTATCTAGAATTGTTCTAATTAAATTAAAATTGTCAGTTTGTTCGAAGGCTTAATATAATTTAAAGATAAATATAGGCCAGAGTCTGAGTATTATAGTTTTATTTCAAACTTCTTTTGTTACTATCCATACCTCAGGTTAATTTAGGAATAATAATGAAAATATGAATTATTACTTTATATTTGTAAAACTATGTAATATATACATTTTTACTATACTTTAGAGTTTAATTTTAAAAATAATATATAAATGACATTTTTTGAAGATAAAATGTGAAAGAAAAACAGATAAAGACAAGGATTCGGACTACCCAACCCAACTGTTGTTTTTTATTGCATTTGTTTTAAAATGTAAATGCTAACTCGACTATTATTAATATATTGAAGTTTTTCTTTTGTGGACTTGAGGTTTCTTATATGGAGTTCGTTGTTGTTTGGAATAAAAGTCCTTTTTTCTTTTCTTATTATGTTTTATTGAACAAGCTTTCGTCCAGGGAACCTGGGCTTCTTCAGGTTTTGAATGTTAGAAATACTGTAAATTTAGAGAAAAATGGTCAAAATGAAATAAGTAAAAACGAATTTTGGAAATGAAAGTCTTACCAAGTTAATAAGGTAATTTTGATTGTTTTTATATGTTTTTTTTGAAAAGAATTAAATCTATTTTTACCTAATCAAAATAATGTATTTATTTTTATTTTTATTAAATATAATATTTGTATTGGGAATTTATTGGTGTCTTGTTTCAAGTTTATGTTGTTAGTATTTGATTTTATGTATAACATTTCCAGTGTAAGTCGTTTTTGGTGGAGTTTTTCAGTGTGTAGAATATTAGGTTTGTTCCAACCACACTTCAAACTGGTTGGGAACTGTCCGACGCATGCGCATTTGGAAAAAAGCGTTCCAACGAGCCCAAACTCAAACTCTGACTGACTCCGACTGTTAATCGGCTGTTCCAACCACGCTCCGATTAAATCACGGATTAGTTTGGAACCAGTCAGAGCAGTCAGCGATCGGCGGCAGGGACTAGTAGTTTGGAATTGAGTTTGGGTGAACAGAAACGTAACCTTCCGCTCCGCTTCATTGTTTTTGTTTTGATTTCGCTCGCCTATTATTCTCCTTTCTTGCAAATCAACTCTTCTTTTTAAAATGTTTTTGTACGAATGCGACGATGAATTTTTGTGCATATTATGGCATTTTCTAGATATTTCTGAAAAAAATAAAAATTGGACCTTTTTTCCAAGATTGACTTGGATACTTTGATACTTATTCCATTTTCAAACAAATATCGAAAGAATCCGATTTATTTCCGCAATATTTCTTTCGTTAAGTGAACTAAGATTAATATTTGTTTTTTTAAAACAAAAGAGCATTTAGGATTATATCAATAAAAATACGAGTGTGCCGTGAGTCTACTAAAACTGGCTCACCTCAGTAAGCCCGAAAATTGTGAATAGCGTAAATCGAAATGAAATTGTGAATTTATGTATTAAATATACATTTCTAAAATGTGTGCATGTATTTTCGGCATATCCTCAATGAGTATGCAGGTTTTACTTCCCACTTTCGAGCTAAATTAACAAGAAAATGAAACTTTTGTGGTGTGGCCCCCCCTTGTTGAGCGAGCCCCTAGGCGGCCTAAATCAGGCCCTGATTTAAGCGACTGACACTTATCTTCATCAACTATTGACTCATCCATCATCCACATCTTTAATATTAATAAGTTCAGGTATTTTTGATAGCACAGGAACGCAAAATCACATAAACGATCAACTCAAAAAGTTGTTCTGATAACAGTGCTAAAACCTACCACAGCAAACAGTTTGGATCGAGAAATTTTGTTGTGGTTCCAACAAAAACGAAATCACAAATCAATTCCCAACGGTCAATGATCGCGCATGCGCATTACGACAATCACGGACTAATCCGAAACTGATTCGGAACTGGTGGTTGGAACAAACCTATTATATTTATCTGTGTCTAATGTGTGTTTAGTGTTGTGTGCGTGTTCTGATATAGCTGTGTTAGTGTTGTTGTTTGAAATGTCTTTGATATCTTGATGAAATCTGTTTTTGAATCGTTGTGAAGTTTCTCCTATGTATGTTGCAGGGCATTGTTTACAGTTTATTTGGTATACGACGTTACTTTGTTGCAGAGGAGGGATGGAATCTTTGAGTTTGGAGTATAAAATTGATTTTAGGGTGGTGGAATTTTTTTGAGCTATTTTGATATTATTATAAGGTTGAAACAATTTTTTAATTTGTTCAGTAGTGTGTTTTATGTAGGGCAAGGTGTAGTATTTAGCTAAAACGGGAGGTGTCGTATTTTGTGAGGTACTGTTAATGTTGTTATTGTGTTTTTGGAGTAGTTTATTAATTATTCTGTTGGGGTAATTATTTTTATTAAGTGTATCTTTTATAAATGATATGTTTTCGTTATGAAATTGTTTATCAGAGAGGGTAAGGATTTGATTAATGAAGTTATTAGCACAGTTAATTTTGTAAGAATATGGTTGGTGTGAATAGAAATGGAGGAGTCTACCTGAATAAGTGGGTTTTGTGTAGTGTTTATATGTTAGTTTGTTATCGTTAGTTTTTATTATTTTTATGTTGAGAAAAGGAAGGGCATTGTTTTCTTCAGATTCTATGGTGAATTTGAGGTTGGGGTGGTAGTTATTGAAGTTGTTAAGAAGGGAGGGTATGTGGTTTTTGTTAATTATGAAAAAGCTATCATCAACGTATTTTTTGACAAATTTAATGTGGGGATTAAATTGGGGTATGACATCAAAGAATATTTGTCTAGGACAATATCGGCAATAATAGGTGATAGAGGGTCACCCATAGGGAGACCCTCTTTTTGTAAGTAAAGGACGTTGTTGTGGGAGAAATAAGTGTAGTCAAGGCAAAAATCTACTATGTCATAAAATAGTGGTTTAGAAATTTGGGTGTGGGTAAAAATTTTAGGCCAAAGGGACTTAGTGAGGTCTTTAGCTAGGTCCAGGGGAATCGATGTAAAAAGAGATTGGACATCAAGTGAGATAAGGGAATCATTTGGATCTAGGTCGGGAATATCTTTGATTAGATATTATATATATATATATATATGGAAATGTTGTACATAAAATCAAATACTAACAACATAAACTTGAAACAAGACACCAATAAATTAAGCAACATTTACACAAATATTATATTTAATACAAATAAAAATAAATACATTTTTTTGATTAGGTATGTCAGTTAAAAAAATAAATTTAATTCTTTTCAAAAAAGCATATAAAAACAATCAAAATTAACTTATTAACTTGGTAAGACTTTCATTTCCAAAATTCGTTTTTACTTATTTCATTTTGACCATATACGTTGACTTCTAGATCTCAATCTCTTCAGCGTTGATGATGACCACTTGTGGTTTGGGAATATAACCTAATTCTGTGGTCACCATTCAAGTTGTGACCAAGTCCGAGGAAGTTAAAACTGATCTCTTATACGAGCTAGCGAATCCTCCTGCCTATTATCTGTCTGACAATCCCGGTCAAAACTTTCTTATTTGCATTGTACTTCTGAGTTTAAGTACAAAAAAGTCATCTTAAACTAATTTATGAATAAATTAATACAATTTCTAAAGAAAGTTAATAATTTCAGATATTTTAGAATTTAAATTCAGTACCACTAGGTATATAAAAAAGTTTGGTCCGAGGTAATATAAGCAACTGCAGTTGTAACAAACTTTTTCCACACAAAAAATAGTTTATATAATACATAATATACTATATTTATTTTTTTCATTTCGTGTTCCGCAAGAAATAGAGGCAATAAGTATAAATGTGTCTGGGAAAAAAATATAGAATAAAAGAAACTATTTTTCAAAGGGTCAAAAAAAGTTTCTACCTATTCTATCGTAACACATTACTATCACACTCACACACATTCTCACACTTTATATATATATATATATATATATATATATATATATATATATATATATATATATATATATATATATATATATATATATATATATGTATATATATATATATAGGTAGCTCGAGGCAAAGTTTTGGTTACTTTTTGTGGACGGTTTTACAGGAGATTTTCGCGTGCTATGTCGCCCTTTCTCTTGGTCTGATCATTTTTGGCTGTGTTGTTATTCGCGGTCCAGTATAGAGGTCATGCTGTTCCTACCTCAAGGGGAAAACCTTTTTCCCACTAAAACTTTTCCTTTATTTTTTTTTTTTTCACCTAAACATGAGTTGTTGTCTTTTAAGGTTGTTGTATGTCTGTGTGTGTGTTTTGAGAGTTTTCTAACCTAAAAAAAGAGGCACAACCTTTATATAACTCGTAAGAGGGAAAATAATATTTTCTCTTAGCATCCTGTTCACTCTTTTATTCCTTCTTTTCCTTCGGGAAACTCTTTCTCTCTTTTCTTCCCTTTTGATGTATCCTTTACCTTCATCTACGGCATAATTTATAGTGATATGTCCCTAAAGAATAATAAACAGGTCTTGAAATATACAAGGCAAAGGAATGAAGGGAAATTATATAATACTCTTGCTCCGTCTTTATTATACCGTAAGTGATATGATTGTAAACAGTATAATATCGAGTTTAAAAGGATTTTGCCAATCTAAAATTATGTAGGGCTAATATTGCAGAGATAGCACATTTTACCTAATTTTACTTCATTATGAAAAACATTTTTAGTCAACTTCAAACCCAATTATGCTCTAATTATTTTGCTCTAATTGGATTTGAAATTGACTGTCACTTTATGGGATAAAAATTAAGTTCCGGGGATACTGTCTGTTTGCATTTGACTGGATGACTCATGTAAAATCCAAATAAATCAGTTTTAAGCAATTATTTATTTTGTTTATTTTAACATTCTATACTTAACAATCAATATAATGTTTAATGTTGCTATATCGTTGGAGTAATTCTAATCCCTCGTAACCAACTTTTTTTCGATTATGAGCTAATCCCCTCTAGTGCTATACCCTTTAAAAAATACCTCCTATCCAAAACTGGTGCAGTTCGTGTGTTAGTGACATTTCTTCGAAGAAATATCTTGTAAGTGTTGGGTTACGACTTGGTAACACTGTCTGCAAGCTGTGTGGGTTAATATAATAAAATAAATTACCAATAATTCAAACAAATTAATCAGTTTTTTAATGAATAGAAATGTTTTGTTGCTCTCATGAAAGGTTATTTTTTTGGGGGGTTATGAAGTTTTAGAATTACACCGACCATATTATAGGCAAAGCAGATAACAAACAGATTTTGTCAAGGATATAATTTGTTTACCCTTAACAGCCCTTACTATTTTTATTTAGAGCATCTTTTCCCCTTAAACCAAACCTACTGCAATATGTAAAATTTATAGCGACGAGATGATGCATTTACATAGATAAAGTATGTTGAAGCAAAAGCTTTCACAATGATTTACCATCAAGATAACAAAATCAGCAATTAGAGGTTACACTCTGTTAGAATGCTATTCTGTTCTATAATCTGTTCTGCTACCATTAATGGACTTTTGCAAAGTTGATTTAGCCCCGACCACGACCATTACAGATTTAGTAGGGTGGGTCCATACTATGCTCTCTCCTCAGCTTACTCGAAACAACTAATATTTCATGAAATTTCAGCAAAAGTTTTAACTTGAAAATTTTGATTAGTGGCTCTATCTATAATATTCAAGATAATTCGGATTAAACTCGATAGAATCCATCACAAGGCAGTCTGTGAAATTACTTGGCCGAAAAAGACTTTCGACACTAAGTAATGTGTGGAATAGGCATTTATAAGTAACTGATTGATGTCACTGCAACTTTGAACCGTCAATGTAGCACATGAGTCAGAGAGTGGTCACTGTGCAAATGTTTTACAAATCCTGTATTCCATTGATCATAATATAAATAATCTTCTTTAATTTCATCGAACCACCTAGTTTTTTGTCCATGCTCCCTTTTTGCCCACCTGGGTATTCCATTAGTAACATTTTAAATTTAAAGAAAATCAAACAATGCGTTTGGTCAAAACTACGTAACAAACATATGCAGACACGGTTTAGTCTAGAGGAAAAAAGGTTAAAACATAGACCTCTCTCCGCTCGGCGATTAAGTCTTATATTATTATTCCGGACAGCCATTTTTTTTTCCTATATTTACAAGTACATCTCTAAGTACTTTCTGCCTCTTGCAATTTGTTTTACAGTTAATATATGCTATAAATACGGTTTTTATTTTGTCAAATATTGTTAAATCTTAAGCAGGAACAACTAGATTTATGAGATTAATAGTTAGTCTACATCACATTGTAACGTAAAGGTGTTTTTTTAGTAAAACTTTTAAATAGCTCAACTTTTTATTAGTATGTATATTGTATATCTTTAGTTCGATATCTTCTGTGTTTTCTTTCTGAAATGGTCTAGAGTCTAAATGTTGAGATTCCTGAATTGGAGTCAAGAGTCCAGCTGTTGATTAAATGAAACTCCTGGTACCCAGCTGTCTATCTAATTCAAACAAACCATTGTTTCACATCACGTTCTCTTCGGGGCTCTAGTCCCTCACTTGTATAGACTGTGCCTTTAAACCTTCTACTCCCTTCCTCTTCCTTTTTCCTCTTTAATTCCAGTATCACGACGTTAAAATGATACGGACAATGAAATCTGAATCTATTTATTCCCCTGTTTATGAGCTATCACACAAAAAAAGTGCCTTTAAGGGACTTAAAACTCTTTAAACTTTAATGGTTTCTGAACACGGAACAAAGGTTAAAATTACATTCTAAAGTATATTTTTACTTCTGCAACATTAAGCCTTTGTGGAAATTCCCTGGGGAGCATTGTTCCCTAAAAAACCGACTTCTGTAGTTTAATTTATTTTATCTCGTTTACGTCAAGGACGGAGAAATAGCATTATACATTATATATATAGCTTCTACATCCGTTGAAACAAAGACAAAATGTTTATTGGTTACGGAATCGTCTAAAAAATTATTAGTATAAGCATCCTGAGTGGCTATCCTACATCCAAATATTTTTTCTTTATTAACTAGAATTTCTTTGTTAATACTAATATTTACTCGTACAATAGAGATGATAATAGTTATCTTGGGAAAACTGGATTAAATAAAATACGTAACGTTTTCATGTCCTAATTTCTAAGTTTCGATTTATGAATAATTTTTTATAGATTTATTTCCGCAATTTAATTGTATATTTTGTTTCTTAGTCTAAAAGAATTTGCAGTCTTACTTTTGCAATATGTTGACCCCCTCCTTGGGTCATTTACAAGACACAAAGGGATGAATTGTTGATTTAAGTAATACTTTTAACTTAAAGCGAACATAATAATATGTATATGCATATCTGGAGAAGGTGAGGAAAAGTAAAAAGGTAACTGCCTTAGCCTGTATTTGTCAAAAGTAAAAATCAAAATCGTGAATTTACCGACATTTCAGAAAAATATATTTCCTTCTTCAAGGTATAAACAAGAACTGTAACAAGATTTAACTCGGCGCGTAGGCTTCCGCGGTTGGTTTCATGGTGGAGCTCTAGGTCGGTGGTGACCACGTTGTTTCCGAAAACATCATCCACTATGACGCGGTCACCACCGGAAGACCTTGAACACCAAGATTTAACTCACTACAGTTATCGCCTGATCATACAAACAACGGATATTAGTTAAGCATTTTATTACTTAAACCTAGAGAAGCCAATTTTGCCTATAACTTACTATGGATCACTAAGTCGAACGAAACAATAGGTTGCAAACATTTTTTTTTTTAATTTATTTGAATATTGCAACTACATAGACTTAATGTTATATGATAAGCAATAAAAATGACATTATTTTGATATTGACTAGTTATACATGATGTGAGAAACTGTCCATTGATAGCACTCATTCAGTATTAAAATTATAAATATTTGGTACATTTTCATTTTATTAATTAATGTTTAATTGGTCAAGGGGCCATTGTCTTTTTAGACGTAGAGGAGGGTTACCAGGTACGAATCGTGATGTTAGCTTGTGGATTAAAGGATTAGGATGATGGGAAATTGAGTCATGGAAAGATTTGTATCCGGGGGGGGGGGGGGGGGGGGGCTAGATCGCAAAGAAAGGGAACTTTGAGGTCAGCAAAATCTTATTTTTATATTTCAATTACTTAATTTAATTAGTAAGTTTGTGAACATTTCTAGATAAATTACTTTAAGTATAAGATGGTACATCCATGATTAGAAGTAAATATTTAATAAATAGCATAGAACTCGAAAAAATATTCTGTATCACCCTTACAAGTGTGTCACAGAGCTTCCTCACGTCTTACCTCTGGACCATATACATATATATTCACTTATAATGTTAGTGCGATGCTGTCTCATCGTTATGGAACCATCTCTGGGCTAATTTGCATATTCCTTATACCTTCTTTTCATCAAAATCGGACCATTAGTTTTTTAACTATGGGCGTTCCCAAATTCGTTCGAAAAGAAACGAGACTTCATACTTACTTACTTAGTCCAAGTCCTCATCTACCGATAGGTGTAGAGGGTTGACAAAAGCTCCTCCAGGCTGCCCGGTCTTGAGCCAGCTGGACAACTCGGCCCCCAAGTACAATTGCGTTCTGTCAGGGCTGCCTTGATGTTATCAGACCAAGTTTTCCTTCTTCTTCCTCGAGGTCTTCTTCCTTCCGTTCTAGCTTCGAGAGCCATCTTGGGGTACCTCTGGTCCCTAAGTCTTTGGACATGTCCAAACTCCAAACCACCTCAGCTGAGCTCAAGTTATTCTTTCGGACAGTGGTTCCACTTTTAAAGTATTTCTGATGGTTGTGTTCCTCATTCGGTCTCTTCTGGTCTTCCCCATTATAGCACGTAGGTATCTCATTTCCTGCTGTATCTCATTGCTGCTTGGATCCTGCTTTCGATCTTGTTAGTCATACTCCATGATTCACTACTATAAGTAAGTATTGGAGTATAACTTGATCTGTACACTGTAAGCTGTACGAGACTTCATTTGTTTCCTAATATCTGAAACGCGTTTTTGGTTAAGTATACGTTTCTGTGCCATCTTTAGTTAGCTAGGGATCAAAAACAATTAGTAAATGAGTTAGACCTTAATTTTGCTGCAAATTGCTTATCGAACATAGTAGAGTGAAATCCATTTCATATTAATTTATAGCCTTTATGGCAAATTGATCTTTTTTACAGCTTTTAAATCGAACTTTATTTAACTTAATTTTTTTTACTTTGCTTTAAAGTTAAGAAAAATAATTCAAGAGAAAAAAATAAAATCTAATTGAAAAAGTGATTAAAGATTTACTACATAAACTCTCCTTTTTTTCATTAAAATAAAACTCGGGTAAAGTTATTAAAAATGTAACAAGAACTAATTACAAGAGTTTTTTTTTAAAGATTAAAAAAAAATCTTTTTCATTTAAAATTGAGGAAAGAAAAGGATGAATTGAAATTAGATGAGTTGTTAGTTACGTGACCTGAGTTGAGAAGTTTTGTTTTGACTCATATGAGAGCCTAGTGAAGTCTGGTAGTATGTTAGGGACTCTAAAGGCGGAGTTTCCTTTTTCTTCAATAGCACCAATTTCCTACGGATCTACTACCCTCACTCTGCGTCGTCACTTGATTGAAAAGGATGCGAGTCCTTTAAAAGAATTATCCTTCTTTCCAGCAATAGGCTTCAAGTGAAATTCATTGGACAACCTTTGTCAGTTTTTTTTTGCTTAGTAGGAAATAAGCTAAAAACTTTTTTTCAACTTTAAGAGAAAAGTAAATCATTATTTTAAAATTAACCTGCATTCTTGGCATGGCCATTCAATTTTATCTAGCCTAGTCAACATAAAACACATTTATCCGCAACTAATAATTATAATTTATATAACATTAGCCCCCGAAAAATGCTTCCAATATTTGGCCGCAACAAATATTTACAGCATATGTATATTTGTCCTTGTACAAATGTTTATTTATAACATTGGCCCCCTCAAATATTAGGCAAAGTTAACCCGCATATATAAATTCTTAACAATATTTTTAGCCCTTTACAAATATTTACAACATTTGTCCGCAAAACAATGTCTTCAACATTTGCATGATGTAATTTAATTGCGAGACATACCAAAACAAATTTTGAGAATTTTCTATCCAGTTTGATTCACAGCCTGGTTATATAGGTTCAGAACACTCAGAATCTGTATGTACTGATACCTAATGTGTAAAGTTATGCCCATAACGATCTGTGATTAACGGAGTCAAATGCCCATTTTAATCCCACAAATAATCCATGTACAAAGCTGCCTCTTCTGCGAGTAAAAAACTATGCAATAGGCGTTAAAATATTAGGTTTGTTCCAACCACTCTTCAAACTGGTTTGGAACTGTACGACGCATGCGCATTTGGAAAAAAGAGTTCCAACGAGCCCAAACTCAAACTCTGACTGACTCCGACTGTTAATCGGCTGTTCCAACCACGCTCTGATTGAATCACGGATTAGTTTGGAACCAGTCAGAGCAGTCAGCGATCGGCGGCAGGGACTAGTAGTTTGGGATTGAGTTTGGGTGAACAGAAACGTAACCTTCCGCTCCGCTTCATTGTTTTTGTTTTGATTTCGCTCGCCTATTATTCTCCTTTCTTGCAAATCAACTCTTCTTTTTAAAATGTTTTTGTAGGAATGAGACAATGGATTTTTGTGCATATAATGGCATTTTCTAGATATTTCTGAAAAAAAAATAAAAATTGGACCTATTTTCCAAGATGGACTTTTGATACTTATTCCATTTTCAAACAAATATCGAAAGAATCCGATTTATTTACGCAATATTTCATTCGTTAACTGGACTAAGATTAATATTTGTTTTTTAAAACAAAAGAGCATTTAGGATTATATCAATAAAAATACGAGCGTGCCGTGAGTCTACTAAAACTGGCTCACCTCAGTAAGCCCGAAAATTGTGAATTGCGTAAATCGAAATGAAATCGTGAATTCATGTAATAAATAAACATTTCTAAAATGTGTGCATGTATTTTCGTCATATCCTCTATGAGTATGTGGGTTTTACTTCCAACTTTCGAGCTTAATTAGCATTAGAAAATGAAACTTTTGTGGTGTGGCGCCCCCTTGTTGTGCGAGCCCCTAGGCGGCCTAAAGCAGGCCCTGATTTAAGCGACTGGCACTTATCTTCATCAACTATTGACTTATCCATCATCCATATCTTTAATATTAATAAGTTCAGGTATTTTCGATAGCACAGGAACGCAAAATCACATAAACGATCAACTCAAAAAGTTGTTCTGATAACAGTGCTAAAACCTACCACGGCAAACAGTTTGGTTCGAGAAAGGAGCGTTCCAACAAAAACGAAATCACAAATCAATTCCCAACGGTCAGTGATCGCGCATGCGCATTACGTCAATCACGGACTAATCCGAAACTGATTCGGAACTGGTGGTTGGAACAAACCTAATATCAGTGCAACTTAATGATTTAAAGCCTGTGTTAAAGGAAGGTGTTACTATTGGCTTCGGCCCACTCATACAGCCTGTTAAGTAAAATTCTGTTGAAAAATGTTATGGTAGTATTTAGGAATGCTTTTGGCCTATAATTAATATGGAGGGAGAAATATCTTTTTTTTAAGTAGATGTAGAGTTGACTCTGACCAAGATTCAGGAAAACCCCCTTTAGTAGTGCGACTAGTGGGGGTCATTTATTTAAGGCATCCATTAGGAACCATATCAGGGTATGAGCTTTTATTCAATTTTCTAGCTTCAATTACTATTTCAATTTAGGGTGAAATTATAGCATCAACCTTAGGATTTAGGATTAGCATTTGTGTGGCAACTACTTAATATTTCCTACCTCGGATGGTAAGTAGGTCTGTCATGATGTTATATCTATTTTATTATAGCACTTGGGATTTGAACAAAAAAATTCCTTAATGGTTTTCCAGAATTCTTGTGTGTTCTTTGAATCAGAAAGAATTGTAAGGATGTTAAAATAGTAAACATTTTTTAGTTTAACGGTTACGATAACTTTTTTAGGCTTTAATAAAATCATGAATTTCTTCTGGTCCATATCCTGATGATTCGTTATTTATATAGAACTAGAATTTACTCTTGGATGGAGTGAAGTAATTAATCATAATTAATTTTAACTATGCTTCAAATAAAGGTAAAAAAAGTGAAATATTTTGGATTGACGTCAAAAGGTCTAATCTTATTTCTATAGATGCCCTGTTTTAAAAGAAACTTTATAATTGCCTTATGTTTATTTATATATACTTTCAAAGGATAGTGATCGGAATTAAGTAATCTGATTAACTTTACAATTTAATCGAGTTTTTTAAAGTTAAAAAAAGAAAAAGGGTTTTAACTTAATATAAATCACGGATTTTACAAGTCAGTCAGTCTTTTCCATACTATTATATAAATCAGCTTACTTTCAAGCAAAATAATTTACCGTTTTATTATATTCTTTGAGTTTTAAAAAATGTACCTCACTTCCATTCTAATTAAGCATTGAGTTATAATTTATTGAATTCTTAATCATTGTTGTAGCTGTATTCCCAAGATATAGTCAATCCCAAAAAGTGATAAAATTAATTAATTAAATAATCTTGTTAAAAATGGTATTAATAGTATTAAATAATTTTACCAGATTATAAGAATAGTTTCTTATTAAGTGTTTGAAATTAAATAGATCCGAAACAATTCATATTACCATTACATTCTATTCTAACTATTATATCCTGAACAAGATTTCTGGGAAAGCTGTTTATACGATTTCTTTGAAAAAAATTGTAATTATTCCATTACGCTGTTGCTCTTGTTCTTCCTTTATTTCTTTTGAATTCTCGTCTTGTGGCATCAATTCCAAAATTACTTAAGACTATTTTCCTTTCTGCAAGGCGGCTACTTACGCAACTGTAAGTGTACGTTAGAGTAATTTTTCTTTTTTGCAAGCATTTTAATTGTATTTGTTGCTTGAAGATTGATTAGTTTTAAATTATGCATGCTTGAACGAGTCTTAAACGGAACCAAGATGTGCTAACTTTTACAATATAACGTAAGCCGTGACTTACCTTAAGGATTTTGTTTTTATGACTAACTAAATGCAGAGTTTATACAGACTTTATGGCAAAATATTTTATTTATGATTATAGGGAGGTTAGAAGCAGTATGCGTACTTCCCCCCTCGACCATCTTCGCAGGGGAGGCCGAAGGCTGATCAAACTGCTTATTGGAATCATTTTTATGGCGGTAGATTTTTTATTTTTAGGGGTTATAGAAAGAGTTAAATATATTTACTACCTTGATGAGTGATTTTTGGGAAATCCTCTCTTTTTGTTAAAAACATTTAGCTAACTCCGTGGCTCAACAGCCCGAGAAGGGCTAGGCCTACCAAAGCTTATACAAGGCGCTTGTGAAAGCATACTTACACCGTGTGGTGGCGAAGGTAAATTGCGCATGCTTTTACAAAAGAAAGATCGATCATGAATGCTTTTCAGGTTTGCAGTTATTATGCACCTTCTAGAGACATCATTATATCTCGGTCCACAACCATTTCTTTTTTTAAATTAATTTACTATTTTTTATGTAAACTTATTTTCTATCAACTATTTTACCTTGTTTGGTTTTTTTCTTTCAATTGTTATCGTACTCCTATTTTCTTCACCTTTGGTGTAGGTTTTCCAGTATTCCTTCATTTAAGTTGCCGTTTAATATACTGATTACTGTTTTACCAACATCTAATAATGTTTAATTTAATTGAATATGAAATTCAACATTGAATAATGTTACATTATAAATGATTTGATTAGCTATTAGTGTTTAGTTATGAATAAACAAATAATCAATCTTGTTTATAAGTAGTGAGATTTCGAGGAATTTCAGTGTTTATAATACGTTAAATTAAATTCAAACTAATGAGTGTAAATTGTTATACTCTGTAGAAGTTGCGTCTACAGCATGCTTAATATATCTTTAATTTAAATAGATAGATCATTAAACTATCAATCTACTATGCATCTATATATTGCTTCGAGATAATAAAATCTCTTCGATAAATTGAGAGCTTGTTATTGATGATGTTACTTTCAATCATCGCTGAAATGTATGTATCTGAGAATGTAAAATGATTGATATGTTAATCAAAGCAGCGAATACATTCGAATAGTTCAGCTTTTAGATTTTGAAGAAAAGTGAAACAAATCGTAAAAATCTGCTCTTAATTTAACGTACTGAGTTGATTAAAAGGCAAACACGTTCGTTTCTATTTGAAATTTGTGGAGCTTATTGTGATTTAATTAAAATCAAAGAGTAAAATTAACTAGTTCACTCTCAATACCTACTATAAAAGTCAATACTCTTTTTACAATTAGTATTAACTTTTGACATTAGAATTGGCCAACCTTTATGAGGAAAAAAATAAAGCCACTTGGCCTTTGGGAAGGGTGGGGCCAGTGACATTTTTATTTGCTTAGATGGCCTGACCATCTCGAAAAAATTCAAAATCCAGTGCTCTCATTGGCTCCCCCACATCTTTTTGAGTTTCCTGCGTTGTCAAAAGTTAATACTAATGGTAAAAAGAGAATAATTAACTTAGAGGCAGTCATCAGCATGCACGGATGGATTCACTAGTTCGCATTAAGTCTAATATTTGAGCTACAAATTTAAAGTTAAAACCTTGCTATTTTTAATTTTTTTGTTTCCGAGGATTGTGATAATTTTAAAGGACAATTTTTTTTTTTTATAAAAATTTGGATTGTCCTTCATTTGATTTTAATTTGGATTTTATCCAATCTAAATTAAAAATCTCAACAGAATTATCTTTTACACCTCATGTAACATTGGTCTCATGTCCGCCAACATTTTACACCCATGTATTTTTAATTACAAAATACATAGTACGTTACGCGTCTAGTACGGGAAGTAGGATTTTGCATGCGAGTGTGGAGTTTGCACCCGAGCGAAAGCGAGGGTAGTAAAACCACACGAGCAAAGCTAAATGCAGTTATCGCACGAGTTTCGAACCGTACTTAATCTACGATTGTTGATTTTAATAATAAATACAGAAAAAAAAAATTAATTAACTTCCTGTATGTAAGTTCGTATTTCTCTTTTCATAAAGATAACATTAATTCATTTAGTTGTATTTTTTTGCCGAATTAATTATTTCGGGAGGAGTATTATTCTCCTCATTTTCGTCACTTGAATCACTCATTTTTTTCACTAAAAACTCGATATAAACAATTACTTTAATTAAACAAACAGCAAATTAGTTTTGTTAAATGTAAACAAACTCGCTAATCGTGCGTTAAGGAGAATAATTATGGAAGTGCATGCGCAATGAATCACTTCCTACGAAAAGAATCACTTTCTACGCATCTAAACAGAGATATAATGTTTATATTTCGTATCAATCGTAGATAAACTATTTTAAACGAAATTCAGATAATATTTCAAAGTTATCCCAAAGATTGTACCAGATTAATTTAAAAATGTGAGCATTTTGCTTCCTCTCATGTTGAGATAGTGTCTAATTTTTGCTCTTATATTTTGGATTCTCTCAGTATACTTTACTTTATAATCATGTAACCACTTATAAAACGCGAGGAAGCTATTATGTTTCACACTAACTATTGTTTTTTTATATGACAATTTACTGTTTAGTTGAAATTATGTTATATCTTATATTATCACGCACACCTACTAGAAGAGTGTTACAATTAAAAAAAGTTAGTTTTGAGAAAATTGAGTTTTAAGATTTTTTAATTTTCAAAATCACAATTTAATATGAAATGTGTGGATTTTTTACATAATTTTTTTTTTTAATTTAGCATCGAATGTCTAATTTACTAAACCATTGGTATTATTTTATGTCTTTTTTGTTTTTAAATTTTATGTTTTTTTGTTTTTAAATTTTAAATTAATTTGTTTTTAAATTTTATGTTTTTTTGTTTTTAAATTTTAAATTAATTTGTTTTTAAATTTTCAAGAGATATAACACTCTTCGAGAGAATTATAAGAGTATTCAAGTAAATGTTGCATGCAACATAAGCAGTATCTTAATATGAAGTTAATAGATAAAACTGCTCAAAAACCACTATATTAACAAAACATAAAGTTGTTGTTTTTTGTTTATATAAAATATACAGTAATAAAAATATTTAAAAGCATAGCCAGCAGAACACAAAGTATTTAATTTGTATAATTTTTTTAATAGTTTAAAGCTTTTAGTAAAATTATATTAATTTAATATAATTATTACACTGCTTCATATTTTATATACCCAGGTTATTATATTTTTAACCATATAAATGTAAAAAAGTTAACTTATTTGTCTTCTATTTAACTTCTATTTAACTCTATTTGTGATACAAAATAGTCTGTCCATTAGTGTGGCACATAGCTTCCTCGCGCCCTATTTCATGAAATTTAGAGATTTTATGCTTTTACAACTATTATCATCAATTTTTTATTGATTTTCCTCCTGCTTTTTTAATCTGTCAAAATGTTTTGATTATTTACATGAATTAAAGTATCAATTTAACAAAATTTAAAGAGTGCTGTCGGTTGTAAAATATGTATTAACATTTAGGTACTACCTTGTAACTAAATGTCTTTAGATTGTTACTCCTCTATATGATTTTAGAATATAAATGGATATACTCGTAATAATTTATTCGTCCCTTTATCTAAACAACTTAAGACACATGGATGTTTAGTCCAATGTACTTTGGGACAAAGGAATATCACACTTTTCCATCTGCACCCATATTTTGTTCTTCCACATGCGTATAAACATACATTTATTTATACCCATATCATCAAAAGTACTTACTCATTTGATTTTTATAAAATTTGGGTAGTTTTTTGAAAGTAGCCCGCAGATAGTACCAGATTAATCTGTGGTCTATCTGTGACCACAAAGCTGACGCATAGCTTCTTCGAAAATTGTGGCGCTTAAGTAAATGATTTTTGCGCATTTATAACCTATTATTGCCAAATTTATTTTATTTTCACCGTTCATTTAAATCTGTCAAAATGGTTTTGATTTTTACATGAATTAAATTATCAATTTAACAAAATTTAAGGAGCGAAGATGGTTGAAATTAATCTGGGGCCATCTGCAGGCTACTTTTGACAAACCATCCAAATTTAATTAAAATCAGATTAAATAAAATAAATGTACGTTTGTGCGGCTTTGGAAGTGAAAAGTGGAATTTTTCAAAACAAGGCCTAAAAAATGTTCGTCCTCGGAACACATAGCTTCTGTTACCTTCCGAAGCAAAATTTTGAGAAACTTAAAAACAGGCAGAGAATTATATAAATTTGACAATAATAGGTTGTAAAATCATTAAAGTACGACATAGGACACGAGGAAACTATGAGCCACACTATTTGACTGACTATTGTTCTTATTTAATTGTAGCGACATAAACAATTATAGAATAGTGCGTTACATCTTCTTGAATAATGTGTTGCAAAGTACCACAGTTTGAAAAAAATTATAGAAAGAAGACCGTGCTATCTCGGTTTCTAATAGTTATAAGTCAATTAAGGACTTAGTTTGGTTCTCGGAGACCGTCACATCTAGAGATGTAACACTATTCAGCGTGGATACCTTAAGGGCTGCTCGGTGACAACTCATAGCCTTGAGATGTAACTGTATTCTTCGACACATATTATGTTCACAAACTCTTCACACAAACTCTTCAATCGAATAACGCACCATATGCTCTCACGCGGCTAAAAATTGCATTATCGATATTACGATCTTCTGATAGAGCTCATTTTTTTTACATATCACTGTGTTCTTAACTAAAAACCCCAAAAAATTGAGATATAACACTGTTCTAGTGGTTGTGCGAATGTCATCTTGATATTGAAGTTATCTAAGTTATATATGTTATATATCTTAAGTTATTTTGAGGTATATATAAGTTATCTTAAGAAAATATAAAAATAGGGTACGAAATTCTGCTTGAATGAAACCTTTACCTGCAAATTTGGAAGTTAATTTTCAAGCACTTCATTACTAAGTGAAAAGAAGATCTCTTAAATGACTAAAATCGATTTAAATGCTTCGAGTGTCAAGCTGAAACGTCTGGAATATATCCCTCTAAATTATTCATGTGGGATGGTGGGATTAATATTCAAGTAGATTCGAATTATGACTTTAAGTAGGAATTCACTATTTTTTTCTTGTGATTTTGTGTGTGAGCTATTTTAAATAGACTGCCAATTGTTGTGGCACATAGCTTCCTCGCATCCTATTCACGTACTTCATTGATTTTATGCTTTTAACATACCATTAGTCTCTAAGAAAAAAAGTCACATTTTTTTCAATTTTACCCCCTCAACACTAGAAACAACACAAAATAAACGAATAAATTAATTAATTAAACTAATAAATAAATATAAATAAAAAACCCAATAACAAAAAATTATTTAAACCCTTCAACCTACAACAAAATTAAAAATTGGTACAAAATTAAGTGTACAATTTTTTTAAAAAAATAAACCAATAAAATAGCGTTAATGTACATATCAAGGCCTTTCAAATGATATACGACACAATATTAAAGACCAAAAAAGGTGGTCACGTGACACCGCACACGGGATCACCATCTAAGGTAACCGATGATGATACGACAAAAAGTCATAGGACCAAAGTTTTAGATTTTTTTAAAATCAGTTACCGCTGGTGCTATCCGTTTTCAAATACGACTTACCGTTTAGCCGCAATAAGTCCCCAATACAGCTTAAAAATCAAGTCGGCCATTTTTTTTTTGAAAGGGGGAAGGAGGGGAAAAGTGAACTTTGTATAATTATTTTGGGTCACAATATGGACGTTGCGCGTCGAATGGCGCAAACCGCAATTCTCTAGCTCTTCTGGAAGTGGGTTAACATTAATATCAGTCAGTGAGTCAGTTAGCCATGCGGCTTTATAGTACATAGACATATCAATTTAGCACGATTTAAAGTGCGCAGACGGTTGAAATTAGGCAGGTGCTATCTGCATGCTACTTTCGACAAACCATAAAAAAATCATAAAAATTAAAAATCAGATGATTACTTTTAAGGATATAGCTGAAAATAAATATATGTTTGTGAGCATGTGGAAGATAGACAAATAAGCGCAGAAGGTTGAAACTTATATGGGACCAACAATGGAATGATTATGACCTAATAACTAAATTTAATTAAAATCGGACAAATAGTTTTTAAGATATGGCGGTTCGCAAAAATTGAGCGACAGACCGACGGACACGGGACCAAAGATGTTCCCTGATGTCTGAAACGGATTTCTGACTTGGAAGTTTTGAAATCGGAGATATAAATTTTTTTCGTTCTTCAGAACGATCACATAGCTTCCGTTACCTTCGGTAAGCTTGGAAGCAAAGACAAAACAATCATTCCACTTTATAATTTTCGATCCAGATTAGCAGATTATACTTTTATTATATTTATAACTTATTAGTTATAAATATTCTTTTGTCCTGTGAATGTGCATTGATAATTAATTTTTTTAATACTATAAATACTTTTAATAGTTTATCTACATTCTTAGTTTTGCAGTCCTAGAAGGGCCTTCAACACTACTCTATACACACTGCCACTCAAATAATTTCTATCCTGTGCACGTTTCCTCCAGGAGCCCATTCCCTATTTTCTTCGGGTCATCTTGAACACCTTCCAGACATCTTTATCTGGGTCTTCTCCATCTCCTCCAGGTTTTTCTTTTATTAGCCTCTTGGGGTCTTATCTCTCCGATCGAAGTGACCCTTCCAACGGATTCTTCCCGCTTTTATAAACAGAAAGCTAACCAACATTATTTATATCAAACCGCCTTAAATCTATACTATTTACATTATAATAGTTTAAAAGTTATTATATTAATCATTCTTTTGAACATTTTTCTATGCTTAAACACAGCTCTTTTTATTTCTTTCTGCCGTTTTACTGTGTAACATAGTTTTTATAGACACTGGTTGCCTTATTAGGTCTTAAATTGTCTTAATCATAAGAAATTAAGAAACTTATTTTTATCCTTTCGCTAACACCACTATTTCTTACATTATCCATATTCTATAAATTGTAAGCTTTATGTAATATCAGCTACGTTTGGCCCACACGATTCCATAAATTACACATTTCGAGAGCCATAGACTGCCAGTTCTCAACGGAGGGTTAAATGAGCTACAGCACATTTCTCTGGCTCTGGGGCGGGCCATTGTAAAAAAAAAAAAAAAAAAATCAAAAAAGGGGAACAACCGCTAGTAAATTATTAAAATACTTGAAAATAATAGTTTTTAATAATATAATTATGTTTGTTTGACATAGACATAGTTTTCAAGTCTTTTAAGCTAAGCTTTAAATTCCTAATTAATAATTTTGGATTAATAAATGCTTGAGCACCCATACTAATCGCATTAAGTTTGCACACTAAATGTTTCACTAGCCTACAGAGAACCTACTATTTTTAATTGTTTGTTAACAATACATTTTCCATGGTTAAGAAGTCTTAAAGAATATTTTCTGAACTTTTTAGACCCAGGAGTTAAGGCTGGGTGACGGTCTCCATATTTTTCTCTTTTTTTTTTTTTTTTTTTTTTTTTTTTTTTTTTTTTTTTTGAACTTTATTGATTAACACAACTACAATAAAACATGTTATAAGTGTTACAGTTATTTTAAGTTTTATCTTGGCTTGATCAGCATGTGAAAAGGAAGTAGTCCAGCGACTACCCCTTTTTGGCGTGAGGATTACATAGAGTAATAATGATAAATGTAGATAGAGGTGTAGTGAGATATTAATTAATTAAATGTATAAGATAAATAGTTAATATTCTTCCATAAAATATTGGTAACTAAGTTAATAAATTATCTAATTATTAGATAAGATAAGATAATTTTTTATTCTCAAATATATGAAATACATAATAATTTATATTAGTTTTTCAATGATAATCAGCCCATTGAGATAAATCTCGTGTAGGGGTGTAACTTATGTAATCTTACTTTCGATTAATTTTCTTACACATTGCAGTAGGTATGGTCCGAGAATAGTGCAAGCGCTTGCTATTTGTTTGTAGGTGTTAATACATTCATTTATATAAATATACACACATACATATATACACATTGATATACATACATACATTCACCTTCATACAAACATACATACATACATATTGTATTATTATTATTATTATTGTTTAAATGTATGGAAAGTATTTTTTTTTAAAAAGCAGGAAATCTATTAATGGTTTTTAGATGTTGTGGTAGAGCGTTAATGAGTACAGCTCCTAAGTATGATGTGGTATTTTTTGTTTTTGACATTCTATTGTTGCTAGTTTGTCCTTCCTATTGCTTCTCGTATCATAGCTGTGATTGATATTTATTTTACCTCCAGGCAGGAAAAGATGTTAACTTAACTGCCTGGTTTTTAGGGTGTTAAGTAATAATTTAAAGTCCCTGTAATTTCAGTGCAGCCAACTTAATTCTAGTAAAAGAACTGAATTTAAACGGATTATACAAAGATTTAAGTTGGCAACACTGTTTATTACAAACATGACTCGCAATCAGCTGTTTTTAAATACTTATTTCTTTGTTTAGTTTTAAAACGCTCCGTGTTTTGAGTAAATGTACTATTAATCGTGTTGTTTTTGGTTAAATTTATTAGTCCTTTTTTATATTCGCTCGTTTTTATTTAAATATAAAGTTGCGTAAAATAGATAAATAAGGAATGATCATGTAAGATAACTTAGTGGGCCTTGATGAACTGTTTTCAAACATTCCCGATGATATCGTACAAGAAGCAAACCTCCCTTCTGGAGGTAACATCTTGTACGTATCTCGGGAGTAAAAACCACTTGCATCCTCGCGATAATTAACTAACGTTATGGTTTAAGTTAGTAGGTAACTAAAAGAGGTTTAACACCGTATTGAAGTATGAATTGGACTAAAGCAAAAATAACAAAGTTTAAGTAAAAGTTGGTATCTACAATTTCTAAACACGTACTTTAGAGTGGTTTTATTGTAATAAATATTTTGTTTTTTCAATGATAGACCCGTGAAATGGAATGATAGTGTGTGTATTCTCATTAAATATTTAGTACATTATCATCCAAAAATATTTCGCATATATATATATATATATATATATATATATATATATATATATATATATATATATATATATATATATATATATATATGTGTGTGTACTAAATTACTGCTAGGCAAATATTAAAATTACCCTTTACTTTCTAGTTAAAGGTCATACAAAATACGGCAGTCATTCGACTAATGGTTATAAGAAACGATCTAGTAATTAAAATATCATTGTGGGTGAAAAGGAGTCCTATTAATAACCTATTAATGTCCTATATTAAAACTTGTTAAGAAGGGTCCTATTAAACTAGTTAATTTTAGCATCTCAACATTCCCAGGTCCTATGAATAGAATTGACCTTTTAGTATACCATTACTTATGCTATATATATATATATATATATATATATATATATAATATATATATATATATATATATATATATATATATATATATATATATATATATATATATATATATATATATATATATATATATGTATATATATATATATATATATATATATATATATATATATATATATATATATATATATATATGTATATATATATATATATATATATATATATATATATATATATATATATATATATATATATATATATATATATATATATATATATATATATATATATATATATATATATATATATATATATATATATATATATATATATATATATGTGTGTGTGTGTGTGTGTGTGTGTTCATTATATTCAGTGTACTTAATGATAGAGCACAGAAGAATAAAGACTGAGTTTCAAGGAAAATAATTCTTTATACATATAAACTTCTACTTTTTCTTGAACCATTAAATTATATTATTTTCTTGACTTTTTGTACAGGTTCAAGGTATTATAATCTTTACCAAGAGTAAACTGCTGTTATTTTTGACAATATCGAAAATTTAATTTAGAAATGTGGTTCAGAATTGGAAAAACGCGTAAATATTAAATTTTAGTTTGTTTAACAAATTAATATAAACTAACTCCAAAAAAAGCTAACATGTGAATAAGGAAAACATTATTATAGACAAAAAGAAAAACACAAGAAATATGCATGTAATTATTTACTTGAGTCAATTATTGAGTATATTTTTAGTTATACTAGTAATTTCTTTATTTAATACGAAAATTATGCAATAGAGTTTCAAGGAAATCGGTTTCAAATAAGTAAGATTGGATGTGAAACTTATTGACAAAGATTCATGTTTCAAACTGGATAGCAGCTTTCTTCTATTTGATGTGATCTATTAGGTTGGTTCCATCCTATTTCTCTTGCCTCAATATCCGACGTCTCTTCCTTTTTTTTAAAGAAAGGTGATAAATAGCCATGAAAAATTGACAAATAAATTTCCACGTCAGGCATTACTCAAGGGGGGTTTGTCGAGATAAGAGAACGAGGCATGACATCAATATGTCCCTTCTCTAAGACTCCCTCGACAAAAAGCTACTGGAAGTTTAACAACCCCCTCCCCTTAGGAAAGAAAGTCAAACTTTTAACACTTCTTCAAACAAAGCATCTTAAAAATATTTCTATCTAGGTAACAGTTTGCGCCGTTTGACAAAAGTTTTTAAGGTCGGGACTTTCTCTGTTTTAAACTTTTAGCGGAATCCTTAATTTTTAGAGGATATTACAATTCAGTTGAACAAGTAAAGTCATTCTTCTGGATAAGACTTGCCTTTGTATTTTACAATAGAAGCTTAAATTATTATTTCTTTAATATAATAATTTATTATCTCTTAAAATAACATTTGTGAATTTAAATTTTTATTATTAATAGTACTTACTTTCACTTTAGTTCTGCTACATCGATATTCATCGATACTGTTACGGTTACACTGTTTGTTAGAGGTAATCTAAAATTCACGTCAGATCATTTATTGTTTCAATACCTGTATTATTGTGTCGGATCTTTAGTAGGTATATAAGTTCGGATCCCTAACATGCCTCCAAAAAAAAAATTCTTTCCTATTACTATATAATATATCTATTGGTAAAATATTTACCAATAAGGAAAAATAGTTCGTTTTAATAGGCTGAGATTCGTTCGAACGTGAAATTATTAATGAAAATGAAATGATATAAAAAGGTCGTAAATAATTAATACGGTTTTATATCAAGAAGTCAGAGTTTAATGAGGCAGTTTTAAAACCAATTTGAAGACTGGAAATGAATCTTTAATAAACCTGATAAAAGGGCTTTAAAGCCTCGCTTAGATCAATATTAACCTTAAGCTATTTTCTTGATAAAATGGTTACGAGCCGCTTGCAGTCATTACCTCGGTAAATATCCACTTCTAATGGGCCGTATAATGGACTTGTGATTTACGATAAGCCAACAACAGGGTCAGAGAAATCACAATAGAGCACTTCCAAATCAAGAAATAATGGACAGACATTAGGGTTGAATTCATAATATGTAATATGGGTTCCACATTTAGATTGATTTTTGAGTTTTTAAAGTGTGTTAATCACAGTTTGTGACTAATAATATATGATTGCAAGTATACAAGCAAAAAATCCTCCATACAAGTATGAACTTTCATTTTAATGACTGCTTTTGGCCTGTTGATGTTATGGTTTTTTCGAAGTGAATTTTAAATTCATATTTCCGAAAAAGTCTATACATACTTACTTCTCTTGCAAGAACCAAGTAAGTTAGTAAGTGCTCAGGTCTTGAGGATTTAGGAAAAACCTTTCTCAAATTGTCAACTTTCTAGCTCCAGGGGTTCTGATCTTGCTTACCTTATCTTTTCCATTCCCCCAATTTTTAACTCGGTTAAGCAAAAGGTTTAACTGGTGCTTAAGTCTTAAAGAAACTTATTTTCTCAACATTTTAGACCCAGGAGTTAAAACTGGGTGACGGTCTCCACATTTCTCTCTTTTAAGGAAATCATTTCGAAAAATCCAGTTTTGAGTGGGTGCTTATCTTGTCAAGGAAAATCCTTAAATGTCATCTTTTGTAGTTTCAGGAATTTAGGCTTGGACTGTTTCCCTCCGCATTCCCCTCTCTATTTTTACCTTATGAAGATCTTTCTTTTAATTTCGTGCACAGATCCAAGGAAAAAATTTACTTTTCTATATTCCCTCCTTCCTATCTCTAACTCCCCCCTTTCAATGCCTCCTTAGGCATTGCACCCAGTGCTTTTTGTTCTATCCCCCGTACAACTCATTAAAAACTAATTAATTCTTCCAAACGTATACTGTCAACTTTTACTTTCTGTTGCTACACTGAATGTGTTACCAAATTACGCCTGAGTTCATAGCGTGTTGTCTACTCTACACTATACTGTTTACTTGTGCACTTGTGCGGTAAAAAGCACCTTGTACAGAGACCTTACGGATTAATAAAATAAATCGTCTTCCCAAATATTAATGTATACAACTTTCCTGGGGATCTGTAGTTCCTACCAATTGTAGTGCTGGAACCTTATAATCAGATCTGAATAGTAGTTTAGTGGACTTAAAGATAACATTTACTGGAAGTGTATAGATAGAAAATAAATCTAACAAATTTAAACCAGAATACTAAACCAGGAAAAATATTTTTACGAAAACCCTGGTATGCGCAAACAACGATTTGTTGTGTCCATTAATCTCTTTTCAACTCTTTTATATAATTATCTTAAATGTATTATTATTATCCTTCTATGTAGATGAAGATAGTTGGTCTCAATGAGGCCAAATACAAAGATTTAAAATCGAGTCAATATTAATTTATTTTTACTTTTATATCTGTTTACCTTTAATAGTTCAATATTCTTTTAATTTTACAATAATACAATGAACCGTTAACATTCTAGTTGCTAAATTGCCCTTGACGGTTCTAGTGGAGTAATATAAAGCGCAAAGAGCTGAAAAGTACGGATTCTATTTACATTAAAATTCCTGTTCTCAACAAAAGCTAACATTAGTGTATGTTGTTGACGATCTCTATTTTACGTAATATAGTTAAATTTAAACTTATTTTGGACCTCGTCTATTTTCAACCGCTAAACATGTTGGAAAATGTCCTGCATTCACCAAAGAGCTTTGTTAATGTTTTATACTCACGGGTTTTATCCTATTTAATTCAGTGGCAGTCTAGTGCAAACCAAAAACCCAAAGTTGGATAAAGGAAAGAGTTACATAAACATAACCTTTTTCGGGAGGGTATAAATTTCTAATTCTGTTAATTATAAACAGATTTTAAATAAGTGGAAGATTAAAATTAATAAGTGTAACTTCAGATGGATTTATATTTGATTATGAATGTACAAAATCAGGCTACTAAAACCCAGACATGATATAAATAGTTTATGAAATTCAACCCTTATTTCGGAAAATAGTTTTTTCTAATTAACTTTATATGGCTAATTACATTTGTATGGCTTAGTTTGTACTTTAAAAGGACTATGGTTTCAAAGTTAATGTTTACTGCAGAAAACTCCTTCTCCAACATTAAGGAAAATCTAACTAAAAAAGCCATTTTTATTCATCATTGGTAAATCAAATTATAGATAACAACAATTTTACCTTTTTTTGTTATCCCAAGCTTAATGTTGCAGTTTTAATTTAGCTTATTTCACCATAGTTTAAAAATGGAAAGTAATTTCCATTTAATATTTATCAAAAATGGATTTCAATATTTTACAAGTCTGCCAACAATTGATCGATTTTACTTCTTTTACTTAAGAGCTTATCAAAGACCTTTAGATTATTCTGAAGAAAAGTTTATTAGTCTCCAAATTTAATGTCCACAACTAAAATGCTGTCAGACAAAAACAAGGTTATGGGTTCGATCTTGGTGGTCTCTACTTGCCCTATGTTTCTGAAAATTGGCTGGTATTTCAAAGTTAGTCCTCAGTTGATTCCATATTAATTTACACTTTTAAGCACATTGCTTCTGGTCATGTGCAAACCTGTATTTTATTAATTATATTTTTATCTTTTATTCAGTTGATATAAATAAAAGATATGCATTTAATAGGGTAAATTTAATGTATCAGAGATTATTGCGAACCAACCTAATTTTTAAGTAACATACACATTTTGAAATCTATCTAAATATACTATATTTTATACTCATGTGGCCATGTTCAGTGATAGCACGTGAATAAGCTGTGTGCTACAGTCATAAACAAATATTTATTTAAAAAGTTTTGAACAAAAAAGTTTTTAACCAATTTTTCAATAAACATTAAAAGAAGAAAAGAATGAGTGTTTTTAAAATTGTTGTGTATTCTTAAAGAATAACAGAAAGGAATATCAAAGGAAATGTAAATTGAATTTATTTCATTTTCCCTCAACTTGTGTATTATTGCAAACCAAAGAGAGTTTATTAAACATGACCTCATCACTGGTAGAAAAGATTTAATGGAAAAGAGAACTCTGTTTTTTTTTATTAGGGCTCAAATATGTATCATTAAAATTATTTCTAAGCACACGGCCAAGTCTTCATCGTTTGTATTTTAGTTGGAGCTAGATTTGATTATTTTTTTACTTTGAGCTCTCGTAGCGTCCGCAATTATTGTCCGATTTGATTTCTAATTGGGTCAAATCTGACACTAATGCTCTTAAAATAAATGTAATATTTTATAAATTTTTCCCCTATGCTGAGAACATGAGAGTTAACTTTTTCCCGAGTGCTGTGGCGATAGTCTTAATTGTATATTTAGAAATAAAAGTAAAACTAAGTAAATTAATTTAGATAAGTTATTACATATATTTAAAGATGAAAGAATGAAAATAAACATTTATTTTTTATCGGAAAAAATATGTTTTCATTTGCTTTTCATTAACAAATTATTTCAAGGTGAGTCGTCGGGACATTACTCTAATTGTTAAAAAATATTACTAAGATTCAAAATTGAAATGACGTGATTATTGTTTTTCTTAACACAATTTGTTCTGATTTTATGCTTTTTTTTTTTTTTTTTATTAAAAAAATAATTTTATTGCGATCAAATAAATATTTTATAAATTTGTAATACCAAACAGTTTTTTATTATATATTTATATTATACATATATTGATCATATTGGGATGATTTAATTTATCATAATCCCATTTATATGATCGGTTTTTTGCCCATCTCTGCCCCCCATCCCCTACTTGCTTACCGAAGGTAACGGAAGCTATGTGATCGTTCTGAAGAACGACAAAATATTAGGTCTCCGATTTAAAAAATTCCAAGACAGAAATCCGTTTCAGACACCAGGGATCGTTTTTGGTTCCGTGTCTGTCTGTCGGTCTGTCGCTCAATTTTTGCGAACCACCATATCTTAAAAACTACTTGTCTAATTTTAATTAAATTTAGTTAGTAGGTAATACTTAGCCTGTTGTTGGTCCCATATAAATTTCAACCTTTTGCGCTTATTTGCTTATCTTCCACATGCTCACAAACATACAATTATATACAGCTATATCTTTAAAAGTAATCATCTGATTTTTATGAAATTTTTATGGTTTGTCAAAAGTAGCCTGCAGATAGCACCTGCCTAATTTCAACCGTCTGCGCACTTTAAATCGTGCTAAATGAATATGTCTATGTACTATAAAGCAGCATGGCTAACTGACTCACTGACAGATATGAATGTTTACCCACTACCAGAAGAGCTAGAGACTTGTGGTTTGCGCCATTCGACGCGCAACGTCCATATTGTGAATCATAATAATTATACAAAGTTCACTTTCGCCCCTCCTTCCCCCCCTTAAAAAAATAAAAATGGCCGACTTGATTTTTAAGCTGTAATGGGGACTTATTGCGGCTAAACGGTAAGTCGTATTGTAAAACGGATAGCACCAGCGGTAACTGATTTTAAAAGGTCTACAACTTTGGTCCAATAACTTTTTGTCGTATCATCATCGGTTGTACCTTAGATGGTGATAATTTTGGTAGTTTTTTGGTTTTATATTTTTCCTTTTTGTCTTAAAATGGCCATAATTTCTATAATAGTTGACCGATTTTATTTCTGATTGAGGTGCTTGAATCTTACACTAATGCTCTTTAAATTGATTATATTTTTATTCATTTGTTCATCCTATTTGCTGAGAACATGAGAGTAAACTTTTTCCCGTGTGCCGTAACACGTAACCACTTTTTTTTAGTTTTTAATATTGTGTCGTATATCATTTGAAAGGCCTTGATATGTACATTAAAGCTATTTTAAAGTTTATTTTTTAAAAATTTGTACACGTACTTTTGTACCGATTTTAATTTTGTTGTACGTTAAAGGGTTTAAATATTTTTTTGTTATTAGGTTTCTTATTTATATTTATTTATTAGTTTAATTAATACCCTTTTGTATTGTTTGTTTTTTAAAAATATAATTTTAGTAGGTACCTCAAAGTACAGGGGTACAAATGTCAAAGTTAATCTTTTATAATATGATGTATATCGTTGAAAAGCTTTTGAATAGTAGATTAAATTTTGTTACGTTCTATTTTGTGTTATTTCTAGTTTTGAGGGGGGGTAAAATTTAAAAAATTGATACTTTTTTTTTTTTATTATAATGGTTTGTAAAAGCATAAAATCAATAAAGTACGTGAATAGGATGCGAGGAAGCTATGTGCCACACTAATTGGCAGTCTATTGTTATATATATTCTAATGTAGTATTATTATTGTATTATATGTATAAATTCATTTATTTTGTATTATATTTAATTAATTTATACATATAATACAAAATTGTATTAGCTTATTCCTAAAATTAGCGTAATAATAAAATTTAAGTGAAAGTGGTGCGGGTCCGTGTCAGGACAATATGGGAACAGAATTGAAGTATAATCATGGCCGATGTCTAACAGTGACTGATTCTCCTGATAAAAGCAAGAAATGCAGCTAGAAAAATTGTTATCTTCCAATTACTCCCATTTCTATCTAAATTTAGTTTTATTTCAAATTTAGGCCTTGCAGGATCGCGCATTCCCCAGAGTTAACTCCCCAGTGCTAGTACTATAACCATCATTTACAATAGTGACCTCTAGTGGATCAAAATGTGGAATAAAATGAGTAAATTTTCTTGTGGTCTAATACCCTGCAATAGGCGTAACATTGGCACTGCTGGGATCTTAACAATAAACTTCTATTCTTTTCTTTTGGCTTAATATCTTATTAGCTTTATATCTGAACTATTATGAAAATTCTTTTAAATTTGATCGCACCAATTTTAAAAACACTTAGGTATCAACCACTACTGCACCATGTGTTAAGAATACGCGTTAACAGGTGTGCGTTCTCTCGACCTAGTTTAGGCTTTTCTCTCTTTTACCAAATATATGTTGAGTTCGCAACAAGTAAATATATCCTTTTGCTCTCTGAATTCTCTTTTAACCTTTTTTTTTATTATTCTTTTGATCTATTTAGCTCAATTGCTTTAGGTGGAGTTTTTAAAATAACCCTCTCTTTTTTTAAAGCTTTTTGATTCGTCCAGTACAATTAAGATAATAATATTATTTTCTAAAAGAACCACTGCTTACAGAATTTATATACCTATCTATCTATCTATATATATATATATATATATATATATATATATATATATATATATATATATTATATATATTTTATATATTTATATATATTATATATATATATATATATATACATATATATATATATATATATATATATATATATATATATATATATATATATATATATATATATATTATATATATATATTATATATATATAATATATATATATATATATATATATATATATATATATATATATATATATATATATATATATATATATATATATCGTCGGCACCATGCTAAACTCACGAATATGAAAACCCTTCTTTTCAGGAGAGCGAAGAAACGAAAAAAATGTTTTGGATGAAGTAGGCCTTTTCATTTACTCTTTTATTTTAAAAGACTAATTTAGTCAGTTTTAAGTGCAGTTTAATATTCTAGGGTAATTTTAGTTTAATTATTAATAGGATTGGAGAAATATCATATTCGTGACTTTACAACGCATACAATTTTTTTAAAAATATTTGCACTTTTTAGTGTAAACTAACGAATATGCCGCATATTCGTTAGTTCATTGAAACTTTTAAGTAAAAACAAAATATTTGACAATGCAAACTAACGAATATGGCATATTCGTGGGTTGGATTCTTCATCGATATAGTAAACTAACGAATATGCCACATTCGTTATAGTTTACCACACAATGGCAAAATTTTAAAAGGTAAATTTTAACGAATATGCCACATTCGTTAGTTTACAACTAGGGAAGCAAAATTTTACAAGGTTAATTTTATCGAATCTGCCACATACGTTTGTTTACAATGTAGAAAACAAAGTTTTCAAACCCTTCCTGGTCCTGGAGGGGGGGGGGGGGGGCTCCTGGAAGGGAAATAGAGACCCCACTAAAAGTTTGCGGGGGAACCCCCAATGTCTTACCGCCGCCACTGAGTATATAGTATAAGACTAAAATATTATTTTGTACTATTTGTTTAATCTAATATTTTTTACATTACAATCTCCACTTTACACGGAAAACAATAAAAACCCATTTATTTTATTCTGAAATTGATATGCTTATAAACAGTCTAGAACCGAGTTAAAAGGAATCAGACCTATCTAATTGAAGCGAGCGTAGCGAGCTTCCTACATTCAACGAAATATGTTCCGTGTCTGTCTGTCTGTCTGTCTGTCTGTCTGTCTGTCTGTCTGTCTGTCTGTCTGTCTGTCTGTCAGTAACGTTCACGCGTGTGACGATAACTTGAGTAAAAGTTGACCGATTTAGTTTAAATTTGGTATACATGTTCCTCTTACTAATACTCAGGCTAAGTTCGTTGGACAGCGTGATCCGTCCAAGAGTTCGCGCGCAACGCTCGCGTAAACGAGAGGTTCAAAAATTAAATTGGAATTTCAGGACGGGAAAAGATTCTATCATCATCTATTCGATGAGACGAACATTATTTTCAAATAACATTTTTTACTAAAACCAACAGCGACACCGCTATGACTTAATAAAGATCGCTAAAACTATTAGCGTGTAGTCTGTCTGTCTGTCTGTCTGTCTGTCAGTAACGTTCACGCGTGTGACGATAACTTGAGTAAAAGTTGACCGATTTAGTTGAAATTTGGTATACATGATCCTCTTACTAATACTCAGGCTAAGTTCGTTGGACAGCGTGATCCGTCCAAGAGTTCGCGCGCAACGCTCGCGTAAACGAGAGGTATAAAGATTAAATTGGAATTTCAGGACGGGAAAAGATTCTATCATCATCTATTCGATGAGACGAACATTTTTTTCAAATAACATTTTTTACTAAAACCAACAGCGACACCGCTATGACTTAATAAAGATCGCTAAAACTATTAAAGTGGGCCTAAACGTTTAAAATAGAGAAAACAACCTTTTTACCGATATCTTACGTTCTAACGTAACGATTTTAATAAAACTTCATAGACACCATCTGATGCACAATGTGTATATATATTATACACAATTTGTGTTAGTGAGAGACACCAAGGGATGTGCCAGGAACTGTTCCAACATTAGGCTATACGTCACAAAGCTGTTGGCTCGGCATTACGCCATGTCCTGCATCGTTTCGTCGCGTCCGACTCATCGGGCCCCTGATGAGTCGGACGCGACGAAACGATGCAGGACATGGCGTAATGCCGAGCCAACAGCTTTGTGACGTATAGTACAGTTCCTATGTGTCACGCTTGCGTGGCATATATATATATATATATATATATATATATATATATATATATATATATATATATATATATATATATATATATATATATATATATATACTCTAATCTTCACAATATCTCCGGAACCAATTCCCCTTGAAACTTGGAAGGTAGCTTGCTGTAATAAGATCGATATCTGCCGAGAAATTTTATAAAAAATCGAGCCCTAGAAATAGGAGTAAAAATAAAAAAAGTTAATTGAGACAGATCAAACATCTGAAACGAGAAACATTTTTGTAAAGGGCTTGCCCTTCATTCTTAAGTTGATCTATTAGTAAAAATAATTACATCTAGATATTGTGGCTTAGGTTAAGAATTTTAATGTTTTTTAACGGTAGTTGTTTTTAAACTGTAACAAAAATATATTGGATATATCAGTCCGTCAGCTAGTATGTAAATGTATGTAATAGTAAGAAACCATGTAGCATTTAAAGAAAAACACAAAATTTATTTTATTTTATTTTTTTTAAAATACGTCTTGCTCTTTAATAATTTATAACACTGGTGTTATTCAAAGATTAACGAGGTACTTCTAGCTGTATTGACACAAGCTTGCTTCTGTGCAATATAAATAAATAACTACATTCGGTTTAGTTCTTTTTGCAAAAGGTAAAAAGAAAAAGGAACATTTACATTTATACTTATTGTCATGTCTTCAAGTTAATTTTACTTATTGCCGTTCAATGTTATAATAATAAAAGTAGATCATTTTATAATATAATATTAAATGTTAGGTATAATCTACTTTTCTTCTATTCCCATTCCCACCCTATAATTTATATACTATATAACGTTGTTTAATGCAAGTTGACCTAGGTAATTATGTTTTTGGTATAGTAAGTCTTTTAGACAGTAGCAATTGTGAGGACTCATTAATTTCAAAAGGCTCTATTTCACTAGCATCTCTACTAAGTTGATGTTATTTTTAAACTTTAAGTGGCACCTTTCTACCAAGCTCTACTTAGACTGCAATGTGAATAATTAATTAACTTTTGTTAAGTACGTCATTACTCGTTTTTTCGCATTTTTTAGCACGATGTCAGTTGCGAAAGTTTAATGAGACCTTTACTTGATATTGATTTAGTTTTTTTTAGGAAAGGAGAAAAATGGGTTTGTTTAGAGGAGGTTAAAATTAATACCACTATATATGTCTCGTTAATACTTATAACGTGTTATTATTATAATTTAGTGGTCATATATCTAGATTATTATTACTCGAGGAACAGCATGGCGCGGTGAGGCAGAAACCAAAGTTTAAATACCAACATATTTTGTTCGAATATAAGAGACACATAGTGTAAGGGAGGCAGAGTAGTAGTGGTGCTAAAGTCGCTTGTACCATCTGCTCAGCCATATATGAATCGAGGACTGAACAAGATCGTGGGTTTGTTACTGCACCTTGGTAGTCTGATTACATTGCTCACTAATGATCGCACCATAATTGATTTGTGGTGTGTGAAGTGGCTGGAACCCCACTAAGGAGTTAGTAAAAAAGTCCAGTCATGCACCATGACTTAATGAGCGAATTTTCAAAGAAATCTGTGTATTATTGGCATATGATAATATAGGAAAATTTTGGTTTAGAATTTGCATGGTGAAAAAAAATATTGGTATACAGGGGTACGAGGTACAAAAGTCAAAATAGTATTAACCCTTCAAGATGCATGTCGTTGGAAAGCTCTTTAAGAGTACAGTAATTGTTGTTATGTACACTTTTATCATATTTTCATATAAAAGGGGGGTAAAATGGAAAAAACCTGTTTTTATGCTATTTTTGACCCTAAATTGTAAAAATTTGACCCCTAAATGAACTCCAAAAATTCTGGCCAACGAACTCATGCTTTCTTTTGATATTATTGATTTTTTAAAATTTGTTTGAAATTTTTAAGTGCATCCTAAGGGAAGATATCGTCTGGAGTGACACATATATACATACATATATACATACATACATAAAAAAAAGTGTTAAATTTTAGGAATCGATTCAGAATGGTCTAAAACGGATTTCCATGGAAAAAGTTTTCAAAAATTCGCATTACAAAAATTTTGAAGCCATTGCAATAGCGTAATTTTCTTTGAAAATTCGCTAATAGGACCATTAAGGCGGAAATACACATGCTAGTAAAAAAGCATGCCAGTGGCGAGTTACTAGCAATTTAAAAAAATGTTTATCTCATTGAATAGATGAAGTTAGATTTTTTCCCCGACCTAAAATTCCAATTTTAAAATTGAAGTTCACGTTTACGCGAGCGTTTCGCGCGAACGCTTGGGCGGATAACGTTGTCTAACGAACTCGTCCTAGGCAATAGTAAAATGAACATGTCTTCCAAATTTTATCAAAATCAGTCTACTTTTACTCAAGTTATCTTCATACGTTTCAGACACACAGAAGGGTTCGCGGACAAACAGACCGACAGACAGTCACAAAAATGTTCCCTGATGTCTGAAACGGATTTCTGTTTTGGGATTTTTAAAATCGGAGATATAAAATTTTTTCGTCCTCAAAAGTGAAGACAATGCTTCCGTTATGCCCCTTAATTAAGACCTTCGGTAAGCTCGGAAACAATACTTCGGCAAATTACTCAAAATATTATCGTGAATAAAGCCCAAAAGTAACTATAATACCAAATATTTCGATACAGAGACCGTTACTAATGTGTAAATAAACATGCTCGAAACAAAGCTAAATGTTTTACTTTGAATTTTATTCACAAATTTAATTGACCCTTGACGGAAGAATAATAATCATATCCAGCAAAATTTACAACTGAATAGTCACACACGAATGATTAAAGCAAAGCGTATCAAAATACACCCAGTAGTTATATTTGAATCTGTTTCTGCTTAAGCTATACTTAGCAGCTCCACTGTAACCACACAAATTGCCAAAAGGCTATAACATATGCAACAGGACAAAGTGTAGTTTCATTTGAGCGGGGAAACCTCCATTACGTCTCACCTCAGCTTCCATTACCGACTAATCGATTGCTTCTAATAAAGGCTTTTAGACAACATCGTCTACCGCACGGCATTCAAATAGAATACCAATTGGAAAACGTTTCAGTTCGACGTTTCACGAATCAGTTCCAACTAAAAATAATTTGAAACAAATCACTATCAAAAGAACGTTTCAAATGATAAATGGAGGTAGATTAGATTTTTGTCTTTAAACAAAATAACACTTCCCAAGCGAAATGCTTTGTACCGTTAATCTCTTATTGTTAACAGTTATTCTTATCAGTATTACGACAATATTTGATGCTATTGGTGAGATATTTACACCAGTCTGTCGAAACAATTTTAATTGATATACATAATATATATAAATACAGTTGACGCCGCTTAGCGTGATCACTTTGGGACCCAGACAAAGTGATAGCATTAACCATCTAATAATTAATAAGAAAAAGGCATCACAGAAAGTACAAACTTGAAATAAAACAAAATTATAAACAAGACTACCACGTACACTGAGTGATGTAAATAAATGTGATCACGACATTTTGAAGGGTTCATTCTTCGTCACAAATTAAACTTAAAAACAAAACAGAGCTTCGAAATTATGTAAAATTTTTAATGAAAGAATACAAATAATAGAAACCCTAAGTTCTAAGATCTAACTGCGGTTTTTCGTATTCTTTGGGGGAGGTGAGGTGAGAATTACTTCTTAGAAAATAGGATGTTCACCAAAACACCAGTGTCGTCCAGCTGTAGGCGTATTCACGAAATTGATAAAAAATAATCCAACGATCTCGACTTTTATCACAATAAACGAAATATTGATAACAGTTAAGGGAAAAGTTTATATGCATTGGTATTGGGTGGGTCCGCCCTAAGCTATTTTGTTCACACTAAGTGGTTGATAACATTAACAGTGATTACAATAAGCGGCGACCACTGCAGTGGCGTATCCAGGGGGGGGGGGGGCACAGGGGCACGTGCCTCCCCCCCCCCCAGACGGGCCCAGACCCGATAGAGTAAAAAAAAAAAAAATACGCCGTATTTTTTTTTTTAATACATATTTTTACATTCACCTCATACTCAATTTCACCTCAGAAATGCATAAAAGCGCTGTTTTGAAGGGTCAAATTTTCAAAATTTTCCGGGGGAGGGCCCCCCGCCATGGATCCCCCCCCCCCAATAATTAACTCCAGACGACGCCCATGACTTACAGTAAGATATTGTACTGCAGTAAGCATCAGCATAACATTTTCTAACGAATACGTTCTAAAACAGTTATTGTTACTTGGCGCGGAGATTTTTTTTTTAGGGGAGGGGGGGGGGGGGGGCAGCTGCTTTTTGAATAAGTAGTTCTCTTTTCTTGTTTCCACGACGAATCCCCCCCCCCCCCCCCCCAAACTAAAATGACTTAGAATGTGCCCCCTCCAGACCTAGCCGCTGGATACGCCACTGGACCACTGTATTAGAAGAAGAGGGCCTGTAGGTATGTGTTTATTTTCGTCTTTTTTCATATCTACAGTTATTTCTTGAATAACTTCTGACAAGATGGGATTTTTGGAAATTTTATCCCTTTGGGTGAAATAGGGGCAAAGTTGATAGAGGGATTTCAGCCTAGATTGTTTTTCTGATGTAGGAAGCTAATACTTGTAAGAGGACTAGGGGATGTAAGCACATATTATCAAAAGATAATTTCCACCAAAGGATGCGAAAAAATATCAGGGGTTCCCGGAAGGTTAACTTTTAAAAATGTTTCTCCAATAGTTGGAGTCGATACTAATACCTTAGAGATTTTTGCAAATAATTATATTATCCATTGGGTATATCAATAAGGGGCGGGATGGGGATGGATGCAGGCAACTGAGGCATCTAGTTATTCTCCTCAGTAAAATAACTTATAAACGTAGTTTATAAACCATCAAATTTAAAAAAAACAAAAAAAAAAAACATTGGAAATAACTCACTCCGTAATGGATTACGGGCTAGTTATAATTTATTCTTACATCAAGCTTTTGTTGATTGAATATGTTGATTTATGTAATTGTTACATTGTTAAATCAACTTATGGATGTTTAACGTGGTATTTTATTATTACTAATTGCTTCATTTTTGTATGATTTTAGGTGGAATGATCGAAGCGTACGAGAAATCGAAGCTATCATAGCCAGGTTAAGGAAAGTTGACACGTTAACTAGGCTACCACATCAAGCCCTGCACCATTTAGCCCAGCACGGCCTCTACGAGGATCTCGATAAGGGAATCACATGTATGTATCAAATTATATTGTCTGCACTAGTCTGCAGATTAATTAAAGTTTAGAGTGGACTTATATCTTAAACATTTAATTTTTTAAATTTATATTATTGTGATTTTTTGCATGAATTAAATTATCATGAAATTAATCTAGGGCTATTTGCGGGCTAATTTCGACTTTTACAAAGTTCATAAAAATCAGATGAGTAGTTTTTCAGCTATGTTGGCTCGCAAAAATCAAGCGACCGACCGAAAGACAGACTTGGAACCAAAAATATTTCCTGATGTGTGAAACGAATTTCTGCCTTGAAGTTTTTGAAATCAGTCACATAAAAAAATTTCGTTCTTCGGAACGATCACATGCCGTTACTTTCGGTAAGTTTGGAAGCAAAAATAATCCTTTGAAATAATAATTCTGTTAAAAATTATAAACTTAAAGTTTAAGAACACCTTATTGTTACATGATGAGTTGAGAATAAATTAACAGTTTAATTAAATAAAAATGGGTGTTTACCCGGGTATTTTCCCGAGGCCAGGGTAATTACCAAAAATGAGGGTATTTATGACAAATAATGATGTATTTAAATAGCGTTTTAAGAGGTTCTCAGCATTTTCCATACTCTAATGGCTTTAATAAATGTCATTTTGAGAGTATAGGATGTGTTAAGCTCACTTAATTCCTAAAAAATAGCCTACAAAAATACCCAGCTTACTTATTTATTATATCTACGTATATTAATATTAGTTATGCAGATTCAATGATTTCAAACAGAATGCTTATTTTGAAGGTCTGTGCAATGATAACACCACCATTTTGAAGGAAAAGCACAGGATCCAGGCCTAAATATAAATTCATATTTGTCTAAAATATGTAGATAATAAATATGAACACACATTATTTTTGTACTATTATTATTATACTCAAATCTTATTTTGAACACAAAGGTAGGGATATTTAGCTGTGGACAGAGGAAAATATATCCTCTTCGAACTAATCTAAAAAAAAATTTCCCAAAAAACGAATAAAAAAATATTTTTTTGTAAAATCAATTTGTAAATCAGTTTTAGAAAAAAAAATCCTCTTCTATTCCGGGAAAATTAACATTTAAAAATGGTCCTCCAGCAGTGGGTAGTACATTAATGTTATAAATAGAAATGATTGATGTTTGCATATTATTATATTGTAATTAATTCATAGCTTGGATATAAAAATTAGTGGAGATGACAACTCTTGCTTAGTGAAATTATTTGAATACTTTTCAATGGTAGTTTATTTATGTATATAAAATTAAAGTTTTGCCTGAACATTGGTCAGAATGGAAAAATTTTTAATACATTTTTATTTTATACATTCCGAAAACCGAATCCGGCATTAACTTTTACCTGTATATATTTATGTGTGTCTGCCGCCACCAGTCCGACTTAATAGGCGCAACATTGGCTGAACGAAATCGATTAATTTTGTGTTAGAGATGAGCGTAGACATGTTGCGCAAAAAACCGAATAAAAAAATAAAAAATCTTTGGGTTCTTTTAGACCATTTAGAGGGGGTTTTTGGGTTTTTGCGTTTGGTCGGAAATTGGTCCAAACCGACTGGAAAATCCAATAAAATAAAATAAAAATATTTTTACCCCCCTTAAAAATTAAAGTTGGCGGAAGCAACTTCAACATTTTTTTGGAGGCTTATTGCGGCTAAACCTGAAGTCGTATCGACAAGTAGATTGCACCAGCGGCAACTGATTTTAAAAGATCTACGATTTTGGACCTAGAGCTAAATTTAAATTTTTTTAAAAATAAATTTACTTTGAGCTCTAATGGCGTCCAAAATCATAGACCGATTTAATTTTTCATTGGGGTGCTTAAACCTCACACGTATATCTTTAAATCGAGTATTGATTATTTTATTAATTTAAATTAATGCACCAATGGTTGATGATTGTTCAATGACTTCCCAGTTTATTTGGTCAACTTTATATATATATATATATATATATATATATATATATATATATATATATATATATATATATATATATATATATATATATATATATATATATTTCAAACTGTTTATTGTATTCAAAAGATGTATTTATAATTTTTATAATCAATAATAGTTCTGTTTTTGTAACTGTACTATGTAACATCTATTAAATATGAACTCCAGTCCTATTTTCAATTATTTCGATTCCTTTTTCCTTTTACTTCATTCCTTTTCCTCGGATTCTCTTTCTGACCCATATTTCCTAAAAAGTCCTCAGCGTGACTCCTAATTTCATTAAAACAAAAACAGGATTATTTCTATAAAAAGGAAGGACAGTTTTAATCTAGTTTCACGTGTTTTTTTTTTGGTAAAATGAAATTTCTTTGCGTTGTCCTGTATATATGAAAATAAAAGTGGCTTTCCCTAAATAAAACATACCGTGAGTTTCCAGAGACCTTTACCCTTTATGTTCTACCCTTTGTACTCATACTTTTTCTTACATCCTCTTTTTGCACAAAGATTTAATATTTAATTTTATTTTTTAAGAATCGATAAAACAAAAATCATTACGGGGTGCCTCAGAACTTTTCCTCACTTCGGATTAAATAATGTTTACCTATACAACTTCAAAATGGCGGCAAATATCAAAATGAAATTTGGTGGGCTTGTTTTTCATACAGAGAGGTACGTTCGTGCCAAATTTCAACTCGATCAGGACTATTTTTGATGTTTTTTTACGATTTTTTAAAAAATTTGCTGGCTCAGCAAACTGGGTTCAAGATGACGGAAAAAGTTGATTTTCCGGGCGGCACAACTACAGGTTAGGACTGATTTTTCTGCCAAGTTTCAACTCTCTTGGTTAAATACCTTGGGCGCTACGATGATAACATACACAAACACATACATACATACAGACGTCATGCTGAAAACCACTAAGTAGGTCTTAAAAACACCCAAAACGGATAATTCCGTTGAAATCTCGAAAAAAAATGTTTGGGAGAAAACAATAGTTTTCCTACCATAGGTAGTGAGAAAAAGTAAAAAATAAGAAACACCTAGTGTAATGTAAATCTCTAAAAATCTTTTGGTGGTATAAAATATTGACTACTTGCTTTAATCGTTTATTTTTGGTTTAATCGTTGCGTTATTTAGAAGAAGTATCTAAATAATTGAAAGTAATTGTAATAATGTAAAAAATACATAAAAAGTATTGATGGCTTGTAAGGTTTAATAAATAAAGTAAAACCTTATTTCAATATGATGAAACGTTTTGACTCATAGTAGTCATCTTCAGTCAATGACTGAAGACGGACTCTACTATGAGTCGAAACGTTTCATCGTAATGAAATAAGCTTTTTCTATATTTATTACACCATAGAATCCATCAATACGTTTTATACATTGAAAAAATAGGGTGTACACTTTAAATTTTTTAAAAAACTTATATCTTAATAAAAAAATATTGTAGGGTAGTGATAAAATTTACAGGTAATTTAAATATATAGTTTATTGTTGTAAATAAATATATTGTGATTTATTATAAGAGCGGAGCTTTTTTTTTTTTTTTTTTTTTTTTTTTTTTTTTTTTTTTTTTTTTTTTTTTTTTTTTTTTTTAAATATTTATGGAACCAGGGACCGCAATTTTTATTTTTTATTTTGACATATTTTATCAATCTAATCTTTGACGTGTATCCGTCTGGGTTTTTTTTTATATCAAATTGTTCATATATCATGGTGAATGTATAAAGTGATGCCAGCGCTGTTTGTGGCCCAATACCAAACTGCGCTGAGATTTTGTTGTTAAGTGATAATGATATGATAACAGAGTTTCCTTCCAGAGTATTCCTTTTAAGTCTTCTCTATTTATTTTCTTTAACTTTCTAGTAGAATTTAGAATACTGATAACGTGACTCTATTACGTATTTTATTATTATTGATGAAATAAAAATAAAGGGGTGGATAAAAATTATTTATAACAAAGTGATTTATATCAAGTATTTACAAAAACATATTTTATTATAAAAAAGAACACAATATTATTGCAGAAGTAAAAATTTATTAAAATATACTAAGCGATAAAGCACTATTTACCAACGATAATTAGTCCGAAAATGAAAATAAAAACAATAATTTGACACTAAAAAAAAAAAAAATTGTTCATTTCAACTTCGATTTTTTTATATAAACAACCTGACGGATATCAACAAAAACCTATCTATTAGGATATCTTGAGTTGTGGCATATGTCAAACTAAACATCAACATTTTTTTGTAAATTTGCAATAAACAAAATTAAAGATTGACGTTTTCAAGCTGTGCGCGCATAATCGTAACACATTTTGATGTTAATTACATAAAATGTGAGGTACCAAAGTCACAGAATTGACCCCCTTTAAAATAGTGATTGAGGTTAGTTTATTAGTTGCTTTGCCGTTTTAGTTTGGGATAACTAAAATATGAAAGCTATTAAAACTATCATAAAATCAGTGTACTCTAAATATATTTACATATCCCTTTCAACTTTTACTACAGATATAACTTTTAAAATTGATCTTTTCTCTTTGTAATTTTCAAGTTTTTATTTTATGTTGGCTTATATAAATGGTTTTAGATTTATATTTATGAATTTATAAATATTATAATATCTCTTATATTATTAGTGTATAGAAAGAAAACACAACGGGTTTACAAGAATAAATAACTACATATTTTAAACTTAAATTTTAAGGTAGATATATTTCTTTGTAACATTGTCAAAATGGAATTTTATCGTAGCATTAATATATTAGAAATAAATATGTTGACTACATATTATACCTACTTATACAGGTTTGTAATGGCCTTTAGGTTTGTAGAATATTTGGCCGGACTTTAGCCTTCTAGAAAGTTCTTGTAGAAGGATCCTCTTCTCTTTATTAACTTTTTTTAGGATACCTCTGTTTTCTTGCATCCTACGAGATAGATATGGAAGAACTTCTTTGACTGGACCGTAAGGAATGTATTTGCAGGCCGAGTAACCTGCTTGGCCCAAAGGAAACGTGATATAATCGCACATACCAAATAATTGTCCGAAAGAAATTACCTTTTCATGAGGGGATATGCCTGCTTCCATCATCTTGTCTATGACGAACCTGATGGTATCCTCGTTGTGGGTGGCTACCATGATATTGATGGAGTCGTTCTTGTCTCGACTAATCTGTTTGATGCAGTGGTCTAGAGTCTCGTGATAGAGTTTAGTCGTATCTTCGTAGGTCGAGTTAATCGGGTCCGTGTATCCTAAAGCCAAAGCCCTCGCTCTCTCTAGCTCCATGTAAGCACCTCGGACGAATTTGGCTCCGAAGTGGAATCCTTGTCTCTTGGCCTCTTCTATGTCAGTCACTACTTCGTCAAGGGCATCTTTTCTGTAGCACTGATAAGTGTTGTAAACGACAGACTTGTTGATGTTATAATGCTTCATCATTTCCATAGTGATCCGAGATATCCCGGGCTGAAAGTAAGACTGTTCAGCGTCCACCATCAAACGGACATTTAAGGCCTTGGCCGTCTCAACTAATGTCTTTAGTCGTCTTATCATATTTCTGAACATCACTTCTTCCCACTCTGATAGTTTAGACAACAGCGGGACCATCCTTCCTTGAGACAGACTTGGTATTTTGAACGCTTCGTTCAAGTGGAGATTTTCGTCTATGATTCCGCTCCAAGGAAATAAATGTATGACGCCTCCTTCGTCTGTGACAACGTTTTCTAAAAAGGCCGCAGTATCTTTAATTCCAGCTTTGGACAATCTACTTTCTAATTCAGTTGTCGACAAGTGTTGTTTTATTACATGACCCTTTCCTCCGTAAATATCGTTGACGAATCTACGAGCCCTCATTATCACTTCGGACAGGGCCATTAACATCTGAGGCCTGCCCAGCGCCGTCATTTTTATTGCCGTGAATCCGGTCCCTCCGGTTATTCCAGCCACACCGTAAAGACAGTCTAAAAATATCTCCGTGTTTTTCTCGCAAGTGGCTTCGTTCAGGTAAAAATAAGTTCTAGCGCTGTTAACTTTGTACCTTCTGTCGGCGAAATTCTTGTCTTGTCTATATTGAGGCATCTCACCCAAAGATTTTGCGTCTCCATTAAGAATGTTCGGCATGGCCAACAAATCCTCTCTTTTCTGTGCCTCTTCGTTGCTGAGGTCTTCTTCCACCGAATAATCTAAGATGTAATTGACTCCGAAGGAGTGGATTCTTACCAACTGAGGAACGATTGTGTCTCTATCTTCACCCGCCACAAAATGTCCATAGAACGTAGCTTTCATGACCATACCGAACAACCTCTGTCCAAATATTTTCTGACACCACTTCATAATTATCTCGTTGTTTTCCACTAGATAACTGGAAGAGCACAATGTATAAACAACGTAAGCTCTGAACACTTCCCATGTTGTTTTACTCTTATAAGATGTTTCAGGGTCGTCGAAATCCGTATTCAATTCATCCGTAATATAATCACTTGTTTTGGTCTCGACGGCCACCTTACCATTTAGAGTAGCACCGTTAAGACTTTTTTGCTGGGCATAAATTTCCGAAAAAAATCTTCCTCGTTTCAGGGGTGGCTTCTTGATCAATTTAAACTTCAAAAGCAGGTTCGTCAAAATCTTCATTCCTATATCTGGAGGTAATAAGTGTACGATAGATTTTGTCAGTTTTAAATAAACAGTATTCACACAAAAGCAAGTAAACTCACAGTTGTCTATATCACGTCAACCTCATCGATATATATTTCAACCTGGGAACTCGATTCCCATTTATAAAATAATAATAAAAAATAAATTAATCTACAAGGAAACTTCGGAATATCGTATTCCGAATATTTGTATTTCTTTTAAATAATATAGTTAAATAAAATAATATACATTTTTATCAGCTATAAACTAACATTTTTGACATATTATAAAAAATCTATTACCAACCTTAAAATATGTTATTTATTAAAAAAACAAACTAAAATCACTACTACAGGTACCCTTTAGAATTTTTTGAATTTAACTTAAAATACTATTTTTAAAATTTAGTTTAAAAATTTTACGAACTGATCTTTTTTATTTTCTCTTCCTTAATTTTTCTTCAAAGAACCAAGTTTTTTTTACCGAGAAAAAAAAGGAAAGTTTCGTTTAAATAAACCAACTTCTTGACAAGTTATGGAGTTAAAACAAATTTACGGATTTTCGCAAAGGTAAAGTTAATAAACTGTAAACACGACTGTATCTCTTAATCTGTTAAAACTCGGTACGACTCGGAAAAAAAAATCATTAGTGGAATGAGACACGTTGATACGAATCGAAGATGTTATTCACTACTGACTAGAATATCATTAATGTTATTTTTACTTTGAGTTGTCTGTAAGGCTTCTCTTATGATAAGGCTTCTCCCTTGTTAATCATTCATAGATAATAATCTATTGTTTTGGCCATAATATAAATATTTTGATTATATCTTTCTATTCTAACTGTTAACATTAAAGAAACATTCTTTTTTTCCTTTGCTAATATTTGTTTATGAGTCAAAGTTATTGTTTTAATAGGTTCTTTGTATATAAGAATCATTTAAATCAAATTAAACAACGATATTTTAAACATACTTTTAGGTAAAATAAATAGATAGTATTTTGATTAGATTATTTTTATTCTTAGAGAGAAACATTTCTTAGTTTAATTATTGGGTATTTTAATTTACTTTTTAAGAAAAGAAAATATGAAAATAAATAAAAATAAAGTACTAGAGGATGTTAGTTAGAGATTCTTTGGAAATAATTAGCCTCATTGTACGTTGAGTTTCTCTTATTCCAAGAGAAAAGTTAGGTAAAGGTAATGTTAATAATATTAATTAAATTTTAAGTTAGCAACCGTTAAAGTGTAGATATGAGAGAGTTATGTTAAACCGTATCTCAATAATATTAATATTAACCTTCGACTTGTAAACTATAAAAAAAAACACTAATAATTATAATAATAAATTGTTACTTCAGACTGAATATTAGTATATATATATATTTTTTTTTTTACTTGTAGAATTCTTCCAAATTTTAATATCCTCTGCAATTTAAACTTATGATTTGAGCATTAAAATAAATCCTTAAAAATAATTTGATCCTACTTGGAATCGAATGTGTGCTCTTGTTTGGACCAGTTTCGATTTCTATAGAGGTCTCATTTATTTTTAAATATATACTAACTGTTAAAATTTGTATGGACCATTTGTGGACTATTTTTGACTCACCATCCAAATATCTTTAACATTAGACGAGCTCTATTAAAGATAGGTATAAGCTTTGAGCATGCGCAAGAAGATGTAATGGAAGGTTAAATTATTATGTGACAGACAGACAAGCGACCAAATAAGTCTCCTGTTGTCAGACAGATTTCTGTCAAGGAATTCTTAAATTCGTAAAAGCAAAACTTACAGTCAGAATGACATTATGCATCTGCAACTTTCGGTATTTTTAAAATATTTACTATGAATTTCTTTGACTTTTTAATGGTAAATGTTTATTTTGGTGCTTGCTATCAATAAAAGTATAAACTTTTTCATATAAATAATTTTTCGGATTTTTCCTTCTTGCTTCCTTATAACTTCTCCTAATATTTGCAACCGAAAAAATTACATAAATAATACAGAATATTCGAAACATGCAAATCGGCTATAAGCCGTGGTTCCCCTTCATGGGGGTTGAGTTGCCCAATTATAATAAATATGATGAATAAAATCATTAATAAAAAGTAATTAATAAAATATAAATAATTAATAAGTAAATTATTAATAAAAAGTTTATAAATTAATTTTTAATATTAACATTTTTATTTCTTATATGTACGTATGCACATGCACATACATACACAGACATATAAATATTTTTTTCTTCTTTTTAATTGAATTAGTTTAACTTATTGTTAACCATTCGCTATTATAATATACCGTCTTCGTCCTTCTCTATTCTATCCTGTCATAGGCCACCCTTGGCCAGGTAGCTCCCCCACATGTCTTCTTCACTTCTTTATTTCCTCATCCTAACTTAACGCTGGTCTTTCTATTTTTCTCTTCCTGCCTCTTTGATACCAGTTAATGAGTTTGGTCCATCAGTTGTCTTTATTTTAGTGCTTCCTATGAATAAAAGTATAAACATTTTTCATATAAATAATTTTTCTTTCTTGTTTCCTTATAAATTATTCTCGTCTGTTTAACGTAAAACAACAATACAGGTACAGGATATTGTTCAGCTACCATAAAAGGAGTGTCTCAGCTGAAATTAAGACAGGTCGACCACCCGATTTATCTACATTGTTAGAGGAGGTGAACTTCGGATGTATCAGAATGAACCACTAGCCTTATTCTTTTGAAATTGACGTTGTTAAATTTGGTATGAAGTAAAAGCACAAATACATTTGAAATCAATACTTTTAATGCTTAGGTTTTGAAAGGCGTCTTACTTATAAACCGAATGATACTGGGTCTTAGATTCCCTCAAGCAGTAAGGGAGAAGCCTTTTACCACTTAAGGGAACCTATCACTTAAAGTTTTGATTCTAACGTGAAGTTGCCCTTACTTGAAGTCGGTTTAAGCAGAGGGATGCATCAGGACTTTAGTCTCAAGCAAAACTTAGTAATTTAGACCTTACCTCTTCCTCGGGCCATTTACCTCTTCGCTTTTGAAATGAGCTTCTCTTCACTTTGTCATTATAAGAACCTATGACTTTAATCAAGTTATACTTTATCTCAAGCTTACATATGACATACTTAAAATGCTTGTATTTTTTACAAATTATAAAGTTGAAACATGGAATGGTTTTTGTTTTCTGCATTAAGGTTTAGAAAACTTTTAACTTCTATCTTTTAAAAACAGGATACTTTGGAATTTTGAGCCACGAAACGTGTGAATACCTTAATCACGAAATCGAATTTTTTCACAACTCAATTTTTTCTTAGTACAATATATACTATGTATGTTAACAACTAATATTAGTTGATATGAAAATATAATCAGCAATTAGTCGTATGTTGAAAAAATGTATTTAATTTTGATAATGTTATCCTTAATTATTATTGCTTCAAAGAGAAAACAGAAGTGTTAATTATCATTGCTTAATCAAAATATAGAACCAGGAAACTTACATTAATTAACACATAAGTTACACCGATAGACTTCCTTCTTCCTTAGTTATATATTTAAATTACGACATTGTCTGGAGTTGTTAAATTAGGCATTTATCACTGTTATATAACGGTTCATTAGTCTATGTTAGATACTCTGGTGTATGTTATACTGTTATCATAGTTTAAGCTTTATGCGGGTAGGTTGAATTCTTAATGGTAACCTAGCACTTCAATTATTTGAATTGGTGAAAGAGAGACTATTTGGGGTTTGCCAATTTAGATTATTTTGTTGATGGTTCAGAAATATTGTGTATTTAGATTTTAAAAATATTTGTTTTTCTATCCTTTCTATCGTTCCAGTTGCAAGCTTTAAATAGGATTAGATCATTATTTTTTTTCTTCCTCTCATTATTAAATCCAAGAAATTTAAATTCATCCTTGCTTCTCTCTATTAATTAAATGTATGAGCAAAATTTATTGGAGCTTATTTCATTTGTGCAGCCAATAAAATTTGTTGTAGATTAGTAGTTCTTACTTCTTGTCGCAGGCATTTACAGAATCATAGGTAATCCTAATAGCTATTACAGCATGCAGCTCATGCATGATCTCAAATGTTCTTATTTTATAGAATCACCTCCAAGTTGTTCTCCTCTCTATTACGTTTGTGCATCATAATTCAGTACCCTATTTTTTACTTTCTCATACACGCAATGTGTATTTATTTAAATAAATAAATAAGTATAAATATATTGTATAATATAAAAATGTAATATGTAGTAGTGAGTTACCCTTCTATTAACACAAGTTATCCTGAAGTCTTGTTCTTGGTCATAAGGGTATTAATAAAAACTTCGTTTTCATTTTTATTTGCGATATTTTAGCCCCACTTGAGCCATTATCAAGCTTAATAATTGTTCTTAAAGATCATCAAAAAGTATTTCCTACTTAATTTTGGCATTTTCTTGTTAATTATTCAGCGCAATATTGCCTTTGTCATCTAAAACTTATAAATTATTTGTCATGATATGTAAAATAGTAATAACATATTTTTCTCAAACATTCCTTTAACAATAACATTTCTTTTCTCAAAGAAAAAGTCTGTCTGTGTGAGTTTATCAAATCAGACTGCTCAAACTGTAATATATATATATATATATATATATATATATATATATATATATATATATATATATATATATATATATATATATATATATATATATATATATAGACATTTGATAACTCGAAATTATCGGAAAATTGACGTAATTTCGTTTCCCTTGTTAGTTCGAGATCTCTAATAATAATAAAAAAGTTAAAAATGAATCTAATTGTACCTAATAATTATTTATTTATTTTGTTTCTTTTACCATTATTAAATGCACCTAAAATAGTAAAAATTGTACCAGGCGTACAGTAAATTGAAGAAACAAATATGCGTAACATTAAATTATAAAAATCTGCATTCAAACTAACTTTTTTTATTACTATCAATAATGTATTATTATTATCAATGTTTATTTGTACTATTAAGTATGTCATATGTTACTACAACTTGTTTTACGCCAGCAAATAAATAATTTTATCTCAATCCTTGCCTTTATATTTTTTAAAGAAATTTTGTTCTCAATTATTCTCAAATGCCAAATCTTTCTGCGTATGTTTACATTTGTCTGTTGGCTCGTTATGACGGAGAAAAGAAATGTTTCATCAGGGTTCCCTTTAGAAATTTTTTCTTTACCTTCAAAATTATAGAATTTGTTCTATCTTACTTTTTTATCCTTGGTTTGGTAAAAACGAAGGTAAGAAATATACTTTCGTAAAGAAAAAATAATAAATAGTATTTGTAAACGTACGTGAACTAATTTCAAGTTAGTTTCTTTTTTCTTTTTGTTAAAGAATTTTTGAATTTATCCTTTTGTTATTATTTTATCAGTTGTTTTATTATAATATACAGTGAAACTATTGTATAAAGAGACTATACTGTATAAAGAATAACTATCGTGACGGCCCGAAATATTGATTTAAAGAATTTTGGACGATTTACACGTTTTAAGGTCCCCCTGAGTACAAAACAATTATTTTATCTACGATTGATACGAAATATAAACATTATATCTCTGTTTAGATGCGTAGAAAGTGATTATTTACGTACTTGTATTCATTGCGCATGCCCGTCTCATGGTTCTGAAGAATTCCTCTTCTTCACCACGCTAGCGCGGTAAAGAAGAGGAATTCTTCAGCTTTACTCACGATTAGCGAGTTTGTTTACATTTAACAAAACTAATTTGCTATTCTTTTATTAAAGTAACTGTTTATATCGAGTTTTTAGTGAAAACCAATGAATGAATCAAGTGGCTTTAACGAAAATGTAGAGAATAATACTCCTCCAGAAATAATTAATTCGGCAAAAAATACAACTCAAGATTAATGCCATCCGTATCAAGAGAAGAGATACGAACTTTTATACAGCAAGTTTATTTTTTTCTGTATTTATTATTTAAATCTAACAATCGTAGATAAAGTACGGTATGCAACTTGTGGGAAAACGGCATTTTGCATTGCTCGTGTGGTTTTACTACCCTCGGTGTCGCTCGGGTGCAAACTCCACACTCGCATGCAAAATGCTACTTTCCACACTCGACGCGTAATGTACTGTTGTTTCTCGCCTGCGCCAAGCCTAAACTATTAAAAAGATTTCAATGAAAATTAGTGGACAAGTTAAGTTTAGCCAAACCGGTGACCGGAGGCGAAAACATAATCGAGAAAATAATTTTAGGTCTAAATTTGGAGCGTAAACCTCAAAAAACGAGGATTTTGATAAAATCCTCGTTAAATTTGAATAAAATCTACTTGTACACCATTTGCATAACGATACAAACTCATACGTTGCTTTCCCAGGAAAAATTTAGTTTCTGAGGAATTAGTGTTAATTTTAAATACTGATAGGTCGATGCTCGATTCCCCTCCGGTTGGGATTATGTTTACAAACAAAAAAATCAGTTATAGTTCTATTTTACCACATAAACCAGTAACACAAACAATTGGAAAACCCTGGGTTGAATGGTTATATATATGGGAATGTTTAGTACGTATAGCGTCATACGGATTTTTTCTTTTAAGATATTACGTGTTATATTTTTACGAAAAAGGAAAAAAAAGCACTCCTACTTTCTGTTTGCCTCGTAGACTAATTTCTCGTTCAGTTGCTTAATTATTGTCCGTGCGTTTTTAAAAACCCCCTGTATGTATAAAATAAATTAATTACATTTAAAAATAAAATCCTAATGCATGTAATATATTTTCCTTGAGGGTGAGTTTTAATGATAATAAAAGTTGTATTATATTAAGGATGATCAATATTTTGAAAATTCCTTTTTTTATGCTTTGTTAAAATCAAAGGTATAGCTGAATCGGCTGCAAACCGGCATCGGCAGCGTGTAGGATTAAAAACAAATCAATGGTTATAATAATTTTTGTGTACTGACGAAAAAAAAAGAAAAAAGTTATAGTAAAAAAATTAGGTTGGGGCCCTAACTAATTCTTATGAGGTACTAATAGTAAAACAAAAAAAATTAAATTTCTTATTTAACGCATGTCTTGCTTTCAAATATTTATATATGAATCCGTAAATATTTTAATGCTACAAATTCCTTCTTTTTTTTCTCATATAAAGAGAAAGTATTGTGATTGCTCAAAAATACGATTTTGAGATTTCGATGGATTTACACGATTTGAGGTCCCTTGAGTCCAAAAAAGTTTTAAAATGTCTGTTAGTCGGTGGAAATTTTAACTGTTAACTACTGGGCCGATTATGACGAAAATTGGCATAAATTATCAGAAAAATCATACTCTTAGGTGAAATCAAGAAATGAATTTTAGCAACAAATTTGGGGGCGCTACCCCCCAAACACTCTGAAGAAACGGGAAAAATAACATTTTCTCAAAAACGGTTCCGACGATTTTGATTAAAAAAATCCTAAAATGTAGTCCATTTAAATACAAATCTAACGATATAAGCCGTTTTCCCGGAAAAAATCTAGTTCCTGAGAAAATAGCTTTAAACGCGGACAGAGCCAGGTTCAATTCCCCATCGAGGAAAAGTTATTTTGATAATAAATTTTGATAAAATGGCCGATTTTTTAAATTTCAGAAGATCCTTTCCTGGCATACATCAATACATATAAATAGTAATTATTCTATCAAAGACAATTCTATTTTAGTGTTTCAAAAAGAATTGAATTATATTAGTGAGGAGACCTGGTTTCTTATATGACCGACTTATTGAATTAAAATGTCTAAATGAAAAAACCTTTTGTCAAATTTGTTTGTCATATTATGAAGCTAATATCCCAAACTTCAACGAACTATGGTTTCGGAGATGTTGTCATGACCATAAACGTTCTAAGTGATAAACGTTTCGTGATCGTGATGAACGAATGAATGATTCTAAGTGGTAAACGTTCTAGTGGTTTCGGAGATATTGTCATGACCATTTATGCATATAAATCGTTGCCATCTTGAATCAAGATGGCAGATCGTTAAAACAATTTCTTAGCGAGCACCTAAATTAAATGGGGTAAGAGGAACTTACCCATAACATTTTATGGTCATTAGTTCTAGCGGTTTTAGATATTGTGATCAGTCAGTAGGTTTGTGGTATTTGGATTTTATATAAAGGTATTTAGATATTTCTTGTGACCATACCCAAATTACCCCTTTTCCATTAATAATAATAATAATCTCACTTGCTACATTTTAACTAAAATTTTTCTCGAAAAATATTAATGAAAATAACAATGGAAATAATCAGTAACAGCTTCCAGTGTCAAGAAATTAATTTTTGTTATAAATTTAGATAAGAAACAAGTTTTATCTTTTAATAATTGCAATGAATGTACATACTTATAATAATATATATTTAAAGGGACCTTATCTTAAAAATAATTCGATTTTTTCCTAGTGTGTTCTTTCTATATATATATTTGTGTTTTTTGATTATTTGTAGTTTGTTTAAGTTTTATAATGTAATCAGGGTTGACTATTTTTTTCTGCATTGTATATAAAATGGTGATGTTGTTTTGACGGTTCAGTTGCCGATTGTTTTTCGTACAATAATGTTTAAAATATTAGGCCTTCTATGCATGGTAAGTACTGATATATAACTATTTATATTACTTAAAACTTTTTAAATTTGAATCTTTTTAACATTTTACTTATTTTTCCAAATAATAAAGTGTAAACTTATTATACCAACAAAAACACTAGTGTAGTGTCTCGCGTAAAAAGTTGTGAGATCATATAGGGTTTATCCAAGTCTCCAGTAAGTCTTTAGCAAAGCCACTGTCCGAGTAAGTTCTACTGTCTAATTTATCCAGTGCAAGTACATGATGTTTGTCTGTCCCTCTCTCTATTCTCTTTCCCAAATTACTCTACGCGTTTAAATTTAAAAACATTTTCTGACTTGGCAAATACACAGAACAAACTTAAATCAAATAATAAATATTATTTTTTCATTTGAGCATCGCTGCACAAGGATAAACATTTTTATACGACACTGCATTTAATTTTAGCCTGTTTGGGGTGGGTTTTTGCCAAGTCAGAAAGTGTTTTTAAATTTAATCGTTTAGAATGATTTGGGAAAGAGAATAGAGAGAGGGACAGACAAACATATTATACTTTCTCTGGATGAATTAGAATTAGTAGAACTTACTCGGGCAGTGGGAGACTTGGCTAAACCTATGATCTCACAAATTTTTACGAGAGACTTGGCTTATTTTTTTACACTAATGTTTTTGTTGGGATTTCACTTCTTTTTGTAAGTATATAATAGAAAGATAATGAAACAAATATTAGGAAATAAAGAGTAGTAGGAATAATAAGAATTGTTTAGAAGAAAGAGTTTGAAACACAAAGACAAGGTATGGAACGCTGTGGGTGTTCAAACTGAACTAAATAATTATCTCAAACAATTCTGTCAAATCTATATTGTCAAATCAGTGTCAAACTCACTTATTTCAATGTAAAATTCTATAAATGAGAGTAAAATAATTCTTTAGTTTTAAAGTGCTCTACTAAGTAGCGCTAGTAGCTCAAGTTTTAATTTTTTTATTAATTTTGAATAGCCGGATTTTCTAATTGACTTTAGATGGGCAAAGAAACGGATTTTTGAATTTTTACTTTATTAGCACAATAAACTTCAACCTTTCTAGGATTGTTAAAAGTGCCTTACAATTATATTATGATAAGTGAGTGAGTGACAAAATAACAAAACTTTAGGCTCATATATCTTATGAACTTCTATGGGTAGAGGTGTGAAATTTTTATTTTGTGGTTCAGTTTGTCATGAACTTAAAATTAAAATTAATTTTATATATCTAAGTATCGTCAATAGGATAATATAGGGGGGTCCAAATTGCCGTGAGTTGGTTCCAGTAAAGGATGGTACGGCTGTGCTTGACTCGGCGGGGGCACTGCTGTGCCCTCAGATTAAAAGGAAGAATTTTAGTGGTATTAGACAGATATTTTATGTATCTTAGTAACGGGGAAGATATAGGTCTAGTGATAAAAGTTTTAAGATAATGATCATGTTAGTCTGAAATGTAAATGTCAATATTAAAAATAGGGAGAAAAACATAGGTTCGAAAGCTGTAGATGTTTTTATATATGCATAATAAGGTCGTTAAAGAACCTTTAAATATTTGTATTTTATAGAAGTGGTTCCTAAAAATTCACTGTTTTCTTTCTGCCTCCTAAAACATTAACATATTTATGTTAAAGGAATAGAATAAAGTGCAAATAAGTAAATATATAGGTTGGCTTAGATTAGTTTAGAATAAAACCTAAAACCTTGGGATATTAGCATAAATAAATATAAGGCGAATGAATATGTAAGATTGGTTACTGTCTTTTCTGACCCAGTTCACTAAGTGAACTTTGAGCCGTTTAATTGGGCAGAGGAGATTATTATTCGAATTGTATGTGTCCATATATGCATGTCTGTTGATTATCCTTTGTGATGTTTATGACTTTATTGATTTCAGGTGGTTGGGAGTTTAGCACAATGGATGCCTGAATGGATTGGATCTAATAAACCTAAAAATACTTCTGCAAGTAAATTCCCTCTTATACCTGATTCTCCCAGAGACATCTTACCTCCTATCCTTTCTTTTACAAAATCTGTTGAAGCTGAGCAGACGTCAATTAGGACTGCAACTCAGGACGCACTTAACTCAAAAGCTACAACTGTTCTATCTCTTATGATGACATCAACTTCAAAACCGTCGCTACCATGTTCGTCCATGTTCAGCTGCGCTGATTGCCACACTGCTCAAGTCTGTAGACCATCTTCGTCCGGTTTAATCCGTGCGTTCACTCTTCCTTGTCCAAATTCAGATCCCTATTGTAATTCCGCTTCAGGTACTTGTTCAACAGTACCAGATTTACACTGTGGATTATCGGATTCGTTTATGTGTCTCGAAAACGGTAATTTCCCTGATCCAATTAATTGTACAATTTACCATTCTTGTAACAAAACACAAGCTCACAAGTTTCAATGCGCTGAAGGCCAGAAATACGATCCGCAAATAGAAAAGTGTACAATATGGGCCGATTGTTCGTTTAGCGTTAACTGCACCGGCTTGAATCAAGTCAAATTACCAATGGGAGAAACAAAATTCTTCACCTACTGCTCTGGAGGTAATCCGATTGCCGTCTCCCGCTGCCCCGGTGATTACAAGTTAAACATGACGTCACAGGTCTGTGAACCTATTTGTGAGCAGGACGGTCTGATGGCTGATCTTGATGACTGTTCAATGTTCTACCAGTGTACAACTCTTTACATAACTGCAGACCTATCTGTACCTATAAGAAAAAACTTACCGTGCCCATCAGGCGAAGCTTTTGAACCATCTTCTTATCAGTGTATTCCTAAAAATTTCACTACCTGCGAAATGTAAAAAGTAATCACCTAAAACATTAATAACAATTGACTTATGTTACTTAAGAAAACAGTAAAAGTAGCCAGTGTAGAAGTAACAGTATAGACGCAGTGAAAGAGATTAATAAATCTTCTTCTAATCATAAAAATAAAGATAAATAAAATTAAAGGTTTGAAGATGCCTAGCTATGGGCTAAATATAGCTAATTTAAATATATTTTGGAATAATATTTTTAATGATTTGTGAGTAGTAATATGAATAAAATAACAGTTTATAACATGTTAATCTGTCATCCTCAGTCAGTTTATACAACTAGAACAACAAATACTAAATCAAGTATACAAATTCACTGTTGTACAAAAATAAACATATAATAAATTTCCTAATTTATAATACATAATAATAATAATAATTTAAATTGTTTTTTCAATTAAACAATAATAATAATAGTGGTGGTAAAGATCAATTTACTTACATTAATGATGTTAATAATTATATATAGCATGTAGAGAGTAAAATTAATGTCTTTCTCAATATGAAAGCGTCAAAATTAAAAATGATTTAAAAAGAAAAATAATAAAAGTAATTTTGTCAATCTTATGTGACCATTCGTCCAATAATAGGACGCCATGAAGCTAAGTTCCACACATTGGCACTATATTTTATTTAATTTATATCTATTTATAAAACTACTTATGTCAGCAACATAATGTCCTTTATTAAAAAAGAATTTATTTTGATATTTTTCTAATTATTTTGACTGTTACCTATCTTTGTAAAAAAAAGATGTATTGGAAGTAGATATATAATTTATATATTTTTAATTTATTTATTAAGTATCCTGTATGTAAATATTTAGTGTTAATGTTAATAATGTAATATTACTATTTTACCATTTTAATTAACTTATGTTTTTAAAAGAAATATTTCTTGTATTTATAATATAACGAAAGAAATTAAAATTATGTTTGTTTTTATTCATGCCCCAATAATCAACTAGTGTTTACTTTTTCGTATATAAAGGTTACAGGAGTACTGTCCTGCAGAGAGCGAAGGTTCTATTGTGAGAATTTCATGAATCAACTACAATGTTTTTTATTCCAAAAAGTTGTTTCTTTAATTAATTCTTTCTGCCACATTTGTAGAGAGTTGGAGCCTAATATGTTCAACCGATATTGATAAAATTTAGTTTATACATGCTCAGAAATATAATTCAAAAGGTGAAATCAAGAAATTAAATTTAACTCTACTTAGTACGTGTACGAGTCATGTCGGAAAGATTGTTTCATGTTAATAATTCCAGTGAAATTTCACATTTTAAGTTGGCATATAACAAGCAAGCTACATCGTGCTTTGTCTAAGTAACATGTTATAAATAAATCAATATTTGTAACTTTTATAAACCACGCACACACACTGTTAATGATTATAATTAACTTTACATTATCATGGATGCCTAAAATCTGGATTTAAAGTTAATTCTTTCATTTAACTAGGCTTATCAGTTCCATTGTAATATTAATGTTTCAAATAAAAGAGCCTATTGTAAAGTATATGAAGCAAAAATATTTATAATTTCTTAGAAAAGTTTCACTTATAAATTTTAAGTTTATATTTGTTCTTCAATTAATTTTATTAACTACTTTAGTTAACCGTTTACACACGATTCTTTTGTTAAGACTTAACTTAAGTTTTCAGTCATCTATCTTAATCTTATAAATTAATTTATTATTATTAATACATATAAGTCTTTAATTTTTATTTATACTACCCATTAGACCTGTGAAGGATTTTTCTTTTTGAATCTTAATTATCGATAGAGGGTAATACAAAACTACTTCATAAATATTTTGGGAAGGAAGAATGAAGCTTATTGGAAACACCAGAAAGAATGTATCACACATAAGAATAAATGTCAAAGAATGATTAGGAGTTACAGAAATAAAATAAAATATAATTGTTAAATAATTCAAGGATTTATCAAAAGGTTGAAAATGACTCTAAGAGGGGTTGGAATATCGCACCCAAGTAAAAGTATGGAAGCTTAAAAGTCTTTTATTTTCATTTATACTACCCATTAGACCTTTGAATGGTTTTTCTTTTTGAATCTTTAATAATAATTTTAATGATTTTAAATCTCTTTACATGGAATTAAAAAATTCTTTGCGTTAATTTTTTTTTCTTTTGACATTGAAAATTACACTTTTTTTCTTTTTTTTTTTAATTCTCAATTCTCCCTCATAAAAGTCCCCTAAAAGTCCTAAAAATTCCATTGTCCATATTCTTGCATTCCTCCGATATAAATCCTTTTATTCCAAACTCAAGGAATGTTCTGCAAATTCTTGCATCTCAATCCTCTTGTCAAGAAATTATCCTTAAATTATATTTGTAGTGATCCTGGACGTCGTATCAAGAGTAAATGGCCCCGAGATTTACTTATAGATATGATTAAATTGTAAATGAATTCAATAATTAAATTGAAAATTTTTCCCTAAAAATAGAAATGTCCTCTCGCAGTTACGTTTTTAAAGCGAATTTTCGAAGTAAATTAAGCTATTGCAATGGCTTCAAAATTTTTGTAATGAGAATTTTTTCCATGGAAACCCGTTTTAGATTCTTAATCGATTCCTAAAATTTAACACTTTTTTTTATGTATGTATGTATATGTATGTGTCACTCACTCCAGACGATATCTCACCCTAGGGTATGCACTTAAAAAATCCAAATTTTAAAACGTCAATAATATCAAATGAAAGGATGAGTTCATTGGCCAGAATATTTGGAGTCCATTTAGGGGTCAAATTTTGACAATTTAGGGTCAAAAATAACATAAAAACGTGTTTTCCATTTTACCCCCCTCTTATATGTAAATATGACAAAAGTGTACATAACAATAATTACTGTACTCTTAAAGAGCTTTCTAATGACATGCATCTGGAAGGGTATATACTATTTTGACTTTTGTAGCCCGTACCCCTGTGTACCAATTTTTTTTTTCACCCATCCAAATTCTAAACTAAAATTTTCTTATATTATCATAAGCCAATGATACGCAGATTTCTTTGATAATTCGCTTATTAAGTCATGGTGTATGATTGGTCTTTCTTTTAATGTTTATATATTTAATTTCTTATAGTCGCTTTCTTTATGACAGAAGTCACTCAATATAATTAATATTTGTAGTTTATAATTAATATTGTAGTTGTAGAATAAATAATTTTAAATATATTTCAATTTTATTATCAATTATTAGTTCAATGATTTCCTACAAATAAACATTTAATTTGATTTTTTTTCAGTGTTTCGTCATGGTGATCATCCTACATCGTGGTATGCTGTTTTGACTGGCTGCATTGAAATTAGAATAGCACACATTGATAAGGTAAAAAATACTTTACTAGTGTTTAAGTAAATTTATATACATTAGACTAAGGAAGAGTGCACCAAGTGCGCACTTTCGCGTTTACTTGCTCGGACCCATTTCTTGTTGTGCTCACCTAGTATCGTGAATTAAAGCTGTGTAAGCTACTCTATTACGTCCGCCGTGTCGACCGTAGAAACCTTAAATTTTTTTTTTCTAAATACAAACCTCAAGGGGAAGAAATAAATTATTTATTTTTAATTTCTCCTTTAGTCGTAATCAATAGCTAATTAGATATTATGATCCATGGAAGAGTGGAGGCAGTTATTTGATTTCATAAAAATTGAAGATAGCAAGGATCAGTCAAAAGTAAAAATCAAAATTATGGATTTTCCAACGTTTCCTTTTTTTAGCTATAAAAAAGAACTTTTATGAAACGTCGGGAAATCCTCGCTATCCTCAATTTTTATTTATTTACAGTTGATTATTAATGTAGATATTTGATTGTGTAGCTTGTCATTTTAATTATTAGAACGTGTAACGATAATCCCGCTTAGCTTTAATTTAAAATGCATTATTAATATCTATTTTAATATCTATTATTATTTTTGTTTATTATTTATATTAAAATCTATTGTTCTTGATAATATTGATTATTTATTGATAGAAATTAGTCAGTGACGTCGATTTGTATTCATGCCTAAAATATAAATGCACATTATATATATAACACTTCTGGTTCAGCCACAATTCAAAGCCATTTGGTTTAATTAATTTCTTGTACTAACAGTGTAATGTTGTCACAAACGGGGGGGGGGGGGGGGGGGGGGGACAGATTGAACATAGCTGAATGCAGATAGTTTTAGCTTGAGTCGAAACTATTATTCTCGAAGGGAACCTATTGAGTGAACGTATGCGAAGAATGGAGAGATGTACTCAAAAATATACTCGAATTGGGATTATGTATATTTGCTAACTGGGTACTTTGTTTTTTAAACTTATTCTACAATCTAAAATGTTGTTGTTACATGCTGAGAATTATGCTAATTTCCAGTTAATAATACTAATATTGTTAATGGTGGAGAGCGGTGTGTAATCAGTTTAATTTAGCCTTGCATAGTTAAGGTTTATTGGTTAAGTGCCTGGGGTGGAAACGGGAGCAAGTCCATTGCATATAGCAAATGATCTGACTCGCCAACCATTCATCACTGTCAACTGTTACGTTCTATTATAAACACTAAGGGCTTGATGATAAACAGGCTTTGAAATGTTACTGCAAGGGGAAAGAAACCTTGGTAAAATATCCCTTTCTACTTTAATCCCCCCCCCCCCCCCCCCCCCCCCAACCTCTTTCTTATAAGTAGAGTATTATGTATAGGCAGATACATCCATTTATTACAAAATCATTCATACATATACAATACATTCGTACGCGGCGCCGGCGTTAAAAAGTGGTGAAAAAAGCACTATAGGCAAGATTGTTTTTGTTTTTTTTGCCGCCCTAGTAAAATTAAAAATAGACTGCTAATTGGTGTGGAACATAGCTTCCTCGCATCCTATCACGTACTTTATTGATTTTATGTTTTTACAAGCCTATTTTGTTGTACAAGCCTCTATTGTCTATTTTATTTAATTGTTTCCCCCGTTTTTTTAATCTGTCAAAATTGTTTGAATTTTTTACATGAATTAAAGTATCAATTTAGTAAAAATTAAAGAGCGCAGACGGTTCAAATTAATCTGGGGTTATCTTCGGGTGACTTTCGATAAACTATAAAAGTTTCATACAAATCAGATAAGTACTTTTGAAGCTATAGGTGTAAATAGATGTATGATTGTGCGTATGTGGATGAGAAACTAATAGGCCCAGAAGGATGAAACTTATATGGGACCAACAATAGGCTAATCATGACCTACCATCCAAATTTCATTAAAATCGGACGTGTAGTTTTTATTATATGTTGGTTCGCAAATATTGAGCGACAGGCAGACCGACTGACGGACACAGAACCAAAAATTTTCCCTGTGGTCTGAAACGGATTTCTGTCTTGAAATTTTTTAAATCGGAGACACAAAATATTTTCGTTCATCAGAACGATCACATAGCTTCCGTTACCTTCGGTAAGCTCGGAAGCAATAAAGTAATGCAATCAGTCAATGATGTCTCCTAAATGAGCCGTCCCCTATACCCTAGACAAGATTTATTATGCAGGCCTTGTGGTGAAATGCGACTTTAGTTTTCGATGGTTCCACGGCGTACTAAGTATGCCAGCTATCTTTAATCAAGCGTTGTTATAATTAAATTCTAGTTATTATTCTCTTAAGCAACTTCTTTTAGATCAGTAGCTTAACGTGATTGGGTCGGTTGCTTGATGGTTCGCTCTGTTTCCTGAATTTGCTGTTCAGCGAATTAAGTACGCCGCACAACCAATATTGTACTAATTACAATTGTAATTCATTAGTTTTTAACTAGAACTGACACTGACAAATATAAAACCGATTATCTTGGCTTTCTATTTCGATAATTGAAAATTTTATTTAAATTTATTTTACTCTAATAAGACGACAATGGCCCAAATAGAAGTAGAAAGGCGTCCGCCTGCCTCGCCTGTGCATACGGGCTGCAATGCCGGCGCAGGGTTACCTGCTGGTAAATCGGCCTAAACCGTGGAGAATCCATTATATATTATAGAAAAAATATTCTAATGGCGAAAACAATTATAAAATAGATTACACGTGATGTGCCCGACGTTATCCAGGTTCATTTTATATCGGTGTAGTTATAGGATCTATTAAAGCCAAATGTATTTTAATATTTAATTTAGTATACATTTGGGCAAACGTTGCTTTTAGTTTGATTATTTTAAGGAAGTTTTTTATGTATATTTATCGTTTCAGCTAAGCTCTGTATTTAAATAATAATGTTACTTGTCATATATTTATCCTGGTAAGAAATTCATTGGTGAACGTTTAATTCATTTTCGGGAATATACAAAATAGAAACAATCAATCAAACAATTATATTTACCTCTTTATGTAATAAAAAATATTTATAATTTAAATTAATTCTGAATTGCTGGAACATTTGGTGTACGAAATTGTGTCCGTTATCCCGAAACTTAGTAGTTTCTACTTGAAAGACGCTAGAACTACTAAACTCGGTACTCTTTGATTAAAAGTAACTAAAATGGTTTAAAATATTATTAAGAGGTTTAGTCACAAAGGAATATTTTTCGATATTAGGAATTGTAACCAAATAATCTATTGTGTTAGAAATTCTATTTTAAGTAAATCCCGTAAGCTTCTTTTTTATTTTAAAATTAAGATCTGTGTCAATGAACTAGCTTTCTTACTTTCCTTTTCGTTATCCTTTTCCCCTTTAAAAAGTATATGGCACTCTTGTCTTATTAAATTCTAGTACTGGAAGACTTTAGACCCAGAATAATATCGATAGCTTCTTTCGTATTCTTGTCTCGGCATGGAATGCGGTTTTAGGCAGGGCTGAGAAGGGACCGAGAAAGCATTTAAATAGCAAATTCGATTTGTTTCTTTATCCAGTCTTTTTTCGAAGAAATTGGTAGAGAGAAGGAGAGAAGGAGAAAATCCCAGCTAGTGTTTTTATTTGGAATGTTTATTATTTTCAACGTGTTGAAATTATCCACTATAGTCTTTGTTATAAACTCTACACTTTTTATTGGATGAATTTGTAATTTCAGTTTAAAAAAAAAGAGTTTAGATTCAACTTTAGTATGTATTGAATAATCATGAAATCATAGAAAATAAATCATTAATAGAAAAATGTTGATAGAAAAAAATAATTTTAAATAAAAATAATTATGTGGTTGACAATTTTTTTAAGCGTTTTAGATGTCAGGGATCATGTTTTGGTTTCGTGTCTATCTGTAGGTCAAAATTTTTATGTATGCCCTAAAAAAGAAATTAGCTCATTGATGAATCATATTATTTTAATTTTTTGCTCACTTTCTGGTTTTTTTTTAATTAATTAATTTTTTTTTTATTAATATTCATATTTTAATCCTGTCTCAAAGATGGCGGACGCAACTGTAAAGTTTTTTGGAGGCTAATTGCGGCTTCGTATTGAAAAGCAGATTGCACCAGCAGCGGTAACTGATTTTAAAGAATCTACTTATTTGGTCCTATGACTTTTTGTCGTACCTCCATCGGTTCTACCTTAATTAGAGCTAAATTTCATATTTTTCTAATTATTGACTTTGAGCCCTTATGGCGTCCGATTGTTGACCGATTTAATTTCTGATTGGGGTGCTTAAACTTACCAATGCTCTTTAAATGGAGTATTTATTATTTGATTAATTTTTCCTGGAATATATATTTATCCTATTAAATATTTACTGGTACAACTGCCGTATTGAGAGAAAAGACTGGTAATTAAATTAATGCACCAATGGTTGATTGTTTAATGACTTCCCAATCTAATTGGTTTTGACTACGTTTATTTTCTCATTTTTTTTTTAGCTTCGTTTCTTATTACTATATTACTTAGTTTCAGTGGGCTATATTTTGTATATAAATAAACTCCAAACTACGTTTAGGAGAGTATTATATTCTTATTAATGGAGTGAATAATGTGTAGTACAGTCCCTGATTTATTCTAGAAGGCTTTGGAAACAAAACTATTTAGGCATTTCATTTAATTACTTGGCCTTCATGATAATTGGAAATATAGCCACTTATACCTAGCATGAGCCCCGCGAGGAGAACGGTTTGAAGGCTAGTACTCTAAATAAGTAATACTACTACTATATATAATCATGTGCAGTGATAGGATACGAGAAGGCAAGCTAAGTGCCATACTAATTGTTTGATTCTGTTTATGCTTTAGTAAGTATCAGCTGTTTTTATTAGGGGTGAGTACATGGATTGAACAATAGGATCGATGTGATTGAAAGGTGATTCATGGTATCGTTGATATATGGATGAGGCTTAAATTTTCACATTTCTACGTCGGATCATTTATTAATATTTGTTGAGGAAAAACAGTATCATAAGATGGTTGTTTTTCTGCGGTATTTTGTGGAGGTCTGCAAGAGTTAGTTTTGTCGTTTTGTCTTCTCCCTTATTATAAGGTATAAGGGTCTTTTATTAGGAACAAACTAAAATCCATATCTTTCATAGTATAAGGAACAGAACAAAGTTTGGTTTGTAAAAAATACGTAATAAATTTTGACATGGTTGGAAAAATATGTTAAGTATATTATTGATGTAGCAGAAAGTACAGTTGTGGGATGATAGCATTGTTTATTTAACTTTTTTTAAATTGTCGTTATGAAACAACGCTACAAATATCAAACAAATCGGTGACATCCCTATGTGACGCCTAAATGAGTGTTAAGGCGCGTCCACACTATGCCGCGCAATGCCAGTTGGCAAGGCCAAGCGGCAAAGCCGTCTGGCCGACTTACGACTTCTTGCCATCTGGCTTTCTTTGATCCGGACCGACAATCATCGGGTTCGGCTTGCCATGTCAAGTGGCACGTTTTGTGCCAAGCTTGGCAAATAGCAAATGCCAAGGGAGACGTCCACATTACACTTGGCAATGCCATTTGGCCTTGCCATTCCTTGCCGCTTGGCATAGTGTGGACGCGCCTTTATAATGAAAACTTATTGGTTGAGTTATTATTTTGTGTCCTTTTCATATACTTACTTATAAAAAAAATAGGTGTTCACTATTAAAGAGTCCAAAACAGTTGCCATCCATAAAAGAGTATTTTTAGGCTTCTAATCTTTAGATTGATTTGTAGAGTTTATGTACGACATAATACATTAATACTCAAAAAAACTTAAATCATTTAAAACTTAAATATCGTACATATACTCGTATAAAAGATCGGTACTTCGGTAATTAGAATTTTACAATTGTATATTGTATATAGTATATATGTACTATGTACTTACTTAATCCTCGGCGTAAGTATGTTAGTGTAATTCTTTCATTTTGAAATAAATAAATATCATTTTTATGTTTTAGGTAGTATTCATACTACGGAAAGTTTAAATGTTAATTTAAATAAAATAATTATTATTATTAACAAAGGGAGACAGACATATAGAGGCCCGTGGTTCAAGTCCCGGTGCTGGAGTCTATTTTTCTCTGGCTGTCTCCCTTTGTTTTTTTTTAGTTTTAGTCCCGTTCAACAGCTTATTAGGTCATTACAGGACGGGGGTTATCATTATTATTATTATTATTATTATTATTATTATTATCTCTTTTTGTTAATAATAATTATAATTTGATTTAAAATAAAAAAAAGTTCAATTTCAGGTTTGTTGTAAATACTACTCGAGGGGAAATAAATTAAAATACCTATAATACTCTAAAAATCGTCTCAGAACATCTTAAAATTTTAAATTTATACTAAAATTGGAATATATTTTGCCTGTTAAGCAGGAAAAAACTTTAAAGTTTTAAATAGTTGGCATAGTTATTTCTAAATATTTATTCTTATAAATTACTTTAGTGTATTAAAACTTTTATTGGCAAACTATACCTCTAGTAAATTTAATCATAATTTTTCCAAACTACCCTTCATATTTTTTCCTTCTTTTTGAAGTATAAATTAATAATTATTAAATGTTTGTGAAAAATGTTAATATTTTGAAATTTTTTGTATCGGTTGTAAGTTTAATCTGTACAAGTTGGTGGAGTGTGGTTAGCTCATAGGAAACAATGATCAATTGTTACATTAAAAGGAAGTAAGAGGTGTAAGAGTGGGGAAAGGTTTTTGTGAGTTCCCCATAACACCGTACTGAGCCAGCTGCTATAAGGAGCTTTGCTAGATGATTTACTGTATACCCCTACAACTAAGCCTAATCACGTCTAACCATTGCACGCACCCTCACGTTATACTATTATTTTGAAATACTTTCCTTCATCAGGAAATGTATCACTTTTATTCGAGGATTAAGGCGATGTATGAGAGGCATATTTCAAAAACGTCTTTATCAATTTAAATATATATTTATTTATTATATTTGTCGGTCGATGTACAGTACAGTTGACATATTAACGAGAAAATGCTGATAAATTTAAGCGTTTTAAGATCACTTAAAACAAGTCCATAAAAGTGGTTTTTAAAACATGTCTGTCAGTCGTCTGAGCTGACGCCAGGAGTCAAAACTGCTGTGCCGATTTCGATGACATTTGACGTGTGTTCAGAAAAATCATAACCTCACTCAGCCTAACTGTCCTTGTATTCATCTAACTTGAATTACCTTCAGCTAATTTGGATACTGCAAGTATTTGCAGTTGTGTATTGTGGGTTGGTATTTTTTTAATTGTTCATTATTAAATCTTCTTCATTTATTTTATCTCATATGTTTCATATGACACATAATTATAATAATAATTAATTTCGATTAAACACAGTTTATGCAAATAAAGTTTAATAGAACAAAAATATATTTTCTATGTCTTTTATTAAATTTATTTTAGAAAACAAAAATCATGAGCCGTCCTCAAATGCTTACATTACATAAACTTATAAAATTACATAATTGTAAATATGATTAGATAAAAAATTATCAACTTTAAGAATACATCATCGCTATGTATTAATTGTGACTGTGCATATGTCACTACTAATTTATATATCTTTATCTTTGGTGTAAGCTGATGTATCGTCAATTAATCTCTGTGCGTATTAATTGCTTGTTAATATTCAGCATGCTTGTGTAGAATTCAATTTATACATATATGCAGGTTGGTGTAGGTAGTATGATTATCATTGTACAATTCAATCCTTTGTTACTCTAATTAGTAAATTGTTTGCCAATTAGTGTGGCACATTTTTTCCTCGCATCCCATTATAAATGGTCACATGAGATTTGAATCTGTTTCAATTTTCAGTGGGGTCACACATATGCTTCCGATACCTTCGGTAAGCTCGGAAGCAAAATAAAATTAAAACCTTTTATTAACTTAAACTAATACTGCATTAAAAAATAATGTAATTAGTTAAAAAATGGAAATATTAAACAGTAATTTATTAAATTTGAATAGTACATTATTTTACAATGTCCTGGTGTTATTTATATATTTTATATCAATAAATTAGCGATTTGTTTACAATGAGCAGTTTCTAATTGTAGTGGGGTCCAATTTATTTTTATTCAATGCTTCGGAATCAAGATTTTTTCCTTTACAGAGACTTATACGATTGACGTATATATGTAATGATAACTGACCCTTTATTGATTCTTAAATTTATGGTGTTGGAACTAAGGTACAAATGTATATTTGGTTTACGTTATCCTTAAGAAAATAATGGTTGTACTGAACGATATTTTCTGGTAATCCAATAGAATTATAATTTGTATACACTCGTATAAATAAAAAAAAAAAAAAAAAAAAAAAAAAAAAACTGGTGGTTTAATTTAAAATAATCTGTAATTGTCTAACTGCAGTATACATAAAAAAGCAATCAGATGATTGTTTCATTCTGTCTTTCAATTATTTTTAAAGATAATTTGTCATAGACTTGGTAAATGAAATCGGTGTTAATAAGTACAAAAAGTAGTGCAAGTTAGTGCTGTGGAGACATTAATGTGAAGGAGGTCGTTGAGAGGTTCGACTAACCTTATGAAGATTAAAAGTATACTTCGTGTACAATAAATATAGATTTTGCTAGAAATAAATCTGATGACATGTATACGACCTATTGTTTAACTTTTAACACCTAATAATTATGATAATAATAAGTTAATAATAATAATAAGTTAGATATAGTAAGGGAGTTTTTACTTTGTAGGCCAGAAATTCCTGGAAATCCCTTATAAATCTCTCCTCGTGAGCAAAAATTTAAGAGTTTATCAAGAATTACACTAGTTTTCGAAGAAATGCAAATGTTATTTAAAATTGGGAACAAATAGGACAATCATGGTTGTGTGTTATGCCAATACTAAAGAAATGAATTAATCCTACTATTTATGATCCTTTTTTTTATTGAGAAAGAAATATTGAAAATTTGTTTAATCTCTTTGAATTCGTGCTACAAATACTGCATGAATTATTAGGCAACTAAGCATAGAAACTGTGTAATGAATAGTGTTGGTTATTGAATCGACTATTATACGTTTTATTAACCTCTTCGTTATAAGTTGAGTTCATAGTGGTTTTACCTAGACCATCCTAAATAAACTTGTATTGTATATCTAACAGATTGAACTCCATGCTTCATTTACCAACTAATTTATTCTGGTTGATTTAAACGCAGTCTAGAACAGTGGCAGTCTTTTGTTCTTTTGTTGTGTTTCTCTTTGCCCCCCTTTTGTTTTTAAACTTGAAAGGCGCTAGGGTTGTTTGTTTCATTTGGGATGAGGCTCGAGGTAACTGTGGAAAAATACGTCATCCTAATCCACTTTTAGACCATGTTGTCACAATAATCGATTATATCAATTCTGTTTTATACCATTAAATCATCGTCTCCTATTATAATCTAAGTTAAAATAACTTAAATTTAACTTTAATTCCGAGCTTGTTTTTTTCCTCATGAATCCCTTGATGTGGTCCTTAAGATGTTATTCTAAATTCTTCAGTGCTTAAACTTAACATAAATCCCTTTTTACTTTGATATAACGAGAAAGTATTGTGATGGCTCGAAAATTCGATTTTGAGATTTTGATGGATTTACACGTTTTCCAAAAAAATGGTTTAATAAAATTTCTGTCTGTAGTGTGAGCAGACGCGTGATTTTGACGAAATTTGGTATACATGTTCAGAAAAATCATACCCCGAGGCGATTTTGAGGAATTAATTTTAGCTCCAAATTTGGGGGGCGTTACCCTACAAGAACTCGTCCATTTAAATACAAATCTAACGATATACAAGCCATTTTCCCGGGAAAAATCTAGTTCCTGAGAAAATAGCTTTAAACGTGGTCGGAGAGAAGCCGGGTTCAATTCCCCGCCTAGGAGAAGTTATTTTTATGATAAATTTTGATGAAATGTTCAATAATAATTAAATGTTCCTCCGAACTAATAAATAGAAAACACTGGGCTAAGTAATTACGAACTCGTATATGAGAAACTTTGACTGAGTTGTCTCGAACCGTTTTGTTTACTTTTTATGACGGTCTTCTACATTTTTTAGTATTTAGACTTGATGTATGAATCCCAAAGGCACAGGTTAAGTTAGATGCTTCGGGTTTTTTTTTTTTAATTATAATTAATTAATGAGAGCTTTTACTCTAGGGACCTGATCAATCAACTAAGATAAGAACTAAAATGTTCTATGATTATCAAATATATTTTGCACCTAATGTTTAAAATCAACATGTATTCCCCAAAAGATAGATTAAACTTAACTTATTTCCTGTTAGACCATTGAGGAGTAGAATTGAGGGCTTCGTAAAAGCTTCGCCACACTTATTAATTATATTTTGGACCAATGCCTTCACTTCTCTCAAGGGCTTTCCTAAATTCAACACTAAAGACCGATTACACCTTGATTAATAAATTATAAAATTTCTTAATTACTAAAATCTAAGCACATATGAACAGCTGAATATACATTCCTCAATCCCTGGAGAGTGCAGCCTGTTCTTTTTTTATAACAGAACACTCAGAGACAAATAAAGATTGTAAAAAAGTCAAGAATTTGCAGTTTTCGATCCTCTCTACTTAGGTTTTCATAATGTCTTAATCGTTTTTCAAATAGTATAATTATTGTTGACGCAATTAGAATAACAAGAGTTCTAATTGTGAAACTCTGAAAAAAAAAAAAAAAAAAAAAAAAATACAGATCAATCAAAAACATATACTGCGAAAGAAACACTCAAAAGATTTTTAACTGACACCATAATGAGTGTTATTAAAGCTACGTTGTTCTTACTTTCAACAAGCGAGTGTCGAATCGAGAACCCTCATATTGTCTTGCTCTAAAAGTTGCCCCTGTAATTAGGAAGTAGAAATAGCACGGAGAGGAGATTAGCTCGATAAACAAGGGCATCATAAAGAGCGAATAATATGTGCTATAGAGTATAGCGTTACAGTACGTGGCCTCCTATACACATATATAGCTATCCCCTCTACTTTAGACTTACCTGCTATGCGTTTTTAAAAACCTTACCTCCAGTCAGTAGTCATGTTCCACGTCTACTAACCCGTTCAATACCGGCTTATTACCAATGTTTTCGTCCTTTTCGCAATACTTCATTAAACCAAAATATAGTTATCCTATTAATATTAATACAGAACATTTTGTTAATTGATATTGTGTTTCAATTAATACATGTGATATCAAATGTTTGTATATGCTTCATTTCGTCTATTTATGTTTTTCTTACTTAATATTAGTTTTAGCTTTTGTTGAATCAGTGATTTTTACGTTCTATTAATAATTACAAGTTAAAATTAAATATGCGCGTGCTTAAAACATAATAATTTTATATAGTTTAGAAGTTTTCTCAAATATAGTGTATTTAAATTATTTATTATTTATTTCCCTAGTGTTATATATTCTTATAATATATAACAGATATAATTTATACATGCAGATATTCATTTATACATATAGTTTATTAATGGATATACTTGTGTACCTATATTTAATTTATTTCTGTCTAAGTACGAGTAAATTGAGGATATTTAAATGTTTTTACTTTTGAATGATCCAATATGTTCAATATGTATGTGAAATAATCCAATGTGATCAATTGAATCAATATTGTAGATTTCCTTCTGTCTGATCTTCGTTATCCTTAATTTAGTAGTTATATTTAGTAGTATATAAATAGTTCGGCTAGTAATTTAGTTTTTCTCTCAGTTCTTTTGGCAGATAATAGATATTTTTGTCAATTCTTTTGGCTGAAAAAAAAGATAGAGTTATTTACAGCTACTTTTGACTTCTTCTGATGAGAAATTGAACTCTTATCAATATTTCATAAATTTAGGTATAAAAAATATTTCGTTCTACTTGTACCATGTTTGATTGTTCATTACATTTAACAAAATATGAATTATATTTATTGCCCTTAATTTATTTTTGTTGAAACATTTTCAGTAAAATCTTTTCTGATAAAAATAAAGTGAACCATGTATAATTTAATTGAAGGGAAAAATTTAATTGGAGGGTTTTTCCCCATCCTATTAAAAAAGTGGTTTTCCTTTCTTTTTTTTTTAATTACATTTAAAATTAAAGGTTTGCCCAATATGGATAGTTAGTAATTGTGTATTTCGAGCACAATCAACATCGCTGTTGATAAACTTTTCACGATTTGCTCTAAGTTAATAGGTATAGTGTGGCACATAACTTCCTCGCGTCCTATCACGTGCAATACATATGCTTTGTTCTTACGACTAATTATTGTTTAATAATTATGACCCCCCCCCCCCTCTTTTTTTATTAAAATATTTCAAAATTGTTTTGTTGTTATTTTACATGAATATTTCTATCAATTTAGCAATATGTAAGTAGGTCGAACAGAAGGTTGAAATTAATATACAGGGTGGTCTAAAAGTCTCCCCCATCTTAAGTTTTGAACGGCTTGAGATAAATTAATGAAACTTGGGGGATCCGTACCATGTAAAGGGAAGTTTGTTTTCATGAAATCGCGCATTTGGGCCAACCACCCATTTTTCCCCCAGGCCACGCAACTTCAAAATTTCAAATTGGAGTCGATATTTTTGAATATCTTAACCTATACTAAGTATAGGTCAATTGGGTAGAGCATCGAAGAAGAAAGGGGGGAATCCGATGTTCGATTCCAGTCGGTGGGGCGCACTTTTATCTGCCGTATACATATATATATATATATATATATATATATATATATATATATAATAACTATACTGTTTTATCTTGTTTACGCTGTAACTTCCTGGCTTTTCAATTAACTTAATTGAAAAGAAAGAAGTAAATATTATCTGTTATCTCTTAATTTTTTCCTGTTTGGATGACACGGTTATGTATTTATCATTTTTTTCTTCTTTTTTGTCTTTTGAGCTTTATGTCACGCTTAGAGATTCGCGATAATTTTCCATTTCGTGTATCACCGTTCTTTTATTTTTGTTAATCACGTTTATTTTCACGATTTTTCCCCCTTCTCCATATCTTTTATTAAACGGGTTAAGCTCGCGTTTCTTTGTCTACTCCGTGAAAATTCCGTTATCACGCAATAGGTTTTTTTTTTGTTTTTTTTCTCGAATGTTACACTGTAAACCAAAATGATTTGGACAAATGATGCCGTCTCACATTGTCTTGTCGATTAGAATGTTAGATGTGAGAATAAAAAAATGTTATCGTGGCTTTTAGTGACCTAGAAACAAAAATACTTATTTAAAGTTTTTAGTAGAAATTATATGTAATTTCAGAAATAGTTTTGTTTATGAAGAAATAACTTAATAATAATAATAAGCATTTTGTGACTCATACCCTTATTTCCCTGTTACATTACTTGAATAATCACCTTTTCTTTTTCATTTTCGTAAAACACATTGGGAAACTATTGAGTGGAAATTTTTTAATGTCCTGTTTTAATGACTCTCGAGTCTAAAAATGTAGATTTTTGAATGTATGTCTGTCTGCCTTCCGTCTGTCGTCTGTACAGACGAGTTCTGCTCCAAACCGACTTCGTTGGAATTTGGAATGGTTTGCCCTGAGCCACACAATTGAAATTGAGACATTTATTGTAGCTCTTAATTTGGGGGCGCTCCTCTCCTCCCCAATAAACTTAAATAATCGTGAAAAATAAACAATCCTCAAAAATGGTTCTGATGGTTTTTATTGAGAAAACTTCATCCTGGTTTTTTTTGGTCACTTGGGGGCAGATAGAGTGAGGACAATAGAATAATATTATGTTCAATAAACTTAATGCTGCGTTTTGTTAATTAAAACATTTAATTAATGCATTATACATAACAGACCATCGAATTCCCAACTTTTTTACCCTGTTGACCACTGCCGTTTTTTTCCCATAGTTACCTACCTGCCTAATATTGAATTTTTTTCCTAAACATATTTATTTTACTTTAAATTAACAAATATGTTTTTGACAGCTGACTCTGTGGTGCTCACTTTGATACGGTTGTTAGTAGAGTGGACAATTGTAATAATTTCAAGATAAAAACAACTTTTTATAGACTACGTTTTTAAATTTTCTGTTGAATCGTATGTAATGTTGATAATATAATTGTTATTGTTATATAATATATAATGTTAGTGAAAAAAAAAAAAAAAAAATAGTTCCGAATGTATTTACTTCACATAAATGACAACCGTCTAGAGAGCTAATCTTAAACCTGTAAAAGGACAATTCTTTGTACAACGGATCTCCCCAACACCAAATCTAAAGCGTGCCATCGATATATTTGAAATAATACAATCGATAAATAATATAATCGATATTTCCTGTTTTGCTGTCATTCAATGTTTATCTATCACAAATTTGAGACCCGTCAAAATGAAGATTGCGTAAATATGGGATATGGCAAAACAAATAATATAACTTGCGGATTTTTTCCGGACTAACTTTCCGTACAGCAAAATTTGCTGAAAACCAATTAAATTCTGCTGAAAGATGGCTAAAAGATTAAAATAATGCATTGTCATCGTTTTATGAGCTATGGTAAAAGTTTCAAATGTCTAGCTATTCGGGAAGTTAGTTAGAAATCGATTGCCAGACTTGTACTGGACAAACAAAGAAACAAACAAACAAGAAAGCAAGCTAATAAAAACGTAGTAAAAAATCTGTCTGATAAATAACAAAACTCGCGGAATGCGGGGTGAAGGCTAGTTACCTAGTTGTTACTTATATGTGTGTTTATAGTTGCGCTGCGAATCGTACATACATACATATTATTTTTTCTGATGGTTTATTGATAATTATCTCTAAAATATCTTTAGGACATTAGATCATCTTTAATCTTATTTATTTATCAATTTTCTTAATGGCAAATAAATTATGAAGTATCCATTAAATATTATATATAATTATTTATATTATTCGTATGAAATATTTGAGATAAATTCTAAACTATTATTTGTAACTGAATAAATTAATTTTCTAATATTGTATATATACATAGTGTGGTTTCAAGTGAACTTATAATTTTTTTTCTGCAGTCAGTGAGGATTATCTATCGGAAATATATATAGATATATATATCTATTTTTTATAACTATTCCGATCGTTCAAAATTGGTTTTATGTCAATGCAGTGTGTGTGCTACAAAGTGTAATCAGTGATTTTTTTTTTAAATAAATGTTTTTGTCAATTAAATTATAATGAAAAATAGTCTACATGAAATGTTAAGTATCTGATGTTTTCTAAAAAGAAGACTTACCGCCTGCACAAGAAAGATAAGGTGAATCTTTATTTTTACTTTTTATTTATATATTTACCTCTCCATTGGTATCCTCCACAATAATAATAATTACCTTCCTTTTGGGATCATTAAGAGTGATAGAATAACAGTAAAAAACTTTATTTTATCTATACTCTTCCTCGTGGGGACATAATTACTAAAAACATCTATAATATAGTTTTCAGGCAACACACACGCACATATATATATGATATATATATATATATATATATATATATATATATATATATATATAAATGATGTCTGTTTGTTTGTTTGTGCTTTATAGACTTTATGTCGTTTGAAAGCTCTTCAGTAATTGTTTTTCTTTCACTTCTGTCATATTTTCGTATAAGAGGGAGTTAAAATGGAAAAGCAGGGGAAAAAATGTTATTTAATTAAAAATTTGAATCCATTTTTTGCATGGTTAACTATATGTTGCTTGCTCCAGAGTGGAAACTCCAAAAACTATTTACATCTACACCGAATCAAAAAACCAAATCAGAAAACGAAAAATATTGTTTATCCACTCGCGTTGCGCTAATAATTAGCCTTAGTTTAATTTATTTCAAGTTTAATTATATATAGCGAATAAAATAGTGAATTATTAATTAAGAAATGTATATTGTTCATTATGTATTTATACCAATAAAAATTATGGAATCTCACATCAGTATAAGTCATCTTTCATTATTCTACAACGAATATAGATTCTAGATTACACACACAAAACACATATTTAAATGTACGTAGGGCCCATATTTAAATGTACCACAGGCAGGGCAACTATTGCTGCTACATATGGGTTTTGCTAAAATATATATATATATATATATATATATATATATATATATATATATATATATATATATATTCCTTAAATTAATATGTATGCTTACAATTAACATCACATATTATAGCAATAAACAGTATTTGTGTCGCCAATCAATCTCTGTGGAGGAAGTTCAAAAAGTTTGAAGGAAAAAGTTCTGAAGCCCGCACAGAGTTGGTCAACTTTTTAATGGTAAATTCTATGAGTTGCACATCCTTTTAGAAGATTTAAGACTGTCCGCCCCTCCTATTGCGAAACTATGTTAAAAGTGCTAGTATCAATTGAGCACTTTGTATCTGCAAGTTGTACAGAGCTTATATTATGCTCTAAATAAATCGTTTATGAACGGAAAGAGCTATTGAGTCTTAGTGTTGATTTGTGTTATGTTCACTGAAGTATTGTTTTGTTAACGGAATGAACCATTTGAAAGTTTTGCGTTTAAGGCTATTTGTTATGTTAACGAGATGATCTATGATAACGGAAGTTTTGAGCATACAATTAATTGAATTTTGGGTTTTATCTAATATTAGAAACTACCTAGGTAGAGATCTCTCTCTGAATCATGAACATGTATTAACAGATATAAATGTCGACAAATGTATATTAACATAAAAGATCTACACACGTTCAATAGTAAAGTGTTTTATATTCTCGTGTCTTTTTTCTAGGATCATTTTTTCCCGGTACAAGCAACGTTAAAGTCTCTTTTTATGGTTTACAAATATCATATTACTGTCTTTAATGGAATCGAAGGATATTTATTTTTATAGTATCCAAGTACATCTCTTGTATTTTTTTTTTTTTTTTTCCTCTTCTTTACAATAATACATTTTTATTGACAATATAAACCCTCCGATATTAAACGATAGCTTTGAAATAGATGTAGAAAACACACATAAAAGAATATTGAATGGAAGTTGAATTATAGTTTTAATCATTGGTGTAACTTAATGCTTGATTTTATAGTTAATCAAAATTCTAGATTTTGTATCCAGCATATTACTGCGTTACTTTTAAAGGGGTGGGAAGAGGACCCAGAGGAAAAGTCAATATTCATTTTCCATTCAAAATAATTTTAATAATACATATTACATACAAAATATATTATGTTAACAACAGGATCTGTCATGGCTAAAGCTACCGCAGAGCTTGACGGATTATAAAAATTAAATTTGATATACTAATATTCTCTAAAAATAAATTATTTACATTTATACGTGTTAAATAAATAGATAAACACGTAATAAAAAAAAGGAATCCACGTCTGATAAACAAGCTCATTATTTAGTTTACACACGGACCGATAAGGAATGTTTAGTAAACATTACTATTATCTTGTAGGTATCTATCATAAAAGATAATAGCAATCGTAAAGCCTGGAAGTTTAGGTAAGCTAAGGTATCGTTTTCTTAGATATTCGTACTATTTTGTGAGATGCAATTTTTATTAAGATGTATATCAACAATATAAATATATCTGTATCTCAACGTTAAATTACTATTGTAAGTCCTATTTTTTTGTGGTAAAGAACTGCATTACGTCAGCGGATATTTTGGTAAAAGTATGTTACCACCTTCTTTAATGTAATAGGTTGTATATTTTGAAGAAAGGCTGCTCAATATTCCGTTTTTGGGGAGCCTAATAGCATGAAATATTTCTTGTCCACTATCAATGTGTGTTAGTTCTCCTCCAGCTCTGTAGCACCTGTTTGCAATTAAGATATTTGACAATTTAAAAAAAAAATCTTTTAGCTATCTAAAAATTTGTTCTTATATGAATCTCAATAACTTAAAATAAATAGATTTGTTCTTTACAAAATGTTTTTAAAAATTTAACTTTTTATTTAATATATTCATTATTTTGCTTTCGAGGGTCCTAAATATAACTCAGGCATTGTGATCATTCTAAAAAACAAAATTTATATACTATATATATATATATATATAATATATATATATATATATATATATATATATATATATATATATATATAATATAATATATATATATATATATATATATATATATATATATATATATATATATATATATATAATTATTATTACATAATTATTTTAGTAATTTTTAATTATAAAACGTGTCTTTGCATAATGGAATAAAGTGCTCTCTTCTTTATTAATTTATATTCTTTTTATAACTTGCTTATTTTACAAATTCTTTTTTTATTACACACACAATTAATTCCACGTCAATAAATTGTATTCTTTAAAATAAAAATAATGGTTTTTACCATAACTTTAAAGAGAAGGAAACGCCATATTATTATTAAGTTATGTTAGCATTTTTTTGTCTCCATTATAATATTAAATTTTTCCACATGTGAAGGTTTTACTGTATAAACATAAATTTTTATCACAAAAATAGCAAACACCGTTTACTTACATTTCTTTCATTACTATTTAATTAAGAACTTTACCTAACATTATTTAAAGAAGTTTATATTATGTATATATATATATATGTATATATATATATATATATATATATATATATATATATATATATATATATATATATATATATATATATATTGAAGCTAGAGCATTGTAATTGAATACATATTTCACAGTTAACGTTAGCTCTTAATAGAACCGTTTAAAAAATAAATATTCATTTTTAAAAAAAAATAAAAATTAAAGAAAATACTCTGTTAATTTGTGGCATAGCTTCCTCTTGTTCTTTTTTTATATATTATGTACTTTACTGATTTTTTACTATTTAAACCTATTATTGTGAAATTTATTTAATTTTCACCTCGTTTTTTAAATCTTCCAAAATTGTTTTGATTTTTTACTTTAATTAAGTATCAATTTAAGGAGCGCAGCCGGTTGAAATTAATCTCGTGCCATTTTCAGGCTACTTTCGACAAATCATCCAAATTTCATAAAAATCAGTTCAAGTGCTTTACCTACGACCTACCATGTAAATTTCAATAAAATCAAATGGGTAGTTTTTAAGATCAGTGCATTATGGAAGAACTAGAGGTACAAAATTCTTTCTGTCCTACTCGCCACTGATGATAGCCTTATTAAGGCTGAAAGCTCCTTTGGTATAATCTAAACAGGTATTACTTTACATGTACATGGAGAAACGATGATTCCATTCAAATATTCCTGCTTTAGGTTGGCCTTCATAATATTATTATAATAAAAAATCGGTCCGAGACAACTCAGACAAACTTTCTTATACACGAGTTCATAATTACTTAGCCCAGTGTTTTCCATTTATTAGTTTTCGTATGTACATTTAATTATTATTGAAAATTCATCAAAATTTATTATAAAAATAACTTTTCCTGGATGGGGAATCGATCCCAGGCTCTCTCCGTCCGCGTTTTAAGCTATTTTCTCAGTCAGAACTGTTTTCGAGAAATAATTTTTTTTCATGTTTTTTCAGAGTTTTTGAGGGATAGCGCCCCCAAATTTGGACTTAAAATCCATTTCTCGATTTCGCCTCGGAGTATGATTTTTTATAATGTGTATGCCAAATTTTGTCAAAATTGGCCCGGTAGTTTAGGCGTCTGCACAGACAGACAACAGAGACTTTTTTTAAAACCACTTTTTTGGACTCAAGGGACCTCAAAACGTGTAAATCCATCAAAATCTCAAAATCGAATTTTCGCGCCATTACAATACTTTCTCTTCATATGAGAAAGTAAAAAGAAGGCCTAAACCGCATCTGAGATAGAGCTGGGTTTGGGATAACAGCATATCAGCTGCTTGGGTCCCATGATTTATTTTATTAAATTATATCGTTGATAAAATTCAACACCCCAGAGATAATTTTATTGGTGACGCCCTTATACTCTCAACTCCTCTTCACTTCTTAGCAACCCCTACTCTTGTCTGTTAGAAATAAAAAAATCATATGGCACAATTTTCCACAAGAATCAACAGATATGTATATTATATTGCATTTTGCAGATGTATCTATATTACATTAGCGTAATTAAAATATCAAGAAATTATGATAAACGTGAATCTCAATAACCGACAACAGGCCTAGTTTTCACTACGTTTTTATTAGCTTGCTTTCTTGTTTGTTTGTTAGTTTGTTTGTCCGGTACAAATCTGGCAATCGATTTCTAACTAACTTCCCGAATAGCTAGACATTTGAAACTTTTACCATAGCTCATAAAACGATGACAATGCATTATTTTAATACTTTTAGCCATCTTTCAGCAGAATTTAATTGGTTTTCAGCAAATTTTGCTGTACGGAAAGTTAGTCCGGAAAAAATCCGCAAGTTATATTATTTGTTTTGCCATATCCCATATTTACGCAATCTTCATTTTGACGTGTTTCAAATTTGTGATTTTTATAAATAAGAGATAAACATTGAATGACAGCAAAACAGGAAATATATCGATTATATTATTTATCGATTATATTATTTATATTATTTCAAATATATCGATGGCATGGTTTAGATTTGGTGTTGGGGAGATCCGTTGTACAAAGATTTGTCCTTTTATAGGTTTAAGATCAGCTCTCTAGATGGTTGTCATTTATGTTAAGTAAATAAATTCAGGATTTTTTTTCACTAACATTATTTATTATATAACATTAACAATAATATTATCAACATTACATACGATTCAACAGAAAATTTAAAAACGTAGTATATAAAAAGTTCTTTTTATCTTGAAATTATTAATTAATTTTTTTGAGAAATATCTTTCTTTGTCAACGCCAAAACGAACGACGTTGCGTTATGTTTGTATTATTGTTGATACAATATACATTTTTTATTGATTCTATGATAAGTAGTTATGTGATCCTTAGATATTTATTAATGGGTTAATTATTATTGATGTGGTACTTAGATATTTGTTGATTCAATAGTTATTATTACTTAATATTGATTATTATTGCTCATTTGAAATTTATTTTGTTTCACTTAACCCTGATATTTTTGAAGAAAGAGGAAGCCTTGATTATTCAAGGCTTAATGATAGAGTACATAGTACTTACATTAGAAACAACATCACAATATTGATAACCTTTACCTCAGCCTTGACTTCTATACTGATAACAGCTCATACTTATTATCTACCGTTTGACTTTATTTTAACATCTAAAAACTATTAACAGCAAATTACACCTCGTCAAATAGTATTGTATATTGAAACACGTACTTGAACTAGAAACAATAAAACTTTGGATTCCCTTCAAACTTGATTCATGTTCTTATTTGAAAAAAATAAACCCAAAAACACTTAGTTATCATAATGTATTTATTTTAAATAATAAAGGAAATATTACCTAGGTATTTGCTTCCTATTCTTTTTAAATTTTTTTTTTTCTCAGAAGTAAATATTCTTAATTTTTGTATACCTAATTCGTATCGAGGATTATAGATCGTATCTGTCCATCTGTCCACTTGGCCTATTTTTTGGTAATAAGTCTAATCTTCGTTTTCTCTATTTCTTATTGTAGGTACACTTATTAAGAGATACACGACATTAATACTTTTTATGTCTTATTCAAAATGAAAAATAGAACTCAATTGTTCTCTATTTCTTATTGCACTATTAATAAGGAATCTACATTGTACTATTAATAAGGAACACATCAATACTTTCTTTGTCTTATTCAAAATGAAGAATAGAATTCTATTGTTCTCTATTTCTTATTGCACTATTAAAATGGAACACATCAATACTTTCTTTGTCTTATTCAAAATGAAGAATAGAATTCTATTGTTCTCTATTTCTTATTGCACTATGCATTAATAAGGAACGCTCCACATTAATGTTTTATATGTCTTATTCAAAGTACAAAATAGATTTTCACCTCTTTTTTTTATCTGTCAATTGTTTTGAATTTTTACATGAGTTAAGGTATCAATTTAGCAAAATTTTGTTGAAAGTAATATGGCACAATGTAATTTTTCAAAATGTTTTTGTCTCTTTTTCGGGCCTTAGATTTTATATAACATTTTTTTAGATTGCAGGTTTTAAATTATATTTTCAAATGTACCATCCTAATAAGAATTTCCACCTCCGCATTTCTGAGTTTGCTCACCTGTATCCCTCTTCATCCAATTATGAGAAACTATGTAATTCTACCTTTACTATATAGATACAACCAGTTCGCGAGATTAGTACACAGCAGTCTGCTATCTAATTTAAATAAATATTTAATATAATCATGTATTAACGTGATTTTTTTAATAAATATTAGTGACTATTACATACTTCCCTTTTCTAATTCATGATAAATTAATTACGTATTATTCATAAAAAAAAAAAAAAAAAAAAAATTACTTACTACTGAAATAGGATAATTTAGATAATTCTGATTTAAAAAATGTATAATTAAAATGTTAACTTTTTTTTCCATCTTATTTAGAAATTTCATATTACATTTGGCAGAATAAAAATAAAACTCAGAATTAAAAATTTCTTCCAAGCATGTAAGTAAACATTAGTACCGCTTTGTTTCTTCTTGATTAATTTAAAAACAGTTTGTCAATTAAAGTATTATAGCACTTAGCTTCCTCGAGTTCTATTATTGGACGAATGATCACCACAAGAGTATAAAATAATCCTATTGGGTATTAAAAATGTGGTTGTTTAGAACACTTAAAATTTGCAGCAGGGTTTATTTATTTTTATAATATGACATGTTTACAGAATGTTGAAATTTATATGGGACTATCTGTTGGCTACTTTCAATGAACTATCAAATTTCTACAAAATCAGATGAGTACTTTTAAAATATATAAAAGGTGTAAATAAAAAAGTTTGTGCGCATGCGGAACAAAAAGACTCTCCAGAAGGTTGAAATATGGGACCAACAATGGGTTAATTATAACCTAATATCCATATTTATTTAAAGTCGATGGTTCGCAATGATGTCGAACGATACACCGACAGACGCTAGACCAAAAATGTTTTATGATATCTGAAACAAATTTCTGTCTCGGAATTTTATATTCCAGAGATAAAAAAATCGGACTTTTCCTTACCAAATTATATCCACAAATTAGCGGCAGGCATTAAGATAAAATGAAAAGCAATTATTTACCTTACAGATGGATATAATTGGTGTGAGTTTCAGCTCAATCGGCGGAATAGTTCCGAAATCATTTAGCGTTGAAGTTTCAAAGTTCAAAAGTCAATATTTTAAAAGCTTACAAAGGAGTATAATTGGTGTAAACTTTTTTGCGAAATCGGAAACTTTTTCGATTTTATACGAATTTGTAACATTCTTAAGACTCTGCAAAATAGGATGACGTTACTAATTTTTGATTTTCTGTGCAGCACAAATGCATGTAAGGAATGATTTTTGTACCAAGTTTCCTCTCGGTAGCTTAATAACTTTGGTAGTTATTGACAAACAGACAGAAAGACACACGTCTGTGTGTCTTTCCAGTTAAAAACCACTTAATGGTTTTAAATGCGCCTAAAACTGATAATTCCGTTGAAATATCGGTGTCGGATTTTTAATTAAAATCTTTGTTCTGAATAATGATTATAATACTTCCGAAACCAGTTATGAGTTCGGAAGCAAAAATAAAACTATGAGTATATCGTCAATTCATTGGTGGATACCTAGGGCGGTGGAGTTGTGGAATCCAGAATGGATCCTAGATAATGAATCCTGTAATCAATCGTTTTTGAGGTATGTAAGGTTTTTATTTTTTCAATAAAACATTGGACTAATCTGTGAAGAGTTGTTTAGCCAAACTTTTTAACAATTGCAGTACATCTCTAAAAACATGAAACAAAAACTTTTTTCAAGAAGGCTTATGTGTGGATTTTAAGCGCTTATGCCAGTTAGTTTGGCAACCTTATTCGCTTCATAAACGTTGCCATTGTACTGCCGTTTATAAAATGCATAACTCACATTTCTAAATTTGTTTAAACAATAATGTTATCTAATTAGTAAAATTTAATTATTCAGATAATTATAAAAATACTTATATGATTGTGATATCAGAACCAATATCTTTGTCTTTGTCAATACATGATAAAACTATTTGTCAACGTTAATTGAATCGAATTATCAAACGCATGACCTTCTTCATTCTTCATTGAGTTTTTGGTTCATTGTCTTCTTATTAGAAACCACCGTCTTATTGATTAATGAGTCCGGTGATGGTTCATGACACTGATATGCAATAAATTTTAATTGTACAAAAGTTTTGGTCTCGATACTATATTTCTATAAAATTACTTGCATTTGTTTTAAAGCCATGTACAAGTAAAGTTTGTTTTTTCTAATTAATGGAGTAGCTGGTGATAATAGGTTTATTATGAATTATTTAATCACTTCGCGTGATTCAATGCAATCATATAGCTGTTAGTTGGAAGGCTCATTTGCATTTGTAGGGCACGTCACGCGGGAGAACTCTCTACACGACAATAAAGACTTAGATAGCTAGCAGTGCATTAACTAATGATCCCTTCTTCCTTCTGTTATCTATACCTCATCTTATTAATTACAATCAAGTAAAAACTAATTTTTCGTTTACACGCTAATTAACTTTTAAAACTTAACCAACATTTATGGAATCTAAGTAAGTAAGGTCTATTATGAAATAATAATTCAGAAATCTCTGGTATAAATTTCCTTACATGGACAAACATTTCTCAATTTACTATTGCTAAACCTAATATTATATATTATAATAAATTGCAAACATTGATTAGTAATATAAAACACAGGACAGTTGAGAGAGTAATATAAAACTGTCATCTACGATTGATAATAAATATACAAATTTTATCTCTGTTTAGATGCGTAGAAAGTGATTCATTTCGTAGCTGTATTCATTGCGCATGCGCGTTTCATAATCGTGCGATAAGGTGAAGAATTCCCCTCCTTATCGCACGATTGCGTGTTTGTTTACATTTAACAAAACTAATTTGACTAAGTATTTGCTAACTGTTTTTAGTGATAAACAATGTATATTTAATGATTTTCGGTATTTATATTAAAATCCAACTATCATTGATAAATTATACGGTATGCAACTCGTGCGAAAACTGCATTTTGCTTTGCTCGTTTGGTTTTACTACCCTCGCTGTCGCTTGGGTGTAAACTCCACAATCGCATGCAAAATGCTACTTTCCGCACTAGACGAGTAATGTACTATTACGTTCAACTTCAATCGTTTCTCCACAATATTTCTTCATTTTTCATGGTGCGACCATGTTACTTTACTACTCCTAAAATAATAATAATAGAGATAAAATTGAAATACCGTTGAAAAGAGGAGACAATTTCGTTTTATGAATAGAGAGAGAGAGGAAAATAGAGAGAGAAAGAAAGTAAGTAAATAATAATAAACAAAATTAAATAAAATAATAAAACAAATATTTATTATAAAGATTTATTCAAATTTTAATAAACAGAAATAATTATAAGGTTATTGTAGAAATTATAGCACATGAAGTTCTACCAATTTTTTGATACGTTTGAGTTATCACACTCGGCTCAAAGTAAGAGGCGTTCGGGTTTAGATAAGTCTGGATGAAGAGTTCTTTGTTGTCATTAATCCATCTTGAAAGTACTGTGGTATCGACATCACCATCTTCGGCTGTTAAGTAGATGTGGTCGAGACTTACATGGTCTGTTGTTTCAAAAGTACAAGGGTTTCGTTTAAATTGTCCAGTGGTCCGAACGGAGAGTTTAGTCGACACTTTTACCCCATTACCAACATTTATTTTAAAGAGAGGATTATTATAAAAATCTTTTTTAGTAGACACTATGGAGACGTCGTCCAAACTTAAAGTCATGTTAGTTTGTTCAATACCGATACTAAATGTTAAATTTGAGTTATTACCGTCGATTAATTGAGTATTTCCAAATCTCTTTTCATGTTGCATACTAACATCAGTCACTTTATAACTCAATATCGAAGGATACGGTAATTCTTCTACTTCGTTCAAAGTAATATTAAAAGACTTACCCCTGAGTTGTTGAGAAACCCAAAAACTAGGAGTTAAAAAACCGTCTTGTAGGCCATCCAAAAAAAGTTCGTAAATTGCATCCAAACCGCTTTCACTGTGGACACCTGATAGCCAGGTTAACATGACACAACAATAAATAAATTTGGCAAACATCTTTACACTTAATAAATATATCAATGAAAATGTAATATTCTTGCAAATATTTATAACTCAATGTGGAAGTGAATACGTATTTACTCCCTTTATATACAAGCTATCTCAAGTGGCAGTAATACAATTAATAATAATTAATTAATAGCTCTTCATTTAATACCATATACACTTATGTCATATTTTTTTAATTTAATTTTGTTTCAATGAATTTATATTCATATGCGTACATCTATATACATAATCAAATGATTTGTTGTCTGTAAATTTATGTAGGATTCACCTAATATTTTATATCTTCCCGTTTCAAGTAGTTTTATGACGATTAAGCTAAAAATAAAAACATTACTGTCTGTCTGTTTGATGAAGAATAAGTTGAACATGGCTGGACTGATTTCAATCAAATTGAGTAGTTGTACGAGTTTTAATTTACCAATTTAAATGCATAATAAGTGTCATAAAGATCTAAAAGACATTTTCTTTTTTTAATTTTAAAAAGTTTTGACAAAAAAAAAACAAAAAAAAACCCCAATATTATATACATGCAAGCGAATGACGCATCACTGTACTGTACAGGACTCGATAAGAATTTATCCATCCAATAATAAGTGATCCATTCTATCTAGGTATAACCTAAACAGCCAACTCTGTTTTTACGAGTTAATTATATTGTTATTTACTTTTACCTTAAATATAAAATGATGACAAAAGTGTACATAACAAATTTACTGTACGTTTTAAAAGCTTCCATTTGTTTCCAAACTTATTTCTCTTTTTTAAAAAAGTTTTACTACCCTGCCGCCATCAAGACGTTGGTCATATTATCATCGCTCTAATTTCTGAAGAATATCTAATTAACGAGTATTTCGAATTTCAGATCAGGAATTTGATGTACAAAGCTAGAATTGGTCGTCATCGATGAAATGTTTTACTTCTTACTCTTAATTATTTGTTTTTTTACTTTTCCTTACCTTAAGAGAAAAGTATTGTTTTCACCCAAAAGCCGTGCCCAAAAAATCAAAAACTTAAGTAAGTAAGTAATGATTATTATATATCCCTTAAATTCTAAAAATTGAATTTTTCCCCCAAATAATATTTTCCTCAGTTTGTACGCATTGCAGTCGAGAAAGTAAAAAGATAGGAGTTACCAAGTTTCGTTAAAATATCATTTGAGGTCGAAGACACAGCGGCAGACTTGAGAGTGGGTAGAAGCAAGCACTGACACACCCTGCTTCAAGGACGAACATAATCCCCCTCATGTAATGTTACTTGGTAGACATTTAAATCTTCTTTGTCGATTTGAAAGCTGCCTCTAAATGGACATTACCTCAAGTTACTGATTTCTGTATTAGTCACGTCTTTTCAAAATTGATACAAAAATATCGAAAGCTCTAAACTCTAAAACAAAACAATTTAATAAAGTTAATTATTCTTTCTTCTACTAACATATGGAAATTACTAATAATTCATTATAATTTTGGGGGCGCTTGCCTCCAATATATGAAAAAACACTTTTTGTGTAATATTTTATAAATAAATGGTTTTTAATGAAATATGAATTCAACTCCCAAATCTAACTATTGTGCCATCATAATACCTAATGTCCAGTGCGTTTTAGGACTGATTGATGCCCCAGTAATGCAATTTATTTTTTTCAATTAATGTATTGAGAACTCATGTAGTGTGTTCACCTAGAATTGTGATAGTGTTAGAATCGTGCTACTCGATAATAGTGGGATAGTTGGTTATCAAATAGGGCCAATGGGACACTGACATAAAGAGACTGTTGCGCCACAGATTATTATTTGAGACTTTTTAAAAGTAAATTGGATTATTGTTTGAGGCTTTTAAAATAATTCGGATTATTATTTGAGACTTTTAAAAGTAAATCGGATCATTATTTGAGACTTTCAAAATAATTTAGATTATTATTTGAGACTTTTTAAAAGTAAATCGGATTATTAATTGCGACGTTTAAAAGAAAATCGCATTATTATTTAAGACTTTTAAAAGTGAATCGGATTATTATTTGAGACTTTTAGAGTAAATATGGAGGGGAGATTTCGAATTGATTCCTAATCCTTACTCATTGGCTAAAATGATTCCCGACCAAAAAAAGGTCAGGTATTAGTTGATTCCCGGATTAATTTATCACATGTTCTAATTGATTCCCCAATTAGTTTGAATTAATTCCCTTTCATTAATTTTTTTATTTATTTTTTTTTTATTCTTTCTTATTTTATCTTTATTTTTTGATAAAAATTACTCATTTTTCTAAATCAAATTATATTAGTAAAAAAAAATACAAAATATATTTCAAAATTTTTATACAAATACAAAAGTCATATAAAAATTCTTAAAAAAATACAAAATTCCAATTTAAACATTTAAAATAAACCATGGCTTTGGCTGAAGCTTAAACGAAAGTGATTTAACAAATTCTTTTCATTTGTCAATTTTCAAGAATTGAAAATTGGGAATGAACTAATACATGACCATCTTATGGTCAGGAATCAACTAACCTCTAAACTGACCCGTGAACTCGAAGTGAATCCGCGGAATCAACTCTAAATTAAGCTATAGGGAGTAAGAGCAGAAGCAACAGCAAAGAAACAGAAGTTCATAGATGTCTGAAGTTGTAGGGTTATTTACAAGTAAAGAGAGGGTTCAACCCCCAAGGGGTATATAGTCTGTAGTGCCCTATAAAGTTCCTGTTGATTTCGAAACCTTTTTTCTTGTTTAGATGTTAGGATTTTTTTTATGAGACTCTTTAAAGTGCCCTTTATAACCTTTTCTAATAGACCTAAGCCCTTACTTTATAAACCTTATTTCTTGACATTTTTATAGGGGCATTTGGAAATCCGAATCGTGTTCACCTGTTTTTAAAACCTTAATCCTATATTTTTAATTTTCATTTCACAGTCTCATTACTGGTGCTGTTTTAATTATTGCTTATATGTTACGCGTTGATTTATTACACTTTTATTTTTACTTTTTCATGTAAGTAGTTCATTACATCAAAGATTACTATATGAAGCCTAGTTGAACTTTAAACCAAGAATAATGTATATTTGAATCACAAAATCAATGCAATACGCGTTATAATAAACTTGATTTCAATCATCTCTCAATAAATATAAATATTACTATACTGCATAGTACTTGAGTCCCCTGAGTGTAAAAAGTTGTATACATGGCCTTTGACAGGCCTAGGCCGTAGGCACTGCATATACGGGCTGTTGCATTCCAGAGTTAGTTAGAGCTTAAAAGAAGTTGTTTTGAAAAGTATTTCTGCTTATCGTCTGTTTTCAGTGCAGGCGCTTATAGTCTAAACTAAGTTGGCCGATTGCGATGCATTTTTTTTTTTTTTTTTTTTTTTTTTTTTTTTTTTTTTTTTTTTTTTTATAAGAGGTACATGTTCAGAAAAATCATACCTCAAGATGAAATCGATTTCTGAATTTTACCTTCTAACTCCAATTAATCGTGGTAAAAAAAAAAATTCTCGAACAATTTTATTAAATCTAAACTCTAGATATAAAAAAAATCTTTTTTTTTAAAAAAAGTTTTGTTTTTTTTTCAAGCTTTTTTTATTACTATCTCATTTCCTCACATTTTATATATTGGAAAATTATTGTAGAGGCAAAAAAAAATTGTACTTTGTTATATTAATGCTTTTTTGCGTAATAAAATTTGTTTTCAATGTCTTCTTAGATAATTAGGATTTTGTTTTGTAAAGTTACCCAGAAAACCTTCTGATTGTATTAAATCCATTGATAAATATAATTTATTAAAATAAATATAAATTAATAAAATTTATTATGGACGTATTATTTTGTTTAGAAAAAAAACAAAAAACTTTTATTAACAACTTAAGTATTGTTCAATAATTATATTAGTTGTTATACCAACATTAACTGTGTTTATAGGATTAAGATGTAGATTTGTGCCTCGACGGAGCACAGCAGCAGAGTGGCGCAGTGGAAGCGTGCTGGGCCCATAACCCAGAGGTCCGTGGATCGAAACCACGCTCTGCTAGTTTTTTTTATTGCATCCTGAACGATGTTAACCCACACCCCATAGTTGAAACATGATAATACGTTCGTGCCATTACGGCAGGAACAGTTTAATTTTGTTTTATCGTTTCAGTAATCCATTAGGCTTTATTATACATACCATATAAGACTTTTATGGGAAGTTTTTTTATATGAATGTGAAATATGATCGAATTTGATCGAGTTGCAGCTCTTTATGATATTAATGATCAATAGTTAAAAATCTACTATTATAGCCATCGCATAAAAATTGTTTTGCATGGAGCAAATATTATTTGTTCAATTAACTTGACTTATTTGTAATTTCAGGGAAAGCATTTAAACAAATAAAATATATATTTATATAATTCGATTTAAAGGTTACCTTTTGAATAACAACTTCGAAAAATTGCCCTTTAGATCTCAGAAAAAGAGGGTAAATGTTGCTTATTACTTGATTGGCCCTTGTTTTCTATTTCCAAAATTCGCCAATTTTAACTTTACTAGTATGTATACTGTATACAGTGTATATATCGACTGGTTATATCGATTGAATAGTCTGGCGCAAGGATCTTATATAAAGCGGATGTAATGTTAAGAAGGGGTTTAAGGCAAAAAAGTGACCCCATGAAGGTAAGAGAAATTGGAGAAAAAATCATACTGCGCATGCTCCACGACCTTTGAACTGGGACAAATTACCTTTTTTAACAGGTTATAACCTGACACTTATAAACAAATTCTTGGAAACCTATAACCAAGAGGAAGGTAATTTGTCCCATTGGAGCTAATATTTTACATATCTTCATGGGGTCACTTTTTTGCCTCAACCCTCTATCCCCTTTATATAAGATCCTTGGTCTGGCGTTGATAAGTTGGCCTTGTCAAGCATACAAAGTAATTTGATATGTAATAAGTCCTTCACTTCACTATCTAAACATAACACTTGAACTTGTAAAAACCGTATCATATTTAATCCTGTTATGATTCCCTTTACTTTATTTATTTTATTTTTATTTTTTTTACATTGATAACAAACTCTGAGAACTTATAGTTATGTAATGTATACGAGCATAGTTGGTGGATCAGATTACCATTGATAGACATAAAGTAAAAGTAAATAAAATTATGCATTATAATTATTATATTATCGATATTATATAAATATCAGTTTAAATTCTCAAATTAATTCTTCTAATAAAAAAGAAGATTTTTTTTATTGATGCTTATTCCAAATTATGATATAAGAACAATACGTTGAATTCCGAATGTAACGAGACGAATTGTAAATATGGTCTCTTCCGAACAGATTTGTATATTTTATTTTCGCGATAATTTTAAATTTGGTGTTTTTTGACAAAATTGCGTGGAAAGGAATCTTAAGACTTTTAACTTAACTTAAGAACTTTTATTTAAGACCCCACTCAAAATTTAATTTTTTTTTTTTTTTTTCGCGTGACATGAATTATCCGCTAATTTGGATTTTAGTGTAAGATAATTTTGAGTTTGCTATATTTATCCTGTATGGACGTCAAAAAGATCTTTAGCAAAGGTTCATGTTATTATTACTTTTGAGTCAAAAGTTATAGGAACCAGAGTGGCAGACAGGCACTGGAACAAAATTATAAGGGGTTCTTTCAAGTTCAACCCTCTAAACTTCTACTCATTAATTTTTTCTTAAAAGTACTAGAGGGGAGACACTAAAAACGCAATTTTGGAGATAAATTGGTACAAAAACGTGTGTGTGTGTAAAAAAATAATATTGAATTTACATATTGTTGATTAGATAGGAAATCATTTATAATTTTAAGAAATTTAATAGATAATATTTAATGAAAATAATATGTTGACAAAATAATCTATTGGAGTTTTGAAATGTATAAAACATACGATCTCTGCATAGGAATCTTTATTTTGCATTACATTTCATCTGGAATTCAATATTATGATAATAGGATTCTGTAGGAATATTTTTCTCTGAACCAATTTCCTCTTTTTCACCTTACCGGAAATTTATTTAATAGTTGAGTATAATTTTTCTTCATATTTTTTTATTTTATTATACCTTATATGTACGTAGATCACGATTAAATTCTGCATGATAGGTATTTACATGTAGGGTAAATTTATTGTAATTCATTATTATGGGGAATTATAATAATAATAAAAGCTTCCATATCCTTCCAAAAATGTATTTGATTTTTTCAGTTATTGATTATTCCCATTCGGGGCATAGGACATTTACAAGTAATATCAATCTCATTTAGAAAATCGTATCCCTACCTGTTTACCTTATTAACCCAGAAGCATCGAGGTAATTTAAGAAACGAAATTTTTTATCTGCAAATTCAAAATTTTCTCAACCAAAATGCACATAATTATCTGATCGTCTTTCGCAATTTTTTTTTGCGAGTGTGGATATTTGCGAAAACTGCTTGTCCGATTTTTATGAAATTTGATGTTATGTCAATAGTTGACCACAAATGACACTCTATATTTTTATTTATTTATTTTTTTTATTTTTTATTTTTTGTAAATGAGACACAAACCTTTATTTCTATTACTTCTTAAAACAGTTTTGCTAGATATTAAAAATGTTAGGGTGTTTCCAGATCTCTTGCAAAAAAATCTATTCAGACAATTATATAATGAACACAACCCTCTATAATCATTGGCTGGACTCCCCTCTTCTCCGGAAGTATAATATAGAATTAAGTGATCAAATAGGAGATCGGGCGTGAATTCTCTTTTACTATCGTCCTCTTTGAATGGCATCCATTAAAAGCAATCTTATTGGGCTGGCTTGTCATCTAATGCAATTATTTATCACCAAATCTCAAACTTTCATTTCCAACTAAAACAACCACTTCTTAGTTTTTCATATACGCTCTGATGTATTAACTATAAAACCATGCAATTATTATTCTTTTAAAGCAAAATGAAGAAATTTAAATTTATTAAAATTTCATTGTAATATATCATCATACATTGTTTTGAGTTCTTTTGTTCTTTTTTTTTTTTTTTTTTTTTTTTTTTTTTTTTTTTTTTTTTTTTTAAAGAAAAAAATATACTTAAATAAAGATTTTTTTTACGTTGTAACAAAGGGATAGAAGAAGAACGAGATTAGATCCGAGCAAAGAGAAAAGAGAACACTTTCATACTTCCTGCAATATACTGACAAATTGTATCCCCGTCAAATTCAAAGTAATGTATTCTCTAGTTGAGTTTAACATCAAAACAGACATTTGATAATGAATGCTTCACTTTACATTCTTCTTCTTTGTTTTAAACCCTGAAGTACGTGTTAAATGAGAAATAAATTAATCATTCTATTTGCCTTGGTATGTGTATATGAGTGGGAACTAATTAAATAATAATTTAATGCCCCTAAAAGCCCACATACACGATCCGCAAAACGGATCCCGGAAATGATCTAGCTGGATTTCCAGATCGTTAGTAATGAAAAACTGTTTTCATTTTTCTAGAAGCAAGTGGTCTGTTGGTATCGATCGAATTAGAACTGAAAAGTCAATAAGTTCTCACCAAAACCATCGCTATCGTGAGTTCAAATATCAGTCCATGCACGTATATAAAATATTATAATAATATTTATTATTTAAAGCACAGTGTTAAGTACTGGTGACCAAGAGAGCAGCCAGCGAAAAATGAGCGTTGGACGGAATGTTTTGGTCGATGGGGTATTTAGACCGAATCCGGAAATAAGAACAGACCGGGGCTAAAGTGAATTGTACGGTGCCATCGAATTTTGTACTTCAATTTGGACCTCTACAGGTACAGGTAGAGGTCTATATGCAGCAGGGTTGTTTTTCTTCAGCAAATGAGCGGAGGACTGCGAAGCGATGCGGACCAGCCATTGAAAATTCTAGGGTAAAAAAATTAATTTTGTACTTTCATTCTGTAAAGAGCACCGAACAATTCACTTTTACCCAGACTGGGTGAATCGGGGTTTTCTCTGTTTACGGATCTTCTCTCAATCTCATTTCACATCTCAAATTCACATTTTGTGATTATAAAATTGTTAATTTATTGTTCATGGTGTTCTTGTTATTTAGAAGGGATCTTGTGTTCATATATATATCTATAAAAGGGGCTACTAGTACACATTTTTTAGCAGCAAATAAAAGATTTAATAAACAAGTTAAAATATACACATATAGCATATGACTTTTTCAATGACACAAAGGAAAGAATTAATCTATCCAATATATCATCTCCGGCGAACGTTCTCATTTTATGTTTTCCCTTTTCTCCTACTACTTTTTGCGCATTTTTCTCGGAAAATAGACGTTTCCCGGGATAGAGATATATATGTATTTTTTTATGGGTAATTGTATGTACCCACTATGTCGAGCAACATATATTATTTATTTATTATCCTATATAGATATATCTTATCTAACAAAATGAAACATGAAATGAATATAAACATGTTATGCATCTTGATATAAATACTTCAGGAGGGGATTCTTCTCTTAAGAAACAGCTAGTTGTTGTATAATAGTTTTTATTTTTTTAAATTGTGTACTTTGTCTTTAAAAACATTTGATTTCTCATAAACTAGGCAAGGGCTGAGACAACTTTATCGATTTTTCTTTTTATTTTTTTATTTTATTAATTTTGATTTTGAGTTATATACTTCTTTCTCTCTGCTCTGTATCTATAAGAGATAGAGATAATAAGCCCGTCAGATTTATTTATTGAAACACAAGCATTCTAAAGGAATATAACTTAAAATCTCATAAAATGTAGATAACGTTGTCTCTAAGCCCTCGTAGGGAATTGTGCAGTGCGTTATTTTAAAGAGCAGGATATATTTCATTATAAAGAAATAAGTCTTTGTTCTATATGACATAAATTGGAAATAATTTGAGCTGTATCACCGGACAAATAGAAGAAGAAGTTGTAAATTTAAGTTGGCCCAATTAGTAAGCTTTAAAATTATTTTTTAATCTAAATATTATTATTTTGTATTGGCGACTATATGATTTAAATTTGAAAAATAGGCCTCATTAAATTTTTATTTTACATTGGCAACTAATTATTTAAATAAAATAAATAGGCCTAATTATAACGGCCTAATATATATACCTACTTGATTCCAATGTTTTTGTCTTAGTAAATTTGGTCCTGGACAAATTTGATCTTATTGTGGTTTAATTATTGATCTACATACCTACACTTCTACTCTCCTTTCTTCCTCCCCGTATAAATGTATTTATTTATTTATTTATTTATTTTTTTACTAATATTAATGGTGGTATGTATTTATAACAAATCATGTAATATCCCTTGACAAAATAATGTCACTGTGTAAAATTTAATCATATAAAATTGAGCCAGTAGCTGATCTATTGCTATGGAACTACCAATTTTTGGGACCCTGGAAAAAATTAAAAAAAAAAAAATGTATCTACTCACGGCACAGAATTAAGCATTATCTATCAGTTTTTAGGCTAGAAAGTATTATTTCGCTGAGTTGTTATTAAAAAATTAAAAACAGGCAGGCAAGTAATTAAAACATTCAAATAATATTTCCCTGCCTAGTCAGAAAAAGTACAGTGTTTACCAGTTCGTGTCATAACATCTGTTTTTGTTTTGTTTAGTTTTATTTTAATTTAATTTGTGTTATTTAAATTTAGTTTTATACTTGTTTTATTACAAACCAAATATGTGTACTTAAGCTTCCATTCTATCTAAATAGCGTGTTTCATAGCCTGTCCTCGCCTCCGGCTTGAAGGCTAACTTAATCACACTCGTCAATAAAATTCAATTTTTCTGACTAGTTACATAAATAACTATTTTCTTATATTACACACATTTGTATTTACTCTCAGAAAGTTATAACAATAGCAATAGGAATAGGCAATAGGAAACAAGCCTTTTTACCCTTCTTCGGCCTCAGGGATTATTTACGAGGAAACCAATCTCGCTTAATTGGACTGATACGCTTTTCGAAATCAAGAGGAAATTATATAGGTAAACCGTAAGAGTATATGGTAACAACGTTGCTTTAGAGAACAAGATTTTAAGAAGTAAAAAATATTAATTATAAAAGTATCGAATGAATTATCGGCAAATAAAATAAGGTTGAAATTCCAATAAGCGAATTTGCTGCAAAAAATAAAACAGAGAAATAATTGAGGTGTACTAATAAAGCAATTGATTTAAAATTTTTGAGGACTTACCACTTGAGTTAAGAAGCAGTATGTACCTTCAGTTGGATGGGTGTCCCGCCCACTTTGCCAGAAATGTTAGGCACTGGCTGAATGTTAATTTCCCGAGGCGTTGGATAGGGCGAGGTGGACCAGTCCACTGGCCTCCACGCTCCCCAGACCTTACACCAGTAGACTTTTACCTGCGGGGCCTAGTGAAAAGTATTGTGTACGGAACAGTTGTAAATACTAGGGAAGAACTAATGAATAGAATTATTGCTGCATTTGAGGAAATATAGCAGAAAGTTGAAGAGATAAGGTGTGCAACACAGAGCATTCGAAGAAGGTGTAGACGTTGTTTAAATGAAATTGGTGGTTATTTCGAAAACTTGTAAATCAATATGTATGTTGTGAATAAGTTGATTTCCTAATAGTTTTTTTACTATTTCTCTATGAAATATTAAGTAAACATTACACAGTACTGTATCAAATTAAAGCATATAAAATTGCGCAGTTTTTTAAGCATTTTAAAAGTTACGTTAGCAATACAAATATAGAAGTAATGGTATCTCAAAGTTGTATAAACATTTGATATACTTTCCAATTTTAATGTTTGTCTTGCATTATCACTAAGCTAATAAACATATTCAGTACTAAAATGAGTGATTTTTTAAAGACAATTTAACGCTCTTTACGATGCTGGAAACTGCATCTTTCTATCTTATTTAGATCCATCTTTATTTTTTATTATTTTTATTCTTCTTTATTATTCTTATTTATTTATGGAACACCCTGTATATATTGATTATTAGGAGAGTAATTAGCAATCCCCTTCCCTTTAAAAAATATACTGGTTTACTTTGTTTTAACGAGTTACCAATCATTTTGTTATAAATATAAATAGTAATTAGTGAAATAACAAGAACGTATTTACCGTTCTATTTATCAAAGATATACCAGCAAAGCAGTAATTCTTGTAATTGGGTTCAACCTTCCTTGAAAATTCACTATAAACTGTGTAATAATTTTATTTTATTTATCTTTTTACATCAAAATGAATCTTTAATTGAATTGTGATACTAAATGTATGTATAGAATCACTCTGACCAGATACTAAAATTAAAAATATCTAATTTAATTAAAATGTATTATTAATTATATAAAATATTGGTCCGACCAACTCGGACAAGACTTTCACTTATACATAGTGGGACTTAATTTAAATTCCAAAATCTTTTATTCAGCATTTTATAAAAATGTTTAAGAGGTTCTTTTTTACTTTACAGATTCAACAACACCAAAATTCATGTAAATTGGTTCAGTAGTTTAGGCTCCATACCTGTAAAGACACGTGATCTGTAAAGATACGTGAACTGTAAAGACAGTCAAGAATTTTAAAATTTGTAAATTCCTCAAACTAGGAATATTTGTGATATTACAGTTTTTAATTTCTACGTTATATGAAAAAGTAAAATTATGGTAAACATATATGTTTTTATAAGTTAACTTTGTTTTTAGTAATAAAAATTTTACCTCTCCATATTAATTCCACTGAAAGCTGCTTAGAATATCGCTTCGTGATTATTTACAGCAGAACTGTTATATATAATATTTTGGGTCGTGAAATCAAATGTAAAACCAAGAAGAGGGTTCCTAATTAAGTTGAGAAACTTTGATTTAAATCCTACATAATCGGAAAATGACGTATTTAGTCAAATTAAGCCAGAGTGGGTAATCCCATTGTTTGACATTTCTGAAATTAGGTAATAATTGTTTGAAATTTCGGTGGCATTTATTTCTGGAGGAATTGTGAAAGCCTTTTTTTAAGTTCATATTGAGCCCTTCTGGCACCCACAGAATGTCTAAGACGCTACAAGTCAGTTAACCCACTTTATGTCATTTATACATTCATTTAAACATTTATTTAAATTTTTATTATATATTTATGTTTAATTAATATAGCAACAAACGAAACAGCTAACAGCTAATATCACTTTAATTTATTAAGTTTGCTAAAAAACTTATTACAATATGTTAGATATTATATATTTATCATGAATTTTATTAATATTAGATGTTTTAAATGCATGGTCCATTTTCCCTAGCTAGGTCTTTTTAGCTGTTAAACTTGGATAGGATTTGATTATTAAGAATTCTTGGTGGCAAACAAGCATGAAAATGTGATATTGTATAGTATATAGATGATACGGCTCGGAAGCACACTCAGGCCTAGTTAATTAGTCGAGAATGTTGTGTTTAATTGCGTTCAAGGATGAAAGTAAACTAAACGTTATATAGTGTGTGGTGTAAAGCTATGACCGAGGCCCCGTTCAACGTAACGGTCTGCTCGATATGCTTCCATAACCATACAGGAGTGTGCCAGTCAACAACTAGCCATGAGCTTAAACCATGAATATTCTCTTATAAAGCATAAATATAACCGAACCAAAGGTAACATTAAGGGGTAGCTCAATGCTATCAATCGTAGGTACTGTGGAAATTTGAGGAAGGTTATGGTTCGATGCCTCATCCTGGTAAGGGGCCCCACGCTCTGTGTTCAGTTCACTATAGGGTTGGGACATCGATAGCTTAACATCGATGTTTTCGATACGTCGGCATGGAACAGACAAACATCGATGTTAGTTAAAACATCAAAAGAAAATATCGATGTTTTCGATACATTGACCTCCCAACCCAACCTTAACGAGCAAAACAAAGTCGATTGCTTCAAATTTCCCCCTGGTGACCATGAAAGAAAACAAAAAAAAAAAAAAAATACGTGTGGTGTCGCGGGACACCCGGTAGGAACGAAGTTCCTTACATTTTTCATTAAATATAAATTATAAAATCACACTGCTAAGTACGTATACATTGCTAACTACTTATACATGGCGGAGTTAGAAAAGAGACAAAATTAAAAGTAACGAACTGTTTGTGCCTAGCAAGAGTTAAGGAAAAATTAAAAGAAAATCATTATTTGTATAAGAAAAAATATAAGAAAAAAGTTGATCATGATGAGTTTATACTTAAATAGTATGTTTGTTAAAGGATGCTGGATTGAATTTACCTTTTTTGCATGCTGGATTTTATTTATGCTAGATTTACCTACCCGGCCTATTAATTTAAAATATTATAAAATATATCTCTTCCCTACTTCTGTTTGAGCTTCTGTTTGAATACGGTTGAAATTTTACATGCCTGTTTTAATTGTACTTTAGACAATGTGTAAGAAGTTTTATTAAAATCGTTATACGTTAGAACGGAAGATATCGGTAAAAACGTTTAATAAATTAATAATTCACTTTAATAAATTTAGCGATCTTTATCACTTCATAACAGTGTCGGTGATCGTTTTACTAAAATATTTAAAAAAGTTGTTTGTCTCATTAAATAGATGAAGTTAGAATTTTGTCTTGGATTAAATACGCAGTATTATAATAATATACCAAATATATTAAAATAAGGGTCAGCACAGATCAATTTTACTTTTAAGGCACCCGCCTTAAAAAATAAATGTGTAAACCCTTACACGATCCAAGTAGACTTGGACCAAGTAATTTTGATCAAATCTACTTGGTCAAAGTAAAAATGAAATTTGATGCAGTGTTTACACGATCCAAGTATACTTGGTCCAAGTAGGGGAACTTGTAAAAAAAAAGAACCATTTAGAAGCAAAGGAAAAAAAAAATTGAAAGAAATAAAAGCTGTCAATACCCTTCTTATAAACAAATCCGTCACAAATTTTCAAGTCTTTTCTCATTTTTGACAGCTTTCTTGTCATAATCATATGGTTGACGCCATCCAAGTCTACTTAGATCAAATAACGTCTAACTCTACTTGGATGTCGAAGTTGACTTCGATAACCTGTTTACACGATCCAAGTAGCGTCAAAATAAAGTCAAAACTGATTTGGTCCAAGTCAACTTGGATCGTGTAGACGCGGCTTTAACAAGACCGTGATTATATTTTCGATATTTACAAAACCAAGTGACATTTTTACATATAACAAAAATAAACTAGTCAAATAACAGGCTTCCATAATAACATTTTTTCCCGTCTTTTTGAAGCTTACGTTTACGCAAGCGTTGCGCGTTAACGCTTGGGCGGATAACGTTTACCAACGAACTCAGCCTGGGCATTGGTAAAATGAACATGTGTACCAAATTTCAGTTAACTTGGTGATCTTTTACTCAAGTTATCGTCATCGGTATCGTGACGGGTTTTGCGTGACAGTGATTTTGGTAGTTTTTTTGGATTCACTCCCGGGCTCCAGAACGTGCCATAAGGAACTTTGTTCCAAAAACCCGATTTCCGATGTTTATTGAAGAGAAAATCGGTGACGTCCTACATCGATTTTTTTTGGTCAGATACATCGATGTTTTCAGCACATCGACATGGATATGCCAACCCTATAGTTGACCAGGCATCGCGATATAATTGGTACGCTACCTAAGTAAAGTGGCATCTATCCAGTTATGAATTCTAATTATACTGTTTTTACAGTTGATGGAGCGACAAGCGACAAGCTAACCCCGTGTCATCAATTATATTATTAAAGTAGTATAAGCCTTTAGGCAGGCCTAAGCCTTATTATTATTAAACGTAAAAACACAAAAAATTAATTAACACTTGAAATCTTATATTAAAAAAATAACATGCTATAATACTTATGTAACCTTTACATAACTTAAAAAGATAAATTTTATTAAATGCTTCAATGGAGGTTTTCTGGTACTTCTTTAGAGTGTTACTCCCCTGTTTTTTTTTTTTTAGAATATAAATGACTGACTATTAAAAAAATAAATAACTATTAAGACAAAGGGTTGTCTAGTCCTATGTACTTTGGGATGGGACAAAGGAATATCACACTTCTGTTTTTATAAGGGGAGTAACAATCTAAAGAAGTGCAGGTTTTCTTTCATGACTGGTACGGTAGAAACCAGTCCGGGTGACTGTAACCAACCGTTCTCTAATCTAATTTCTTTTGTACTCATTAATCATTTAAAAATTTAAATATTTTTTTAATTATTTTTGTTTCAGGTAAGCCGCTGTTTACAGTTGTTTTTATGAATCCGCCTAGTTATGTAAGTTATTCATTCTTTTGTATAAATATTGTTTTTTTGTAATTTTTTTTATCGGTTGCCTAGTTCATATATATGTTATAATAACTGCTTTAACATACATTTCATATTAGTTTTAATAATGTTTCCTATTAGAATTTATATTAAATAAAATTTAAATCGATACAATTGCTTAAAATAAATACCAATTTAGAAACAGAGATTGAACAGCAATTAATTTTTACCAGTACACTCTATTAAATACAAGCTGTTATTAAATTTGAATCGTGTTTGGTGTTATTGAGAAAGGGTATTTAGTAGGTAGCTGAAATCGTTGATAAAATTGTCTTGATATGACCTTCTTGCCAGCTATTATTTTTATCTATTTGTTCCCCCTTTACTCTTTAGTGAACAAATTATTAGAGTCAGTTACCAATTCACCATGTTTAATTATTATTGAGATAATATTGCTTCCGAGCTTACCGAAGGTAACGGAAGCATTGTGTTCACTTTTGAGAACGAAAAACTTTTATGCCTCCGATTTTAAAAATTCCAAGACAGAAATCCGTTTCAGACATCGGGGAACATTTTTGGTCTCGTGTCTGTCTGTCTGTCTGTCTGTCTGTCTGTCTGTCTGTCTGTCGGTCTGTGTGTCCGCGAATTATGAAACGTACGACGATAACTTGAGTAAATGTCAACCGATTTTGATGAAATTTGGTAGACATGTTCATTTTACCAATCCCCAGGACGAGTTCGTTGGACAACGTTATCCGTCCAAGCGTTCACGAGCAACGCTCGCGTAAACGTGAACTTCAAATTTAAAATTGGAATTTTAGGTTGGGAAAAAAATCTAACTTCATCTATTCAATGAGACAAACATTTTTTTCAAATACAATTTTTCAGTAAAACCAACAGCGACACCGCTATGAAGTGTTAAAGATCGCTAAAACTATTAATAGTTTTTACACAATAAACATTATAACAATAAAGTACATGATAGGATGCGAGGAAGCTATGTGCCACACTAATTGGCAGTCTATTTTTTAATGTTAGCTGTAATATTATTCTCTTGCTGATTAATTTTGAGAATAATCTTTACAATTTGCTTTTACTTTCTCAAATATGTAGTATTTACGTAGAGAGAAAAAGTATTGAAAAGTACTTTTTTGGATTTTGATGGACTTAATAGTTTTAAGGTCTCCTGAGTTCAAAGAAATTGTTTCTAAATTGATTTCTGTCTGTCGTCAGTAGTCTGTGCAGACGCGTGGGTACAAAACTGGATTCCAGTTTTGATTAAATTAGGCATACATGTTCAGAAAATCAAACTACGGAGGCGTAATTGGGAATTGAATTTGAGATTTAAATTTGGGGGAGCTGCCCCCTAAACCTCTAAAAAAAAGTGAAAAATAAATTCTAAAATGTTTCAGCTATTTTTATTAGAAAATTGTATTAATTTAGTCCATTTAAATACGAATTTAACCATATTTGTAGCTTTCCCGGAAAAAATCAATCCAGTTTCCGAGATATTGATTAAACTAAGTCTATTTTTTTCTGAATATCGAGAAAGAGAACATTGTTTCACAATTATCTGGCTCTCTTACACTTCATGTTTTTAATGTTTAATTCATGAGAGATTTATTTAGGAATAATAATGAAATGGTAATTATCAGGAGAAATTAATTTAATAAAAAGAAATTATGACCATTTTATGAGTGGAGATCATGGAATTGCTTATATTTCTAATTCTGACATGGTTGTGAATAATTGTTTTGTTACAAATAGTCTCTATAAACACCTCCTAAAGTTTTCAGTTGCCGAACCGTTAACCCTGTATATAATGATAGAATGATCTTCTTAAAACTATTTCCGATTAGGCTGTGTATACTTCAGAAATAATGAAAATTTGTTAATGGATATTATTCTTACCTGTCTTATATGTAAAGCTTAAAGTTGTGCGTCTTACTGCGTAAGCCTTTGAAGCGGGGTACTCAAGATCCGGCAGCGGACAGCCAGTCTGTCTGGAATGAAAGCCTGAAGTCTTTAGGTGGCTGAATCACATTACACAGGCCCATATGACAGACCTTCAGAGGGACTATATAGGTCTAAAATCTAAACTGTATCCGGATACATATTGATAGTCACAAGAATTCTATAAAGTTACTAATATGCTATATTAATATGAATATACTTATAGAGTAGACCATACGCACTGCTGTGTAGTTCTCTGTATAGTCTTAAGGCCCCCATACACAGTCAAAATGTTTGCGCAAGCATCATGTTTGCGCAAACATTTTGACCGTGTATGGGGCTGTTTGATGTTTGAGCAAACATGATGTTGGATGTTTATGGCCTAAATTTACCCGACATCAGGTTTGCGCAAAATGTTTGATCGTGTATGGGGGGCTATATACTAAGCTGTAATTTTAATGCTTTTAATATCACTATAACCATAGAATTTATATTTTTATATACCAAGTAGATTTCCAAACACTAGTGTAAAAACATTGTTTCATTACAAACATTTTGCAGCCTAACAAAAGAATTGCACATAAAAATCTATATGTGTTAAACACCTAGCCCCCTCCTAAAGCCCTCACATTAAAGCCTACACTTTATTTTATCATCAATATTTTATTACTTTTAAGATATCAGTATAATATTTTTTTTTTTTTTAACAAGTAAAGTACGTTTCTTGTACTGAAAAAAAGGTTTTAGCGTCAGAAAACTGTGAGGGGTACTAAATAACTGATAAATTCTAATATAACATTTTCGTTTTAAATTGATTTTTATAATTATTTGTTCAAAAACTTAAATACGGGTAAATTGTTACTAAAAGAAACACTAATTAAAACTTGATTAGACAATAACTACATGCTGTTGAAGCATGGGAATGTCATGCTTAATTAAAATGCATAATTAGATTAGGTTCCTACTTCTTGTCACAATAGGGATTTCCTCTAAACAAAGATTTATGCTGTAGCTAATTCCTCTATCAGAGAAGTAAGAGAATTCCGCATTTGAATTATTGAAAATTCAGATTTTACGTATAATCCTCAATCCTCTAGGATCTGGGTTGTTTTCTCGTTCAGAAATACTCAAGGAGATTAGAAAGTTAAATGGAAGATTCGTTGAGGAATTAGGAGCTACAAGAAAGTTTGTGTATACATATATGTTAAAATTATTGATATAAATGTAATATTGACTTTATGTAGGTCCCCTTAAAATTACCTTATATGTACTTTAGCTTTACGTAATTTTAGTTCCGAGCATATCGAAGGTAACGCCCATATTTTGAAATCTATAAGTCAGATTTTTATGAAATTTGTATGGTACTATTCAAAGTTACCCTACTGATAAGCCTTTTTGTGCCAAAACGTGCATAGTGCTTCCTATTTCACAATTGCACAATTTTATTTTCTTTTAACTATAATTATATTTTAAAACTGCTCATGTGATTTAAATGTAATCAATCCAGGGCACAAGGTATCATCCCACATTAATAGAATAGAAGTATACCCCATTGAAGTCCCATATCAACTTCAACCTTTGGCCCACGGTGCTTCCTATGCCCATGTGCACGACCTTTTTTTTTTTTTACTAAGTCTCGTATTTTATTCAAAAATCTTCCATTATAATTTATTTTATACCTATGTGTCCACTCGTCCAGTGGTAGGACGAGAAGAAGCTATCGCACTAATTGGAATTGGCAGAATTGTTTTTCTTATTTCCATATCGTGCTTGTACAATCAAAATTACGAAATTGGTTTTCGAAAAAAATTTGATTAGTTTTGGCATATTGAGTACAATACTTTCTAGCTACAGTACCCATTCTTCGAACGGACTATCATTGTATTAGATCAACCGCATTTTTTTTTTTTTTTTGGAAATTCCACATAATTTTCTGCCTTCTGTTAAAAGCATTGTATACCTGAGGTATATACCATACTACACTTAGTGTACTCGACTATTTAAAAATTAAATTAAATAATTCTTTACACTACTATACTAAAATCTAGTATAACAAGCCTTAAAATCTCAGTAGAAACAACTAACTTAAACATACAGATTCGCTGCAATCCTATAATATTATTAAGTTATGTTTTAAAAAATAAGTTAATTACGGTTGTAAATCAAATTACTTTAGAAATGTACTAACATTTTTTATTTTCTATTAACCAATTTTTGAATGAATTCATATTATTATAAACTATACATAGTAATAAACGATACTATTAATGTACATATTTATAAATTAAATATAAACACATTATATAAAATCCAAAAACCACAGACGGACTAACTCAAAACGATATCCGGAACCACTGGAGCTATAACTATGTAATATTGAAGGCACGTTCTCCAGGCACTCGCTAAGAATTGTGCACTCTACCATCTTGATTCAGAATGGCTGCTATTTATTTGCAAAATTTCTCATCATTATATCTTCAAAACCTACTTTTGCAAATTTTAATTTACAATTATATTTAGGAAACTCTCTGTGGTATATAGACATTCTCATTTAGCAAAATAATTTTAATGTTTCTTAACAGTAGTTTTAAACCTTTAAAAATAAAAATAGATTAAGAATAACGTAGTCAGTTGCGAAGCTCTGGGATCCAGGTAGTTGCTCTATACAATAAATGGAAAAAAGTTAGCAAAATGCGGACAGACCAGCAGACAAACAGGCACCAGGCAATGCCTTGTGTACATTCCTTTCGCTACCCTGACAAAAAAGGAATTGTGTAGGTCTCCTCTCATTTTTATGAACATCCTACGCAAATTGTATGACGTAATTGCTCTTTAAATTTACCTGTTGCTCTGACTTCAAGCTATATTTGATTTAATTCTTACGCCCTAACAAAAATAACTATTTATAGACTTAACACCTACTCTAATTTACTGCACTGAAAGACAAAATGTTTTTGATGTATTCAAACATAATGTTGCTATTTTAAATTTTAAATTATTTCTATCTCACCTTACAATTTATTTTAAACGTGTGACTAATATTTCATTCTTTTTACTTTCTTCATACCGTTTCGCAATAATGTTTATTGTACAGTAAAAATTAATGTTATGCTGCACTTATTTAATGTGCCATTATATTGTTTTTTGATTTATTTCTGGTTTCTTTTTTAGAAACTCAATTTTAATTGAGGCATTTAATTGAACTTTCGTTATATTCGTAGTATGTATTACTATTTACACATAAATTACTACATACATACTTACGTATATACATAGATACATACATACATAAAAACATGCATATATACTTATTTATATATACACGCGCACACAGATAGAGAGAAAGTATTGTGACGGCATGAAATTTATTTTATCTACGATTGATACGAAATATAAACATTATATCTCTGTTTAGATGCGTAGAAAGTGATTATTTACGTACTTGTATTCATTGCGCATGCGCGTCTCATAGTTCTAAAGAATTCCTCTTCTTTACCACACTAGTGCGGTAAAGAAGAGGAATTCTTCAGCTTTACGCACGATTAGAGAGTTTGTTTACATTTAACAAAACTAATTTGCTATTCTTTTATTAAAATAACTGTTTATATCGAGTTTTTAGTGAAAAACAATGAATGAATCAAGTGGCTTTGACGAAAATGTAGAGAATAATACTCCTCCAGAAATAATTAATTCGGCAACAAATACAACTCAAGATTAATGCCATCTTTATCAAGAGAAGAGATACGAACTTACATGCAGCAAGTTTATTTTTATCTGTATTTATTATTTAAATCTAACAATCGTAGATAAAGTACGGTACGCAACTCGTGCGAAAACGGCATTTTGCATTGCTCGTGTGGTTTTACAACCCTCGCTGTCGCTCGGGTGCAAACTCCACACTCGCATGCAAAATGCTACTTTCCGCACTCGACGCGTAATGTACTATTAAGAATCTGAGGGATTTACACGTTTTAAGGTCCCCTGAGTACAAAAGAGTAATTTAACTCTTTTCTTCTATTAAAAAATGTCTGCTTGTAGTCTGTCGTTCATGCAGACACGTTAAGCCTAAACTACTGAGCCGATGTCGATAAAATTTGTCACGCATTGAGAAATGAATTTTAGCACTAAATTTGGAGCTGACTCTAAAACCCTCCAAAAAAATTGTGAAAGAAAATGGTTTACTCAAAAACCGTTTCGATGTAATCCATTGAATTATAAATATTTCCATATAAGTGGTTAGGAAAAAATCTAGTTTACGAGATATTGATAAACTAAATCTGAAAATGTTAAACAACAGTTGTTAAAATGTTTGTTATATATCTATAACAATTAAATTTAGATATCATGGAAGTTAAATTCAGTACCACTGCGTAAGTAAGAAAATTGTATTCAAGTTTAACAGCTTTTTTTGTTTTAAAGCGTATGAACTATATTAACAGCTCAGAATATCAAAAATATGTAAAAATCGTCAATCTTTAGGTCATAAACCTGTAGTCAAACCAAAAAGGCTTTAAGTCCAAAAATGCAACTTTTCAGGAGAGCAAAAACAAACTTTGAACAATTTTCTAAAAAAATTTTTGAATACTTACAGATTATATTATGCAATCCTTATCTTCTTCAATGTATACTGCATAAGAGCCATAAGCTTAGATTATTATTCCTTCAACACACAGCTACGTATTATCAAAAGTTTGGAAAAAACCCTGGTTTAACTCTTTTGGACCACATTGTTGACTGAATAACTCTTTTGGACCAAAATTCGTAAAATTTAAGATGGTTTATAATAATTGGTATGTTGTTCATTAATAGTGTTTTATCAGCATTAATAAGCTAGAATAACTGTTATTTCAATTCTATATTAAGATATTTAAATAACCAACCACCCTAGTTTGATTATATTACAATAGCATGAAGGTGTTGAATGGCATACATAGCTCCCCAAAACTTATGCTCTTTATACTAAAATCAGATATCTCATCAGGCAATGTACAAAGGCGTTAAATTTACTTAAACCCTTTATCCTTGGCTCTACATACTTCTTACAATCTTAACGGCTTTTTAGTTTTGACTACAGAAATTAGGTTATTAGGATGAATTGGGCTACCAAACAGCCTTCAAATTTTATGATGACATTCGTATTGATGGATAATTGTAGGTGTGAATAAAGCAATTTATAACATGTAGTTTAGAAACGTTTCGACCCTAGATAAGGTCTTCTTTAGTTTTTTATAACTATAACAATGTTTTTAGCCACAATGCTTATCAATTACACAATCCCTTAGTATTTCTTTAACCACACTCCAAAATTTGTAAATTTAACAGTTTACTCAGTTTTAAAGTCTTTATTTATGTGAATTTTTGAAAATTTTATATGAAATGTAGCTGGATCATATTATTATTTTATTAACTTTTTATATGAATAGGAGCCACTAGGTTCCATACATTCCATCACATTGGAATTCCATTAAAATCATTGCATGAGCCTTAATCTATCATTACATTTTAAAACAGTTTATAATCTAACTAAAAAAAGAAACAAGATTTCTGTAATTCTGGTTTTGATACTCAACTGAGTATATAAACAAACAACCATTAAGGTATGCAAATAAACAAACACAAAATAGTTTAATGTTTGTATCCCACATAAACATGTAAGTAAGAATCCCAGTTTTAAATGTTAATATCAACTTGACTATTGCTCCATTTTTAATCATTTATTTGCAAAATAATTATATTATTAGTTTTAAATGGGTATGAAAAATAATATAACATAAGAAATGTTCAACCTTATTTTATTCAATTGATATTTTTCGTAATTTTGTTGTATTTGGGGGGGGGGGGGGGGGGGGGGGTTCCCCCTTCCACCCCATTGATCATTGATCCGCCCCTGAGATCTCTCCTAATTTTAGTTATTTATCTATCTTTCTTTGTAAAAACATTGACTTCTTGGTGGGCAAGTATTTTGCGGGGCCCCTCAGGCCCTAGCGCCCTAGGCGGTAGCGCCGGCCCTGCTTAAAAATAAACAAATAACTAAAAACTATATTTTTAAATAAATTTACTAAGCGTTCAATACAATATTATTTCGCAACAGTTTACTTTAAACTTCGAAAGGTTCAAGTGATAACAAAATATACCTTGTATTTAATTGTTATAAAACCCGAATGGGCAGATTAATTGGTTTTTAAACTCACCCCTTTCCCCTTAGTTAAGCATGATAAAAAATAATTGTTCTAAAAATTCATTCGTGAAATACTAAAATTAATTTTGCCTCAAATGCCACTGAAATTCGAATTTCTAAAATGCTTCATCCAGATATTATACCTTTTATCTTGAATACAATTGCAAAATGTTTTGCTACGAAAATACAAAGTAAAAGGTTGAATACATTTCGTATTTTTATCTATTTTTCGATATCAGTTTTTTTTTATTTTATACAGGGTGGGGCGTGGGAAACGGACATTTTTCTAATAATCAGCACTTGGGCAATTTTGTATGTAAAATTGATTAAAAAGTAGAAACAGAAAGCTTAAACAATGTCTAATACAGTGGGTCATGTACGAAAAATAACATCCTTCAAGTGATGACCATTTCCATTAATGCAATGCTGGAGGCGTTTACGAAACTTTCCCTCTCTCCAACATTTGTCTATCGATTCCAGTGATCTTCTGACGAATTCCATTTTTCAATGCACCCAGTGTCCGAGGTTTTGATTCATACACATACAATGTACTTTTAGAAATCCCCATAAAACGAAATCGCATGAAGATAAATCTGGTGACCTAGGTGGCCACGACGGGACATCACCATGTCGTGAGATAAGATGGGTAGGGAACATGGCCCTAAGGAAGGCCATAGAAGTTCTGGCAGTATGAGCTATAACACCATCTTTTTGGAACCATCTTGGACATCCCACCACCGCATAAATAAATGTCCGTTCAGTGTCATGGGTTGGTCCTCCGATTTATATGGCTCATTAATGATCCCACCAACACCAAACTCTCTTCGGTATTCGTACCACACACGAAGATTTTATTATATTTTTTCAGGATGCTAACTTCGGTAAGCTTGGGACTTGGAAGCAAAACCTGCTTATTCATAGAAAACAATACGACCTACACTCATTTATAAAAATTACATTGAATTCAATTTGATACATGAATTCACAATTTAATTTTAACTAACACTATTCACAAAGGCACACTGAAGACTGCCAAGACGTGTGCCGGCCAAGACTGTCACATTTTGTAAAGTGTAAAACGTTTTAAGTAATAAAGTATTTTTATTGATATAATCCTAAATGCTCTTTTGTTTGTAAGTAGAAATATTCAATCTTTGTTCAGTTTACAAAGGACTAAATCGGAAAGTTTTGATAAATTACATAGTTGTTCATTAATGTATGAAAATAAATATATCTGAAGTTCTGAAAGTCCTGAGGGAAGCTAAGACCTAATCTTTTATTACAACTAATCTAATAATACTTTTATTAGCCTTGATTCGTTCATAATTGCTAAAACAGCAGTAAAACTGTTTTACCTTTCGATCGGAGCTAACGTGATTTTAATCTCATTGAAATATAACGATGACGATGATTAACGTATAGTGATTTAGTTGTGACGTGCCTCTCCTACCCGACCCTTAGGGCTTGTTACCTGTTTGTTCCCAAGGGTTCAAGTTAGGGTTTCAACCCACCCCGTCTGATTATACCTGGGCTGTTACTAGATGAGTTTGAGCGTGGCAGAGAGCGAAGAGAGGAAAACTGCCTGGATGGAACACATTAATAGGTTTGGAATGAGGCACGTGCTGCTCTCTAATTAAGTGGGGATAGTATGGCGATCCCTGCGTCTCTTCATCCTGAAACCAAAGCCAAATAACATCTCTATTACTTAACTTAAATAAACTACCCATTGCTTTTACAGCCTTAACGTTTTGATGACAAAACAACAATATCTAAACAAAACTCTGATTTCTAACTAATTACAGGGGTTCTGACAATTTGTAGTCAGTTTAGTTCCGCTTTTCGAAATTACTAGGAATTAAAGCAATTGTTGTTAAACTTTATAAGTGTTTCTCTCTTTCAAATACAACTAACTTAATTCTTTATTAAATTTTGAAATTAAGGTGGACATTTCACAACGTACAATATCGGTATACAATAAATACATTTCTGGTTGACTTCAATCAAGTGCATATAATAAAGAAAGATGAACAAATTTTTTGGATACTTTGGCTGTATTGGTAAAAGAAGAAAAAAAAGGAGACTGGCAACTTTGGAAAAGTGCATAAATTAAGAATGTTATACAAAAGAATTGATAAAGGTGTGTAATAGTAAAAAAGTACAAAAAACAAACATCCTTTTTTCTTAAAAAGAAATATAAGTATTAATAACATAATTAATGTATCATATTCTCTTCGGCTATTAGTTTTTTAAGCAAAAACTCTGTCAGCAGAATGCGTGAATCTTATCCGTATTTCTTTAAATTTGAAAGGTTAGATGAGGTTTAACTAATAAAGGGATTTACATTGATGTATTATTACCGGGGGCTATTCTATTCGGAGCTATCTTGTCCTAAATATAATTCTTCTCTGAAATTTAGTGATTTTTTTGACTGATTGCCTCCTTTCTTTTTGCTAATTAATTAATTAAGATACAACTTCCACTATTTTGTAATCATTGTGTATGAAAGTATAGAGACTCAGACTATTTTAGCCATTGAGTTCAGCTTATCGAATTCGATCAGCTGTTTATTGGCGGCAGGGGGTTGTCTCATATTTATAACATTATCATTTGTTTCGACCATGTCAGTTGATTATCTTTAAACCGATGAAATATCATAGAAATTGGTTCTTTACTTTAGGTTCACGAGTTTGGCGCCGTCTTGTCCAAGCGTGACCTGACTTTAAAAGCACGTCACGTCGGCTGACACAGTTGAAGATTCTCGTTCGTGTTAGGGCCATTCTCAAAGAGGAAGGTTTGTGGAAATGCCGGCAGAGATTAATTGCCCTTGTATGTGGCTTGGCCGTTATTTGCTGGCTTATACATTCTGGATGCTTGGGTCTGGAGAGGTTTCACTTGTGAAATGTCCGAGATGTTCAATTAATGAATGATGATTGGGAGTGTCCTAAATGCCAGATTAAACAACTTTGAGTTGGGGATGTCCTTGTTTGAGAATTTCTTGATTTATGATTTTGAACATAAAGCACATTCAAAGATAAAGCATAAGTTTGAATTGTCAATTACTCTATGATAACGTTTCTTGTCTTTAATCCACACGTTGTATGAAATATCTTTAGCCATATATTTCAGTTAGACCAGTTTAAATTCAAGCGAGATTGTCAGATGTGCATCGTGGTGAATTCATAACCAGTTCAAGTGAAACGGAACTGGGTTCATTCGAGTATTGTGATAGTAGTAAGTGGTAAATGAACGATGCCGATTAATTGTCTAGTGTAGTCTCGTACTACGCGTCCTGGTCTTCGATACAATTCCAATCAACCAAGGTTTACTGGGAATCGAGCGTAATTTGAAATAGTTTATCGACGTGATAGAAACCTTGATGTCTCAATGCTTAAATTCATAATTCTTTGAAAATGATTAAATCCCCCTAAAGCTTCTAAATTTTGAAAACTTTCTGATTTTATAAACTTTCTTTCTTCTTCATTTACCATCTGCATAATGAATCATTCCTAATTAGAATATAGTTCCTGAAGTTATTTTACTTGCAAAATAACAATTGTTGTTGTTTTATCCTCGAGCGGTCGTGGTTAGAACGCAGAAGAGATAATGTTTTATATAGTATACTAATATTGTAGATATTAATGTAATTTTCAGATTCGTTTAATATCACTTCAATATTTATTTTTATTTTTGCATTACTAGATTATTTATTCATTGTAAATTTTATCTATTTGTTTTTATTGTAGAATTTCTCTCATTCAAAATAAACTTTTGAACTAAGATTTGACACCACTTTTATCCACGGATTACATTCACTGATTATTTTCCTTCCCTGAATTATTTTCCTCCCCTTTTTATTCCCCCCTGGCTGAAATAATTCTCTTACACCAGACAAAACTGAGCCCGGCGTTGGATGGCTTTTAAAGGGATTATACTCGTCAGTAGATTGTGCGTTGTGCAAGGCCAAGGGATATACTACGTGATCCAAATACATTATTTCCTTTCACATGTTTCACGCGAATTCACTCTCTCTTCTTCATTCTTCTCTTGCTAATGTCTCTAGATACATGTATCCTTGTATTATTTCTTGTCTTTAAGTTACAGAGATTTCTTTTGTCTTTGTAGTACTCTATTTAGTTATTCTTAAGCTCAACTCTTCCATAGTTAAAAAATTATTATTTTAAAACTTTAGTGTTAGCACGGAATTCAATTTTAGGTCAAATATTTATAAATTACTGATGTCTTTGCATAAAAATATTTTACAAGTATGAATTATATTTCTTCTAGAGCAGCATTTCTTAACCTTTTTGACCTGCGACCCTAAATTTGTTTGAAATATTTCCGCGGCCCAATGCTTACCCAAGTTTGTGTTGTGGGTTTAGTATATCCTTATACGTTTTCTGTAAAAATAAGTTTTCTGAGTCACATTTGCCCAGGTTCTGCAATAAATGAAATCACAGCGAAAAGCAATAAGCAATACAAGTATGAATCCTAATCAAAAGTACTCATTTCTAAAACCAAAATACGATTATGATATTTAACATTTACACAATCTAAGTTAAAGCAAAACTTAAACACTTAGACAAAAACCAAATACACACTAAAACACTTTAAAAAAAAGCTTTAAACAGTTACAAACCAAATCTATGATTATTAAATCTGTGAATTACTGGATAAGGGGTTAAATAAACACACACAGGCATAAATTATAGGGACTCCCTCCACCTCATAGGCATAAACTATAGCCCACCATTATTATTTTACCAGCATTTTTTCTAATGTCTCTCACTATCTCCCCACGAAATACAACTTCTTGGCAAGTTTTTTTCAGTGTCAATACAGAGAGACACCGCAGTCGCAATATTGCTGTACTCGATAATTCTAAAGAACCGAAATAAATCGAATTTGATACTACTGCCTACCTCGAGACTGCCGCGCTATTTTATCTTCCGCTCAAATTCTTGCTGATTTTTACTCTTTTGATTTTTATACTACTACAGACTAATGAAAAATAATATATGTTTAAGATCTTTTCTTATATTTATTTTTTACCCGTTAACGCATGCATTTTATTTATTTTTATTTTACCAATTCCTTCGCGAACCAAAAAAATATTACAGTGACCCATTTTTAGGTCGTGACCCAAAGGTTGAGAATTGCTGTTCTAGAGGATGATTTTTAATATGAGGATTTTGTAGTATAGTTCTCATTACTCAGAGAAGGACTGACTAATATTCTTTGATATTGGATTTATCACTTGATAATTTTAAATGGATCGTATAAGCGTTCTAATAACGTCATGCTCTTTGAAGAGAATTTAGAAATACGGGTGGCTCGAAATAAATTATTAACTTCTCCGTGTGTCTTCAGTTTCACTGAATCCATAATTACTGGACTAACTTAATCATCTTTTAAGAAAGAGTGAATTGTGTTCCAGATGTTGTCCTATTTTCAGGACTCAGAAGAAATATAACAGGGTCGAAATTTAAAACGCTGCTTGCTGTTAGACTTAAGAAGAGGGAGGGTTTTTATTTTTTAATTAGCAAAGAGCTGTGAGATATTTCATTCTCTTGTTTCTTGAATGTTCATTATTAAAGTAAGGATTTTTTTTTTTTTTTTTTAAAAAAAAAGCGTCGTATCTTTTCTGACAAGATGTTATTTTGACTTCAATATGAAAAAGAGCAAATCCTTCCATCCATTTCCATTTTTTAATGCCTTTTTTGGAAGAATAAACTAATTTCCCGAAGTAATATCTATAACATTTTGACTTATTAAATGAGATAAATGTGTTAAATATAAAGAATTTTTATTTATATTTGCTTATATTTATCATTTATCGAGTTGTGTCCCGATGACGCACCTCGAAATGATTTCTTATTGCTAAGCTAAGGCAACTAACCAAATTTATTCCAATACAAGATTTTTTTCTATTTGTTGGTCTTTAATAGATATAATAACTTATCAATAATAACAACTAAATTAATTTTTCTTATTTTTACTTTTTTTCTAAATATAAAATTAAGCCCGTGGCCACGGGCCTCGTATAATATAAATAAATTATTTAGTTATTTATATTATCGTCTGTTTAAAGGTTAAAGTCACTGTTAACAATTTTTACAGTTGAGTTTTATTTGTCACAATCTTACAAAATAAATAGATAGAGTTTTCTTTTTGTGTAACTATAAGGAAGGAATCCTTCCAATAGCTTGGTTACTTTTACCATTAATTTAATTTGACCATCTAAACATCTTAAGACTACTATCTCATTTTTGAAAATAAATTATCTTTGTGACTTTTACTTACCTTTAAGCAGAGCACACAATAATGTGATCAACCCCAAAAAATTGGCTCGATAGGAAATGTTTTTACGATGTTCTATAAAAATTATATCCAAATTCGTCATGGCCATTCGTGTGGCATCTTTGAAAGTAATTGCATTAGAACTTTAAAATTTGAAAAGTATCTTCCTTTGACGACATAAACAACTTTATTAAAAGGGTTTTCCAAATTGCTATTTTGTGCAAGATGGTGGCTATAGATGTATTTGAAAGTACAGTAGTTGAAGAAATATATACTCCCTTCATGATACATTAACTTAAACTTATTACGCCTCTTTTACCTAAGGCTACGCTCCCGAAGCATATCTGAGGCCACTGTCCTAGCCCTAGCGTTTCACCTCGCCTCCACAGCTCGCTTTGGTATTCTGTGGTCTTCCATCTTGTGGTATGGCCAAGCCACCTTATTTTCTCTTTCCCTACCCTGTCTGGCAGTGGCTCCTCTAGCTTCTTCTCCTTAAACAGCCCATTTCAATTGTCTGCTCTTGACTTCTCATTTGTGGTGTATGAGCCCATGACTCACACCCATGTGTAAGAGTTTTGGCAAATAGGTCGAGTTATAAACTTCCATTTTTGTAGGGGTAGAGACTGATAACCATACTCACAGTCTTACTTACTTACTTACTTAAAGTTGCTATCACGCCGAATCTAGGGCGCACAGTGCCATAGTAAAGGTTTTCCAATCTTTCCGGTTCCTGGCCAAGACCTTTACTTGTCCCCACGTAAGCTGCTGATTGGCGTCGCTAACTTCGTTGTGAAGGCTGCGTCGCCAGGTGCCTCTAGGTCTTCCTCTTCGCCGGCATCCTTGAGGATTCCAGTCGAGGGCTTGCCTACTTAAGTCATGAGCATCCCAGGGTATGTCCAAGCCATCTCCATTTTCTTTCCCGGATCTCGATTTCAATGGGTCTTTGGTGGCTTCTACGTAGAAGTTCTACGTTTGAAATCCATCGGTCCGGCCACCATATTTTATGAATTCTTCGGAGGCACCTATTTACAAAGACCTGTAACTTTGCTGTGCCTTCAATTGACACAAGCCACGTCTCACATCCATAGAGCAATACCGATTTTACATTTGTGTTGAAGATTCGCAATTTTGTGTTAGTGCCAAAGCAGGAAGAGCGCCAGATGGCACCTAGTGCTGCGTAGGCTGCTCTTGCTTTTCGAATCCTCGTTGCGATGTCAAGTCGAGCACCTCCATCTTGGGCAATCTGACTGCCTAAGTACACAAATGATTCCACATTCTCGATATCACGGTCCTCTACTTGAAATTTTCTTCCATGGTCTATGTTAATCTTGAGACATTTTGTCTTTTTAACATTGACTTTCAGTCCGGCCTTTGAAGATCTTGTTGACAGGTCGTCTAGTTTGCCCTGCATGCTTTTGCGATTCGTGGCCATAAGTACAATGTCGTCTGCATAGTCTAGGTCATCAAGGTGCTCCATTTTAATGGGGTGCCAAAGTAATCCTCTACCTTTCTTGGAGTCTAAGCTTGCTGCCAGAACTTCGTCAATTGCTATAAGGAATAATAGGGGTGACAGTACACAGCCTTGTCTTACCCCAGCTTTTACGTCTATCTTATCCGATAGAGACCCATTGTGTGAGACACGGAATTTGAATGCTACATACTGTTTCTTGATCAGGTTACATAGCTTCTCAGGAATTCCTTTCCTGTCCATTGCGCCCCATATATTCTGATGTCGTAACCTGTCAAACGCCTTCTCATAGTCTATGAATACCAGATAAAGGGATTCTTGGAATTAATTTATTTGTTCGATGATCATACGGAGTGTGGCAATGTGATCTATACAGGATCGTCTTGGTCGGAAGCCTGCCTGCTGTTTACGTAGAGTGGCATCAACCTTTCCCTTCTATACGGTTCAAAATAACTTTACATAGAATTTTCAGTACTACCGAAAGAAGCATAATACCCCTCCAATTGTCACATTCCGTGAGATCTCCCTTCTTAGGAACTTTCACAAGTATTCCCTCCATCCAGTCATCCGGGAAGATTTCTGTTTCCCATACTACTTTGAAAAGCCGATGGAGTAGGTTAGCTGATAAGTCAGGATCAGCTTTGATCATCTCCGCAGATATCCTATCAACTCCAGGTGCTTTGAAACTCTTCATCTTCAGGATTGCAGTCTTCACTTCACTTACCGATGGTGGTTGGGTTCCAACTCTGGATATGCGCTGCACCCTAGGAGGTTCAGGGGTATCTTCATCTTCGAAGTCGGGTCCTACGTTGAACACTTCTTCAAAGTGTTCATACCAACGGCGCAGTTGTTCTTGCTGGTGGGTTAGCAAGTGACCTGATTTGTCCTTGAGTGGCGTATTCGAATTAGCTCTCGATCCAGCCAATCTCTTAGCATTCTCGTAGAGGAGACGTAGATCGCCACAAGCGGCTGCTGCTTCCCCCTCTTCTGCCAACGAGTCTGCCCATCTCCTTTTATCCCGTCTGCATAGTCGTTTCACAGATCTCTCCAACGCCAGCCAGTTATTTCTTGCACGTTCCTTCTCAGCCCTGGTCCTTGCACTATTGATTGCTATTTTAGCTTTCCTTCTCTCATCTACAACTTTCCATGTTGAGTCAGTAATCCAATAATTTCTCTTCAGGTCAGCCATCCCTAAAATATTTTCTCCTGCATCTATAAAAAGGTTCTTAATTCCTAGCCATATTTCTTCTACTGAGCCCTGCTCGGGTACCGATTGGGCATTGTTCCTTACTCTATCGGTGAAAGCCTTCTGCACTTCTGAGTCCTTAAGTCGTTTGGAGTTCAGCTTCTTGACTAACTGTTCTTCTTTCTTCTTTACCTTACAGATTCGGAGGCGTATTTCGGCAATTAGTAAGTGGTGATCGGATGCAATATCTGCACTACGTTTATTTCGCACATCTAATAAGCTCCTCCTCCACTTACGACTAATACAGATGTGGTCTATTTGATTTTCAGTTCTTCCGTCGTTGGACGTCCAAGTGACTTTATGATTTAGTTTATGGGGGAATAGTGATCCTCCTAAGACCATACGGTTATATTGGCTTATATAACCATGTTATATACTCTCATATAACCATGGGTTATATACTCACAGTCTGCGCGGTGTTAATCAATAATAATAATAATATTTGTTTGTTTTATTATGCAAAGGGTTGTCACTTAAATAAATTGTACACTTTTTAGAAAATTGAAAGATAAAATAAAATAATAAATAACATTAAACTTGAATTAGATCAAATTGAAGGCGTCCTTCTACATTCTACATAATATAAGAAAGGAAAAAGAAAGCAACTGAGAAATATAAATTAACAAAATGATAGTATATAATATAATCTATGAAATAAAAAACATAAAAAAAATACTTGAACGGATTTTATAAGTAATATACCTATACATGCACACACATAATAAGAAGTTATCACTATTATTATTATTATTTTTTTTTTTTTTTTGCTAGTTAAGGTTACTGGGGGGAGCTAGCGTAGCCGTGTGGGTTAAACCACGTCTGCTCGGCCATCACTGAATCTCGAGTGGAACGAGACGGGGTTCGATTCCTCGCCGTGACACTCTGATTTATATGGCTCACTATTGATCACATCATACTCGCTTTGGCGGTACTATGTACAGAGGTATGATGTGTGAAGTGGCTGGAACTCTCTACCGCGGGGCGTAAAAAGGGCCTAAGTGATGGCCTAATTGCAAGGTTCGAACAAGTGGTTCGTCCTACCCGTCCTAGTAGAAAGTACTAGACTACTACTACTAAGGTTACTGGTTGAAAATAAATGACCTCATTTTGAGAATGTTAGTTATAAAAAATATGTGTTCTTTAAATTATTATTATTTATATTTCCTAAAATAGATGCTATGTTTGTTTTATCTCTCCATTCAGACAATAAAAATTCGCTAGGAAGGAATGCATCTCTTTGTGCTTTGTATATAGGACATCTTAAAAATATATGACTTAGGGTCTCCAATCATCATGTTACAAATATTATAGCATATTCCATTTGTTTTTATTCTATACAAAATGCCTCTGAGGGTTATTCTAATACTATCTAGCCCATAGGTGCGTAGTTGTGCTAATAATTTCTGATTATTGAATGAAAGTTTAGAATTTATATTTAAGTAATTTTGATCTTGGTGAATAAACGTATTTAGTAGTTTATAAAGATTACTGTAGGAAGAGTTGTTGATTCTTTCCAAGTCCGTCTGTTTGAGTTGTTGGGAGTATATCTGTATTAAATGATTATTCTTCCTATTACTAATGGAGTCAAGAATGGTGTCTACATATTGTGCGTCAATTGCTTTTAGAATCTGTTTTACTTGGCTAATCCAATTGTATTTTACCACGTTTCCAGGTACAGAATCCAAAAATTAAAAGATTCATTTATAAAAGATTTTCGTCATTAAGATTGTGTATGTGGCTTATGTAATTAAGTGTCTGTCTAAGTAAAGCGGTGTTAATCTTCCGTCCTTTCCTTTTTAATCCCACTGCCCATACGTTCATGTTTTCATGCAGACGTTGATCTGAAGCTCCCAAAAGGACTACGTCATCGGCATAGGTCAGCACTGACTTATTTATTTATAGGATTCAACATCCAATTTATTCATCAAAGAGGGGGTAAAATGGGAATAAACAGAAAAAATGCTTTTTAATTAAAAATTAGCAATATTTATTCCTTTTTTGAACGGACTTAATGAATCCGAATTAAAATTGGTAGATATGCCTTATTTGATGCCAGGAACCCGAATATAAAGTCATCAAAATTTGATGATTTTATATTCGGGTTCCTGGCATCAAATAAGGCATATCTACCAATTTTAATTCGGATTCGTCAAGTCCGTTAAAAAAAGGAATAAATATTGCTAATTTTTAATTAAAAAGCATTTTTACTGTTTATTCCCATTTTACCCCCTCTTTGATGAATAAATTGGATGTTAAATGCTATAAATAAATGCTACTAATATAAATATAAATGCTACTAAATAAAACGCATTAGATGTTTTAAGCTCAGGTTACGTAAAAAATGTATTTGTTAGATTAATGTATTTAGTAGTATTTTAGTGATTATGTGAGAAAACTATTATGATGTTTATCGTTGAAAAGCTCTTGAAAATAAAGTAATTTATTGTAAAGTTCAATTTTGATAAAATTCTGGTTTGTTTATCTTCTTTATTACTAGCTGACCCAGCGAACTTCGTACAGCCTAATAAACATTAATAACATAAGAAATTTATAGCTGCTACCTTTGAAAAACTTTATAAATAGTTAGTTAAATAATGTTGTCGTATATGAAACATTTATATTACAATTTGCAATATTATATACTTGTACAATAAAGAATATTGGCATATGTCCTGTATTTTCCATTTTACCCTCCTCCTAAATGAAAATATGACAAAAATGTACATAACAACTGTACTCTCAAAGAGCTTTTAAACGATATGCATCATTAAAGGTTTTCATTACTTTGACTTTGACATTTTTGTACCCCGTCCCTAAGTACCAAAATTTATTCATAGTTTTACTAACTCAAAAAACTTCATGGGCATGCGTCCAATCATTCCCCTAAGTTTCATCGCAATCGCTTGAACGGTTTAGGCAGGCATAAGAGACAGACAGACAAATATTCACTTTTATTTATAACTCTTAGAGTTACCACAAAAAAAAAATGAATGTAGCACTTAGCACATGGTTTTTATATTGTTTTTCTTGTTATTTTTAAAGTTTTATTATGTTGTATGTCAAATTAGTAGTGGTTGGTGAATTATAAATGTTATGACAAATTTTTTATATAAAAAAAGCTTTACTAATGGTTTATTTTGACCTCACCACTTAACCACGTATAACAGGCCTGATGATGTCCCTAATGGGACGAAATATAGCCATTTTTAAGAAATGAAGTAATGTTTAATTCACCCCTCACGACCCATCACAAAAAAATTATAATATATTCTGGGGACCACAACCTTTAAAGAAAGTAGGTAGTATATACAAATGTATTTGCTTTTTTAAATGTTGCATTCCTTATTGGGTAAATAAATAAAAATCCCCCCCCCCCCAAAAATAAGCCCTCCCCCCCCCCCCCAAATAAAAGTCCCACCCCAACCACTATATAACGGCTGGTCCTTAAATTTCGAAATAATTCATGCTAATACAAAACATACATAATTCATGTTTGTGGGGCGATGAAAATGTTCTTAAAAAATGTAATTTATTAGTCATTATTATACCGATAAAATCATTGTGAACCCCCGGGGGATCGTACCAGGGACCCTTGAAGTTAATTAGGAAAAATCATAGTTTCATAACGGGTATGTTTAATCATCCACGAAACCCTAAAAAGTTCTTGGACGCAAGTACTTCCCTGTGATTGTTTCCTTTTATTTTAAATTTTACTAAAATGTGTAAGATTTTCTTAACCTTCTACTTTATTTGAAAAATTGTATGTTTCCACTTTATAATTTGTTACTTTTTAACCAATAAAATAACTGTTTTATTTTTATTTTTGTAATATACATAATTTTAAATAATTTTTTATTATATTTGTGTGCCTATGCTGTTGTTTAGCACTTAACGTTTTATGTTTATAAAAACTTTTGCATTTCATGTCTCTTGAATAATTACATACATATATAAGTATCACGGGTTAAAGTTAAAGAAAATAAGGATAGGGAATGTAAGAAAGGAGGAAAGAGTATCGTTTGTTTGTTTCACTGTGAAGAGAGGCTCTTTTTAAACTAAATAATGCATTGTGAGTGGCCCTTACACTGTACTTGCAAGACGAATGTAACGCTTTTCCCTTATACTCACCGTTATAAACGTAAAAGTAAAACCGGGTGAGAAAAGAAGAGAAAAATTCATAATTCCGCTTGTTTACTGGTAGGTTTTTATACTTGTCTTATATTATTCTTGGCATGTCACGCTTTTACTATGTATATTCTTTTTACAAACTAGGCTTTTAGGATGTACTTAATGCAGGCTAAGGATATGAAATAAACTTTTATCTTTTTTCCATGCATTAAAGTTATTTTTTGTATTTAAGACTTTTTTTATTTACATTAAAAATGTTACCTACGCTTTAGTAAAATAGAGAGACATTACGTTAAAACTAAAAATGTCATAGAACTTTATTGGTTGGAAATATTCATAAAACGTTATGACGTTGTGTTAGATGGAAAAAATAACAGATTAGATGAGAAAAAGCGTCAGAAGGAAAATAACCTTTTCTTATACTTTATTTTTATTTTCATCTTTATACAAGCATAATTCACAATTAATTAATTGAATAAAGAAAAAACTGCATATTCGCCTATGTAGTTAGCGTCTAAGGTAATTCTTTCTATTTAAGATCGTGGTGCAGCAGCTAAAGAGGGATCAGGATGTCCCAAGTCTCTAAGTATAGTAGAAAGGCCAAAGTTAATAAAATAGTACATTACGCGTCTAGTGCGGAACGTAACATTTAGCATGCGAGTGTGGAGTTTTCACCCGAGTGACAGCGAGGTAGTAAAACCACACGAGCAAAGCAAAATGCAGTTTTCGCACGAGTTGAGTACCGTACTTTATTACGATTGTTGGATTTTTATAATAAATACAGAAAAAACAGTTACTTTAATTAAACAAAAAGCAAATTAGTTTTGTTAAATGTAAACAAACACGCTAATCGTGCGATAAGGTTAAGAATTCATCTTTATTTTCGCCCTAGTGTGGACATAAAGAAGAATTATGAAACGCGCATACGCAATGAATACAACTACGAAAAGAATCACTTTCTACGCATCTAAACAGAGATAAAATCTTTATATTTCGTTAGATGTTTATGTTTGTATTTCGTGAACGTATCAATCGTAGATAAAAATAGGTCCAATAAACTAGGACAAAAATTGTAGCTCCAAATTTGGGGGTTCTATTCCCCAAAAACTCTGAAAAAACGTTAACGTATCAATCGTAGATATAAAAATAGGTCCAACAAACTAGGATACAATTTCTCATGTATATAGAAATACTGAATTTACGTTGCATATTGTCTAATTTAATTCATTTATTATTAAAAATTAATATAGTGTTAAACAGTATTTCGATTTTTGATTTTCAGACAACATTTTCATCTCAAAAACTAAATTTTTTTCCCAGTAAATCGATAACAAAATAAATATTGTTAGATTTGTATTAAATTGTGAATTTTTTAATGAAAATTGTCGGAAGTCTTCGAAAAAAAATTGTTTGATGATTTAAATGAGAGCGTTTCAACATAGAGCAAACAATTAATTTTATTGATTTCTCGCCTCGGGGTATGATTTTTCCTGCTATCTATGACAAATTTCATTGTAATCCGCTTAGTGGTTTAGGCTCCACGCATCTGACAAACTACAGACGACGGATACTTATTTTTAAAACTGACTTTGTTGTACTCGGGATCTCAAAGTGTAAATCCATAATCAAATTTCTTTGCCATAGAAATTTGCCTCTATATAATATAATCTACATATTTGAGAAAAAAAATAGTAGCTCAAACTTTGGAGATTTCTAGTAAAAGAAAAGTGAATTAATTGCAGGTCCCCGATGTAAAATAACAGGAATGCAACCCTTTTCGTCTAGAGTCTAGTGCCTGCTAATTATTTGCTGTTGACCTCTAACTAATCAATTTATTAATACTATAACAAATCTAATAATATTCAAAAGTTAAATACATTCCAATCCGTTGTACTTCCTCTAGTTCTGGTGAGATCTCGAGCTTAATTCTAGAACTAGTTGACAACGACATTGATTCGAACCATAAACTTTCCTTGAGAAATTTCAATTATCATTCTTAGTCTTACAACATGTTTGCTCGATTTATAAATATGAGCAAACACTCATATTTATAAATCGCACATTGCTTCATCCCGCTCAGCAAAATTATTTAGTAACACTGATACATATTTTTAAAATCTATCTCATTCAGTGGCGTAGCTAGGGTATTGGGGGCCCCCCGCAAAAACTTTTTGGGGGCCCCTCGCCAAACAAAATTGATGAGCAAAAAAAGAAAACCGCTTCCGTTTAGATCTGGGGGCCCCCTCGTCATTGATTTAGGGGCCCTCTGGCACTGGGGGCCTCCCCGCAATCGGTCCCGCGCGGGTCCATAGTTACGCCACTGATCTCATTCAACTTTAGTACATACTCGTATGACAATCGTCCCGTAATAGAACACAAGGAAGTTTTGTGCATGCCTGGGTCAGTAATACTAATGTGTCAGCATTGTTTGACGTTTATTAAGGAATAGTTGGTTACAACAGGAATAATAAAAGTTAGTAAAATAAAATATATAAATAAAAAAAAAACAACTATAACCACGGCATTCAAAATATAGAATGCATTTTTATATTCTTAAAATATAATGGTCATTCCAATGTCCAAATAGTAAGACCATTCAAAATTGTAATGTTGGTTCCAATGTCATCATTGATGGAATCAATGCAGTAAATAGACTGAATAAGGTATAATATTAATATTCTATTATTCTCCTTTATCTACTATTAAATGTTATATCAAGTAGAAAGTAATTAACTTATAATTGACATTTAGTTATTATTTAATCAGTCGATATTTAATTACTCTTAAATTAGATATAACCATTAAAATTTATCTGCGAGTGATACATTTAATTGGATTGTCACGTTTTGGATTTAGACGAGTTTATATTAATCTTAAATCCGTTTACATCTCAAATTAAAAAATTGTATGTATTTTAAAACATTTGAAATATAATAGATTTTTATTTTTACTTTATTTTTTTATTATTATCTCTTATATTTATTTATTGTTTATTTTGGGTGCTCAACTGCGAGGTTATTATCTTATATACTTAGTTTAATATTCGAGTGAAATATTGAAAATATTGTGATGCTCCGAAATTCGATGTTGATGAATTTACACATTTTAAGAACTTTTTAATTTCTCATACAAAGAGAAAGTAATGTGATGGCGCGAAAATTCGATTTTGATTGATTTACACGTTTTAAGTTCCCCTGAGTCAAAAAAGTAGTTTTTAAAAATGTCCGTCTGTCGTCTGTGCAGACGCGTGTAACCTTAACTACTGGGCCGATTTTGACGAAATTTTCATACCTACATGTTCAGAAAAAATCACACCCCGAGGTCCCGAGGCGAAATCGATAATTGAATTTTAGCTCCAAATAAGGAGTTGTCATCCCCAAAAACTCTGAAAAAACGTGAAAAGAAAAAAAAATATTGCTCGAAAGCAGTTACGACGATTTTTATTACAAAATTTTTAAAATGTATTCCATTTAAATCTAACGATATAAGCCGTTTTCCCGGGAAAAATCTAGTTCTTGAGGAAATAGCTTTAAACGTGGACGGAGAGAGGGATAGATTCCCCGCCGAGGAGAGAAGTTACTTTTATGATCCTCTTTGTTTTCTTGCTTGATTTCATTACTTCTTTGGGCCGTTTAGTCTTACAAGTTATTTTTATGATAATTTTTTAATACCAATTAGGGACTTCTTTAGATTGTTACTCCCCTTATAGGAAATACAGAAGGGCGTAACAATCTAAAGAAGGTGTATGGAATGTTTTTCTTTAAACTGTTACTCCCCTTATTATACCAGAATTGTGATTTTCCTTTGTCCTAAAATACATTGGACTAAATATCCCTTTGTCTTAATAATTATTTAGTCAAAGTTATTTATATTAGAAAAAAACATAGGGGAGTAACAATCTAAAGAAGCACCAGTAATTTAATGGAGCTAAAATACTGATAAAAATGACATTACGCCATGAGATGAAAAAGAGCACTCCACTCCGGCAACAGGTAAGCAGTGGGAGGCATTTAAAGAACCTAGCAGCCTGATCCCACCTGCTCTCCCAAGAACTCAAGCATTAGTATGCTCCTGTCTCTTAACGGATCATGATTATCTGCAAAAGCATCAATCTGTGTTGAATAGGAGTGGTTATGGACCCAGGATGTGTTATCTGTGACACCGGTGAAGAAATGACGGTGTCGCATCTCGATTCATTTCTTGCATTGAAGGACATTCGTCTAATTTTAATATAGACGACAGCAGCTGGCCTAAGAAACATGCATTATATTGGGCTGCCAGGAGACGTATGGCCAAAGTTGCCAACGCACCGGCGTAAAAAAAAAAAAAAAATAATTAAATGTTCCTACGAAAACTCGAAAACTAATAAATGAAAAACACTGGGCTAAGAAATTATAAACTTTTATATTAGAAAGTTTGTTTAACTTGTCTCGGACTGATTTTTGTTTAAATATAACACTGTCAGGTATTTACGCGAAAACTTGTGCCTGCTAAAGATAAACTTAGTCAATGCTCTAATTAACGTCTACATTAATGAAACTACGTTAATGTCTACAATAATGAAATAATATAATATTGATAACTTGTTTATCGTCGACACAATTTAATCCATTTAAATACGAATCTGTGGTTAGATTCGTATTTAAATAGGTCGTTTTTCCGATAAAAAATCTAGTGCTTGAGGGAAGCTATATATATTAGGGTGTTTCATTTTGTAAGGCAAAAAATAAAATTTTAAAAAAATTGCAGACTTTGCTTACGCCCCGAGTCCAAGTGGTGTAAAAGATATATATGAAAAATTTCATGAAGATTGGATAATATTTAGAGGTTGCACACTTTGATCAATTTTGTAAAAGTAGGCAAAAAATACGGTTTTTCAATATTAAATATTTTTATTGGGAAAACTAGAAATCAAATACTTAAAAAAATATTAAAACTAGACGCTAAGATTAATAGGTAATATTATAGGTAAATATTATATTATATTAATTAACTTTGAACAATGCAATATTTTCTTTTGTTCGCTTGGTGACGACTTTTCTGTGATGCTCGACTACCTAAACAAGAATTGTTTTTGATTATCGTCCATGGGTGTTGCGTTGAACTTTTTTATCAGATCAATTCCCCTTTCTGCAGTGTCATTAACCACCTTGAGAGCATGTACCAAGGAGCACGCTTCTTAGAGAATCGTAGTGGATCCCAAACAATTCAACGAAAATTTTTGTTTTAGTAGTAACGAAATGGCTTAGGCCTTTTCCTTAAAAAAAACTAGGGTTTAAACGATCCTCTAATAATTTCATTTCCTTTTTCTTTGCAGGTTTGGTTTCTAAATTTTTATTAATATTTTCTTTATCTGCCTGAGTAATACGTTCGTCAAAAAGCCAATTCTGCATTTGTTTCTGATGGATACCAAATATGTATGTCTCTTAGCAACTGTGAGAGCACTTTATTTAAAGTCTGCATCTGGGTTCAAAAGCTCCAGCATATCCAAATAATTTTTTGGAGCCCATTGACTTACAACTGACTCGTGCTAAAAGCGAACATGTATGAGGCTGACAAAATGGTCTACCTGTTTCATTCCTTTAAATTATTGTTGAGGAATATTCAATTGTTTTAGGACATTTTGCATGTAGTTATCATTCTCACTTGTTATTCTTCTATAAAGCGTTGAATTGGAATTTCTTCATCCAGCATTGTCTTATATGACTTCTTATCCAGTGAAGCCCACAGACTTTGGAACTTATGAAAAATCTGGATATCGGGACCAGTAAATGGTTTGCTACAACACTCCTTTAGACGTTAGTTCATGGGTGTGTGACGGCAAACCAACCACAACAATATTCGTCCACATCCCCCTTAATTCTGGTACATGCTCCTTGAATTAGTCCTGAAATAGAAGCTGTAGTATTAAATATATACCAATGATATTTTCAAGTAGCATCAACTCAGTTCACTTCCCGAATAACTATTTTCTTTCAGGGCAACAGGTAAGCCAAGCGAATGCTCACAATCATTGCCAGTCACTAGAACTGAAACTCTATCTTCCAATGTTTTGACACTTCCATAGGCGAGTCATATAACTAAAGGAAAGAGTTTACTATCCCATCCCAATGTAAGACCAAACAAGGAGGATTATCAAAGCGTCTCTTCAATTTTGTTTGCAATTTACTTTTATTTGTAAACGGTAGCTTGAGATAGGGAAAACCGCTTTACAGAATTTTAAGAAATGAAACGGGTTGACCATTTTGTCAGCCTCATATATTATGTTAGCTTTCGGCACGAGTCAGTTGTAAGTCGATGGGCTTCAAACAATGATTTGGTCATACTGGAGCTTTTGAGCTCTTTCCCAGATGCAGACTAAATAAAGTGCTCTCACAGCTGCTAAGAAACTATTTGGTATCATCAGAAACAAATAATGCAGGATTGGATTTTTGACGAACGTATTACTCAGGTAGATAAAGAAAATATTAATAAAAATTTAGAAACCAAACCTGCAAAGAAAAAGGAAATGAAATTATTAGAGGATCGTTTAAACCCTAGTTTTTTTTAAGGAAAAGGCCTAAGCCATTTCGTTACTACTAAAACAAAAATTTTCGTTGAATTGTTTGGGATCCACTACGATTCTCTAAGAAGCATGCTCCTTGGTACATGCTCTCAAGGTGGTTAATGACACTGCAGAAAGGGGAATTGATCTGATAAAAAAGTTCAACGCAACACCCATGGACGATAATCAAAAACAATTCTTGTTTAGGTAGTCGAGCATCACAGAAAAGTCGTCACCAAGCGAACAAAAGAAAATATTGCATTGTTCAAAGTTAATTAATATAATATAATATTTACCTATAATATTACCTATTAATCTTAGCGTCTAGTTTTAATATTTTTTAAGTATTTGATTTCTAGTTTTCCCAATAAAAATATTTAACATTGAAAGCGTATTTTTTGCCTACTTTTACAAAACTAATCAAAGTGTGCAACCTCTAAATATTATCCAATCTTCATGAAATTTTTCATATATATCTTTTACACCACTTGGACTCGGGGCGTAAGCAAAGTCATATGAAAATCCCACCTTTGGAAAAATGAAACACCCTAATATATATATATATGTATTGTAAAAGTTAAGAGGGTTTAGTTCCCCGCCGAGTAGGAATTATTTTTATAGGTAATTTCAATGAAAAGTTTCAACAATAATTAAATGTAACAACACCCTAAATAACTAATAAATGGAAAACACTAGACTAAGTAATTATATGCACTAGTATTACTCTTATATTATAAGAAAGTTTTGTACGAATTGTATTGGACAGATTATATATTTTATTAAATCATATTTTATTTAAGTAGTGATGGAAACGAACGTTCAACATTCGCATAAAAGAAACAATTTTTAGTAATCTTGAAATATTGAGTTGAGAAGGTCATTATCACAGTCAATAAGAATAATTAATTTTTAAAACAATTCAAAATGTAAGTGGCAAGTGGAGCCCCATTTTCAGTCAACTATACTCTTTCGAATTATAAATATCACATTAATTGACAAACTATTTTAATAAGTATTATTAGTAACATGTTCCTCGAATTATTTACTGAAGTAAGCGTAATTATTAAATTATATTGAATACAATTGAAAGAAAAATATTGATCAGATTATTGTAAAATACATAAATAATAATAATTGAATTATACGACATTATTGAGTAGGTACTTCATATTAAAGTTAATAATACGAAAACAACCTTTTAATTTGTTAGGTTTTTACTAACGTATATATTTCCAGGTGTTTTATTTATTTATTTTTTTCATGAATCATAATCTGCAACTGTGATTTACTGTTATGGACAATATTGTAAGATATGGCTCTAGATAATTATTTATCTATATATCTAAGTATATTATATTTATACCAGATAAGCATTTACAATCGAATAATATCTGTTGTTAACCACACCACCAAGATCACGTGTTAAACATTTCAATAACTACACATTGATAATATTAAGCTTGAAAAATCTTTAAAAATAACTAAAATTTTGTAGGCCACCAAATATTCTCACAAATGTAGGTAATTCTAATGAGAAATTTTATAAATTATAATATTAATATTAATAATAAAAAAGCAAGATCGTATAAAACTTTGTAATAATCAGAAAAAGAGAGGAAAAAGAAAGTGAAATGGAACATTTGGCAGTTTTGCCAAAGCTTCTGTACGTGACAGACCTTTTGATGTTAATCAACCACTACCTGTTCACCGTATGAATAATTTATTTGGGAGAAAGTATAGAAGATAACGAAAAAATCCGAAGTACAAACATTTTTAATTAAATTCATAAAGCTGCACAAATGTAAAGTTTTTTTGTGTTATGAAATGCTAAAACAAAAATCTTCTTTCCTTGCTGCTAATAAATGTTGCCTCTCAAAATCAAAATGTTTTATCTTAAAATTACTTCGATTTAACTTATATTTAACGTTTTGTTAAGTAGCATGATTCATGTGAGTCTGTTTGGTTTTATATATTGTGTTGTTTTTACTATCCCAATTTTAGAGCTTCCAAGCTTATCAAAGGTAACGGAAGCAATGTGATCGTTCTGAAGAACCAAACATTTTGTCTCTGATTTCAAAAAATTTAGAGAGAAATTCGTTTGAGACATCATTGTTCCCGTGTGTCTGTCGTACACACGAACCAAATTACCTTAAAAAGTCTTCTTCCGATTTTAATTATATTTTGATTGTAGGTCATAATTAGCCCATTATTAGTACTATATAAGTTTCAACTTTCGGGCCCATTTGTTTATCTTCCACATTCATTAAAGAACACATTATTAAGAAAGTTGAATGGTTTGTCGTATTTTGCCTGCAGATAGGCACAGATTAATTTCAGCCGCATGCGCACATTAAATATTGGTAGATTGATAAACAAATAATTTAGATATATTTTTAAAATAGTCAGCTTATTTGTGTGGCACATAGCTACAATGTATACTCATCCGATTGAAAATTGGATTGTTTGTCAAAAATTGCCCCTGATAAATTTCAACCATCTCCGCTTATTATATTTTGCTAAAATGGGATAATTAAGATCTGATATCCAAATTTCATTAGAGGTGGTCACGGGCAGTTGGAGGATGGGACGAATAGTTTTTACGATATATGTTGGTTCGCAAAAAATGAACGGGGCCACAAAAGTTCCCTTATGTCTGAAACGGACTTCTATCTTGGAACTTTGAAACCGGATGTATAAAAATGTTTCGTTCTTTAAAATGATATTCTAGCTTTCGTTACTTTCAGTAAGTTCGGAAGCAAAATGGGGGAAAATAAATAAATTTGACAATAATGGGTTGTAAATGCATAACATTATTTAAGTGTATGTAATAGAACGAGAGGAAGCTACGAGCCACAATAATTTAAAATGTTTTAGTATTATAGTTATTTGTAAGTGTTTATATTAGAATATATATAACATATAAAGTAAGGGAAATTATAATCAAAACCTTAAAAGTGGTACCATAGCTTATATGGATTTGAAACAATTAATGAAAAACTAAAAAATTAATTAAATAATCATTTTCATAGAAAACCCATCAATTATTAGAAAGGAAATATGTATCTATATATGTATAACATTTGTATTAGTATCCAGCAGTTCAATAAATGGTGATTTATTTATTATAATAGATTTTGATATTATGCTGAGTATAAATTAATCTTTTTATTTTTTAAATTTTTATTATATTTGATACTGATAAGGATACTGAAAGCAGCTTTCTGCCTAAGACTGATAATATAATATAACCGTTATTATTTAACACCTATAAATTAATAAGATGGGTATTTTAACCTCACGATCATCAATCATACCAAGCCAGAATTTTACCTATTGAGGTCCCACAACCTTTTAACCTTTACAGAGAAAGTAAAGGGAAATCCCCGGGGAAATCTTTTCTGAATGTGTTGGCAAAATTGATCTGACTTTTCCTTCTCGTAAATATCGAAGAAAGCGGATTAAAAACGTAGACTTTGACGACTCTTTGGTTATGATAAGAAGGTGAATTCAACTTCAGCAAACTTCAAATTTAATGAATCTGTGTGGTTTTATTCAGGTAATTAAGTGGTACGCTAACCACGTGTCATCATCCACTAAATATAGTTGTATAATGCCTTTGGCTGGCTCAAGCACTCTAGCTGGCCTTTGTGCCATTTTTTAACCCGTCGAGGATATTGTGCCATATTTTTCATTTTTTACATGGATATGTTTTAGCTCAGGGGGTACAGAAGAAATTTCTTTCACGCAAAAACGACATGAAAAATGGGACGCTCTTATATATCGTGCCAGAAAGTTAGAATATGATAGGAGGTAGATTGTATTTCACTTGTATTGATTGTACATTGTAGTACGATATATCGCCGATAGAAGATCTAAATTTTGTATAAAATGGTATCAGAGCTCCTAGCGGACCAAATGGTAATAAAAATGGATTAATGTCTCATAATTTCGCACCTTAAGATCCATCTACTATAACAATTAGACAAATGTATACTGGTTTTCTCCACTTCACGGAAAAGCCTTGAAATGTCGACATGTGGATTCAATGCCCAAAAACGTATATATGATTCAATGTTTTTTGATGAAATAGAGAAAATGAGGTTTTTTGTTATTTTTTAGGATTAAGGATAAACTATTAGTGTGGAAGTACTGTTCATAATATTAAGTTTTAAGTAGTATGATTTCCTTTAAAAAAAAAGCATTTTTGTTTATTTAGTCTTTAAACAAAAGAGGAATTATTTCTGAAAAATGAAAATTGGTTAGGAAGAAATCTAGTTCCAGAAAGTTATTACTGCCTTTATCCTAAAAATGAAAACTTAAGCAATAAAAAAGCACTAGGATTTTTTTTTTTTTTTTTTAAATACGGATTATTCTTTTAAAAAGAAAAGGACTTGTTCTGAAAAATGTAAATTGGATTGGAAGAAAAGAAGTCTAGTTTAAAAAGAATATCTATCCTAGAATAAAGCTTACGTGAGAAATGAAGAACTTGCTCTACATAAATTGGTCATAGTTTTCTTTTTGAATAAAATGGCTTTATATTATCCAATAAATAAACTATGGATTTGTAAGTAGGACATAATCATAAAAACTCAAACAAGAAAAACCTTCCTTTTTACATAGAATTGTAGATAATGGAATTTACTCTAGAATTGTGTTTTTGGTATTCTACAATGTATATATGAATATTGAATATAAAAAAAGAATAAAAAATTGGTTGATTATGTATGACAGAAGCTTTTTTTTGTCCCGGATATATTCTCAGGCCGGGCTAGAATTTAGAAGGAAAGGGTAAAACAAAGCTAGAGTTGTTGTTAAAGGATTAGCCGCAATGTTTGTGTTTGAAGTTTTTCCTAAATTCCTTAGAGGAAACATGCCACTGAGGACTTAAATCTCTTGGGAGCTAAAAGTCTTAGAGAGCTTTGTGTTTCTGTCTTCCTTGCATTTTTTTTCTTATTTTATTTCTTTCCATTGCTTCTTTTAATTTTTGCCCTTTGAGACTGACGTTTCCATTTCACCTATCTTTTATTTTCTTTGAATTGTCCTTTGTTTTTTTGTGTGTCTTTACTCTCTCTCTTTTTTTTTGTACAAATTCTATCGTATCACAAAAGTATAAAAGATTGGATGACTTTTTTTAGTACACAAGCTCTTTCTTGTTTTTGAGCACAAACAAAACAATAATACCTTAATCGGTTTTAGATTCGAGAATATACAGGGTGTTCCAAGTCTAGATGTTATGGCTGTATGGCTAACAAAGTCCATGCCAAAAAAAAAAAAAAAAAACTAGATGTCGAAATTCAAGGAGCGTATTTAGGAGGTAAAAACTGAAATGGTTTTCCTATAAGGATAGCCTCAATCAAAACACATTGGTTTTCGAGTTTTAGTGATGTTTTAGATTTTATCGATTTTACATGTTAAGCTCATTAAAATGCATTATAACTTTCAAACCAATAATGATAGCGATTTGCGATTTCGTGGCATTAAAAAGTGCATAATGTTTCATTTAAAAATGTTGCATTTTAATGAAGCAACAGGATTCCAAAATATAGTTTGTGTACAAAGGAATTCACGGTTGTAACTTTTTGAAACGTTTATTACGACGTTTAGTCTAATAGTACGTATCTCCTTACTGCTTTAGCAAAGTTCAAAGCTCACCAAAATTGGCGCATTTTACGAGCTTTAAGATGACGCCTTGGCCGCCCGATATGTTTTGTTGCAGAACGGCCTACTGATGTATAAAAGAGTTTTAAATCTGTCCTTCATAATAGGTTTGTTCCAACCAAGCATTGTACCGTCCGCGGGATCGTCACGGGCATGCTTAGTGGATAAAAGCCGTTCCAAGCCGACTTGTGACATTGTTTCGTACCGTCCACGAAACTGTTTCAACCCGGGCAGTGATCGTTTGCGAACCGTTCACTGTACCGTCCCAACGATCCTCTGACAATACCATGTACTGGTTTGTATGACATGCGCAGTTATGTAAATAGTCACAAATATCAACAGGAAGGTTCCCTAACTGTTAGGTTTCCTTGAATGTTTTTAATACTGCGTGAATTATAGTCCTAAACCCTTTCCAACCTGACATGATTTTATTACAGTACAATGTTAGCGCATGCGTATAAAACCTGTCCTAAACGATTCCCGAACGATCCGCGGGACGATACAAAGGACGGTACAAATAGGGGGGTTGGAACAAACCTAATGTATATTTTTCATTGAACGAGACTGTGCAGACATATGCTAAATATTCATAATGTAAATAGAAGTAGAATTGTCTCAGACAATGAGTTTTTTTTATCGAGGTGGTCCTAATCTTATCTTGATTTAATAAATAGCTAAACAATAACACATCTGCAAAACCATCTTATTTCTGAACTGACTGTGTTCCTTAGAGTATGTTCGTCTATTCTTGTTTCTACAATTTTGTTACGATTGATTTTTCACTGATGGTCCTGAATACCAATGGGTTCTGTTCAATTGTGAATTTAGTTGCAATTCATACAAGTTGAGTTTGACACTACTATGATTTCAAAAATAGTTTAAGTACATAACGAACAGAAAAATACCATTTTGCATGGCTCTCGTTTGAAAAAGCAAACGGAATTTTGATTTAAAAATAACAAATTCCTTGAATTCTACTAATGCTCAGAAATGAGACAGTTTTAAAAAGCTCATTAAATTTGTCAATTTTAGTGAGCTTTGCACTTTTCTACAGCAGTAAAAGTGATGACACTGATGACACTACAGACGTAGTGTCATCTCAGTCTAAACATCGTAATATTTTTTTGAGACCCTGTATAGTGCTGTACAATAATTAATATATTATTCATGTATTGTTTAGATGAGCAGTAGAATCTCTTTTTTCTTTTTGTTAGAAATATAGAAAGCTAAACTCATCGTCAGAATTTAGAATTCAAAGATAAATATAAGACTAACAGTGGGCATCGGCATCATAATATTTATGTGCCCATTATATTATGGGCATCAGATATTTCTGATGAAGATATCTCTCTACTTAAACCACCTTTGAACATTGCACGGATGTCTTCGAAGGCAGAAACAATTTCTTTAAGCAAATTTATATCTGACCACGTCGATAAAAACCAGATTAAAAGTTTTTGTCAATTTGTTTAGAGACAACCGATTACTGATAACAGTGTATAGTTATGAGTCCTTTCAAATCCTTTGTAATTTCTCAAGTTACCTGGATAATAGTATAATATAAATGTTTTTTTTTTTTTGTTTTTTTAATGCTGAAGCTTTATCAATAGTGACAGTCATAGAATAACTATGGAATTTTAGAAAAAATATCCCTAACTATTGACAATAACCATCTACGTTAGAATAAAATATATTTTTAGCAAGAACTGGATAACAGTTATCTTCTTAAGCTTAAAGGTGACCCAAAGAGGGGTCGAAATATTGCAAAAGTGAGCTTTTAATCTTTTCATTTAGACCCTACTATCATTAATAATTAAATTATAAAATGTTGTTAAGCCCTTGGGAGTTGATTTTAAAGGCCTAAAGATGCCTCAAGACGTGGTGAAATATTGGAAATTGAGATGTTGCTTATAGATAATACTAGACGGATCGGTGCGCTTCGCGCACCTTATCCGTCTAAAAGTTGGTGCTGTGTGTAAAAAATAATTAAAACAATATAAATAATATATCTTTACTGTTACATAATTTCGTATTTTAGTACAAGTAGGTTATATTATTTTTTTTTATGCATTTTCAATTATTCTATTTTATACTACCTTCAATTTTCAATTTTAGGTACAATGAGTCTATGTACCAAATTTAAGATCATTAAATTCACTGGAAGCTAAGATAAAAGTATCTGATTAAATCAAAGATGGTGGCCATATGTTGAAATAAAAGTACCTTTAATTTTCTTCTTTAGCTACTATAAGTCTATGCACCAAATTTCAGATCTCTAGGTCCTCTAGAAGCTGATATAATAGAGTTTTATTAAATCCAAGATGGCGGTTATAATCCAATTTGGTGGCCATATATCGAAATAAAAATGGCCGCACTTTTCTATTTATGGTACACTCTATCTATGTACCAATTTCAAATCTCTATGTCAATGGGAAGTAGTAGAATTAGTGATCAGTCAGTCACTGTCACTCTTAATTTTATATATATAGATTATAATCAGTATAAAAAGTAACATTTGCATGTTTAATTAAACTCTTTTTGTTACAATTCTTATACTACATGTATTAATGTTTTATTATAAATTAATATTATGATTAATAATGTTTTATTTTTGTTTCTGTTTTAGGTGAGACAAGTTATTTAATTAGCTGGTAGTTACAGTTTCAAGGTTAGAATTATTTTCATTTCTTGAGTTATAGTGTATAAAGAAGTTTTTATTATAATAGTTTTCGTAAGAAAGTAAAAAGAAGTTTATAAAAGTTTGAGACACGTTTCAAGACTTGCTTCAAACACACACCACACAGCGAAACAGTTTGATCTTATCTTGAGCTTTAAACTGAGTGCACACTGCATGGCACGTGTCTCGGGGGTGGAAGACAAATTTGATAGGTAATCTTTCGTGAAGTGGATTCCGATCTTCTTTAGAACTTGATTTTTCCCGAAATTGTATAAATTTATAACCATTCTTTGTTGCAATGGATATTAATAGACAACTGAATGCAACTCGCGGGTTCAGACGAGTCACGAACGTGAGTGGAGATACGGTATTAGGTGTGGTTCTACCTTAAATGAGAATCAATACAGAGTCAATGCGGTATATCACAGCTTCTTGCTTCGATTAAACCTGGCCTGTCGGCCTATAACCTACATTTACTTAGTCATATTATTATCTCTTAGTTCTTTTGTTTTTGCTATAGATGATGACATATTGCGGTGAAATCGATTGATATGTAAACTAGTCAATTTCTCCAGCCCTAATTCGTGTTTCATGTAGATGTCTTAAACATGGTTTTTTTTTTTTTTTTTTTTTTTTTTTTTTTTTTTTTTTTTTTTTTTTTTTTTTTACTTGAGATGTAAATTATTTTCTTGCTGATTTATAAGCTTCTAAATGATTAGAAACATTTTCTATTTTCATGAGATCATCAAGCATTCTCAAGAGTATATATTTATATAGTTTTTTTCGCTTGTCACTTCTGCCTTGGCTCGATTTTTCTTTTTATCTCTTTTGAAAGTTAGTAAAGGCTTGTTATTTGAGTTGGAAAAACGTTTTTCCGCCAGAAAGCCGAGCCCTTCCGATAATTGGCTTGTTAGAGGGTTGATGCCGCTTTAACACTTCCCCTCATTCTCTCTCCTTGACTTCCTGACTTAACACTAAAGAAGCTGCATTTCTTTAACCGTTTTCTTTTCTAACTTTGACAGAAAGGTTTATTTTTCTTTTTAAATAATCCGACAGCTATTTTGTAAAACCGTCTTATCTTTAAGATTCTTTATATTTATCTTTTATAAGAAAACTTGTTAGATCAAAGGTTGAGTGAAGATACTCTTGGTTTGTTATAGTTATTAGTAAATAGCTATGTGTTTAATTATTTAAACAGAGTAAGTACTTTGGAACAAGTGATGTCAGACCGGTGCGCAAACTAATAATTAGTAGTTAACTAATACAAACTTAATTTAACTAATAACATAAATCATCCTCCCTAACAAGTTAATAACTTTCTCAATTAGTGTTAACTTTGAAAGATCCTTATTGCTGGGGTTGATATGCACTAATACGTGAGTTAATAGACTGCTAATTAGTGTGGCATTGTGGCACATAGCTTCCTCGTGTCCTGTCATTAATGTTACGCTTTTCTTTCATTATTGTCTAATTTATGTAAATTTTGCCTCTTTGCTTCCGAGCTTACCAAAGGTTACGGAAGCATTGTGGTCGTTCTTACGATTAAGATTTTTTTTTGTTATGTCTCCGAATTCAGAGAAATCCGTTCCAGACATCAGTGAACTTTTTCATTTCTATATATTGTGTCAAAATATTTAGCATTTCTGAGTAACTGAACTTTAAACAACCATAGGGGAAAGGCACCTAATATGGCATAGTGTTTTTCGGCAATAGGTTTCACCCCTCCAAATAGCGAATTTTGTAGCACAAAAAAATCCTAGTGATAGATTAACTACTTAAGTATAATGAGCCAACGCTACAATGACTAAATATTTAACACAAGACTTCTGAGAATTTTTAAAAGGAAAAAATCCAAAAACGATGATACAAATTGTCGCCCCTTAATATGGCATACCATGGAAATCACAGCAATGATCTGGTTTTTATCTCCGTACATTAATGTAAAATAGTTATCTATTATAATTATAAGAAATTAATGTGTTAATTTATTAAATGCTGAATATTAGATCGCATTGTTGAAAAGGCACCCTTAATATGGCATAGGTCTTAATTGAGAATATTTCATATGCCATATTTGGGGGAATCACGTTTTTCCATAAAATAAACAATGAGTTGAAAACATAAAACTGATGGGTGCACCTTAATCTACACAACATACTGAATGTATATCTGTAACCATATATTAGTTAAGTACTTACATTACACTACTTTTGGCCGATCAAAAGGAATCACTATAAACTTTTGTTGACACTAAGTTTGGGAAATGGCTGAATATTGAGAAAACGGTGAGGAGTTTAAGATATATCACTATCTCCCTAGCGGCACTACTGTATAACTACTTCGTTGACTCATTCGCTGACAGAAATTAGCTCTTGGTTAAAGAGAAAACCCACTATGCCATACCTACCTGTGCCATATTAGGTGCCTTTACCCTAATATACATGTATTTAAAACAATTATAATCGATTGATGTATGCATTTTCCCAATATTTATTTCCCGCCCTTTCAAGCTGCCTTGTTCTACATGGGAAAAAGCTATGCTTCTTCAGATATAAAGCGCCCTGGAAATATAAAAAAGGGCGAGTATCTAGCGAAAGCAGGTCTCTACGAAAACTAACATAGGTTGACAATTTTCTTATGTCGTTTTCTTTCAGGGATATCAGAAGGTAGTAAGCCTTCAGGCTTTGGGGAGAAGAAAAAACAACCTAGAGATAAGGGTACTAACTGATTAGATGTGACATCTTACTTTCTGAAGCTTAAAGAAAGGATTTCCTGTAGGTATTAAGTCTAGAGCCAAACAAATGGGTTAAGAGCTGACCTTTTTATGTGGTCACTACCTGTTTTTGTTTTATTAATCACTCTTGAGTACTATTATTAGCTTTTTCTCCACCAGAACCGTATTGAAATTTGAAATCCTATTGTTTCGTTAAGCCAACGCCAATATTAGTTGTTCTTGTATAAGGGTTAATTATGGATAAGGTTCTACATACAATAATCATTACTACGTTTTTATAAGCTTGCTTTCTTGTTTGTCCAGTACAAATCTTGCAATCGATTTTTAACTAACTTCCCCAGTAGCTCAGAACACGATGACAATTCAATACTTTAATACTTTTAGCCATCTTTCAGCAGAATTTAATTCGTTTTCAGCAAATTTTGTAGTATGGAAAGTTAGTTCCATAGTTTGACATGTCCCATATTTAAAATCTTCTTTTTGACGGGTTTCAAATTTGTGATTTTTTATTAAGAGATAAACATTGAATGACAGCGAAAAAGGAAAAGTAAACAAAGAAATAAATTAATTGACGTGTGACAACCAGGTTTATTTACACTTGTGTCCTAGGTATCGGTTTAATTTTTCTTTATCTGTACTTCTTTACTTATATACACATTTTTCTTTTTTCTCCCTTACTGTCCCTACACGAGGGCATATCAATGGCATGGTTTAGATTCGGTGTTGGCCAGATCCGTAGTACAAAGTTTGTCCTTTTTACTAAGTTTTTATTAGCTTGCTGCTTGCTTTCTTGTTTGTTTGTCCAGTACAAATCTTGCAATCGATTTTTAACTGTAACTTCCCGAGTAGCTAGACATATGAAACTTTTAGAACAGCTCAGAACACGATGAGAATGCATTATATTAATACTTTTAGCCTTATTTCAGCAGAATTTAATTCGTTTTCAGCAAATTTTGATGTATGGAAAGTTAGTTCAGAAAACATCCGCAAGTTATTTTATTTGTTTTGACATAATCCATATCCATATTTACAATCTTCATTTTGACGGGTTTCAAATTTATGATTTATGACAGAAAGTTTTTTTTTATCTTATGTAATTAAATAGGTTTAAGATCAGCTCTCTAGATGGTTGTCATTTATGTAACGTAAATAAATTCGGAACTATTTTTTTTTTTCACTAACATTATATTATAACAATGACAATTATATTATCAGCATTACATATGATTCAACAGAAAATTTAAAAACGTAGTATATAAAAAGTTCTTTTTATCTTGTAATTATTAAATTCTATTGTTTACTTTGGCGCTACACTTATTATTTATAGAGATAATTGCACACAATAACATATTTCGTCCATGTCCATACTCTATGCTTTACATTGTTCTTGTATTCTAAGTTTAAATGTATTTTATTTGCTCATGCGTCATTATTTGCCTTAAAACTTAAAATAAACAATTAAACAAAAGTCCTGCATATGTGCCATATTTTCCTTTAATTTGGTTACTAAAGGATGAACTATTTAATCAACTGCCGAGCAATTCAAAGTTTCCCCAGAGAGACAGAATTATATTAACTAAATATTCATATTCAAAATCAATTAAGTGAAACCTTTTTCAAGATGTGTCCTTTTTAAGATTTCTCATAACAAACTTTTTTTTTATATTAAAAGAACAAGAAAGAAAGAAATTAAAGTAAAAGAAAAGGAGTTCTGGATTCCTTTTTTCAAGTTTTTAAAAGCTCTTTAATTCAGACAATTTATTTTTTTATAATCTTTCTTAGTCTAACGATTAATCATTTTGAAGATTTAATTTTTTTATTTTCTTTATTCCTTTAATCATAATTTAATTCATTTTTGAGCAAATATAGAGAAACTCTGTCCGCCAAACTCATGCAAAACTTTTCATATAGTTATTTATTAATATTGAATTCAAACCCCAGGGTCTTTAAGTTATATTTAAAAGAGCATAAGATCCATAAAATCTCGTAGAACAATTATTCAATTGTATTATCCATACTACTGTCCTAATTTTTATCCCATATATACAAATTTATATATATATATATATATATATATATATATATATATATATATATATATATATATATATATATGTATAATATAATATTATTAACAACAGACAACTTAACAGCTTAGAGCCTGATAAATTAATAGTTAAAGAGGATGATGTTAGTAAAGAGCCGAGTAGTGGGGGAACAGAAATATTCCCTAATTCTCGCGCCCCGGCCTACTCCATTTAAAATATTATAAAATATATCATTTCAGTACAAAAAAATGTCTGCTTATATCAGGTTTAAATTTAATGTGCCTGTTTAATTTGTACTTTAGACGATGTTTATTCAAAACGTTACGTGCATACGGTATCGTTAGAAACGTTGTTTTATCAATTTGAAACGTTTAGGTCCGCTTTAATAGTTTTAGCGTTCTTTAACACTTCATAGCGGTGTCGATGTTGGTTTTACTAAAAAAAATATTTAAAAAGTTGTCTCTGCCATTGAATAGATTCCGAGAGCAAGTAGGCTAGAACGCACACCTCCTATACACTCCTACCTTCCTGTTACATGTGTAAAGTTTTTTGTTGTCTTTTTTTTTGTAACGCCTTTCGAGTTGTGTGAAGTCAAGACATGAAAATGTCAAACATTACTGTTGTGGCTAAATTTATGAGATGATTCCTTACAATAAAAACGATTCATTTTTAGGGTCCATAGGCAAAACCAAGGACCCTTATATTTTACCTGCGTGTGTCTCTTCGTCCGTCCGGTCGCCTGCTCTCACGGCTATACCTTTCGTCCGATCACTTAGAAATTTGGCATGTATGTGTCTTGTACCTACCCAATATTTTAAAAATATAGCGTTTTAAAAAAATATTTTTCAAAACAATTAGGGTAAAAAAACTTAAGGTGATAAAATATTTTTTTTTTTTCGACACCGTGAAGGGTATCATATAAAAGGGTACGTCGAGCTGATTACAAAAATATACAATTCTTTGGTTATAACTTTGATAGGGCGAGCGTAGGAAAGTTTGAAGTGGGTGTGAAACGTGTCCCCCCCCCCTCTATCTCGCTTATATGAAGTGCAAAAAATCTGAAACAAATCCTGAACATTCTTCGACCAAAAGTAAAGGTACCTTTTTTTGGAAATTTCGAAAAAAATATTATTTTACTTTTTATTGTAAAAAAATATATTTTTGTTATAATTATGCTCTTTTGTTTGTATTTATATGGTTGTAGTCCGGTTCAGTGGAAACAAAATACTTTATCAGAGTGTGTTTTGAGAATATCAAACCCTTAGGATAGTTCAAAGTTAGCTTTTTAGCATTTAAAAAAAATACTGTTTATACACTTCACAGTTAAACACTATACAGTGTGGCCTACGGACCCTCGCTGTGTGCTGACTAGCACACACTTGACCTGTTTCTTACATAATGGCGGTACAATAAATAATATTTATTTTTACTAATGTAACACACTCACACCTTCACTTCATTATGACGAGAGATAAAGAATTTATTTAATTTAGAATTTTTTAAAAATAAAACTGAATTGTTTATCTCAAAAACTTCTAAATTATGTTTTAATTCTCAAGCTTAATTTTTCCCTCCTATGTCAAATATTATGTTAACTAAAAATGGTTTAAATTTTCTTTGATCTTTATCGCTTTTTTATTAAATTATATTAAACATAAAAAATTAAAACCCTTTACAATCAGTACATATATTTAAAATTATATCCTTAATTTGGCGTATTTGTATTTGTATTTTTCTTTTCGACAATTAAAAAAAGAAAATTGAAACTGTTAAACACAGAATATTTAGTATATTCAATATTTTGTATTATTTATCTAAAATATTAATGAGGGAAAAGGTAATCGTGAATATTATATTATTTATCAGGACTTATAGTGTGATGTGAATATATTAATATTTATCAGTCTGATAAAAACCTTTTAATATATAAAGCGATATGTATATCGATGTGTGTGTGTGTATGTATATATATATATATATATATATATATATATATATATATATATATATATATATATTACAAATAAAATTATTTTTAATAGCAAGGTCAATTAACTCCTTTGTGTAAAAGGGCTTTTATGATTACGCGTACTTTGAACCAACAATTTCTATAGGGTTAAAATATCCTTCTTGGTAATTTTTCTCTCTTAAAAATTAAAAAATATAATTTTGTAAAAATTTAAAGCGCATAAGCTTACCTCTTTATTTATTTTTTACGATATAAGCTTAAAAGAAACGGAGAAAAATGGCCTCCTTGTATTATATCTAGGATAAAGTTTTTATAAATATGAGGTTCATACTTAAGATCTTACAGAAAATTTATTGTAATGTTTTCACATATATTATATATATAATGTTTTAACATTTATAAACGTAGGGATTATTTTCCTTTTTTTTTGTAATTTTGGAAAGTGAAATCCTACAGAAACATTTAATTGATCATTAGTTATTAAAGGAAAAGTTTATTGTTAAAAATAGTACATTACGCGTCGAGTGCGGAAAGTATCATTTTGCATGCGAGTGTGGAGTTTGCACCCGAGTGAAAGCGAGGGTAGTAAAACCACACGAGCAATGCAAAATGCAGTTTTCGCACGAGTTGCGTACCGTACTTTATCTACGATTGTTAGATTTAAATAATAAATACAGAAAAAAATAAACTTGCTATATGTAAGTTCGTATCTCTCTCTCTTGATAAAGATGGCATTAATTCTTGAGTTGTATTTATTGCCGAATTAATTATTTCTGGAGGAGTATTATTCTCCACATTTTCGTCAAAGTCACTTGATTCACTCATTGTTTTTCACTAAAAACTCGATATAAACAGTTACTTTAATAAATGAACAGCAAATTAGTTTTGTTAAATGTAAACAAACTCGCTAATCGTGCGTAAAGCTGAAGAATTCCTCTTCTTTACCGCACTAGGGTGGTAAAGAAGAGGAATTCTTCAGAACTATGAGACACGTATGCGCAATGAATACAAGTACGTAAAGAATCACTTTCTACGCATCTAAACAGAGATACAATGTTTATATTTCGTATCAATCGTAGATAAAATTAATTAAAGAACCTTTTTATTGAAAAAGTTTGAAACGAATTTAACTTATTTGCCTTCTTTATTTTAGAAGGCTGTTCAGTGTATACAGCATATATATGTAGTAAAGGTGCTCGTGCTAAAATTACCACTAAAGAAAGAAGAAATCAATTTTTTGATCCAGCCCCAATTGAGTCTACTTTAATTTTTTTTTCCATTATGCGTGTTCCATAGCTTTCTCGTGTCTTAAAAATTTGTCTTATTTGTGTCTTGATTTGCGAACAGTGACATGAATATCAAATTAATTTAATTTGTCATTTACTAAAGGTAGTTACAGAAATAATATTTTATTTTTTATTCATATAGTTTCATGTATTCTTTAAATCATCTAGTACTCTGCGGCTCATGTGAGTAATCTATGTAGGATATTGAGAATAGATTTCAAAATATGAGAGCATATTCATTTGGTAAAAATTGGACGATTACTTTTTCAAATATATAGACTTTCATAGAAAGGTTAACGGATAGATGTCTGAAATGCATTTCTTTTGGAAACCTCAATTAATCTCCGCTTTTTAGAATGGCCACAATGTTTCCGTTACCTTTGGTAAATAATAATGCATTTATTTATAAATAATACATAATTAATATCATATAATATGTATATACATATATATATACAGGGTGTCCCAAGAAAGCTTAGCGCGCTATTCAAAACAGGGTTCTACATGTGATAATTAGTCGAAAATGCTCAGTAAATTTTTTTCGATTTCGGCATAGTTTAGCCGGAATCCGCCATTTTATATTTCTTTTGAAAAAAATTATATTTCAAATACCCTTCAAGATATTTTTATGAAACTTGACAGATGTTTTACTAACTCCGATATCTAAAATTTCCAAAAATATTAGTTTTCAAATTTATCAAATTTTAAAATGGCGGCCATTTAAAATTTTAAAAGTAAAATTCCATGAAAACCAGTTGGTATGAAGAAATTTTGCATCAGACAAAAGTTGTAGAACTTCTTAATGCAAATTAAACGATACCTTAATTATTGATATCGGTTCATAAATAAAGAAATGACGATTACTTTAATGTTCACAATGTAACTCCACATCATGTTTTAATGTGCAAATAAAGAAAACCTCCCCCAAACAAAATTAAAGATAATAATGAATAAAACTTAAAATGGAATTTAAATAGTTAGGATGATTTTTTAAAAAGAAATTATATTAATTTTACTAATAATTTGTACACCAAAAACATTAAAATAATCCTCATTTCTTTATTTATGAACCGATTTTAATAATTAAGGTATCGTTTAATTTGCAATAAAAAGTTCTACAACTTTTGTTTCTAGCAAAATTTCTTCATACCTACTGGTTTTCATGGATTTTGACTTATAAAATTTTAAATGGCCGCCATTTTGAAATATGATAAATTTGAAAACTATTATTTTTGGAAATTTTAGATATCAGAGTTAGTAAGACATCTGTCAAGTTGCATAAAAATTTCTTGAAGGGTTTCTAAAATATAATTGTTTTCAAAAGAAATACAAAATGGCGGTTTACGGCTAAACTAAGCCGAAATCGAAAAAAAGGTACTGAGCATTTTCGACTAATTTTCCCATGGGGACACCCTGTATATGGGTCATTTTCAAATAAAATGTACCTTTTCTGTCCCAAGATTTTACAATTTTATTGTAACTAAAAAAATGAATATTAATGAAAATTAAAAAAAAACCTTTAGGTTTATTGATCAGATGTCTGCCTATTATTGTGTTAATCAGGGTCATTTTATGGCTTATTAGGTGAAAATTTCTTCATTTAAAAAATGTTGATATTAATAATCGTTATGAGTGTTACTTTTTTATTATATTTTTTAATTTCCTTTTTTTATATTTCCTTAAAAGACCCAACTAATCAAGAAATTATATCGAAAAGGAACCACCTACTTATATATTATATATTTTTTTTAACCAATACAATATCCAAGTTTATACAGGGTGGTCCAAAAGTCCCCCCTTCCCCTCTTAACTTTTGAATGGTTTGAGATAAATTAATGAAACTTGGGGGATCTCTACCATGCAAAGGGAAGTTCGTTTTCATGCAATCGCCCACTAGGGGCAACCACCCACTTTGCCCCCAGGCCACCCAACTTAAAAATTTCAAATTGGAGTGTATATTTTTGATAGCATATATGGATTTTACGGTGAAAAATAATAAACCTTTAACTTGAAACTATTTTTTCTATCTCCAATATTTTACCCCCTATAGGGGGTAATGGTATAAAAATGTTAGATTTCAGCGCCTGTGGGTAAAATTATTTCCCAAGTTCCATTACTTTATTTCAAACCTTTTAGATTTTACAACGATCTAAGGGTTATTTTGCCCCCCTGGAGGGAGTAAAATATTAGAGGTAGAAAAAATAGTTACAAGTAAAAGTTTATTATTTTTCACCGTAGAATCCAAATATGCGGCAGAACTGAAGGAGATGATACGGTCGAGAATCGCTTGGCGGCACAACTTGGCTTAATTTATACACTTGAGTACTTGAGAGATTATATTCATTTGTCAAACAGTACATTTGAATGATTTAAACATTTGGAGAAATTATAAAATATGTATGATTTGTTCATTGGAGGGTTTATATCCCTTTGTCAAAAAAATACGTTTGAGTCAAAATACGTTAAAGTCCGCAATCTTTTCTATAAACCGTATCATATACTTCAGTTTTACCAAATATGCTATCAAAAATATACACTCTAATTTGAAATTTTGAAGTTGGGTGGCCTGGGGGCAAAGTGGGTGGTTGCCCTTGTGGGCGATTGCACGAAAACGAACTTCCCTTTGCATGGTAGAGATCCCCCAAGTTTGATTAATTTATCTCAAACCGTTCAAAAATTAAGAGGGGGGGGGGGAGACTTTTGGACCACCCTGTATAAATGGGATAGGAAAAAATAAAACTTTAGTACAAAACGAAATAAAATATATTTATATGAATGTCCCAAGAGACATTAGAGGGTGAGTATGAAAGAAAGAAGGAGGGATTAGGGTTTGTTTATGTTAAAAAGACATTTAACTCAGTAATCAACGACTTTTTTGATCGATAGCACTTAATTCTTCTTTACAATTAATATTTCACTAAAAAAAATGGTGAGTATTTTTATTCATTGTAATGAGTGTTACCATCATTGTTTGTAGTTGTTATCAACATTTATTTATGTTATTAATATGATTTAGTAGTTATTAATTAATTAATATAATCAGTATACACATTAAATTGGTTTAATTAAGAAACACAGTTTCTGAGGAAAGATTTTTTGAAGTTAAAAATGTAATGAGTGTTACTATACTGTTTGTTCTACAATACAATATATTTTAAAACTTAAAAAAAATGATTGAGTTTAATGTTTTTACAAAAAATAAATTTGCCACATGTAAAAAAAAGTTTATTGTTTAAAGTTTGTGTTAAAATTTATTTTTTCTAGGTCCAATATATAAATGTGTAATGAGTGTTACTTGAATAAAAACAAATTCTTATGGGTAGCCGTGCCCAACAATTTTTTTAATAAAGAAAAAATATTTTTTCTTCTTCTTTATAATAAAAACTTTTATTACAATGTACTGAAAACGTATCCTTTACATTTTTCAAGCTTGAGGAAACAAAAAAAGATAATAAATGTAACACTCACTACTTTTTTTTAAAAAATTGCAAATATTTTAGGTCTAAAAAATATTTCTGGTGGGATGAAAGAGAATATTTGCGTCATATATGCAATTTAGTAACGTTTCATAAAAACAGAGAAACAAAATCTAAAAAAAATACCGTTTTTATGATAGTAACACTCATTACGACAAGATTTTTTATGTATATATGGTCATATGTATGTAAATAAATTTGAAAACTGGCTGTTCCTGAACGAAAATGTCATTCTAAGCCCCTGATGTGTCAGAATAATCAATATTATCATGTCTGAGGCTTATTTTAATTTTCTATAAAGTAGCCAATTTGATTTTCCTAAAGGTACATTTTATTTGAAAATGACCCATATATTACTGCTCACTGCTTAATATATCAAAGGAGAAAAAGTAGGCAATTAATGCTATAAATCTGTAAAAATCAATTACCATTTAGATGGTTCAAGTTTGGTACTATTACCAAATCCTTAAGGGTTTCCATTCCTGGGACCAATTTGTTTTTCCGTTTGTTAAAAAAACCCAACTTGATTACCGGAAGAAACGGGTTTTTAATTGAACAATCCAGGTTTAGCATTTTTGTTCCCCTTTTTTTTACGCAAGAGAATATTCTTCTCTTTTTTCTACCCTCTTCAATTTGGCAACTGCGGCCGCAGGCTAACAATGAGCTTCCCCTACCTGTTTTTTTCTACCTAAAACCCTTTTCTACTTTGCATCCCATTTTAGTTTAACATTATATTTTTTATTTTCTTATCTAAAGATTGGAAAAGCGTATAACCACCAGTACCCAAGGGAGCAAACAACACAAAATTTGTTGGATTATTTGTAATTATATGTATACATATGCAATAAACATGTAAATAAAATAGCTTAAATGCACCAACAAGAATATTGCGCAATTTATATTCCAGAGACAGTAGAACCTGTATATTCAAAAGATGATCATAATTCATAATATATAAAGTATTAGTGAAAAGTGTGGATACCTTAATAACTTTTTTGTGTTGAAACAGAGAAAACTCATACTCATGAAAATGTGTATTAGATATAAAGATGTACTTTTTAGCGTATTAGGCAACTTCGGCCCCCTTCCCCTAATCGGGTATTTGGGGATTGTTCAAAAATTTTAAATGTATACTCATACCGAGTGAAACCTCATTTTGAAGGTCTTGATAAAATAATTAGTACGGCGTAAACTAGAGGTATCTATTTGAATATTATCTAAAATGGCGTCAAATCAAAATTTACCAAATTAAATTAGTTAATCGGTCGCCATATTGGATAGGATTGATATAGAGACATGAGACATCTTAGTTTGTGCTGTTCTTATTCTTTTATCAATACCTTTAAAATGTGGTGTCAGCCGGTGTGAGATTTCATTAAAAATGTTTGAGCTATCTGTAAAATATTGTCCTAATTTTTGGGGAAGAAGTTGAGTTGCCCTATACTAAGTTATTGGGGTGCCGCCTCACTTTTGACTATCCCTAACTTCTTACTGTACAAAGTTTCACTTTGCCCCTATTCCCAAAATGAGGGTTTTAGGGAATAATTCAAAATAAAATGTATGATAAACCCTACAAAATTACACTTTATTTTAAAGGTCTTGATAAAAGAAAAAAACAACCGCGTTACTTGAGGTCCCTATATTAATCCTTACTAAAATGGTGGCCGATTGACTAATTTTGTTGTCAATAATTTTGATTTATATTTACTACATACCTATATATATTTATATTTAGAAGTTACAGATTCTATTGTATCTGGATTATAAATTAAGCAATATTCTTGTTCATTTAGGCTGTTTAGAAATATTATCCTCCTTGGATGTTAAGAGTAACTGTTAGTAGAAATATTAGAGACAAGTCGCATTAATATATAGTAGTAGAGTTATGGGCATGGTGGTATGTATGTTGTGTTAGAAGTTTGGGAGCCGAAAGCTTGAACCCTGTCGCTTGTTTGCATGGTTACCAACTGTTTAAACAACCTACTCCGCAAACTCTTCCACTACATAACACGAATTAATTTCCCTTATTATACTTGTCTTCGTTTAACATTTTCCACTTTTAACACTGTGTACTGAAATTATTAACTCCTTACGGAAGTTCAGAGTTTCTCCGTTCTTTTATTATCTAATTATTGTCAATTTTACACTAATACTTTATGACTTTTGAGGGCTACACAGTCTGTAAATGGAGTAAACATTTAAATTATATAGCAGTCTTGGACATTGAAATTTAAACATCGAGATAAAATATTAATCCTATCCTAAATTAAGAAAATTGGCTAAAGTTTGTTTGCAGATGCCTGCTTAAAATTATATACCGCTCAGAAAAACGCTTTAGTATCATTAAGCAATTAAGTTTTTTTACATAGTTTTAAAAATCGAGTAAACGCAATTTTAAAAAGCACTTTTTACTAACTAAACTATTATCGAAATTGTGATTTAAATTTACAAATAGCATAAAAATATATTTTTATTACTTAAGCTAATACTTATCATTCTATATTATGTAACTTAAATATCCGAACCGGTAATAAAAAGAAATATTAAACATGCATAATAAATTAAATCGTAAATATACTATAAAAACTCCTTCAGTCCCTTTTTTAGATATTGATAAATATTTTGAAAAAGGAAAACTCCAAGTGAACATCGTAAAAATATATCGAGTGTAGTTTGAATCACATGGTATAGAATTTGTACCGTAAATTTTCTCTCCTATCTTTGTCCTATCTTTAGACACATCTCATATTCCTGCAACCCTGAATTTACAAATAATGCATGAGTTTAACCTCCAATACAATTGGGTGTGGTAACTTGTATTTATTCCTCCAATCGTCCATTACTTGTCGAATGGCCTCTTAAGAGGAAGCTACGTCTCACACTTATTAGCACACGGTATTTTCTTACGGGGTTTTAAGAACAAGATTCTTTAGAAGTTGATTTATAACCTTGTGTCCAGTGATGGTCGAATGGCCCACCACAATTTGGTGCATGCGCATAGAATTTTTAAATTAGTATCGAACTATATGTGATGTTACTTTACCATCGTAATTGCCTTTGATAAAAATGCACATTTTTTATGATATGGGCTTTCGCAAAAATGTTTCTGGACAGACGTAAGTCTGAATTGCGGTTATGTCGAGGAATTTCAAATTTGAAGGGGAAATATATTGATCGAAATGCTTCCGTTTCAAACTTACAACCACTTAAAAACAAACAAACGTCAATAACTAAAAATAAAATCGAAGCGAAACATGGATACTTAGATGAACGATGCAATTGCAGGTCTTAATCAACATGTCTATCTAATTAGATGCTTTCGCAGAAGATCAAAGTTTGGTGGCCAGGCAAATCGATTTCAATCACCAAACTTTTACGCAGTTGCCTCCAAAGACCTTGGTTGAAATTGAGATCCGGGAAAGAAAGTGGCGATGGATCAGATGGATTAGTTATACCCTGATTAAGAATGCTGATTAATTATCTAGGCAAGCCCTGGATTGGAATCCTTCCGTAGAAGATGAAGACATGAGCCTTTACAATGAAGTCAGAAGCACTTTACGTGGTGGCAAGTTTTAAGTATCCAGCCGGAAAATTGCAAGGACTGGAAAAACTTTACTATGGCCCGATACGCCCCAGGCCCAGTAGGACAGCATCTTTAATTTAATGAATAACTAAAAACATAGATTTATTCATTTATTAACAAAAATACATACTCGTACACTTATACATTGTAATACTTTACCAGCTGGTAAATCGGCTAAAATCAGAAATCCTCAAACTTACAAAATAAATAGTTGAGAATGTAATACTGCATTCCCTGTAGAAATTTATTTAATTGACAAATTATATTTAAGATATTATAGAAGAGCACGCTAGTAAGTTGTAAATAAGTTTATAACTCATTATTAATTTTTATAAATTGTTTGGATAAAATTTGGCGCCTAAAGAAATTTTGAGTAGGCAACCCGTGATATCTTTATGTATGGCTCATCAAATCAATAGTTAATTCAGGGTAAGACGTCTGACGTCTTAAATATGAACTGAAAAGTAAAGGTACAGAATTGTAAATTCTAGAGAATTACCTAGGCTGTTAAACGGGACCATAACTCCCCCCCCCCCAAAAAAAAAAAAAAAAAAAAAGGTACAGACAAAATCCCCTCTCTAGAATTAATATTTTGTTTTTTTAAATGATTGGAGTTCGAACTTCCAATATGAATGATTAAATTTAACCCCGAAAGAGAAGAATGAAGTTAAAAATAAATGTATAACACTAGAGTAAGTGAGTGTGTAAATATAAATTTTTAGAATGAGTAATTTTTAGAATTTCTGACTGATTTTTAGTATTTCACCGAAAAACCTCAAATACAGATGCGGACCCCAATTATTAAAATCAACTTACCCTGTTAGTTTATTAGTCAATCCATTAAGATGATCTCCATCAACGATCTAATTCCTAAAGGATTTTGATGTAGAGAACTAGAATTAGTCTGATTCGATTCTCTACAAGTATTGCTTTAAGGTTTTTTATGGTAAGAAGCGTAATATTTGAGAATTTAAAAGATAAAGGTCCAAAAATGGTGGTGGTCCTAGGTGTTGTGGTTTCGTTCGGGGACACTATTTTTGCATTTGTACAAAGAATTGGTTGAGATCACGTACGAATAATTTCACGCCTGGTAACATTCAATCCACCATAAATCAAAAGCTAGTCTGTTGATCTTAAACTTTAATTATACCATTCAAAAGCTAATGAAAAGCAGATGTTTTTCCTGAATTCGCCACATTTCTAGCATCCCTTAATTAAGAGTAGAAAGCTCTGGAATTTCATGGTCGAATTTTAAAAAAATAATTTTTAAATTTAAAAGATGCATACCAATACCAGCTGATAATTTAAAAACCAATGAGATATTCTAAAAGGGTTTTTTATGCTCTTTAAAATTGTCCCTTATCCCAGTTTCTCTGTCTCATTTAGTTTTTGAGACATTGTGAATTTTTTCTCGAGAACTATTGAGATGTGGGCATATGCTTACTCGACATTTTTTGTTGCATTTCTCCCATAGCATCCTCCAGTTTCGTTATGACATTTTTATCGTGGGTCACCCTGTATATATATAGGTATATATATATGTATAGTCATTTTTAATTATTAAAAGTTTAATTAAATACATATTAATATTTTGTTATTTTTATCCATTATAATGATTTCTTTTTGAAAGATATATTAAACTGGAGAAAGATGAGGATGTGAATAGTAAAACTTTATTAATTAAATAGAAAAGTGCTATGTTTAAGTGGTTGATAAAATGAAACGTGAAGAGCTTTATTTCCTTAAAAAGAAAAAAAAAAAAAACATTTAATTTAAAAATTGTTTATAAAAGATTTATTTAGTTTAATAAAACGTACTTAATAGCCCGTATACCTTTTTATTTTTTGGTTTTTATATGTTGACTTATTCCTACTTTTTTATTAACTTTTACTTAATTAAAATGGCATGTAATTGAGGAAGTAATTTTTTTCAGATTGACACTCTCACATTTCTGAAATATACTTACAAAAACTGAATATACATTTATGAATATTTTAAAAATACACAATTTCGAAAGTAATTATAGCTGGTTCTCTATTTAGATAAAAGTTAACTCTTGACTTTTACGATTGTAATTTTTCTAAAAAAGTACAGTGAATGTTTGTCATTAAGTGAATGGGAAAAAGGGGGTTATGTATAAGGTAGGTGAAGTTAATAACTTGAATTAGTATATGAAAGAAAAAAAAACATAATACTTTGAGAGAATTATACTAAAACAAATTAAATGTAAACTTACGTATGACCCCGCACTGATAAACTATAAGACAAAGTATTGTGATGGAACGAAAATTCGATTTTGAGATTTTGATGGATTTACACGTTTTAAGTTCCTTTGAGTCCAAAAAAGTGGTTTTTAAAAATGTCTGTCTGGCGCCTGTTGTCTGTGCAGATGCGTGGAGCCTAATAGGATTATGACGAAATTTGGCATACATTTTCAGAAAAATCCTACCCTGAGGCGAAATCGAGAAATGAATTTTAGCTCAAAACTTGGGGGCGCTATCCCCTAACACTTAAAAAAAGTGAAAAAAAAATTATCGAAAGACTTCCGACAAAAAAAAAAATCAATAATGTAGTCCATTTAAATAAATAGCAAAACTAAAATACATATTTTATTGCATGATATTGTTTCCTTTATTCCCAGAACGTGTGAGGATGGTTAATTTCTCACCATACTCCTGAAATTAACTATTCTTTGTTCTTGTTACATATTTTTCTCAAATTCAAGTTTTTCACCCCAATTCTCTGAATACATCTATATAGGCAAGTGACAATCTTATTTTAATATAGCCATCCGCAAATAAGAAGAGTAAGGTTTGCGGTATTCAAAAGTTAAATTAACCAAGTCACTCTTAATTAAGTTAATTAATTACTTGGGTTAAAAATGAATTCCCGCAGAAAGGCGAAGCCACGAAAATTAAGGTTTGACTGCATTTAGATTGAGAAGTACTGAATGGTAATTTATGTGTGGTTTTGTGTTTCACCTCTTTTCTTCTGCATCCTCGAGAAATTTTGATTTTATAAACAATTTCAGATGGAATAGAATAGATTCCGTTGACTTCAAAAAGCTTAGAAGGGATAGAGGCACCGAAGTACCCAAGCCTTAGCTTTAAAAGAGCGTGCGTTTTTTTCCAAAAATACAGGTAAACTAGGAGATTAAAAATTATTACTTTGAGAATTTTGTCTTTTTCGGATGCTGTTTTTGCCCTATTTTACCCTTACTATTGACCAACGAAAGAATATAAAAAATAAATGTACACCTCACCCAAAGAATAAAGTACAAGTAGCAGCTAAACCTAATTAAAAGTTTGTAACGATTATAGTTTCGCTAAAAGAACTCAGGATTTTTAATTAAGCAGTTTTCTTTTCTAAAGTTATCCAATAATATTAAAAGGGTTAAGTTTTTATATTCCATTATAGCAAAGTTGGTGTTGTTTCAAAGGAAGAAAGTATTTAAAGAAAATTTTTGTTCTAAAAAATGTTTAATATTATTAGATTTATTTAATGAGTGGTATCAAAAGTTAATTAATTAGCATTGTCTGCAGGCTCTAGACAAACTTCTGGGTTACGTTCTTATTTCGTAGCATCGACTAGCGTCGACTGTTCTTCCACTACCAACTTTTTAGCACCAATATGCCTTGTAAATGTCTTTTTAAAGAGCTTCGAATTTACTCTCGAAGTAATTTTTAATAGCTTTAAATGGAGAGTCAATCTCTTAAAAATATTTTAATTTACCAAGATATAATATTATATATATATATATATATATATATATATATATATATATATATATATATATATATATATATATATATATATATATATAGCTTATAATATAATATAATAGTTTAAATATATATTTGTATATTGAGAGAAGGATGTAGAAATGGAATGGTTATAGGATGGGATTCACGGTGAGGCAAAATATTTTAAATTTTCCAAGATATAAAAGTTTAAGCATATATATATTTGAATAGAGGAAAAATGTAGGAATGGAATATAGGATGGGATGCGTGGATTTAGATTTTATATTACTGAGAAAAGACTTTTCCAATATTGAAGATTAAGTGCTGAGTTTATTTTAAGATAACATTCGTATAGAAGACTTTGATCTATATAACTTGGATGTATGTATACTTTTTTTTCTCCACTTGACTGAACTAGGAAACCTCTCGATCCCGTTCTACACCTACTATGAAAGCCATCCTTTCTCCATCTTATGTACTTCCAAGGCTTTTATTCGTAACATCAAATAATGAGGAAATACGTAATAATCCTTATGCATCGGATAAGTCTGTACTCTATTCCTTTTATGAGTAGACTTTTTTAAAATTAGAAATTGTATATTTTTATATTGATTTGGTTTTTATAACAATACAATTTGAGGTTTAATTTATAAATCATCATTCATCTTTTAATTATTTAAAAAAACAAAAACATAGATACCTTTAAAATATTAATATGCAGATTAAAGTGTATATAAAAATAAATCAAACTGAAATAAAACATAAAAAATGAAATTACTGTTAAAAAAAAAAAAAAAAAATTGAATCATAAAGACACATATTTAGGGTGGTTCATTGTTATTGTAAAAATATGAAATTCTTAATTGTTTGCAGTCATAGCCACTTTCAATTAAAACAGAATCGCGGTCAGAGACAATTCAGACAAACTTCCTCATATACAAGTTCACAATTACTTGGCCCAGTGGTTTCCATTTATTAGTTTTCGTTGGTACATTTGATTATTATTGAACATTTTATCAAAATGTATCATAAAATTAACTTCTCCTTGGCGGGGAATACAACCCGGCCTTTTTTGGTTATTTTCTCAGGAACTAGATTTTTCCCAGGAAAACGGCTTATATAGTTAGATTCTTATTTAAATGGACTACATTTTAGACTTTTTTTTAATCAAAATCGTCGGAACATTTTTCGAGAAATAATTTTTTTTCAGAGTATTTGGGGAGTAGTACCCTCAAATTTGGAGGTAAAATTAATTTCTCGATTTCGCCTCGGGGTATGATATTTCTGAACATGTATACCAAATTTCGTCAAAATCGGCCTTGTAGTTTTCTTTAAGCAGCTTTCAGCCTTTATAGGGTCACTATCAGTGCATTATGGAAGAACTAAAGGTACAAAATTCATTCTTTCCTACTCGCCACTGATGATAGCCTTATCAAGGCTGAAAGCTCCTTTGGTATAATCTAAACAGGTATTACTTACATGGAGAAACAGTTAAGATGATTCCATTCAAATAAACCTGCTTTAGGTTGGCCTTCATAATATTATTATAATAAAAAATCGGTCCGAGACAACTCAGACAAACTTTCTTATACACGAGTTCATAATTATTTAGCCCAGTGTTTTCCATTTATTAGTTTCAGTATGTACATTTAATTATTATTGAAAATACATCAACATTTATTATAAAAATAACTTTTCCTGGGTGGGGAATCGAACCCAGGCTCTCTCCTTCCGCGTTTTAAGCTATTTTCTCAGGAACTAGATTTTTCCCAGGAAAACGGCTTATATAGTTAGATTCGTATTTAAATGGACTACATTTTAGACTTTTTTTAATCAAAATCGTCGGAACAGTTTTCGAGAAATAATTTTTTGGTTTTTGGGGAGATAGTACCCTCAAATTTGTAGGTAAAATTAATTTTTTGAGTTTTTGGGGAGATAGTACCCTCAAATTTGGAGGTAAAATTAATTTCTCGATTTCGCCTCGGGGTATGATATTTCTGAACATGTATACTAAATTTCGTCAAAATCGGCCTTGTAGTTCAGGCTCGGGCAGTAGTTTAGGCTCTAGCTGGACAGACAGACAGACATTTTTTTAAAAAACCACTCTTTTGGACTCAGGGGACCTCAAAACGTGTAAATCCATCAAAATCTCAAAATCGAATTTTCGCGCCATCACAATACTTTGTCTTTATATGAGAAAGTAAAAAAAAGCACGACTTTTTCAAGTAATCGTTTACAATTTAAGCTAGAACAATAAACTTAAACACAAGTTTAGAGGGAATTGTTAAGGAGCATACTCTTCAACTTGACCTACACACTTTCTATAGCTCTACTTAACCTGGAGTTGCAAGCTTTGAAAAATCAAAAATTGTATTTTTAAAAAACATGGTCACAATTTGTTTTTCCGAATCTTTTTATCAACGTGAATTTAATGAACGTAAAACCTTTCCTATTGCGTTAGCTTTATTCGGATATAACATATGCCATACATAACTTAAGCGTTTAGGCCATACTGCTATGTTTTTCTGATAATTTTTACCCCCATATTGTGTTTTCATAGAACATTCGCAATGTTTTCAGTTAAATTTGCTCTCTATTTTTAAGCGATTTTTGTATTTTAATTTTTTAGCAGTACGTCTTTAGTGTAAATGCCTTAAGTTTAGTATAATATCATATCTTATAATCAAATTAAAGCTAATTAAATAGGGTAGTTTTAAAGCTTATCAATCACATACGTTGACTATAAGAATAACGTAGTTATGTAGAACCACAGAAACCATGTTTTTTAAGAAACTTATATTTTTGATTTTTCGAAGCTTGTTAAATTTCTTTTTCTTTTGTCCTTTATCTATTATATACTGTGTGGTTAAGTCAATCTAGGGTGTTGAATAAAAACTTCACTTCTCTATACCAAATCGGCTATATTTCGACCATACCTGGTCATCATCAGGCATGTGTAATGATGTTTTCGTTGTCTTCCTCCATCCTCTTCTATTAGCTAATTTTGACCTGCTAATTTAAATTGAATTTATTTTTCTTTTGTCCCCTATCTATTATATACTGTGTGGTTAAGTCAAGCTAGGGTGTTTAATAAATTTAAATTAGCAGGTAAAAATTAGCTAATAGGTATGGTCGAAATATAGCCGATTTGGGATAGAGAAGTGAAGTTTTTATTAAACACCCTAGATTGACTTAACCACACAGAAGCTAATTAATATATTCTTAATCTACGCCTTAAGAGTTTTCGTATAAGATATAAATAAATCGAACGCTGGTGTCTCAGAAAATTTCCTTACCAAATTATATCAAAATGGTGGCAGATATTTTGTTGAAATATAAAGATATTATTTATCTTATTGAGAGGTATAATTGCTGCGGTTTTCACCTCAATCAGCAAAATAGTTCCGAAATTATTTAGCTTTAAAGTTTCAAAGTTCAATGGTTGATATTTTGTAAATGGTGGCAGATATCCAAATGAGATTATTTGTCTTTTAAAGAAGTATAATTGGTGCATATTTCAGTTCTACGAAAAAATGTTAACATTTTTTTAAATGTTTGCTGGCAGCAAAATGAGTTAATGTCATAACAAATTTATGATTTTCCGGGTGGCTCAATTACATATAAGGACTGATTTCTAGAGTTTCAACCTCTAGATTAAAAACTGTGGGGGTAATGCGTCGTTTTTTTTTTTGTTTTTTTTTTAATGTAAAATCAATAACCGACATTGTTTTATTACGAAAATTGGGTTATTTTTATAAATTTAAAAAGGTTATTAAGGTGTAATACGGCAGTGAATTGAAAGTGTTTAGGTGATTATGTCCTTTAAACTGTGGTTCCTAGTTTATTGTTCTTGCTTGAATAGAAAAAGGGATATAAGAACATATTTTACTTGAAAGTGGCTGAAGAATCAGGCTATTATATAAAGAAATTATTTTGTTCTATTTAGGGTGCCTTATCTAAATTTAAATTTGTTTACATAAAAAAATCATTCATCGTGTGTATAGAAATATTGAATAATAGGATACTTTAAGTATGATTTTCTTAATTTTACTACGTTTTTATTAGCTTGCATTCTTGTTTGTTTGTCCGGTACAAATCTGGCAATCGATTTCTAACTAACTTCCCGAATAGCTAGACATTTGAAACTTTTAGCATACCTCAGAACACGATGACAATGCATTATTTTAATACTTTTAGCCATCTTTTAGCAGAATTTAATTAGTTTTCAGCAAATTTTTCTGTGCGGAAAGTTAGTTCGGAAAAAATCCACCAGTTATTTTATTTGTTTTGCCATATCCAATATTTACGCTATCTTCATTTTGACGGGTCTCAAATTTGTGATAGATAAACATTGAATGACAGCAAAACAGGAAATATCGATTATATTATTTATCGATTATATTATTAATATTATTTAAAATATATCGATGGCATGCTTAAGATTTGGTGTTGGGGAGATCCGTTGTACAAAGATTTGTCCTTTTATAGATTTAAGATCAGCTTATGTGAAGTAAATAAATTCGGAACTATTTTTTTTTACTAACATTATATATTATATAACAATAACAATTATATTATCAACATTACATACGATTCAACAGAAAATTTAAAAACGTAGTATATAAAAAGTTCTTTTTATCTTGAAATTATTTGATATATACTAGCTTCTGGATATACACGTATCATATATAGAGGTTTAACAATATATTTATTTATCATTTTAATTTTGTACAAAGAGTTTAATTGAACTAAAAAGTTAAATATTTAATGAAGGGATAAACCTATTAAGAATTCTGGTTCCTGATGCATATTCTCGTAAATGTAATATGTTTGAACTCACTAATAACCTGAATGAATATATAAGCAAAACTTTACTAATTGATTTTGGTATAATTAACGTTAAAGTTAAGATAAAGCAGAACAATCCGTAGTAAGTTCTCTTGTGGTAGTGAGTATAGAAACCGTTGTCTTGGTAACCGGAAAGTTATTCTCTCTTGAATCAGCGTTATTTTATTTGATTTCAACATTCAGTAAATTCTTACGAATGAAACAAATTCTATTAATGTGTGATATTTATATTTAATTTTCTCTACAAGTTAATAATGTTTAGTTACTTTGAGAAATAAAAAAAACTAAGACAGGATGTACAAAATTGGTCCGAGACAACTAAGATTATCTTTTTTATATTATAACCTAGCGACCAGATCACAAATAATTACATATAATAATAAATGAAGTCAGCTTTATATATTGTAGTTGTTGTTAGTATTAAAACGAACAATAAACCTAAATTATTATTAGTAGTGATGCTAGCTGTACCCTGAGTAACTATTATGTACAGTAAGTGGATCCTAAAGGATAGAAGTTTTTTCCCCCCTTTAGGATCCATTACTGTACATTCTAAATTATAAATTATTTTAAGGGTATTTAAAAAATAAGTAGAATTTAATACAAATTATTATTGGATTTTTATAATTAAAATCAATGATTTATTATTGACTAATAAACTAGTTAAAAGAATTCGTAATTAATTAAGTTTTATTATTAAAGCGTATAAACGGTTCGATTTGTTGTACAATCAAGTTAAACAACCTGGCAATACACTATAATTAAGTTGGACAAGCATTGGTATCGAAGTCCTTCAACTCGCCCATACACGGGGCAACAGGTTTGAAAATCATGTTATAGCCACATCCACATAAAAATATACGCCTTTTAGATAGGTCATTAAGTTTGACAAACCTGAAAATTAGTTGCAGGACCAACTTACTCACACTCACATTGAGACAACCCAAGTTGTACAACAAATTGCATCTTTATAGAGGCCCTTTAGGTACAAGTTTAATCATGTTTATCTGATGTGTTATTTTCTACAAACAAGTGTCGAGACTTGTCAGTACCCCCTCCAATACCTTGTTTTAGTCCTTTGTTTGACGTTCTAACAGGTAATAAACATGTATATTATTTTGAAATATAATATCTATGATTTATTAGGATTAGTTTATTGTTGTTTTGTTTTATTAAGGATTACTTATAGTACTAAAAATACTAAATTCAGAGATAAATAAAATCTTTCGAAAAAAAAATCCTTGAACTGAAAAAGTTCTTCTGGGCAGTCTAACTAAATGAAGCGGAAGCATTTGACTGACTTTGGTAAGCTGAATTGCGGCGTTTACTTTGAGACATGGCATATGTAAACCAGTAATCCTAAACAAATACCTTGGATGACACCTGGAGCGGCGTTTGACTTGGGCCACCTCACAAAATTCAAAGAACAAGACTGCAACTGACGCTGCAAACTTTTACTTAGACTCCTAAACCATTCATCTAAACCATTGGTTCCCAAAGTGGGGGGCGCGCCCCCCAAGGGAGGTGTGAAGACAAGTCAAGGGGGGCGTGGGACCTCGAGATCGAGATAGCTTCGCCGTCCGAACGTCTAATGCGATTATATAAAAATCCAAATATCAAACCAGTTGGAGAACTTCACTGACGAATTCAACAGATACTTTACTAACACATGTAATGACAACATTTACAGATTAACGCTGGATCCTTTCAGTGTCAACATAGATTCCCTGCCCGAAACACTTCAAGAACAAGCTTTAGAAATAAACAAAGGTTCTGCTGCGGATTTTGATAAAATGGACAAAGTGTACCTCAGTATATCACAGCAAGCACTTATTTGTGCAAAAAAAAATTGTCAGCACTTGTGGCAATAAAAACAAAGTAACATGGCAAACTTGATGTTGCTGTGCTTGATTTTCGTTGTGCACTTTCTAATACTCATCCAAGAATAGGGAATCTCGTAAAAAAAATACAAGCTCATCCGTCTCATAAGATCCCATAAGATCATCTGTAATAAGATTAACTTGTAATGTTATAAAAAAAATAGTAATACACATACAAATAAATGAATGGTTATTCAATATAATAATGGTTTATTTTATTTTTTTCATTATCTCGTAAAATTGTGTAGGGGGGGGGGGGGGGGGGGGTGGGGATATTTATTCTTGACTGTGGGGGGCTTGGTAAAAATAACTTTGGGAACCCCTGATCTAAACTCTCTCAAATTATTGAACTCTGGGGTTGCACCAAGCGTTCCATCTCCTATCGTACCCAGTCCTTGCAGTCTAAAATTCTGAGAAGAATAGTTCATGCCTTTCTATGAACTTCACCCTCGTCAACGACTTTAGTCTTCTATTTCACGTGTTGAAATATTATACTTTCTATGGTGTAGTAAAATTGATTACGTGTGGACCCTATTTAGAGTCTTTTAAAGATTTAACTGTTTCGCCTTTTTTATAAAAATTTTTAAGCGTTCAATAATAAAAACATTATGTTCATGGTATAGTATTAGAAGTGAGCTATAATTAATGTAATTACAGCTGTGTATGTAATTTGCTGTGTGTGCTTAATTCAAATGGATTTTTATGTGTCACTCTTTTGTTTCTTGTTAGAATTGAACAAGATCCTTCATTTTTAAGCAATTAGTGTTTTGGTCTGAAAATCAAAGTTTAAGTTAAACCTCAAAAACGTAAGGTTGGAATCAAATTAAACTTTAATCAATTTGGAGAATACCAATTTTAGTTTAAACCTAGATTTAATTTTAGCTTAGATTAAACTCTGTTCAAACCGAGTTGTAAAACAAGATGCTAAGAGGAATGCATGAGAAGTGAAAGGAACCGAGTAGCAGTGAGAAAGACTAAGATAACTGAGTAGCTAAATAAATTAAAGGTTAGAGGTAAATTTCAACTGCTTATTATGTATTTGATGACACGCCCAGACTAGGAAATGTTGCGCAACTTAGTGTTAAGTTTTCCCTTCTGATGGGAAACAAGAAATATGAATCTGAACTGTCTGCAGTCACGGTGCAATGCTAATATATAACGGGACGCAAATTGCAACTGAAGTTATACAGTCTAGTCGTGATTCAATCTTGGGGCATTGTGCCGCAAGCCAGGTTAAGGAAAAATACCAAGTTAAAATAATTTTATAATCAAACCCATTTCATTATTTGGTGGAAATATTATACTACTGTAATAATGAAGAGCATGTACTGGCTATTTACATTCTTATTGCTTGTGAACATGAAATTTGGTCGATAGCAAATTTCATTTTTTGTTACATAAAATTAGTTATGTATGTGTAGTAGTTATGTATGTCACGGTGGCCCTCACAGTGATAGGGAGGGCGCTTAACTTCCCATCATTGAGTGCTGAAGCCCCTTGGTAGCACACTCATACATTGCGTTTCAGCTATTCTAATTCTAAATCTTTTTATTCTCTAATTAATTTCTTTTTTTCACTTCCTTGTATGCTCAGAATAATATGTATAAAGTTTTGCGATGTCGCGAAAATTCGATTTTGGGATTTTGTTAGATTTATACGTTTTAAGTTAAATCCAAGAAAGGGGTATTTAAAAATTGCGTATGTTTCTAGTCTATAAGTCTGTGCAGAAACGTGAAGCCTAAAATACTCGACCGATTTCATGAAATTTGACATAATTTTTCAGAAAAATCATACTCAATGAGATATTAAAGAATAAAAATGATTCAGCTCATGATTTTATTCTTTTGTTGCGCTGTGTTTATTCTTTATCGAAAGTTAAATTTATGAGCATAGAAGTCCCACGTAAAAAGCTAATATATTTGAGATTCATAAGGTCCCAGCCAGCTCAAGATTTTTATGTTGGGTTTTGGGTCCGAGTGATATATAGGGTCAATCCCGGAATAAGGTATATAGAAAGGGTCGAAGCAATGGACCAGGGATGACAGATTTACGCCAGACCAACTCTGCATACTGGCTAAATTGCTGATTTGTCCCTCCGGCCGAATCATGCATAAGACAGGAGGCGATATTTTTTTCATATTCTGTACCGTTCGACAAACATCAGTTTATCATTTTTTTTTTCTTATATATTTTGAAGTTTTGACTATTTTACTTACTGGTAACTAACAACTTCTCTCTAGTATTTTACACACATATTTTTAACTTCAATTTTTTTGTATGGCACCTTGTTAAACCTTGGTTAAAGATTTTTAGCCCTTGCTAGAACTTCTCTTTTGAAGACTTTTCCGAGTTTCTGAAAAGCCTAAACTTATTGTATTTCCGAAGATATTGCAATTAATTGATATTTTCAAAGCTTTTTTAAATTTTCATATTTACTCTATTTAATATACACAATTATTTACATAATCTGCTGTGTAGCATCGCTGTATTTTTTTTTTTACAAAATTCTTCTTTACTGAATTACCACTTACTGTTATTCTATAAAATTTAGATGATAATATGTCTGACCTTCTCACCTGGTTTCTATTTTACATAAAGGAGTTGTATTTAAAATTAACCCATATAAATTCGGACTTAATCAAAATAATATGTTAACAGTAAATTTACATTCTTTAATAATTCATTCATTTGAATACTTAACATTATACATTTATTTAAATTATTATAATATTTTATAATAGGATAAAAGCTTTGAATATTGTATTAAAGCGATGAGATTATATATCGTCACCATAAAAATGACTGTAAACTGAAGATAAAAAGTATTTTAACATAAAATAATCACTCTTCAGCGTTAAAATATTTATAAAATAAATAATTATAAAAGCTATTCAAACCTAATTAAGTGCTTAAGCCATGTGTTTTTATAAATATTAAATAGATTTAATGTGGACTCTTGAAGTCCACTTGTGGTCATTTATATATTTTAAAACTTTGCTCGGCACTAATTGGCCTATGCCCTTTTTCCAGTATCCTATAGACCTGGTTGGATTAAACGTGTTTCCTCAAAGCCCCGTTTGAAATCATTAAAATAAAAGCAATGCTAAATAATTAATCCACGAATTTAATTATTATCCCTCCACTCGTTCCATTTTAAACAACTTTATTTTATAAATAATTAAGTCATATGTGATTAAATTTGATCAAGTCGAATACTTGTTTTTGTTTAAAGCTACTTTCTCAGAAACTAGATTTTTTCTGGGAAAGCGGCTTATATTATTTGGACTACATTTCGGAGCAGTTTTTGAGAAACGTTTTTTGGGGAGTAACGCCCCCAAATGTCGACGAATCGCCCCAGTAGTTTAGGTGCCACGCGTCTGCACAGACGAAAGATGACAGACCGTCAGTTTTAAAAACCACTTTTTTTGGATTCAAGGGACCTCAAAACGTGTTAATCCATCAAAATCTCATAATAGAATTTTGGCGCTATCACAATACTTTCTCTTTTTATGAGAAAGTAAAAATCAAAACGAAAAATAAAGCAGAAGACGCTTTGACGGACTCGTTGAAAGAGAGCGTCTTAAAGTCATGACTTTTAGTAGCAGAACGCAAAACAAGTTTGGGGGTAGACGATTAAAACTATTTTCGAATAGATGCTCATAACTTTTGTGAGCTGCTTGAAATTATCACATTTTTATTGCAACATATTTTGATCTTGACCGATTTATTTATAATTTTTGTGCAATCAGTCAATCCGTGCCATATCCCATTAAAATGTTTAATCGTGTGTTACTATATAAATAACTAACTTTATTCATTGATGCATATTATACTTAGTCTCGTCAATATTTTTAAATTTACTTGTCCGAATTCGATTAAATTTGAATTGTATGTCAAAAGTTAGTCTCTGGGATGGATATTAATTTGAACCTCCTGCGTATATTGATTCCTCTCAATAGAATACTTTTTTAGGGTTTTGTAGATTCTTCTCAAAACCCTTATACCGAGGGTGATGTGTCCGTCTGTCCGTCGCTCTTTGGTTCATAGGGCCCGAACCGTTTAAGCTAAAGAGCTGAAATTTGAAATACTGGTGTAACTTTTTGACCCAACCACAGGAAAAATATTCAGAAGTTCAAAATTAAATATGCGCATGCGCAATTCGCAAAAATGTTGTAAACTCAAAAATTTATATTTTTTTTAATTTTCCAGTTGGGTATCAAATGAAAGCTGCTGAAGAGTAGGACGCAAATATATATAAGCTTTTGAAAATTTTGCATTCCTTATTGGGTAAAAAAATCAAAATATACCCAAAAAAAATTCCCCCCCCCCCAACCACTATACTTCGGCTGGTCCTAAAATTTCGAAATAATTCATGCTAATGCCTTATTGTTGGGCGATGAAAATTCCGGGAGTTCATCCTAAATTTTAAAAAATTGCAATTTTGGGCGCGAAAATTTGAAGTGCGCCAAAAATTTTATTTTTTTAAAATTTTGAGTTGGGTATCAAATGAAAGCTGCTGAAGAGTAGGACGCAAAGATATATATACATTTTCAAATTTTGCATTCCTTATTGGGGAAAAAAATCAAAATATACCCAAAAAAAAATTTCCCCCCCCCCCCAACCACTATACTTCGGCTGGTCCTAAAATTTCGAAATAATTCATGCTAATGCCTTATTGTGGGGCGATGAAAATTCCGGGAGTTCATCCTAAATTTTAAAAAATTGCCAATTTTGGGCGCGAAAATTTGAAGTGCGCCAAAAATTTTATTTTTTTAAAATTTTAAGTTGGGTATCATATGAAAGCTGGTGAAGAGTAGGATTCAAATATATATTTGCTTTTTTAAATTTTTCATTCTTTATTAATTTTATAAGTCAAAATATACCCCCAAAAATTTCCCTCCTCCCCAACCACTATATAACGGGTGGTCCTAAAATTTCGAAATAATTCATGGTTATACCTTATGGTGAAGCGATGGAAATGGTCTGAAAAAATGAATTTTTCTAGTCGTTATTACCGATGAAAAACATTGTGACCCCCCGGGGGATCGAACCCGGACCCTTGAGATCGAAGAATAAAATCATAATTACATAACGGGCATGCTTAATCTTCTACAAAACCCTAAAAAGTACTTGGACGCAAGTACTTCCCTGTGATTTTTATATTTACACTTATATTTCTTGAACTATTCATCATTCAATTTACACAAAAAAAGTGAGTTAGCACTAAGGTGATCCTATATTAATTTCAATCTTCTGCACACAGTGCTTACTAACACTCACCAGAGCGTTTGTTTATGGGCAACAAAAAATTCGACATGTAATTTGAACTTTGTACATGTTTTGTTGTATGAAATTGATGAATATTTATCTAAGGGATAAAATTTTAGAAGGGTCTGGTCCCTAAGCTTGGGAATCTATAATATACTCCGTTTCAACTTAACAATAACATAAATGAACGTGCAAGAAAACAACTAATTGATGTAGAAATAATTAACTTTAAAGTTAAGATAAATCAGAACAATGTGAAATTAAGTTGTACTGGTATGTATGGTGGTGACTATAGAAACAGTTTTCTAGGTAAGTGAATTGTTTCTCTCTCTCTCTCTTTCTCTCTCTCTCTCTCTGGATCAGTATTATCCGGTCGTATTAACTTTACTGCTTTAGTGTAACATATTTTAGTTGTGAGAATGAAATGAACGAAACCAATTCTAATAATGGTTAGCCAGCAACACTAACTCTAACTCAGGAATAGTGTAATTGTGAAATGTAGCCACGTTTTCAATTTGTTTTATCATATAGTATAGAATTCATGATTCTAATCATGAATTCTCATGAACTTGCCTTTTCTAAAAGGCGTGTTGAAACTAAACACATAGTTTTAGCTATTTTAATCAAAGCTTTAATTACATTATGAGCAACACTGGCAGAGCTCGATTGTATTCTTAAGGTGTAGCCATCATAAATCTATCGTAGCTTACTTTATATGTATTTTGCAATCCGTAGCAGATGAGAAAACGTATGTAGAATTGTAGATTTGACACAAACAACTCTGATAAAAAGAACAATAAATTAATTTTCTAAAATTTAATACATTAATCTAGTTACGTGACTTAAAATTCTGCGGAATAATAGAAAATTTCAACAAAACACCTTCAAAGAACTATAACACAATCAGTTCTTGAAATCCTGCTTTATGTCTATGTTAATAGACCCACATTAATATTCTTTAGTCAGTTTTTGATATCTATAGGGTTTAATTATTTAATTAAATAATGATAAGTGGTTTAATTATATCTTAATTTTAATTTCTTGGTTCAAAATAATGGTATGGCTTTCCCTAATACTCACTCATTTCTAGGTGAATGTGGTATCCTTGTTGTGTGGCAATTTGTTTGGAAAATTTTAATTGCTTCATCGCATTAAACCTCGGGAATAGCTGGAATCTGAATTTTTGCCGTAGAATTTGCTTTTTGATGATGTAGACGCCATCGAACAAAGAAGTTACAGATCTGCCATTATAATTCGAGATGATGGCCATTTTTGTAAAATTTGTATTGTTGCCATATCTCCTAATTATTTGGACCAGAACATTGAAATATGAAAATAAGTCACTTCATATGTGCCGTAATAATAGTTACCATGCGTGTTCATATATTTGTTATCTATTTGCGGTAGTCCCAAACAGTCAGTATGCGATGCGGTAGAGTGGTTCATTATTTAGGCGAAGTTATTTGAGATGTGAAGTTGTCGATCGAACGGTTAAAAATCTTGTCCAAATAAAATGGTAGTCCTCTATTTTATTGAACGAGCATTATTCGTTCTTTTTTTAACCTGAATCCTTAGGGAACAATTCACAATTGAATGGCTCAGAAACGAACGGGCCACAAATTAATGGGTTTCCTTATCGAAAGGATCCTTATTCGATGAAAGAAATATATGCTAGAAACACCGTCTAGTTTATACCACTAGAAAGTTACAGTATGTTTTCTTTTAACAACCAACTTCATTTCATTCTATAACATGAATAATTCTTAACCAGTATTTATAAAACGTGATACAGTCGATTTAAGAGGTTTCAAAAATTGCTAGAAATTCAGGGAATGGTGTTAGAGTGGTATTGGTGGTAAGAATATTAATGTTAAAACGGCCATGCAGAGCAATAGCTCTGTAAGAGGTATTTCTATCAAGAGTTTACCCTTATTCCATAATAATCGCAGACTATCTCAAAATATGTACCATTACTCTGAATTATAATACAATTCGAATTCGAATTTACTTGGCACATTGTGAAAATAACAGGTGATTGATTCCGATTACAGAAGCCTTTTCTTTATTATTAATAGAGTAATTCAAAAAGATATTTTAGGATTTTAATTAAATCGTTTAGTATACGAGAAAGGTTTATAAGAGTTTTGAATTTCATATAGGGAGCCGGGGGTATAATAAATGAAATTTTTAAGTAACTTAAAACTCGACGTATTGATTTAAGATTTAATTTCTGCCCTTATAGCATTATTGCATTAAACCTTACATAATGAGTAAATAGCGTTCAAAAATAATATTCCTAGTTTTAACTTGGTTCAAATGATCTTTGCTTGTTAAAGAGGCTGTTCGCATGTGTTTAAACGATATTTTAATTACTCTTTCGTATGGTTTATAACATAAAAGCTTATGATAAACTAATTTATAAATGTGACTTTCTATAAATTATTCTGCTAACATTTGTTTTTCCGACACATAAACTCGTTTAGTATTATAGGCCCAAGAGAAGTTGTGAAAACATTGCAACAGATTAAAATTTACAAAACATTAAACGTTAGAGAGTTTTGAGTTAAATGTTCAAAGTTTAAATGGACCCATTGAGCCTCGCTAGGAATTCCAGCCTCTAATGCTAGGAATACTATTACATCTCACTGATAAACTTATTTTAACTAATATATATCCTTCTACAATCGTAGTTTAAGTTAACGCCTCGCTATGAAATATTTAAACTTCCGAACTGTTAAATTTTATCAAGTTTATGTTCTTAAAAGTGTACTTTATAAAATCAATGAAGTATGTTTAGTGAAGTTGAAAATACTTTTACGTTTAAGTGGCACCAAATATATTATATTTATCAAAGTCAAATTGTAAGTTACTACCGTAAGTTCGTAAGTTATCGAATGAGGATATCCCTACCGTCGATACTTGCCTGATCTGAGGATCACTGGACCGGTTTCGGCTGAACTTCATTTCTCATGTAGATAAGATGAGTGCTACGGGAGACTTCGACTCTGCTGATGATGGCGTTTAGCCGAAACCGGTCCAGTGATCCTCAGATCAGGCAAGTATCGACGGTAGGGATATTCTCATTCGATATATATATATATATATATATATATATATATATATATATATATATATATATATCTACAAAAATTAAACTACTACATCCGCGACTCGTATACACTATTTATTTTTAGTTCAAACAATCTTTGTTTGGAGCACAGCGCTTCTAGTGGTATACAAGTAAAAAATATTGTTTACAATATTGAACCGAAACTGATCTCCCCCAAATCTAGAGTACATAAAGCTATTAGTAAATCCAAATAGATTGCTAAAGACTTAACAATGCACTGAGACTGAGAAGATTTTGTTATTTTCTACTGAACTTTTGCCACTTAAGTTGAAACAGATCCTTTAGGAAAACATCTGCTATTTATTAAACCTATTTTACTCCACCAAATTAGTCTAATGTCAAGCCATTATGTATATGATGAAAAATCCTTATTTATGAAAGCTGATAAAGAATAAAATCACACGATGGTTTTAGTTTCCAATTGTGTTAGAGGAAGGTTTTTAGCTAATGTTGTGGATGTAACTCGTAGAGGCGAGGAAGTTAAAGCAAAAAGCCCTTCTGTCACTCTCGCTATTATCTTTTGTTTGAAGATGATGCTTGAACACAAGATAGGAGTTTCCGAAGCTTTCAGTTTCCTCTCACTTCCATTCTATCCCTCCATTTGAATTTTCCTGATAGCTGAATTATCGGTATCGGTGCACTATTGAAAAGAGAAACTGTATAGCAGGGGAAGAAAATAATTTGTGATAGCGATGCAGTTTTTAGCACGTTCTCTTCTTGTATAACATGATATTCCTGCAAAAAACCACAAGAAATTTTAATAATTGACAGTTTTATTTTATGCTTTCCTGCTTCTAATAATCTTTTTGCTTCCGAGCTTACCAAAGATAACGAAAGCTATATGATGGTTCTGAAGAACGAATATATTTAATGTCTCCCATTCCAAAAATTCCTAGACAGAAATCCGTTTCAGACATCAGGGCATCAGGGAACATTTTTGGTTTCCTTTCTGTCTCTCAGTCTATCTGTCTGTCTGTCGCTCAATTTTTGCAACCAACATATATCTTAAAAACAACACAACAGTGAAGCTATGTGCCACACTAATTGGCAGTTTATTTTGTCCATATCTTATGTTTGTCTTCAATGTTCAAACTTATTGATTCGGTCAGTTGTTGTCTTTTTATTTCTTTAGCTCCTCCCTTCTCCGTATTAGGACACGAGGAATCAATGTACCACACTAGTTGACAGACTATTTTTTAATAACCTTTATTTTTCTCACGTAACTTTCCAATTAAATTTAAATCAAATTATAATTATTATTAACTACGGGAAACAGACAGAGAAAAATACACTCCAGAGCCGGCGCTGGAGCACTGGATAATTTGATTTGAATTAAAATTTAATCTTTCCGTAGTATGAATACTACCAAAATCGTAAAATATGAATTTCCAATTAAATTAAATTTAACTCGTTTTATTAAATTTTCAGTTCATAATTAAAATTATATTCTAATAACATTTAATCAAGCAGAATATCTTAAAAATATCAAATTAATAATTTTATAGCATTTATTTAGATTCAACTACAAATCTTGATCACATCCAATAAATTGATCATGTCTTGTTAAATGATTTAATATTATAATGTATTATGTATGTAAAAAAATAAAAAATGCAACAATTTTTAGATGCTCTCTTATTTTCTTAATGATAATTGCATTTATCAATTAATATTTATGAAATAATACTAATGTCTTGACATTTAATATACTTTATTATAATATGACAATAATGAGTGAATAGTGCGAACGGTAAAAAGATTCTTATGATGTTCAAACATTATTATTGTCAATCTTATTTTTAATTTCCTTGTTTGTGTTGAGCCTAAAATCTAGGAGCTAAACTTTAAACCTTTCGGAATGATGTATAATTGTGATAAAGTTTCCCGTTTAGAACTTGAGTAATTAATCCTGTTATAATAAATGGGCGTGAACAATTTCCTTCTTCATCCCACCCTTCCCTTTTTTGGTTGTAGAAAACGGGGCTTAATTTTCCACAAGAGGCTTCCGGAGAAGTCGGAGAGTGGGGGAGACGAGTAAGGAGAGAGAGAAAATGAAATTGTTTTAATTTTGCAGAAATATTTTCTAGGTCGTCCTGATTGCTTCTCTCTTAGATAAAGACAGTTAAACTTTCCTCTCCTTTTTTTCGGTGAATTTGAACGCTTTGTTAATTCAATTTTAGGGGAAAGAACTCGAGCTAATAAGTTTAAAAAAGTTATGAAATACATAATTTCCCTCTCTTTTATATTTTTGTTAAGCCCCAAAAATAACCCAAGCATGTTTAAAGACTCATGCTTTTGTCGCTTTGTGTGTGTTGTCTTTTATGCTTATGCTCATGCTCATAATGCGTCATGTTTTACCACGGCACTAGTACCAATAGCAGTTTTATAAGTTGTACCTCATAGATGATTTTTCGAATCATTGGAAAACTATTAGTGCGTAGGCACATAGTTTTCTAAACTTTTAAACTTCAGGAGGCTTACTTATACAATAACATATTATACTAAAGTTATGAGCCAGCTTCGACAATCTGTAACCTTTTTTCAATCTCTTCATTTATCTTTAATCTTAATCATAATATCATTATCATTGATGGGTCAGTTGTGCAACAGTTATTGGATCAGTTTGTGCAACATTTCATCTATAGGCAAAGTTATTTTCAATTTAAAAAAAAAATAAAAAAATAAATAAAAAACTTTACATTGCTCACTCTATGTTAAAAGTAGGTAAACATAACAGGCTGGCAAATCGGATTACAGTGTTTATATCTACTCTTAATCCTTGAGCCAGCCGTACATTTTGTGGTATACCTGACAGGTAAACCGGAACATGTATGCTATCATTTATGACACTGAACATCATATTAGCACGCACGCTCTGGTTTACCTGTGTATGTTACCTGTCAGGTATGCTGCCACGTGTATGGCCGGCTTAAGTAAGCAAAAAAATCATATATTCAGTAAAATAAGTTAAATATTAAAATTGGACACGTATTTGTTAAGATGGGTATAGGTTCACCAAAATTGAGCGGCAGAACGACAGGCAGAGACGGAACCAAAAATAACAGAAAAAGAAACGGATTTCTGTCTTGGAATTTTTGAAATTGGAGGCAAAATATTTTCGTTCTTCAGAACAATTACATAGCTTCCGTTACTTTCGGTAAGCTCGGAAGCAAAAATAGTTCTTTATTGTTTGAAATATTTTTACAAAGTTTGTCAAACATGTCAGTGTTGATCGTTGCGTGTTTCAACTTTGAAACGAAATCTGTTTTCCACAAGTTTGGAAATATAGTTTATCTACTCGCGGCAGCAAAATTAAACATTACTTAACTGTTTTTAGGCTGGAAAGTGCTATTTCCCTGATTTGTCATTAAAATATTAAAAACAGGCAGGAAAGTAGTTAAAACAGTCAGGAAAATACTTTCTCTGCCTAGGCAGGGAAATATTTCCCTGCCTAGGCAGAGAAAGTAACAGTGTTTACCACTGCGTGTCATAACCTCTTATTTTGGCAAGAACAGTTTATACTATTATCTCTATCTTATAACATTATATATTATAGTTAAATAAGTAATATTTAATAATAAATAAACGTTTTAATAATAAAATAATTTATTTATATTTGTTAATTCTGTTAAATAAGTTCAATGATTTGTAGATCTTTAATTAAAAGAAATAGTAGAGTCACTTACTAAACTGTAGCGTCATGTAAACATTGAACATCCATATTATTTTTATTATTGAAGTCTTTCTAGATTAGACTAGCTACTTTTCTTGATGTATCCTAGTTACTTCTTTTCTTTTAAGCAATAGAATATATCTTTAACACTTTTATTAATTTTTTAGTAAAAATATAAATAAATATTTTTTTATTGCGTGCATTATTTATTCAGAAGTTATGGGTGTTATAAACGTTGTGTTTTGCATTTTGTTGTTATAGATTAAGTTTGCTTTTCACTTATTGTTATTATTCCCAAGTTTCTTATTTGAACATTAATTTTAGTTAATACATATGTTATTATCTTTATTAATATGACACATAGTTATTAACTATGTTATATTAATAAAGATAACATTTTAGCAGCTTAATTTTTCTTCCGCAAGTAGATAAAATATTGTATGCAACAAGGCAGCAAAGGAAACATTTCTGCCTCGTTTATTCATTGCCTGCCTCGGCTTCGCCTCGGCATTCAAATAGGTAAATTACCTGCCTCGGCTTCGCCTCGGCAGTTAATTATCATAGCCTGGCCTCGCCTTCGGCTCGGAGGCTAATCTAATCACTCGTCAGTAAAATTCCATTTTGCTGCCTAGTTACATAAATAACTATTTCTTTTGTTTGTTTGATGGTACAAAGTAGTTTCTTGTTTGTGGAAAGGCAGAGCAACGCTGTCAAGGAAGTTTAGGCAAACCGTAACTGAGGGTAAGAGTTGTCTTGGTATCTTCCCTTCGAGAACCTGATAACGTTGAAACTTTCAACTTACAACTGACAATAATAAGAGGTTGCTTTTCTAAGTTTTCCCATTTCACAATTTGGAAACAGTCATAACAAATTTGTAGTTTATAACATTATATTAATCGGTAGTTAGTTATTGATTTAGGATGTGAGTCTGTAATTAGACTTAAATGCAGGGAATCTGTAGCTATAATCTAATGCTAGACTTCTTAATCGAGCAACGTTCAACTTATAATTGAACGAGCGTAGTGAGTTCTTAATTTCAGAGACTATATATTTTAAAAGTTTTTTTGTTTATCTAACTATAACTGGCGTTCAAATCGATCGATATCAAAGAAATTCGGCACTCAGGTGCATCTACATGGATTTTGGAAATTTCACAAAATTCCAGCTTTCGATTCTTCTCCATCATCAGTGCTATCAAAATATTGACATAAGAGAGAAATCGCACCTTCGACTTATTCTTCTCCGATACTGCCATATCTATAACAGTTTAAAGTTTTATATTTGTAATTAATTTATTATTCACATGAATGCAATCCACAATTTAAATAAATATTGTGATCGGATGTTAGAAAGTTTAGCATGAAAATATAATTTTTCCGTGGTAGGATGTAAAATAGTAACTTTAGAGCCTAAAAAACATAGCTAAAATCCATTTTTTCATTACGTGGACTTAAAAAATCTTTTCATTACTCCTAGCTGTAAAGAAAAAATCTTTTACGTCCTAGGAACTAAAAGATTTTTATTTTCTGGCGGGTAGTTGTCAAAACTTCCGTTAGTACCGCAGCAGTCTTTGTAGAAATGCTTCTAGTACGATAAAAATCCGCTAGATGTCAATGCGTTTTATTTATCTTTTCTTATAGTGTAACCTCTTTTTAAGGTTTCTTTTTTTAAGTCTTAAGTATGTACTAATATTTGTTATTATTATATATTGATTAGTGATTAATATTTAATGTTTTTTCATTGTCTGCTACCTCGGAAAAAATAGCATATACTACGCGACTGTGAAGTGTTTTTTCTTTTACTCACAGCCCAAACTCACTTCACAGCCTAGTAACATAATATACTATTTAAGAGAAAATTTTTCCTCAATATTTCATGTTGACTTTTCGAACATATGCAAACTAATTTTATTTGTAATGAATAACTTGGTTTCCAGATCTGCGTCACGATGGATTAGAAATCCGACGGTTCGCTTCCACTACTGGAAGCATTTTCAGGGGTGTCACAAACAGCAAGGTATTATACTGACGAGTAGTCAGTGACGACTGGAGAGAAGGACGGTGTATTTATAATGGTTTTCTGGGACGTAGATTGTACCTGGAACTGGAATTCTCAGGGGTTTCTTCAGTATTAATCCTTTGTTGGGGTGATAAACTGGGCAAATGGAGCATCCGTCGGCGTTTTATGTCGAGCGGGTGACGTTAGAAGCCTGGAAGTAATTGCGGCGCTGACTCTCGCTCTCTGTTGGCTTGGTTCTAACAAGAGGTTTCCAGGTCTCGAAAAAATAGAAAGAATCCATCCTTTCAGCTGGATCCCCCAGAGAAGATGCTACAACGTACTAGTTTTATTTGACTTATTATTACTTTCTTTAAAAGTATTATCTTAAAAAATGCAAGTCCGCCAATTCAAGAGAATAATAGTACAAATGAATATTACTAATTTCACTTTTTATTTTTATTTATATTTATACTGTGTAAGCCTTTACTAACATCTATCTTATCTTAAATATTCTTCTGTGTTACCAATCCAGCTTTATTCATTATTATTACCACAGTTACCCTAAATTTTACTAATAATGTAATTTTATTTGCTTTTCTTTCAGGGGCCAGTTAGCCTGTGCACGTTAGGAGTCGGCTCAACATTCGGCGAGTGTGTTTTACAGGATTTACCTAAAGAAAGCGCTGTACTAACCAAGACTCCCTGTCAACTTCTTCGACTTCAGCATCCCGACATCAAAGCACTATGCGAGGTAACTAAAACATTCTCTTGACTATGATTTGCTTTAACAGCATTTCTAATTAAAGGTATAATATAATTATTATAAAGGAACATTCTCATTTAAATTGGATATTTTTCATAAATTGCGTCATTCTAAATATTAGCCATTTTTTTTTGAGAAATTGAGCCCCTGGATGCCAATCTAAATGATGAATGTCTATTCAAATGAAATTGCTGATTCAAATGAGAATGACCCCAAATTGTACTTGGAATGCTTGCCATTGATTTCAGATTGTCGATTCTGTATCTTCATTGTCATTGTGTTCTTTAGGGGTGGGGGGTGGGAGGTGATCTTCTTTATAAACAATATTATTTTAGTCGTTCTGCGCCTATTGATGTTCACCTTGCTATATTAAAAAGTGATTTTTTTTGACTAGGTATATAAAGTAGAGGATAAGAGCGACTTCAAAAGTTCACTTATTTAATATAGATGATATTCTTTTATAAGTTTTTTTTTTTTTTTTTTTTTTCACTTAAAATAAAATTGCATAAACATTTTTTACAAATTTTAACTTTGGTATAAATAAACAAGTTTTAAAAAAAGGTAGTAAGTTAAAATGATAAACTAATATTTCATAGATTATTTACCAATAATTCTAAATAAAGAAATACTTTGGTCGTAAATTTTCTACTTTTAGCGAGAAAAAATAGTATTATATATAAATCCCTTTAATATCTTTTTGAACTTTTTACCTCGACAGCCACAAGTTTTAAGAACAAAGAAAAACTTTTACCTTGTTTTCCCTAATTTTTAACTCTTAGCTCTGAAAAGGAACCGTATATTATAATAATAAATCTTCCCTTTAAGTTTAAGGTAGTTATGAATTTTACACTTAAATAAGTTGTGGAGTCGTTTCTATTTTAGTCTAATATAAAAAGTTTACGAACTTTATTATTTATACTTACTTATATATATATTAGACTTAATTTATTTTCAGTTAATATGTATTGTTTTAGAAAAACAGACCTGATTATTCCGTGTTATATTGACTTATAGCTCCGTAAATTATTATTATGCAAAACATAATATGCAAAAGATGACAAAATCAAGTATCTTATTTCTATTTATTGGTATAGATTTTGGTGATCTGCAACCTTTTACTACCTTCAAAATGTTTCCAGGACAGAAAATTTTTCATTGTGTAAATTTAATTCGATTACCTCTGCGAACCGAATTGGACATTCTGGTACTTGTGGTTATGGGTTATGGACGGGTTTTCTTGTCGATCAGCAGAATTGCCAATAACGCTTGTTATACAAAGTACCTATATATATTAAATATTATTAAAAAGAGTTAAAATCCAAGTGCCGAAAAATTGAGCTTCGAAGTAATGGTTGCTAAACAATTAGCAAAACATCAATAATAATCAAGAAGAATGTTGTGCCGAACTAAAAGTGATGTTGTTAGTTTTGCCGCACAAGATGGCAGATGCTATATACTATGTCCAATGTTGTTTATAAGGGTTATTCTTGACCTCCCATGTGTGTGTGGATATTATAAAAATGTTTTTTGCAATTTTATTGTTTTATGTATTTCCCTAAGAAACTGATATTTGGAATTCATAGCTTTTATGTATTTAAACATCTCTGAAAGCATTTCTCAATTTAATCGAATTTCTTTATAAAGCTTTATTTTTTTATCGCTTCTAACTTATTTATGAAGGTAAATGTTTTCGTAAAACGTTTACCGATTGTACATCCGGAAGTCAAAGTTTTGTATATATGTTTTTCATGTGAAAAAAACAGAAGCGGTTAAAAGGGGTTGAGGATATGTTATGTCGCTTGGGATATATCCACAGGGGTTAGAATGGGAAATATTGAGTATTTTATACACCCCTTCAATTCGAAATACCTCCTGTTTTCTCTTCAACCACCCTAAAAACAATACGATACATGCGTTAAACAAATCGTATCTTTCTTTCTCTCGCTCAGTTGCTACATATTTAAAACCAATTACAAATCGCTTCTGGTTGTTACAAAAAAAATAATACTAATTAAAAATACACCGTAGCAGCAATAATTCTCAATCAACAGGAATCAAATCGATAAATGTCAAGGAGATGAATATAAATATTGGGTATTATTAATATTTTTATAAGAGAAAAGAAATGTAGAAGAAGTGTGAATATGATAGACATTTACATTTATTATTTATATCTATAACTAGTTTATATTGTAGTACAATGTAAATTAAATTAGCTTATTTTCTTGCATTGCATTATCTTGCCATTTATCATTAGACAGATAAATTTCTGTGTAATGATTCAAATAGCTCTTGACTAGGAGCTATCCGCTATCCTAAATAAACGTGACTTATTAACATCAAGCTAGAAATTGGTTAATTTTATCTTGTTTCCCTAGCTTAGGTGGTCGGCAAAGTTGGTCGAGTATAACTTGCCCATATGCTATTAAACTGGTAGAAATTTACCCTGTTTTTCACTGAATTTAGTTGATTAAGTTATATTTTATTATTTGTTTGTAACATTACATAAACTCCATAACATTCGTCTTTTCTGCTTCTTGGATTTGAAAAATATTTAACTTACTAAGTGACAATCTAACTTAAATTTAACACTATCAGAAGTAATATTAAAAAACAATAATAATAATAAATATATTAAAAAAAATTTCTCAAAATTGATATGGAACATGAAAGTATATATTTATAATTACCAACTTTTTAATTTAATCATTACAAAATTAATAATTGCTATATTATATTATTCTTCTAACTTATAAATCCAACAGAATTTAAGTAAAATGTATTTATTGTAAAATTAATATATAAATAAATACTTGAAAAGTCGGTTTTGATCATATTACCATGAAGATTTTTATTTATACTTTTAGTAATAAATAATATGTATTAACCCGCTAATACTATATATTAACATATATGGGTGTATATATATATATATATATATATATATATATATATATATATATATATATATATATATATATATATATATATACATACTTATATTGTGTAAATGCGATTAAAATTAATTTTATCAAATAGAATTTAAAGAGAATCTTTTTGTTTTGAAGGCTTTAAGAGTTAATATTTGTTTGAATTAATTTCGTGAGTTCCCAACAGTTAAATTAATAATATTTCAAATATAATACAGTTGTTTTTAATTAGTTTGTATGTACTTGTACGTACCATATTAAATAATTGCGTTTTATTATATTGTTTATTTCGTGGACATTGTTTCCCGCTTTTTTGTTCAACGTATTGCTTTGTGTTTCATTAGATATGATTTTGGAAATATTTGTTTTAAATTGGGGAAATAATACCCTGTATTTATTTAATTCCTTAGTATCTTATTCCGGGGAAATTTTTTCCCCACTACTTTTAAACGAGATATTGATTTTTAATGGGTGGAGCGAAAATTCGAATTTGAGATTTTGATGTATTCGCACGTTTAAAGGTTGAAATTTATTTTAAAAAAAGGCTGAGTGGAGCATAAACTACTGAAAAGATTTTAATAACCCACGTTGCAATTGTGAAATAAATTGTAAACCTAAATCTAAGTATCCATTTGCGAGATAATGTTATAAGAAGTTGCTTATGATGAGAGTCATCTGCAACGTCTTGATTCACAAAATCTCTCGCGCAGTCTCCTCCAGAATATCTAGATTTATTTAAATAATATCTAGAATATCTAGGACTCCACTTATTGGAGCCTAAGCAATAAAAATGTATTCTATCTTAAATTGTGAACGCTGCTCCCAAAGACACTAACAAAATAGACTGCCAATTAGTGTGACACATAGGGTCCTCCTCCAAGCACGTGCTTTATTGGTTTTATGCTTTTGCAAGCCATTATTGTCTAATTTATTTACTTGTTCCCCCCTTTTTTTAATGTCGAAATTGTTTTGATTGATTGCTGTTTTGATGTGTATTAATTTAGCTTAAGTTAAAGAGCGCAGACGGTTGAAATTATTCTGGTGCTCCTGATCCTAATTTCATAAAAATCAGATGAGTGCTTTTGAAGATATAGGTGTGTATAAATGTATGTTTGTGCTTATGTGGAAAAGACACAAATGGGCACAGAAAGTTGAAACTTATATTGGACCAACAATGGGCTAATTTTGACCTACCATCCAAATATCCATTAAAATGGAACGTGTAGTTATTAAATTATGATGGTTCGCAAAAATTGAACGACAGACTGACACACAGGCACGGAACCAAAAATATTCCTTGATGTCTAAACCGGATTTCTATCTTAGAATTTTTGAAATCGGTGACATAAAATATTTTTGTCCTTCAGAACGATCACATAGCTTCCGTTACCTTCGGTAAGCTCGGAGACAAATCTAAAATATAGCCCATTTATATTAAAATTTAACTACATAAGTTGTTATTGCGGAAAAAATCTAGTTGATTTATTGAACATGAAAACATAATAAATCTGAACACGCAGTAAATAGAAACTAGAATGCTAGACTTTTAAAACTAGTATCAAAATTTATAAGAGAAATGTCTGTTCGATTTGTTCGGATTCCAAGGATAATGAAAAACTCGCTTTGGAGTGATTATTTTTATGACATTACGGCCTTAGGAAGATCCCTTCTTCTCTTGTCATGATACCCTACAATGGTCACTTTAACCATAAATCTGTCTCATTATCTGCCATTCATTATTAAACATGCTGTAATTAAAATTAACAATTTCAATAATAAATTGGGATTGCTAATTGCTACTATAATTTTTCCTTAAAAAAACACTTAAAAATCTCTATATTCAGTTACGTTGTAGATTACCTATAACTGTGTAAATTTTAGAAAATTTTCTATTAAAATTATAGATATTATTAAAAGCATTGTTGACAAAGGACTTATCTAGGTTAACTTACAAAAATATTTTTAAAATTATCGTGAAAATAACATACCATGGTTAGAATACACAAATCCAGAGGTATTCATAACATTGTAAATTATTTCCGGCTTTAAAAATTAAAACATTATTTGTTGAGAGACTTTTTTGTCAAACTTCTGTGAATTCTCTCTAAGATGGTTGTAAACTATAACGTTATAGATTTTTTTTTTATTTATAGTTAAGCATTACTCTACGTTATATTCAATTAAAAAGGAAGAAGATTAGTTATATAATTAAAACAGCGCAGACTCGTATTTTAAATTAATTATTGTGGGAAAGTCACTTGAACTTTATTTTATCTCGGTTTTATGTGATGCTATAAATCGAAATGAGTTACAGCTTAATTTTCTTAACTTCTTTTCTCTACCTTTTTTTTACCTCTCCTTTAAACATTAAAACTTTCTGCTTTATTCTCTTGTTTATTTTCGCAAGAAAACAACTAACTAATTGCTGTCATGTGTAACAAGAAACTACTCACTTATAACTGTTGTAATGCCTTAAGTGTTACAATAATGCTTTAATGAGTTTAAAAAAACTTAAAGAATTCAAGAGGTGTAAAGTTACTATAGTTTAACATCCGTGCGATAAAATTGAAATAACTCCATTCATTAGCCAAAACAAGTGCGTTCATTTTAGTGAATATGAAAAAAAAAGAGAGGGTATTATTGTAGTTCTCTATAGTAAGATCATTGCTTCGTCTCTCTGATGCCAGCCTGAGGGGCTCTTATCTTGGTCCACTAGGTCGAACCCTAGGCCGGTGGGATATCTAAAGATTCTGAGAAAGAACCAGAGCTCACGGCTCCTCAACATAAGAGGATTAGAGACGCTCCGACATTTTTTCCTTTTTAAAAAATCTCTCTTTCATGACATTCAATTCCCAACTCAAGCATAACAACTCATACTTGAAGCTCTACAGCGGAAACGTAAAGAACTTAACTGTGTAGCAGTGTAAAGTTCGTATTCTAAATTCTATATTAACCAACTGTATCATGTATTTTTTTTTTCTTTTAACAATTTTTCAGTTATTCAAGATTCATTTTAATTTGACTAAACATCGCGTCGCAGTTTATGAATCAATATAAATTTTAAATTATCACTCTAATTTGCTGTCTTACAAAATATACATTTAACCATCTAATTTGATCCAGAATGCCAAAGAAATTTCCAATTTCTTAATTTCAGTGTGGCTACGTACGTACGAATATATGTATTGCTTCCGAGCTTACCGAAGGTTACGGAAGCTGTGATTGTTCTGAAGAACGAAAACATTTTAAATTACCTAGAAAATAAATGTTTATTTCTTTTATATTTGCGAGTCGTTGCTGAAATCTTTTTAAGGAATCCCTTTAATACCTTTATAAGGACTTGGGACAAAACACTCGTAAACGAGAATCTAGCAGCCCTAGTTTTCTAAATAATGAGGACGTTTATTATAATTTTAGGGATGTGAAGAAAAATGTTTTATGGTGACTTCTGTTTACATTGTTATAATTTCAATGTATTGTCAGTGACTTCCTTATGTTCAACTGAACCTAAGAGCGCTCTAGTGTCAAGTATAAGAAGAAGGGGGTTGATTGGTTACCTTTGTTTACATATTGTTATCAATGCATAGTTAGTGACGTCGTTAAGGCAACCCTTAGTATACTCCGCATTTCTTAATGTATATCTACCGTTGTTTTTAATTTATAAGTTCATTTATTTATAATTTAAAACATTAACTATAATTACTCACTCACTACAGACACCCTTTATAAAAATCTAATCAGTTTATCTTTAGATAAAGTTGTACATGTTAATGTGAGGACGGTGTTTAACCTTTCTGCTTATCTTGAGTGATAATACAAACAATACCCCCAAATAAAAATGTTTTTTGGGTTTCTATCAGTGTTTGATCAGTGGTGTTTGATGGTTGTTTGGCCTGTCTATTAGTCAGGATGACAAAAAAAAGTTATATTTGACTATTGTCAGTTCGTGTTCAAAGATGCCTGTATCGTGCAGAGTTTTAAATAACCGTAAATCATCTAATAAGTTTAATCCTAATCGTAGTAGTTTAATTTGTTCCTTTATTAAACGAATTAGAAAGCAAAAGGTAACTATATTAATATGTATTATTTTATTTTAGTTTTAGTTTAACTTTAATTTGAATTTGAATTATATAGAGACTTTAAACATAAGTTTTGCAAACAAACTTAATAATTCTGACCTTTATCATAAATGCTTTACTCATCATTATCGTTATGCTTGACATTTTAGTATTTAATAATTACCATGTTTACCTTTGTAATATTGACGCTTTATAATTCAGTATTTAATAATAAATATCGTACTCTTCGTAATAACAAACCTTAATAATTCAGTATTTAATAATTACCATGTTAACCTTTGTATTATTGACTCTTGATAATTCAATGATTAATCGTTCGATGCTGGTCTTCGTAATAACAAACCTTAATAATTCAGTATTTAACAATAAATATTTTACTCTTCGTAATAACAAACCTTGATAATTCAGCTTTTAATAATTACCATGTTAACCTTTGTAAAATTGACTTTTGATAATTTAGTATATAACATAAAGTGTTGAACCATTTTGTCGTTAATCTCGCTTATTCAGTATAAAATTGCCAGTGAAGTGTAATCTCTGGATTTTTCCTTTTTTTTGTATCTTAATCAAGTAAGGGAGGTTCCCTCACCTTGGAAACAACAAAAATGAACTATCGCTGATAACACTTAATATAAAAATAGCTGGTGAAGCGGGAAGATATCTAAAATATTGTTACCAAGCTCTTCTCTGAAAAATACTTTCACAGAAACACAATGCATGTCTCCCTGAAATTTATACTGGTGGCTAGTGTCCAAGGGAAGGGAACCTCCCCTACCTCAAATGTTCGATTATGAGTAATAACAAAATTCCGAGTTCATACATTAAAATACTATATAAATATTTAAATGTAAAACTTGGAAGTTAAGTTCTGTCTGCAAATTATTTTAGATAGAATGAAGCTTCTAGGCAATCCAGCACTATGATGCCGAAGCTCAATAGTACTTGAGTTGCTTACAAGAAACCGTGCTACCTAAAATAAATGTCATTCTATACTACAATGACCTGCAATGCCTTAGGATATTTGTAAAGGAGTGCGTGTTTACTTTCTCATATAAAGAGAAAGTATTGTGATGGCGCGAAAATTCGATTATGAGTTTTTGATGGATTTACACGTTTTGAGTTCCCCTGAATCCAAAAAAGTGGTTTTTAAAACATTTCTGTCTGTCGTCTGTCTGTGCAGAAGCCTGGAGCCTAAACTACTGGGCTTATTTTGACGAAATTTGGCATGCATGTCCAGAAAAATCATACCCCGAGGGGAAATCGAGAAATGAATTTTACCCCGAAATTTGGGGGTGTTAACCCCCAAATACTCTGAAAAAACGTGAAAAAATTATTTCTCGAAAACTGTTCGACGATTTTGATTAAAAAATTCTAAAATGTAGTCTATTTAAATTCGAATCTAAGATAGTTTTATTTGTCCCTTCTTCTAATCTTCGGTGTTTGTGGGTCGATTAAAGGTAACGGGTAACGATAAAGAAATTCAACTACGGTGAATTTTAAACATGGCTATATTTCACCCCTCTCCAGGGCATATTCATGCCTTATCTAAAGACTTAGGAAAACATTTCTGATAATATTAAAAAAGACTAGACGCTCAAGCGTATAGTCGCCCAGCGACTATCGCTGAGGACTCCTCTTGTGAGTTTGTATGTTACCGGTTTCCTAGGTGAGCGAATCTTAACATGCAAACTCAGCTCCGCGATAGTCGCTGAGGGACTATCATTGAGCCTCTATCGCAAGAGTCGCGTTTTGGAAAACTTACCTTAAAGTTTTTAATTTGTTAACGAAGTGATGACAAAAGATGTGACAGAACCACTGCGTAGTCAAAAAACTTTTCTCCTTTTTAGGGTTTCGTTGGTAAAACCAAAAAAAGAAACCCAAATTGTTAAAAATCGTTTTTTAAATTATGACATTCTCTTATGGAGATAAAGAATGTACTAACATGTAAATAAATAAAGCTGTGACTGAGGATGACTTTGTAAATAAGGGTCGAAACGTCTCATTAAAATTATTTAATTGTAATTTTTCACACCTAAAGTAGTCCATCACACATCCCTACGAATATTAATCAAAAAGGTGTCGAGTGTCGATCCCATATTTCCTAAAAAAAAAGTAATTCTTTTTTTATAAAAAAATAATTTCAATCCTTAATTTATTTTCTAAAAAAAAAATATATATTGAAGAATTGTCTTGTTTTTCTATAATAAAATATTCATAAGATTGTATCATAATACATATTATATAATGTTAAGTATTTGGAAGGTTCATCTTGAATCTCCCGCCAACTCCCTTCTCCGTTCCCGCCCTTTTCCTTACCTAGATCCTTTTCCCGCGGCTTTTAGCATCTCTCCCCTCCCTTCTTCTTCCTCGCCACTGCCTCCTACTATCCGAAACCTTTCCGAAACCTCCTCTCTCTCTCTCTACCTCTCCCTCGCCACCTCTACCTCTATAACCCCGAAGTGTCCGTTATTATTTTATTATCTTAATTTATCTCAAATAATTATATTTTTCCTATCTCTTTATTATTATCTCCACAAAAAGGGGAAAGTATCTCATTTCGGTACCAGTGGTTATTTAATCCGCATCCCCATCACCACAAGCGATCTACCCTGCAAACCAGGCCTGGTCGTCGCAGTGCTGCGCTGAGCGCCGAATCACCACCTACTCGAGGTACCAACAACTTAATTACTTTTCTCCCCTTTTTTACTCTATCTTGATACAAATATTATTATTATTATAGACATGATGCTTTCTGTCCACCTCTACCTCTTCTCATGCCTCTCCCTCTTCTCCTACCTCTCTCTCCAGTGTGCCATCTATTAGGTTCTTACCCTTAATACGGTACATTAATTGGTCCTTTAAGGCCGCATCCTAAAGTACAGTCCTAAATTCTCCTAAAAAATAAATCTAAAAAAGAAAAAACCTCTAACTCTTACCCCCTCTCTTCTCCCCGTAGCAGCGCATAAGTCCCAGTATTTTCTTAAACAACCTCTTACTCCCTCTCCTCTCCTCTTAGTATTTCCTAAATTGTTTAAGTTGAACCTCTCAGTATTTTTCGTTGTGGAATCATTATTATGTAATATTCTAGATGTTCGTAATAACGTGTTCGTAATTTTGGGTTGCAAATTGTTACCTTCCTCTTCCTCTACCTCTAAATCGATAGCTACGGTTGTTCGGTTGTTATTCATATATCGATTCTTGTGTTCGATATTCAATCAATTGATTTTATCATTCTGGTGTTCATAATCAGAACGTCGAAGCAGTGCGTTAAGCTGTCATTCCTATCCATATCTCGGAGAGATTAGTTATTGTTTTTTTTTTGTTCTTCCTCGGTTTATCAACAAACCCGGATTGATTGTTTATCTTGGGAAGACTATTATAATTCTTGTTTTTTCTCTGCCTTTGTTTATAAACAAACCTGACGTTTAGAAGATTATCTACCTCAGCCTTATCGTTATCTCATATTTACGTATTTTAACAAAGAAACTTATTTACCTTTCTTTTAACTATATTTATTTAATATGCTGTAAGAACTATTTTTCTTTTCTGCATAACTTTTCTTGAAGTCCAGCAATTTTTCTGAAATAAATTGTATTCTCTAAAAAATAAAATTCTCTTTCTAACGAATGGTCACAAGCCCATACGCAATTTTATTGTTTTTTGGTTTTTTTTTATTGGTCTTATAGTTGTTACTCTCTTTTCTTTAAATTCTTATCTTGAGTCTCCTCTATGGCTGAACCTTCAGGAAAAGAGCAACAAGCTCTTGAAAATAAATTAAAATTATTTGAATCTCGAAAAAACACTTTATTTCTTCGCATTCAAAGAGCATTTGACCTAATAAAAGACCTCTCTAGTGGTGGAAGTAGTATTGTTAGGAACTTCAAGACCCGCTGTCTCGACTTGGAGGAGACACGCCACAATTTTACTGAACTGGTTGAGTCCATCAATGAAATTACCCTGGAATTGAATCCATCTGCCTCTGTTTCTCATCAAACAATATCGTCGTTTGATGATTTGTATTATGCGTGTCAAGATGCTCTGGCAAACTTAAAGCCTCTGACTACCACTTCAACTTCTAGTGAAGTTAATTTCAAATTACCCAAACTCCCGTTACGAACATTCAAAGGTGACCTCTCGGACTTTATCCCTTGGTACGATTTATTTTGTTCCGTGATTAATCAAGCTAACATAAATAATGTACAAAAACTCCTCTATTTACAATCTTGTCTGGAAGGGGAACCATCATCCTTAATTAAAAACTTACCAGCTACTGAGGCAAATTACGAGGTAGCAATCAATATTCTTCTAGAACGGTACAATTCACCCCGTCAGTTAGCCTCTACACATGTTGAAAAAATATTGAATTTGGAAACCCTACCAAATGAATCGTACTATAAGCTCCGTAGTTTTCATGAGAACTTGACTCAACATTATTCTGCACTTACAGCCCTCAACCTACCAAACTTGGCTGATTTTATTCTTTTCTTCATAACCTTCAGGAAACTACCTCAAGTCACTCGCAAGACCTTTGAATCCCGTCAAAAATTTAGTAACAATAGTAGTAGCTCTTCGAATGTTCCGACCACACAAAATAATTCTCAAGCTCTCCCGACTTTCAAGGAACTTTTGGACTTCTTAGGCTCTCAGTGTAAGATATTAGAGTCATCTAGTCTGCAAAAGTGTTTCTCCTCTACCACTGACTCAAATGATCAATGTGCCTCTGTGAAGGTCAAGTCTCCTCGGTATATTCCTACTCGAAACCAATATTTTAACAATAATAAAAATAAACACTCTTTTGTAGCCACCTCTCGGCCGAAGTCTTTTCAATCTTCTTCTGTTTCTCTCTCGTGTCCAGTATGTAATCAAGGTTTACATACAATCTATACTTGTCCTAAGTTTAGATCGCTCTCCGTACCTGAACGTCGTAAACGAATAATCTCTTCAGATCGTTGTCGCCAGTGCTTAGGCAACCACTTGCCGTCCAACTGTGCCTCTAAGTCCAAATGTATGAAGTGTAATACTAGCTCTCACCATACTTTATTGCACTTGGATGACTCTTCCTCTACCTCGAACCCTGTTGGTGAAAATGGTTCTCCCGGAATATTCAGTTCCGTTGCACAGGCACAAAATCCAGTCACTGTCTTACTTGGTACTGCGCTTATCCACGTTCGTGACGTCACCGGTGGTTTTTTGACTGCTCGAGTCCTAATAGACTCCGGAAGCCAATGTTCTTTTCTCTCTAAACGTTTTTTCTCTAAACTTGGATTATCTTACCAAAAGTCTGATATTCAAATAACTGGTTTAGGTTCTACTGAAGTCAATCAATCTAAAGCTGTATCTTCTATTACCTTTAAACCTCGCTTCTCAAATCAACCTCTCCTCTCAACTCAGGTAGTTATTCTGCAGACCATAGCTGGTTCTGTACCCTCTAAATCTTTGTCGGCACAGTTAGAAAATAAATTCGAAAATCTACCCCTAGCCGACCCTGAGTTTTTTAAACCTGCTCAGCTTGACGGTATCTTAGGAGCTGACGTTTTTTCTCTTATCTGTCTAGGTACACCTCAAGCTACCGGACAAGGTCTTCCTAGTACCCTAGCTACTATTTTCGGATGGATATTAATAGGACCCGTCTCCTCTCCTCCTACTTATTCTTCCTTTTTTGTCGAAAGTACTCTGAATAAAACACTTAGAGATTTTTGGGAAGTAGAACAACCTCCCTCAATGGTCATTCCCGACCCTGAAGCGTCTCTGTGTGAAGACTTATTTTTATCTAAATATAAACGAACAGATGACGGTCATTATGTAGTCCCCCTTCTTCTTAAAGAAAATCTATCTAGCCTAGGAGGGTCCTTCGGATACGCCTTCCGCTGTTTACTCAGCACGGAACGTAGGCTTGCTAAAAATCCTAAACTTCAGCAAACTTACCATGACTTCATGCGTGACTATGAACAAACCGGTCACATGATAAAGACTACCTCTCCACCTCTTCACGCTTTTTTCATACCTCATCATGCCATCTTTAACCCCTCAAGTCTCACTACCTCGGTCCGTGTGGTCTTCAACGGATCGGCTCCTTCTAAATCTGGTATATCATTTAACGACACTCTCTATAAAGGTCCTAAACTACAGGGCGACATTGTGACGATTATCACAAACTTCAGATTTCATAAGATTGCCTTTACGGCCGACATTAAGAAAATGTATCGCCAGATATGGGTCTTACCAGAAGAAGCGTGCTATCAGAATATTCTTTGGAGATACTCTTCAGACGATCCTGTTTCTATCTATAAATGGCAAGTTGTCACTTGGGGTCTTCGCTCTTCATCATATCTAGCCTGTCGTACTCTCCATCAGTTAGCACAAGATGAAGCTTCCGATCTTCCTCATGTTCAATCAGCAATCAAAACCGAAACTTATATCGATGACATTATTTCTGGTGGTTCGTCCCTTGAAGAGGCTCTTCTTCTTCAAGCTGATCTTATTTCAGTCCTTAATAAAGGGGGTTTTGAACTAAGCAAGTGGAGTTGTAATCACAAAGATCTATTGGCCGCTGTTCCTCCGGAGAACGTTCAAACCCCTCTAATATTTAATGCGCTCGAAGATGACTCCAGCATTAAGGTTCTTGGTTTACAGTGGAATCCTGTCCCTGATAATTTCGCTTATAGACTTACTAAACTTAGCGTGAGGACCACAAAGAGAGAGATATTATCAGATATCTCTAAACTGTTCGATCCGGTAGGATGGCTCTCTCCTGTCGTTTTAACAGCTAAGTCTTTGATTCAACGGCTGTGGACTGCAGGCATAAATTGGGATGAACCTATTCCCAATGAACTTCTATCTGTCTGGAGTAAGTTTGTTCAACAATTTCCCTCTCTATCTTCGGTAAAAATTCCTCGACTCTTCCTCGGATGTAATGATTCTATTTATCAACTCATCGGTTTCTCGGACGCAAGTGAACGGGGTTATGCAGCTGTTGTTTACTTACACGTCTCCTCTCAGAACTCTACCTCTACTCACCTTGTGATAGCTAAATCCCGTGTTGCACCTCTAAAGACGTTATCAGTCCCTCGTCTAGAATTGTGTGGGGCTGTCCTTCTCTCTGAGTTGATAAAATCTATATTACCTCTCTTTTCCTCTAAAATCAAACTTACAAATATTTTAGCGTTTACCGACTCCATGGTCGTTCTGTCTTGGCTCAGAACATCGCCTCACCTCTTAAAGTCCTTTGTTGCCAACCGGGTTGTTCAAATAACTTCTGTCTTAAGTCCCAACTTGTGGTATCACGTCGTGTCACATGACAACCCAGCTGACTGCGCCAGCAGAGGATTAATGCCTAATGACATGATAAATCATAAGCTCTGGTTTACAGGACCTCCTTGGTTTAGCAAACCTAGTACCGAGTGGCCTATAAACCACAACTTAGTTCCTCTCTCTGAAGTTCCAGAGTCTCGGCCAAGAGAGCTATTTGTAGCTCAAATAAATATTAAGTCCGAAGAAAATTTTCTTTTCACTCACTATTCTTCTCTTCAGTGCCTTATCCGCACCACGGCATGGTTACTACGGGCGTTTGAAAAATTTCGTTCTTCCTCTTCTCATTTCTCCGGTCCCCTCACTACTGCAGAACTTCAAAGAGCACTATTTAGATTAGTTAAATTGGTTCAAGAAGAGCACTTTAAAGAAGAAATTAAACTTATTGAAAAGGGCCAGTGCAGTTCCCGTCTTAACTCTCTCTCTCCTTTCCTTGACTCCTCGGGTCTTCTCAGGGTGGGGGGCAGGTTATCTTACTCTGACCTCTCTTATAGTGCTAAGCACCCCCTCCTTCTTCCTAAAAAGAGTTCTTTCACTACTTTAGTTATCGATTGTTTTCATCTCAGGAACATGCACATAGGTCCCCGCTCTCTTCAAGCTATCATTCAACAAACTTTCTGGATCATTTGTGCCCGCCAGGTAATTAGATCTCGGCTTAGTAAATGCGTAATTTGTTTCCGATTTCGTGCGAAAATTATTCAACCCTTAATGAGTGATCTCCCTCTCTCTCGTGTTCGAAAGGCAAGACCTTTTCTCATCGTTGGCACTGATTATGGGGGTCCCTTCTACATCCGCGAAAGTTCTCGTCGAAAGGCTAAAGTCAGTAAAGCTTATTTGTGCTTATTTGTTTGTTTTACTTCAAAAGCTGTTCACCTTGAAGTAGTCTCTGATTTATCTACCGACGCCTTCTTGGCCGCATTCGATCGGTTTACTAGTCGTCGGGGCCTCTGCAGTGTTGTCTACAGTGACAACGGCACTAACTACTTAGGTGCAAATCGCTACCTTTCCGACATAGCTAAATTTCTTTCTGAACCTACCTCAAACGAAGTCGTGCACAACCATTTAGCGAATAAGTCAATTAAATGGGTCCACTCTTGTCCCAGTGCTCCTCATTTCGGTGGCATTTATGAAGCCGGAATTAAGTCTGCTAAGCATCTTTTGAGAAAGGTGATAGGGCAGCAGACTTTGACCTTCGAACAACTTGCCACTGTATTTATTAAAGTAGAGGCCGTGTTAAATTCACGTCCCCTCTGCCCCTTATCTACCGACCCTTCTGAGTTCGGTCCTCTGACCCCTGGTCATTTTCTGATTGGTGACGCTTTAAACGCGGTCCCCGAAGAAGACATTATCGATGTACCTCAGAATCGATTGACACAGTGGCAGCTTCTCCGCCAGCTCTATCAGCGATTTTGGCACAGATGGCGCCAGGAATATCTCTCTACTCTAACTCAACGCCATAAATGGACTAATTCACCTCCTAACTTGAAAGTAGGTGATGTAGTGCTCCTCAACGATGCAAAGTTCCCCCCTCGCGTCTGGCCTCTTGCACGGATTGAGGAAGTTCATCCTGGCTCAGACGGAATTGTAAGAGTAGTAACTATTCGCACTACTAATGGGTTGTTTCAGCGTCCTGTTGTTAAGCTGGCCCCACTTCCAAGCAGTGATTAGTTCTTCGCTCGTTTAATTTAAAGGTTTTTTTTTCCTTTTATGAGGATTTTCTTTTCTTTTCTCGTTGTCTCTTTCCGAAGTTTCTTTATTTTCTGCCCTTCTTCTGTTTTTCAGGTGTGAAGATTTTTTTTGTGGTATCCACATTTTCTTTGAAAGCTCTCTTCATTTTTTCTCTTTTCCAGGAGTTGTTTTCCTTTGAAAGTCTCTTTTCCTTTCTCTTTTTTTTTTTTAAAACCAGTAGGTTTTGGTGGGGGGTTTGTTAAGTATTTGGAAGGTTCATCTTGAATCTCCCGCCAACTCCCTTCTCCGTTCCCGCCCTTTTCCTTACCTAGATCCTTTTCCCGCGGCTTTTAGCATCTCTCCCCTCCCTTCTTCTTCCTCGCCACTGCCTCCTACTATCCGAAACCTTTCCGAAACCTCCTCTCTCTCTCTCTACCTCTCCCTCGCCACCTCTACCTCTATAACCCCGAAGTGTCCGTTATTATTTTATTATCTTAATTTATCTCAAATAATTATATTTTTCCTATCTCTTTATTATTATCTCCACAAAAAGGGGAAAGTATCTCATTTCGGTACCAGTGGTTATTTAATCCGCATCCCCATCACCACAAGCGATCTACCCTGCAAACCAGGCCTGGTCGTCGCAGTGCTGCGCTGAGCGCCGAATCACCACCTACTCGAGGTACCAACAACTTAATTACTTTTCTCCCCTTTTTTACTCTATCTTGATACAAATATTATTATTATTATAGACATGATGCTTTCTGTCCACCTCTACCTCTTCTCATGCCTCTCCCTCTTCTCCTACCTCTCTCTCCAGTGTGCCATCTATTAGGTTCTTACCCTTAATACGGTACAATATAATGTTATTATTAATTTTATTTTAATTTATTTAGTATTAAATATAATTTCATTTATTAATTATGTTTTGTATTTTTACTTACAGAAGAACAAGGATATTATGAGCGATTTGTTCATGAACTGCAAAATGAAAAATGGTATGTTATTTTAAAGTATTATATAATTCTTTTAATCTTCTTTCTTTATTTTTTATTTAGATAGTATTATAATTTGTTTTTTCCCTTTATTTTAATTTAAAAGGAACGACACAATATTTTTACAGGCTTTTATTTACATTATTTTCTCATTTTTTTAATCTACATTATTCTTTTACAAAAGAGAGATGTTCTTAATCCATCTTAATTTTATTTTCGTACTTTTTGAAGATTGTGTAGGAAAAAGTTTTTTGATTCATTTGATTATGAGAGTACTTCTCACCGTTTTTTTTTTTTTTTTTTGGTTTTTACTACACTTAATTGAATATTTTTAATTTTCTTAATTCTAGAAGTTCTAGGAAATTGATGAAAAATATATTAAAAGTTAATATGTAGTTTGTTAGAATTGCACTGATACTAAATATTTATCTTGAGTTGAGATGTTATTTTCAAAAGGAGGATTCACTCGGGTATACATTTAAAATGATTGAACTGCCTCCAAATATGCGATTTGGGGGAGGGCCCAAAGTTGCCTCGTACACTAAACATCTTTATATCATATTAACATTTTTCATGAGTAAGGGTTTTCTTTGTTTCCACACTAAAAAGTTATTACGGTATTCCTTAATTTTGTGTCAGTCAAAAGTAAGGTGTATACATTATGATCATCTTTAGAATAAACAGGGTCTACTGTCTCTGTAATATAAATTGCGCAATATTCTTGTTGGTGTATTTAAGTTATTTTATTAGTTTTAGTTATTTTATTTACATATTTATTGCCTATGTTTACGTTTACACATAATTACAAATAATCAAACAAATTTTGAGTTGTTTGCTCTCTTGAGTATGGTTGGTTATATACGCTTTTCCAATCTTTAGATAAGAAAATTAAAAAAATATAATGTTAAACTAAAATGGGATGCAAAGTAAAAAGTCGGGTACGGGGTACCTCGGAACTTTTCCTCACTTCAGAGGTCACTTTAGTGGCCTCTCCTGCTGCTTTGCAGCGGGAAGAAGCAGCATTGGACGTAGTCAATACTTGGATGGGTGACCGTTCTGAACTAACTGATTTATTATCATTCTTAAAAAAAAAAAAAACCCTTATTTTTAATACCTATATTTTATTTAAATACTTGAAGTTTGGCGGTATTTTGACAGATGTAAACAAATTTTGACGTCATCAAAATTATCGCACTAATAAATAATTATATTCGCTTATAACTTTTAAACTAATTAATTGAATTTCATCGGTTTTTTTTTTGTATTTGCTCCTTATTTTTTTCCGGTTCCAACGATATGCTATATGTCAAAAACCTATTTATACTTTCAGTATTATTAACCGTCAAAGTTTAAAAATTCAAAAATTTATAACTTCAAAATGGCGGCCAAAATCAAAATGAAATTTAGTGGGCTTGTTTGTCATACAGAGAGGTACATTCGAGCCAAATTTCAACTCGATCAGGACCATTTTCGATTTATTACGATTTTTTAAAATTTTTGCTGACTCAGCAAACTGGGTTCAAGATGGCGGGAAAAGTTGATTTTCCGGGCGGCACAACTGCAGGTTAGGACTGATTTTTCTGCCAAGTTTTAACTCTCAAGGTTAAATACCTTGGGCGCTACGATGTTAACACACATACATACGTCATGCTGAAAACCACTCAGGAGGTCTTAAAAACCCCTAAAACGGATAATTCCGTTGAAATCTCGAAAAACATTTTTTTGGTGAAAACAATACTTTTCCTACTATTAGTAGTGAGGAAAAGTAAAAAGGGTTTTAGGTAGAAAAAAGCAGGTAGGGGAAGCTCATTGTTAGCCTGCGACCGCAGTTGCCAAATTGAAGAGGGTAGAAAAAAGAGAAGAATATTCTCTTGCGTGGAAAAAAGTGGAACAAAAATGCTAAACTTGGATTGTTCAATTAAAACCCCGTTTTTTTCGGTAATGAATTTGGGTTTTTTATCAAACGGAAAAACAAATTGGTCCCAGGAATGGAAACCCTTAAGGATTTGGTAATTGTACCAACCAAATGAACTGAACCATCTAAATGGTAATAGATTGCTACAGATTTATAGCATTAATTACCTACTCTTTTCTCCTTTGATGTATTAAGCAGTGAGCAGTAATATATATATATATATATATATATATATATATATATTTAAGGCGCCTTTCACTCAACTTAGGGGTTCGGTCAGCTGAGTGGTGTGGGTGCTTTTATATATATATATATATATATATATATATATATATATATATATATATATATATATATATATATATATATATGTGTGTGTGTGTGTGTGTGTATAATCCAAACAACTTTAGACCATATCATTTTGTCGATTGGTTCCTCTCTCTTGGCAGACCTTTATATGCAAAATACGCCATGACTATATATATCTAGAACCAATTGCTGTTGAACCTTTAAATTTGGACGAAAGCTTCCTTTTATGTTATAATAAATGTTCATTGGAAGTGTTGTCCAATCAGCCTCTTGGATTAAAGATGGTGGTAGTATATTGTATTTGTAACCAACTGCCACTGACATAATTATTATTGCTTTACATTATTTCTAAAGAATACAAGTTAAAATAATGTCTAGGTATTTTAATGGTTTTTTAAATTAGTTAATTTATTATTTATTGTTATTTTGGGTGCTCAACGGCGTTGATAGAAAGTAGTTTATAAACATATATAAAATTAATATAAACATTAAATTAAGAACCCTCCGTAGTGAAGCGTCCCATTATTTTATCTATAGTTTTAAATCAATTTGGGGTGACAAATAAAATATATTTTCAAAACATATTCTTATCACATAAATATTACCCACCACAAATATTAGTAATTCGGAAGTGTATGCGATTCAAATTTATTTTAAAGTTATTTAGAGGAGTAAGTAGTTGTTTGTTTTAAAGATAATATTTTCCATTTAGCATCCATTTTTTGTGAAATTAAAATTAGGGAGCCAAATATTATAATATTATTTTTAACCCTTTACGATTTGTTGCTTTGATCTAGAAAAAAGCTATTATACAATATTTATTTACCCTTAAAAAGTTAGTCTATTTTTATAACGGAGCCAAATTAAAGGAATTATGTTTTAACCAATTTTATGATAAATTAAATTTCGACTATAATTATTAATATTTTTATTTTTAATACTAATAAGGAGTTTTATTTGTATTGTGCAAGTATGTGTAGGTATTTTAGTTATTGTCTGCTAATGCATATATTTGCTCTTACATTTTAATTAATTCTCTTATTAATTAATTTTAGAGATAACACGATATATCTAGCATTTTTTGGATGATTGCATATTTTGGAATCTCTATTTTAATTAATATCTGCTTTATAATCCGATCTCTAACTCAGCTTTTTAATTGCTCTTATGGTTTTAGTTTGAACTTTTAACCTTGGCTGCAATGTATGAAAATAAACACTTCTTTGGAATAATAAAAATGTTTCACGTTTTTTATGCACGTAAAAACTTAGTGCTAGCAGAATAAAACTTAGAACAGAAGAAAACTTAGTACTAGCAGAATAAAACCGAGAATAAAAGAAGAAAACTTAGTACATACTAGCTGAATAAAGCTTAGAGCAGAAGAAAACTTAGTACATACTAGCAGAATAAAGCTTATAACAGAAGAAAACTTAGTACATACTAGCAGAATAAAGCTTAGAGCAGAAGAAAACTTAGTACTAGCAGATTTAATAATTAATCCGAATGATTTGGTGAACTTGCTCAAAAAGTGAAACTGACAAACACACCTGAAACCAAGTTTCAAATACCAACATATCTTATGAGTTCAAATTCGAGAGAAGAGAATGTTTTACTCTGATAGTAACGGCAAGTTGACATGTTTAGTAGCTGATACCCATCACTTAATAACCTAATGTCGGTGTTATTACTTTTAGTTTTTTTACCTTCTAAAAAAAAATAATAATAATTCTATTTATTCTGGTGGTCTACCGCTTCCTTACAACATATCTCTAGTCTTCACTTCACACCTACTAGCTATTTCTCGAACTCCTCTCTTCATCCACTTTTTAGTCTTCCTCATTCTGAAACCATTTTTTCCTAGGTCATCCCCGTCTTGATGGTCCATATATTTTTTTGTTTAGCGTATTATTAGTTATCCTACCACCCATTGTTTTAACTTGTCCCTGCCATCTTAATCGTTGTACTTTGATAAACCTCACTAACTTCCCCTTTCAAGATATCCATTCATCTCTCTGTTGCTTCTTATCTTCCATACCATTCATCAACACAGGTTGCTTCATATATTTTCCTGACCACTTAATATAATTCATAAAACATAATTCTATTAACATGGAAACATTTGTTTTCTGGGGTAACCAAGTAGAATAATATAGGACAATGGGGTCAGGGTGTAAAGGCAAACGCGTACGAGAAAGTTAGTCTACAAAAAAGAAAGAATGTTTGCTTTGTCTAAGAGCTCCTGCAATCTCTTATTATTCATTACATTATCTTGTAGAGTAATTAAAGAACTTTTTTAACATATCTCTCTTTCCTTTTTACTTTCTCATATAAAGACAAAGTATTGTAATGGTGCGAAAATTCAATTTTGAGATTTTGATGGATTTAAACGTTTTGGTCCCCTGAGTCCAAAAAAGTGGGTTTTATAAAATTTCTGTCTGGTGTCTGTCATCTGTGCAGATGCGTGGAACCTAAACTAAACTGGGCCAATTTTGACATACATGTTCAGAAAAATGATACCCCGAGACGAAATCGACGAAAGAATTTTAACTTTAATTTTGAGGGCGCTACCCCCAAAAACTCTGAAAAACGTGAAAAAAATTATCATTCAAAAACGGTTCCGATGATTGTGATTAAAAATTCTAAAGTGTAGTCCTAACGATACACCTAAGCCCTTTTCCTGGGAAAAATCTAGTTCCTGAAAATAGCTTTAAACGCGGACAGAGAAAGGCCGGGTTTGATTCCCCGTCGAGGAGAAGTTATTTTTAAGATGGATTTTGATGTTCAATAATAAATTAATGTATCTATGAAAACACGAAAACTAATAAATGGAAAACATTGGGCTAAGTAATTATGAACTCGTATATGACAAAGTTTGTCTGAGTTGTCACGGACCGATTTTTTTGTATCGCTATCATCTCTACTTGATCATCGCGTATTAAATTTATCTTAAGTATCTTTATTAAAACGACAATTTTTGGATTTGATACTTAAAGTTAAGTTGCTCTAGTGGTATCTTGGGTGAGAGTGAAGTAAGTGCCCTCATAGACTTCATTTGACACATTTTACTAAAATGCTTCTCGGTCACGTTCAATCTTTAGCTGCAAAATATTATCGAATTTCGTCGCACTTTCCTCTTTGTTCAAATTATTTAAGTTATAGGGTCGAGGAAATAGTGATAATGCACGTACGTATATACTAGTACTTTATGAAATGTATACATTAGAGAAAGATAAAGTATATTTTACTACCTTATACTTGCATCAAGGTTAGTTCAACTTAAATTAAGTAAAATAAAGCTGGGTCCTCACCAAAAGGACGACCAAAAAATTAATAATTATTATAAAATATATAACATGATTTTAGCATACGATTTTTTTAAGTAAGGAATTGAACTATTGCAAAATGAGACTTTTAATTAAATTAAGACCTATCTACTCAAGCATAATTTATTATTATTTTTTTTGTGACGTATAGGAATACTTTCTGCAGGAATCTTTACAGAAATACGTGAAGAAAGGGGGTAAATAAAGGGATAAATTGGAGAAGATCAAACATAATGTTTTTATTTAGCATTCAAATTATTTATATTACGAGTATTTAAAAAGAGATCTTAAGTTTATTATCGCTAAACTTATTTTTTATGAACATTTCTTTTTTTAAGATGCTTAGTTGTAAATATTTATTTTATTTAATACTTAACGTAATTTTCATTGCTTGTTTAGTATTTTTTACTTTTATCCCCTCGATTAGAATTTTGAAAGTATAATCAATTTCCCCATAAAAAACAATCTGTACCACTATTAGTTTTTTTAGAGATAAAAATAGTTTGAAAACGGTAACTGGCATTGACGATTATAAATGCTCTTAGCCCAAACATCATTTATAATTTCACAATAGCTGCTGTAAAAAACAAAGGGATCTAGAATTATATCGTTCATTTCAAACAGCTCCCACTTATCCCTTCACAATTGTATAGAAGCGCTTTAAACCTCTAATCATGGGCAGTACAAAGGGCGGCGATCTACCATCATAAAGCAGATCTAAGTTAAAAAGAAATATGATTACTGGCTATTTTGTTGCCTGACATTTTATCTTTTCTCTAACAACAATTTGTTTGAAGCATTTCATATTAAACCATTCTTTTTACTACGAGTAGATGTAAATCCCTTTCCTGGAAATTGTACTGATACCGACTCTTGTCTCTTGCCTAGGCTGGCCATAATGAAAAACGAACGTGAACTCAAGGGTATAGCAACTCCGAAACATATTCCATATTCTGAATTGGTTATAAATAAAAGTTTATGGTATATTTTTTTCTTAACGGGGTAGGGGCAGGTTTGAACCCAAATTAAACCGGAATACATTGACAACGTAGGTATATCCATGATTAACCCCAGGAGGAGGGGATCAGTCATTTCCCACATCAACTTGATGTGATAAATTAGTGTGAAAAATGTCTTATCTTGCTGGGATTTGAACCATCGCCCGCTATATTGGTAATCTTTGAACCACTCGGCTACTCCGATCCCAAATTAATGGCTTCAGCAAAGATTTTGTTCGCGTGAAGCATTTATTCCAATATGTAACCGGTCTGTTTGAAATATTAGCTGTGTTTCAGTAACTAACTGAACACATTTTATCTTACTTCTTGTTCTTATAGAAATTGAAGTTCGTAGGCTCAGAAATGGAACTTTTATTTACTTGAAATTTATGGATATTTATTTTTTCCTACTGCAACAATCCTTTGTTTATGTCGATCATAGTTTGGTTATTCCTTATATTGATTGGTCCAAAAGTAGGTAAATACTATTTGTCGTATACATCGACAAATGTAATGTGTATTTGAAAAATCGGTCCGAGACGACTTGGACTAACTTTCTCATATAATCTCGGTCCCAGATCCAAGATACTTTTTGTTTTCGATTTTCAACAAAATCAGATATATTTTCATCAATATATCAGAATCTATAGTATTTCCGGGAAAACGATTTATATCGTTAAGCCGTGTCCACACTATGTCGATTGACAAGGTCGATCGGCACGGTCGACTTTTTGACTTGTCCACATTACCTCAGTATGTGTAGACGTGTCGAGCGACAAATATGTAGTGAATTCTACACCTATAGTTTTAATTTAATTTAAATTTTTTTAAAAATGAGTGATTTAGAAGATGCAGTGGTGGCTGCTGCAATTATCATTCGATCGTCGTCGCCACCCAACGAGGTTTTGGGTAAGGCCCAGCCTTGTGCGAGGTAGAAAAAACTATAGTACAGAGGAATTTATGACCGATTTATTGCTTGATGAGGTTGATGAGTTGAATCTGGAGTATAGATGTGACATGGACATTCGACAATTTTTTCGAATGAATAATTCCAATTTTGAAAATTGATTAAGTTTTTCTGATTCTGACAAGCCATTCCTGTGAGCAATTTGTATTTTCTTCTCAACCTCAACTTTCTAAATGCCAAAAGAAGCAGCAATTTCCATTAGTCCATTATGCCTTTTGTTCCTATTTTTATATTGTGAATGCGATTTGAGTCCCACAAATAAATCCCATCACGGTACATTTCAACGATATAATTTGTTCGTCATTCCAATTCATAATGATAAAATTAATCAAACCAAATACCACAGACCACTTAACCACCAAATGCACTCAGCGAAAAAACTGAACAGAATGAATATTTTGTACCTGCTCAAAAGTCGAGCGACATGTTTCGACACGTTCACACACACTGCAGTTGTCGATTCGACTTCCTTTGATCCGTACCGACCTGATTCGGGTTGCGTTCGACACGACCCGACATGGTTCGACAAAGTCGGGCGACACGTCCACACTTGTACGATATTGTCGGTCAACATTGCCGGTTGACATAAAATGGACTCGGCTGTAGATTCATATTTAAAAGGACTATATGCTAGCAATTTTTAATAAAAATCATCGAAACAGTTTTCGAGAAATATTTTTTTAAAGAGTTTTTTGGGGGTTGCTCCACCAAATTTGGAGCTTAAATTCATTCCTCAAACATCGATGGTATGTTATATTAATATTTATTATATTACAATTTTGTAAGTTTCGCTTTTTATATTCAAGTGCTCGAAGTCATTCATAATAAGACCAACAATTTTTCCTTGTTATAAAACACTTAAACACAAAAATACAACTTAAATTGTGGTTCTGAATAAATGCCCTTGAATGGTTCTATTATGAATTCTTTCACTTCAATCGCTATTTCAGCCTTTCCATCAAAAATTTTATTTTTCTCTATGCCTTAAAGGAAGAAGTCCTAAATCTAATGTCAGGTTCACGTACATCGCCAGCCTAATGAGAAAACATCGCGCAGAATTGACCACAAATATATATTTTAGATTGAACAAATTGGGTTTTATTCAAATGTTAATTTTTTTACAATTACATACATAAATTCTGCACACCTACTTTTGGGCCACTCAGTATAATAACGTCAATTCGCATCAGTCATTTGACTTATTTATCATAATCCCCAACTTAAAAGAAAGTGATTGAAATAAGGCTCTATTAAAAATTAGCTATTATACTTTTTTTTTAAATTAACTAATCAATTTTGCCTTGTGGGTTTTATTTACTAAATGATATCTTAACAAGTAATGATTTGTATTCTTCCAATTTAATATCATAGTATCTGTTTCAATATCTAAATACTCTTTTAACTTAATATTACTTTTTTTTGTCAATTATAATTTTCTTGAAGAAATGAAGAGAAGAACACTGAAAGAAAATGGGAGGGGGGTAATTTGAGAAGAGCGCAAAAAGGGGAATAGAAAATATATTTCTTTCAACTAAAATTGAAAGTTAAGAAAAAAAATATGAAGGAAAACCAACAAGTCCTTTCTTCCAATGTATATTCCACATTGAAACCCTCTTAAAGTGCTTTTTTTTATCTTTCATTCCTAGAAAATTACTCTTTAGCATTTTTTGTCCGCCTGCTTCTAAAAACCATTCAACTACTAAAGACAATAAGAAAGAGCATATTGTTTGGTTGAGGGAAAATGAAGGAGAAAAATGAAAACGAGAGAAAATAAAGGAAGAAAAACAGATGGTGTAGTTGTTGCTTCAAGCGATTACTTTTTCTTTCATAATTTTCTTTCATTTCTCATTTATTGTTGATCTTTTTCTTCGGACTCAGTCGTGTAGCATAAGTCGATTTTTTGTTCTTATACAATTTATAAAATGGAGCTACTTTGGTTTTACTCAACTTTCTCTTTCTGATTTTACTTTCGTTTGTCATTAAAATCGTAACAATAATTGAGACGAGTCTAAAATCTCTAAAGATCATTGTGTCGTTTTCTTCCGACCTTACCGATAACAATAGAAGGATTGTAATAATTTTAATGAATGTTCCTTTTTAATTCTTAAAATGTTTAAAATATCTGTCCTTAAGACAAATGTGTTTCATACATCACAGAATATTTTAATCTTGTGTCTGTCTTTCGGTTTGGCCGTCAACATTTCACCCATATTATAAAAACAACGTGTTCGATTTTAATGAAATTTACATGATATTTCCAAATCAGCTTATGGAAGCTGCAATATTAATAATTTCAATCCGTTGGCCTATTGTATGCTTTATTTATAAACGTACTTGAAGAAAGTTGAATGGTTTGCCAAAATTAACACAATATAGCTTTATATTAATTTCAACCTCGTTGCATTTGCTCCTCTCTAGCTTAAACCTGAAATGATATCAAGACTCATTTTTTAATAATCACATCTACAATATTTTATGTTCTTGAGAGAATTTTATCTTACTCAATTTCACTATTTTTTATACTTTTGTCCTTTCACTGTCCAGTTATACTACGTGAATAAGTTATGTGCCACACAAATTGACAGACTTTTCCTCACCTATGGTAGGAAAAGTATTGTTTTTAATTGTAATTTAGTTATTTTACAAGCTTTTATTTAACTTGCAATGTTAGTATATGTATGTTCGGGTCAAATCTTTTTGACAAAGCAACTGAATTTTAAAGCAGTTATCTTCAACCGATTGAATTGAAATTTTGCTTACGCGTTTAGTTTGGATGACAATGCATGGTTTGCTAAGTCGTCTAAATCCAATATGTAAAATGTAAATTTAAATCCAATCCTAAATCCAATGTCTAAATCCAATCTTGGGTAGCGCAAGATGGCGGACTAGTTATTTTTTTTAGCACGCCCATGATATGGGTATAAAATGAAAGGGTTTGGTGAGAGAAATACGAATAAAAGCTTGTTTTTAATTTTTTTTCTTTTTAATAATATAATTTTACCAGCTTTTTTTTAACTTGCAATATTTGTATGTAAGTATTATGTATGTTAGGGTCAAATCTTGCAACTGAATTTTAAAGCAGTTAACCTCAATCGATTGATTGAAATTTTGCATAGTCGTTTAGTTTTGATGACAATGCATGGTTAGCTAAGTGACGTTATTCTAAATCCAATATGGCAGACAGCCAAAAATGGCGGACAAGTTATTTTTTAAGCACGCCCATGACATGGGTATCAAATGAAAGGGTTTGCTGAAAAGAATACGAATAAAAGCTTGTTTTTATAAATTTTTTTATTAAAAATAAAATTATGCTTATTATAGTCTGCTTCTTTGTTTTATTAATTTGTTTATGCCTTTAGACTGTTCTTTGAAGAAAATATATGTTTTTACAAGCTTTTACAAAAGTTTTCTGTGAAGAATACGAAAAATAAAATACCTTCACTCTAAATACAATATGGCGGATGGCCTAAGATAAAAGCTTGTTTTTAAAAATGTTTTTTTACTATTTATTATTCTATTTAAAGCTAATTTTAAATTGCTTTAGGAAACAATAAAGAACAAATTAAAGCAATAAAGAATAAATACAATCAAGTAGAATCAAAACATACTTTTAAATATTTAAATAATAGTTATTTTAAAGGAAATTAGATACAATAACAGTTGTGTAAAAGCTTTTTCTTTATTTAGTTAATCAATGCCTATGAAAATATTTATAAATCAGTTGCCTTAAAAAGATGTATTTCTGGTTAAACGTTTAACCAACCTTTAAGTTATGAGGAATAGAACTAAAACTGTAGTCAAAGGTTTTTAGAATAATGCAAAATATTTTGCATGATGAAAAAAATTACATTAAAATGTACTGTCAATTAGAATGGCTCATAGCTTCCTCGCATCCTACCATGTACTTGATTAATTTTATGCTTTTACAAGCCATTATTGTCCTATTTATTTAATTGTTATCCCCGTTTATTTAATTTGCTAACTTTTTTTTTTTTTTTTTACTATCATTTTTTAATATTATCTCCGCTGTTTTTAACTTTAGTTACTTATATGTTTTGTACCTTATTATAGCAGTTTTATAATACAAATACAAGATGAATGGATAAATAAAATTTTAACTGATACAACCAAAATTAATCTATTACTTTTACATCTTTTCTACTATAAGGACATTTATTAATTGGGGACACCTATATTCCCCCTCAGGTGTTCACTACAGAGTTAACTATACATATATATATTAAAAAAATTAAAGTATTTTGATGACGCTAAAATTCGATTTATCCCGACCATTGTTTTTTTTTTTTTTTTTTTTTTTTTTTTTTTTTTTTTTTTTTTTTTTTTTTTTTTGGTACATAGGAATATATTTTTTATACATTCTTCTCACGTACTTATAGATTTTTCTATATAGCTTATGGTCGAAGTAAGTAGCGCATTTAAAGCTATTAAATGGACAATGGGCCCAGCTTAGTATGATAGTTATTGGAAACTGTTATGTGAAAACGGTACCTTAAATCTACGCTATCTGCTCTATTTTCTTTCTTTTTTTTATGTAAAAGTTCTCCTACTCTACAACATTTTTTCTTAAGTATAACAATCTTTTGTATCTTAACATTTTTCCCATTGGCTTATTGCTTTCAATAACCCACTGATAAAGTTTTAGCTTCAAGTTTTCGCATCTGACTAACCATCTTGAAGTAGTAATCCTTTGAGAAAATGTAGTTTTGAACTTCCGCGGATATTATTGTCATCGCCTTACCTATATTTGCTTCTATAGGATTTTCTAGAATTTGACGGGGGATTGAAACAATTGAATATCTTTAGATTAAAGGTTAGAAGACAAAGGCACAGCCAAGGAATTAATTAACACTTTTGGAATTAGTTTAGGAATTCAGCACAAGAGTAAGAAGGATTAGACTGTAATTCTTTTCATTCCGTTTTCGCAAATCCAACTCTTTCCTTCTTTAAATCCAATTTAATCACTTAGTCTTTGTAAAACACTCAACTCGTCATTTGGAATTCCACCACCACCTCCTCCTATTCTTGTAAAGATGATTTTAATTTAAATTTTTCAAGTACATTTGATTTTCTTTAATTCCTCCCCCCCCCCCCCTCCCTCCCCTACCCTTGAAATTTTCTCATAACAAGTTTTTATTTCTATTTAATTTAAATGTAAATTAGTCCGGAAAAAAGGCAGAGACAGAGGGTGAAAAAAGAATATAAAATAGAGACCCAAGGGAGAGTTATTTTTTTAAATCGAGTTCTTTCTTTGGGGATGAGAAAAAAGAGAAAAAATAATGATAAATGATGTGACAATTATTTCCGCTTTATTTTCCATTACTTAAATAATGATGTAGTTAAGAAAACGCTAGTTATATTTACGTTAAAAGAATATTTGCAACCATCGATAAATGTGTTTTTCTTAAAATGTTTTTTTTTTTTTAAATACTCATAGATAAACAATTATTTATAGTTGCCTCGTGTTTGACATTAGACCAAAAAAAGCTTCTGGATACGAAATAATTACATCCAATGTCCTAAAACAACTCCCTAAAAAAAGGCATAATTTATTTAACGTACATACATAATTCAGTCCTTAGAACAATCCCCTTCCCGACCCTCTTGAAATTCGCAGAAATAGTCATGATCCCAAAACCAAATATACCTCCTCACCTACTCACATTCTATTGTCCTATCAGCCTCCTCCCAGCTATGGGAAAAGTACTTGAAAAGCTTCTACTGCACCGTTTACTACCTGTTATAGATTACTTGAACCTTATTTCCAACTTCCATCAAGCAGGTTTTAGATCCCTTCACTCCACCATCCAACTTTGCCACAGAATTTTAGATGAAATATCCTCCACCCTTGAGGAGAAGAAGTACTGTTCGGCTGTCCTATCAAGGGAATCCTATCCTTTACTTATTATCTTATCCTTAAATCCATCCTCGAAAATCGCTTCTACCAAGTAGGTATCTCTTAACTTATCCACATCCACTATTTCTCCTATCAAAGCAGGTGCACCCCAAGGTAGTACCTTAGGTCCTTTTTTGTACTCCCTTTATACTTCTGACATCCCCGAATTTTCTTTTACAAACCTAGCTTCCTTTGCTGACGATACGTGCATCCTTTCATCTCCAAGAATTGCCTTACAGCTTCAGACAAAAAAGAATCGCCTTTTTTCTCCTAGAAACCTGGTTGAGAAAATGGAGAAGTAAAATAAATGAGAACAAAATTGATCATGTTAATTTTTCATTAAATCATGGCAATGCAAACTAGTATTCCTTAACCAGGTTTTAATCCCTCATTCCAACACAGTCCGCTACCTTGGGCTACTCCTTGACAGACGACTAACAAGGTCACATCACACAAAAATAAAAAGGCAAGACACTAACAGATACTATAACCTTCTTAAACGCTTACTTTACACACATTCCAAAATCACAGTACACAACAAATTACTTATCTACAACACCATAATGAAACCCTCGTGGGCATATTGCATAGAACACTAGGGCTGCACCAAATTCCTATATACAGCTTACAATCTCTTCAGTCTAAGATCCTTAGAAAAATGGCTGACGCTCCCTTTTACGTGACCAACCATATCCTCCATACTGCGCATTCCAAATTCCTTTTTTCGTAATTTCGCAGTTTCCCCATACAAAACCTTCCATAGTTCCTTCTCTAATCATCCATCACATACCTGGTAATCCTCCTTGACGCCTTAAGCGGCAGTGGCCAAGAAACATGCTATTAGAGTAGCTAAATTTGACATATTTAACTATATGTATTAATTAATTAATTATTTATCTTATTTATTATTTACTTATCTATATATCTGATTTAACATACCTGTAAGTGCGGTCACTGGACAGTATCTTACATCTAGTCATTCCAATTTTAAAGTTTTTTGTAAAAATGGTCGAATTTGGTGTAATATACAATGTATTGGTAATGTCTGCTCACAAGGTATTTTTCTCCATTTGATTCTCAAAGGCTTATTAGAATGAACTTATCCTTAGGAATCACTAATAGTAAGCTCTTGCTAATAGGAGATGTTTTAGTTTTAAATCTTAGGGAGGGGGTTTTGAATCTTGGGTAGATTAGGTAGATAATCCCTGCTCTTGGAAAGTTAAAAACTGAAGAAGGATTCTACTTTTTATCTTTACTGTTCTTGTTCTTCCATAAACCAATTTTGATTTCTTGTGTAAGAACCCGTTTGCACGATGCGATTGTTATATCTGATATCTCAGAAGCATATTACATAAAGTTGTTGCAACGGATTTTACCATCTGGATGTAAAAATAAGGTTAAATTCTTTAACCAGATCTTTCGCTTATACAGTTTCCCTTCTAAGCTGACTAAACTTAAAATTAAATTTGAGGAGATGAGGGATGACGTTTTTGCTTACTTTACTAATGAACTCCTATTGTTTCGTAGTTTGAATTTATCTTTTAAAAAGTGAGCAAAACGTATTCTATGTTTAAATGACGTAAAACATAACTTAGTCTTATACTTTTCTCTTTTTCTTATGTCACGTTTTATTATTATCTTTATTTTCTTACTATCTCTTATTTATTTTTATTTTTCCTTGTTTTTACATTTAACTTGTTCGATTCTTATTATGGAAATGTTCTAATTCCATATAAATTGTGATTTATTTATTATATACGGAGTATAAAAAGGAAGAGAATGCATTTATTGAAAGAGTAGTAGAGAGAAAGTATTGGGAGGACGCAAATACATTCTTTCTAAAGATTTTGATGGAAAAATTTATTTGTTTTAAGGTCCCCTAAATCGAAAAATATAATTGGAGCTAAAATTCCGTATGACTTTAATCGGGAACAGAGAGTTGAGTCACAAAAGAAGAAGAGTAAGTTACCAACGATAATATGGTTAAGAGATGGAGTTTAGATTAGTAAGAAACTTGCTAAAAAAATAAAAAATAAATAAATAAATGTTTAAGATATGGACTTAAGGCTCTACCGCCCTTTGAGGTTAGAAAAATCATTAAAATGAAAATTTTATTGGTTCTAAGCAAGATATCAAAAATCTAAGTACAGGCTTCATTCCTAATTTCAACTCTGCACAATTTTAGCCCTATTTCAACTTCCTATGATAAATAGTGCAGGCGCCATTTCAATACAACGATAAAACTCATTGTATTGAAATAGTTGTAGTATTTATTGTAGTAGGGAGTTGAAATAGGGCTCAAAAATGCAGAATTAAAATTAGGAATGAAGCCTGTACTTAGATTATTGATATCTTGCTTAGAACCAATAAAATTTTCATTTTAATGATTTTTCTAACCTCTACGCTACGAGTATGTGAAAATCGCTCATTATACATAAATGGATGAGATAGCGTTTAAATGTATGTGAAAATCGCTAAAAATATCTACATGTTTTAATAAATGCAAAAGTCGCTAAAAGATGGAGGGTAGGCGTATGAGAAAGTCGCAATAAATAAAAATATGGTTAACAGATGGAGATAAGGCGTATGAGAAAGTCGCTAAAAATAAACATGTGGTAAAAGACGATGAGAAGGATTATGAGAAAATCGCTAAAAATAAAATCATGGTAAAAAAAAAAAATCATGGTAAATCATGGTTGATCTCAATACGTATATAATATGGTCACTAAATATAAAATCACTGTAAGAATGCGTAGTTTTTAAAGATTTTCAAGTATGGAAATGTGTTTTACATATATTAGAAGATCAAGTATATTGTGGGTGGATGTTTCATGCTTAGAGTAACAAGGTTTATCTCGTCCTTTATAGACAAGTTAACAAATAAAATAATTACAGGATGATTGGCTAATAAGATTAAGTATAGATTTACATATACCTTTTCATATAAGAAGTGAAATAATTTTTCTCCAATAATAATTATGGGAAGTCTCCACCTACACTTAGATCTAAACATCTTCTATTACTTCAATATTATATATGAGTAATATAATACGACTATTATTTTACATTATTTAATATCAAGGCTAGATCAAAAAGAAAACTTATACACAAACATACGAGTAAGGTCAACCATTAGTTGGTTCTGCTCGTTAAAACTTTATTTCCTTAATAATACATTTTATATTTATATATATAAAAAAAAAAAAAAATAATAATAAAAACAGGATCAAAAGACGAAAGAAAAAGTTTGCATTTCATGTTTTCGAGAATATAAAGGAAAATGAAACGAGATCTCTTGATAGAGATGACAACAAATTAAATTTCATCTTATTAAAGATTTCCAATAAATCGATAATGAAGTCAACAGTTAAGAGAGGAAAAAATAACTCTTGTACGGAAGACAAGACACGTGCAAGTAACGAGCTTTTATTCTCGTTTAAATGTTTTCCCTAGTTTATTATACGTAGTTTATACATATATATATATATATATATATATATATATATATATATATATATATATATATATATATATAGAGAGAGAGAGAGAGAGAGAGAGAGAGAGAGTGAGAGAGAGAGAGGCTATCAAGTTAGCACGAAAAGCAACACTTTTTTCAAATTTTCAGAACTTTACACGGTTTAAAGTACCCCGAGTCCTAATAAAAATTGTTTTTAAATATATGTCCGTTTGTCGTTTGTGAAAGAATAATTAATAGTCACATCCAAATTAATTACACTTCGAGGCGAAATCAATAAATGAATGAAGAGCCCCCCAAAATCTCTGAAGAATCCCGAAAAAAAAAATTGAAATATTCTAAGATCAATACTTTAAAGTCTATAAAACCATTGTTGTTTCAGCGAATTTTTGAAGAAATTAAGTTATTGCAATGGCTTAAAATTTTTGTAATGCGAATTTTTGAACATTTTCTCCATTGACCTAGATCATTCTTAATCGATTCCTGAAATAATACTTTTTTATGCATGTATGTATATTTGTATACATTATGTATGTGTATAAAAACATATATTTGTCACTCCAAACAAATTTTAAAATGTCAATAGTATCAAAAGATAGGATGAGTTCGTTGGCCAGAATTTTTGGAGTCCATTTAGGGGTCAAAAATAGCATAAAGACGTGTTTTTTAGGGTTTCGTTGGTAAAACCAAAAAAGTTTCGTTCCTGTGTCTGTCTGTCTGTCACTCTGTACGGTTCCAATAACTTTTGAATCAAAAGAGATAAAAACATGAAACTTTCCAGTATTAAAGATCGTTTTGACGCGCACGCAGGAAAAATATAGAGAACTCAAAATTATCAGCTGTTCCAATTCAAAATGGCGAAGAATTCTCGTCACGCGAAAAAAAATATTTTTTTTAAATTTTGAGTGGGGTATCAAATGAAAGGTATTGAAGAGTAGAATACAAATATATATACCACTTGTGGATAGTGTTTAATTTTCGGCGCCATTTTGTCAAAAAACATCGAAATTTTGCATGTCCCCTCCCCCCCTTAAAATCGTATTTCCGCTCTTACTAAAAATATAGAAAAATATGCAAAATGTGCGGTCTGATGGGCCAATGAAAAAATAAGAATAGTAATTTGATCACGATTAACTGGGAATCCAAGATGGCGGCTAATTCTCGTCACGGGGAAAAAAATATTTTTTAGGGGTATCAAATGAAAGGTATTGAAGAGTAGATTACAAATATACATAACACTTGTGGATAGTGTTTAATTTTCTGCGCCATTTATTAAAAAAAAATACAAATTCCCCCCTTACACTAATTTTATGTTCACGATACCAACGAAACCCTTTTTACGTGAGTCTATTCAATTTATTCCATTTAACCCTCCTCTTATATGAAAATATGACCAAAGTGTATAGAACAACAATTACTGTACTCTTAAAGACCTTTCTAACGAAATGCATCTTGAAGGGTAAAATACTATTTTGACTTATGTACCCCGTACCCCTGTGAACCAATTTTTTTTTTCACCCATCCAAATTCTAAACCAAAATTTTCCTATATTATTATAAGCCAATAATATGCGGATTGCTTTGAAAATCCGCTCATTAAGTCATGGTGCATGACTGGTCTTTTTCTGGAAATATTCTAGTTTCCGAGATGCCGATGAAAATAAATTTGTACAACCGAAGTAAAATAAATGTTAACAAGTGCTTGTTTAACACTCTATACATATCATTTAATATATAATCGAGTAGTGCCCCTACAGCGATGAACGACTCACTTCGAAATGCTTTGTTATTGCTAAGCTAAGGCAACCACATTTATTCTAATAAAATTAAATGTTAATTTTGATTTGTTGGTCTTCAAATAGATATAATACGTACCTATCAATAGATATCTAAAGATCAATAGATATCTAAATTAATTTAACTTTTCTTCTAAATATAAAATTAAGCCCGTTGCTTAAGGTCTCGTGTTTAATAATACAAATAAATTAGAGTGTAGAGTGTGGGTCGTGAAGGGTTAATAAAACAATGAGTGACAAATCTTAAAAATGGCTATATTTCGCACCACTCCGGGGCATAGACATGTACACGAAGTCTTGGTTACATGTTTAAAAAATGTCAATATTCATCTATATAAAATTAGAATCGTCTTTTGACGTGATCTCCTTCCAAAACTCTAAACTAACTGGTTTAAAGAAAAATAACATAACTTTGAAAGAACGTAACAAATAACAATTAAAAACAAATAAAAACAATAATTATCACACGAGAGCTTGAGGTAACACGAAATATAGCCATTTTTAAGATTTAACAAAAATCTATTTATAAATCCCTTCACGACCCACACTCTACACTTTGTTAATATAAAAGGGACAAATAGAAAAAACTAAATAAATTAGATATTATGGTATTTTATTACAGTATTACAATGTACTCGTATATAAGAAAGTTTTTCAAATAGTTTAGATTTGTTAATGTTAGTTATTACTCTTTTAAATTAGGACTCTGTAATTATGTAAATAATAATGAGTCCAAATTAACGAGTCCAAATTTGATGAGTTCAACTTAATTATTTAAGGGACTTCTTGAATTATCTTTTTATCCGCCAGAGGAGAAGAACTCATATAAAGGAGAAACAGAAATAATTAAAACTCTTCATACAAAGAGAAATAATAATTAAATAAATAAAGCCAAATCAGCAAATTTCAAAAGAAAGAAAATTCTAATTACTAGTAAAGTTAAAAAAGTGAGAAAAAAAAGAAAAATGTTAAATAGGAAATTTAGAAAAATGAAATTTAATATTTTTTTTAAAACCTATTTAAAATTTGTTTAACTAAATAAACATGTTTATCAGATTATTATAATTTGTGCTTGTAGTTATGGCTGTTGTGGTAGGTATATAGCTTATATTAGTTAATAGATGTTGAATGTATGACGTAATTAAGTAAGGCAAATTCAATATTCCTGTCTTATTAAATGGTTTTCGCTAGTAGTATTAATTTAGCAATTTCAAAAATATACTCAGTAAACATTTTTGGCACAATATTAATCAGGTCTTAGATATCTTCTGCATTTATCTTTTCACCATCAATAATTTGATGGTGATTTATAAATATAAATTGGCTTTTACATTATTTTTTTTTTTTATTCGTATAAATACTTTAGATTGTTTGAACTGCAATACACTAATGTATTACGGTTAATCTAATCAGTCTTATTTAAGAACTTATAAATTAATATTTTACGACATTTTTAAAAGATTATATATATATATTTTACTATCAGAGGATTAATACTTTCGATAATTAACTCGAGGAGTTTTAAATAATATTATTTTAATATTCGTTCTTCTTACTAACTTAAAAGAAACATTTTTCTCTTGACAAATAATAATTAAAATGAAGTAAGAATTCGGGGAAATAATCAAATTTACATAATAATTTTCCTTCTTATTCTAAATAAATAAAACCCCTTAAGAATTAATAATTTTATATTAGCTGATAACTAAAAATTATTATAAAGTATGCTAATGGATTCTCTTATATAGATTCTAAACGGAGTGGTTTACATAAATATTAATAAATATGGTACATTATATGAATGTCATTTATACATCTTATTTACTTACTAGCCAACCCCACTTTTGGCTGTTGAGCCATTTTGTGACGCGCTGACCAGTACAGACGGGTTTCAGTGAAAAGTTGGTTTTCGTCCTCCTGGGAAAGGTCTAGGGCTGTGCATGCTTTAAGATACTCTGCGTCCATGGTCTCCGCATAGCTGGCATTGCATGATGGGTGTTAAGTGGGGCTGGTTCTCCTCGTGTGATTCCGTAATTGGCATATAGGTTTTGGTACGCAGTCATAGGTGTGTTTTGGGTTTTCAGTCTGTTAGTGGCTTGTCTGTAGTCGTTCCACTGGTATTCTAAAACATTCCACTTATATATCTAAACGGAATGTTTTACTAAGTGATAATTAATTAATGTATAAAGTTGGCTCACTTCAAGATTTTAAAAGGAGTGTTTTACTAAATATAATAATTATTTAATAAATATGGTACACTATATTAATGATAGGCTCACATAAAGATTCTAAATAAAATGGTTTACTAAGAATACATATTTAGTAATAAATATGGTAGAGTATAATATAATGGAAAAGATCATTTATAAATCCTAAACAGAGTTGTTTTCCTAACATAATGTAATTAGTTAATAAATATGTAGGCTCAAACACAGATTCTAAACAGAATGTTTTACTAAGGATAAATATTTAATAAATATCTATAAAAATTAGTGTTTTTTTTGGACTCTTGTATGAGTCAATCGATGCATGTTATTACATTTTATTAAACTTGCTAACTATTAAAACCGTATTGAAATATCAATGGTTTAGTTATATAACTAGACCTTATTTTGTTCTATATCGCAGTAAAACAGTTATTTTAATTCGTATTGAAGCTTAGTTCAAAAACACCTTAATATATTTATATATACAATATATATATATATATATACCTAAACACCAACGGCAGTCCTCTACCAACGGGAATAAACTCTGACATTTATAAATACCCTGACATTTCAATTTTCAAAACGGAATAATGTCAGATCTATTAATGTCTGTTTCTGTTCTCTCTTTTTTTATCCGTTGGGTTGTTTGTCCTCTTTTAAAAATTGTATATTTTTCAAATAGAACATTAACTATATATTTATTGAAATTTTTATATTGTTAGAGTAAATTGCATTTTATATTATACTGGATATTGTTTATAACGACGTATCTTTTAACTTCGCACCGCCTAACCCCGGCATACAACAGTAAAAATATATCACTTCACTACACAAAAACGTATGCTTGTGTACCAGGTTAACATATTACATGCCTTTTTTAAATGTACTTTAAACGATGTTTTTATACAATTGTTACGTTAGGGCGTAAGATATCGATAAACACGTTGTTTTCTATATTTTAAACGTTTTTATCCGCATTTAATAGTTTTAACGATATTTAACACTTCATAGAGGTATCGGTGTTGGGTTTTGCTAAATTTAAAAAAAAAAAAAAAAAATTGTTTATCTTATTGAACAGATGAAGTTCATAGTTTCCCGTCCTAAAATTCCAATTTTACATTTGATGCTTACGTTTGCGTGAATAACGATTTCCAACGAACTCGTACTGGGCATTCGTAAAATGAACATATGTACCAAATTTCAACTAAATTAGTCAACTTTAACTCAAGTTATTGTCATCGGTCGATTTCGTTACTGGGGCACCGGGGGCCCGGACCTTATAGCCCTCGTAGCCTTCCTGTATCTGGGCCTTTTCGTGCCTAGTTATAAAATATTCCAATAAATGAAAGTTCTCGCTTGATGAAAAACTGAACGCATGCTACAGTTCAGAGAATGGTGAAACAAATAGGAAAGTAGTGGAAGAATTAAACGTGAATCCATTTATTGTACTATCGGTAACATTAAAACACAATTAAGTACAAACTAACATCAGATTTTCAGTTCTTCCTTGTAATGAAAGTAAACAAGTAAAGGTAGTAAATACCAAACACTATTACTATAATAGTTCAATTAATCAATATATTATCATAAACCATAATAAATAAAAGACAGGCCGGTTTCGACTACACTACACTGTCGTCATCAGTGTACTAATAATTTAATAAAATAATTATTTTTTTAATAGAAATAATTGACTAATTAAACTTGTAATAGTGTTAGTTATTTACTGCCTTTACTTGTTTACATTATTAATAAATACCACAAAATCTCAATCAATACTATTTACTGCTATCTTCCTTGACCAAACTTAATTTCAGACTTTCAAACTCACATTACAGAAAAAATCAATTTAATAATAGCATATATATATATATATATATATAGACAGAATTAAATAATTACGTATTAACATCGGTTTAGTGGCAAACCGATCAGTTCAGTAATTTATTTATTTAGTTAATCCTAATTCCTGGCCTTTTTCAAATGAATCCTTTCTGTTTAGAATATCTGTAGCCCTTTATAGGCTTTTTTTAGCCACGGATATTTTTGCGAGCTTTCTCTTTTGTTTCGAATATTTCGTACGATACTTGCAGTTTAAAAGTATTAAGAATAGAATATTATATTTGTATTACATCAAATCACTGGAAAATAGAATTAGAACAAATGCCGGCCTTGTTTTTTTGGAACCATAAAACCATATAATTATTCATAAGTAAAGAAGGGGGGGGGGGATTGATTAATATTGACTAACAGAAGATTTAGCTATTATTTGTCACACTAAATATAAATAAACTACATCAAATTACATTAAAAAAAAACTAAATTCATTTAATTCTCAGTGTAAACATTTGAAAACGAAAACGCGCCATATTGTTTTGATAAATCAAACATAAAATTCTATATTTGTTTTAAGTGTAAACATAATTAGAATTTTAAATGTTTCAATTTTAATTTAATTATTTTTAAAATCAATGTGATGTATAGTTAAAATTATTTAGCGGGGTAAATTACTTTTACTTCTATAACATTCATTATCCTTATTAGGGTCCGTAGGCAAAACCTAGGACCCTTATATTTTCCTGCGTGCGTCTGTCTGTCCTTCCGTCCGTCTGTCGCCTCCTCTCACGATGCCACCTTTCGTCCGATCACTTAGAAATTTGGCATATATGTGTATAGTACCTACCTATACACAGTAGTACCTACCTAGTAATTTTAACAATATAGCTACTTAAAAAAATTATTTTAAAAAAAATAAGGGTAAAAAAAACTTAAGGGTTAAAAAATAATTGTTTTTTCTGGAGACCGTGTGGAGTATCATATGAAAGGGCACGTCGAGCTGATTACAAAAATATATCATTTTTGGTTATAACTTTGATAGGGCGAGCGTAGGTGAGTTTGAAGTTGGTGTGAGAAGTGTCCCCCCCCCCTTCTCTCTCACTTATGTAAAGTGCAAATAGTCTGAAAAAATTCCTGAACATTCGTCAACCAAAAGTAAAGGTACCATTTTTGGAATATTCGAAAAAAAGTATTTTTTGTTTTTATTGACAAGATACGGTTTTTTTTTTATTTATAATTATGCTCTATTGGATGTATTTATATGTCCTAGTCCGGTTCATTGGCAAAAAATACTTTTATCAGAAGTATGTTTATGTGTTTAAGAGAATATCAGACCTATAGGATTGTTAAAAGTAGGCTTTTAAGCATTTTAAAAAGCACAATCAATAATAGGCACTACTTAAACAATACTTTGTTGCCTACGGACCTGTTTATATTTTATGTTTACTGAAGATAAAATGATTCTTATTGGAGATATTTTTTTAATGTAACATCCAAACATAAATGGGTTGCTGCTTAATGTATCTGGTTGCGAACGTCATTTATAAGGTTTATACAGCTGATGGAGTGACAAGCTAACCCAGTGTCATCTTTTATAAGGTTTATACAGCTGATGGAGTGACAAGCTAACCCAGTGTCATCTTTTATAAGGTTTATACAGCTGATGGAGTGACAAGCTAACCCAGTGTCATCTTTTATAAGGTTTATACAGCTGATGGAGTGACGAGCTAACCCAGTGTCATCTTTTATAAGGTTTATACAGCTGATGGTGTGACAAGCTAACCTAGTGTCATCTTTTATTAGGTTTATACAGCTGATGGAGTGACACGCTAACCCAGTGCCATCCATTACATATCTATATCTGGTTACGAATGTCATTTATAAGGTTTATACTGTTGATGGTGTGAGACCCTAACTCAGTGTCATCCATTACCTACATATCTATGTTGTTTTATTCTGCTCTTTGCCAGGCCTAAACCCTCCGCGGGATGTTGCACCACAGATAATTATTGCATCATTATGAACTTCCTATGATCCTATATTGATTTAATGTTTTGCGTCACTGCTGATAATCTTTTAGACCTTTTGAAAAACATTAAAATAGTTACTTTTGCCTCTTTAGGAAACGAATTCCAAAATAAAAGGCAATTATTAGCATCATTACCGTTAGACAATATATTCTTTAAAATAAAAAAAGAAAGAGGAAACTCAATTTTACTTAATTTTATTGTATTGAATATCATGAGTGGTCTCACAAGCCTTGCCTCATTTACATATTCGATACTACGAGGTTAGCCAAGGATTTGATCGAAATAGCCTATTTTATAAACGGGTTCTTTCGATAAAAGGTAATGGCTTTAGAATGTCTCCGAGGAAAAATGTACGCACCTTTTCCTATTCTGCTTTCCAATTTTCTTGAATAAATAAAGATTTTTAGCGAGCCAAATGGAAAAGAAAAGAGATAGAACATTTTATCCTTTCCCATTTTGTATTAGGAACTTTAACTACCTTTTATTTTTTGCTCTGATAAAAATAAATAAATAAATTGGGAAAAGATTGATTAAATAAATATTAAAGTCTATAGTGAATGAATATATATATATATATATATATATATATATATATATATATATATATATATATATATATATATATATATATATCTTTGATATCCTCTGATTATTTATTCCTATAATAGGGAATAGGAAGCAAGGGTTTGAAGTGTTGCAACAAAAAAGGAATAAATTGAATTTTAAATGTGATTTATTCTTTGGCACTAATTATTCTTTACCTCTAATTCAAGATATAAACAACTTGTTCATTAAAATTGTATAGACAATTTAAAACTAGCTGAGTTGACAATAATTGTCTGTATTATTTATTATTATTACCCTGGGTGATTTAATGGGAGTGATATTTTGACTATAGTCAAGTTTAATGAAAGGAAATATGAAGTAACGGCTTGTGCTACATGTTTTTCGAATGGGAAGAGCTTTTATACAACAGAACTAAAAACAAAAATAACCGAAAGTAGGGAGTGGTAATAATAATATAAAACCTGACACCATTTTTTTTTTCAGCGTGTTGTTAAATTAATTAAAATTCTAGCTAGGGAGAGGAGGGTATAAGAAGAACTAGTAGTGTAAAGCAGTAGGCTCTGAGAAAATACACTTACTACTTACTTATAATAATTCGACCTTCCTCTGATACATTACACCTTTCAACTACACATCAGGTACAGGATATTTTTCATTTTCTAGGAAGCTGTCCCGTTTTTAGGCCCTACCGTATTATCATTATTTCGGTACAGATATTTTAGAAACTCAGGCCTTAATGAGCTATTTGAATAGTAATCATACAAATAAGTTATACGGGTACATTAGAGATGCGATGAAGTATAGAACCATGTTAGTCAAAGAGTTTAATTTTTAGTTTATTTTTCTTTTAATTATTCCATGTTTTTGTTTATATAAATATTTATGGTATGCAGACCTTGTCAAAAAAGAAAAAAAAAATTGTATTTACCTATTTGATTTATTATTGTATTAATTGTCATGTATTTATATATTTATACACACGTATGCTGTTATCGGTTATAGAGTTTGCATGTTTTATCAGTTATCGATTATTTATGTTATAATGTGAGCTGTCTTTTCGGTTATTTTTTGTAGTTATTTTTTTCTAAGGCATGATATTAAGAAAGTAGAGAAGAAATATGTATATACTTAATTTAAACTAAATTAATAAAATATATACTCCACTCCGGCTGACGGCTGAAAGCCATAGCCTGAACTGTTTACAATGGCATAAAATAATGTAAAAAGGAATGTTATCTTTAAATTAAAAGCAGTTTTAATTATTATTATTATAATTCGAAGGCTAAGTTTGTAGGCTAGTCTATTTTTTACTATACCACGTATTGTTCAATTATTTTATGGTTTTGTTAAATACATTGTTTTATGGAAAATTGTCGGTTCTTGATTCAAAGATAACACGTCTTAAGATACATATATTCTCTTTTTTTAATTTAATTTTTTCTGCGGGCAGGCGAAAATACTTCATGGACCAGTGGTTTTAATACAAGAATGTAAATTATAATGCTAGTAAAATACATAATATTAGTGGCAACGAGTCGGTAGATGCGAGATGAGTAGGAGTCATCTCTCGAATCTCATTAAGAAATGTCTCGTGTTTCCCCTAGGGATTCTGAAATTGCAAACCTGTCTGCTCCAAAACGCTATGAGACTAAGTCGGAGGCAACTGTATTTCACATTCATGAAGCTACTCATTGTTATCTCAAATCACAAAGGGGGCCAAGTTTATGTCTAAAGAGAGATTTGAGGACTTTGCGGATGACCTTTCTCTACTTAGAGAACTAACCACTAACTCCTGGTCAATACCCTTGCTACTTGTCTTGTTTCATCAGGCTTATATCTAATCACAAGTGATCTACTTCCTTTACATAGAGGATCTCAATTAGTACTAAGCATCGCTCAATATAACTAATTAAATCCTTTTGAATTAAATTTAATCACTTGAAACAGTGGTAATTGATTTGGATTCTTTATCTTTATAAATTTATTTAGATAAGGTAAACATTTAATATAAACTGTTTAGATTATCTCTTTAGTTGTACTTGGCATGAATAAGTTTTACAAGGTATAGTTATTAGTAAACAAAACTAACTCAAGTGTCAACTAGAGTGAGGAATCTGTCTTGATTTAATTATCGTTTATAATTTCAAACTCATTTTGAAACTATTAAGAATTTAATACCGTTACACTTATTTATATGTAATTTTATCTTTCTTGAATTTACTGTATGCTTGGAGGGCTTCGATATAATTATAATTTCAAAGATCATTACTTTACTTCTTACAACATTACTGCATCACCAACAGAATAACAAACTTATATCGATACAGACTTTAAATAAAAAATTTAATATACAAACTGCAACCACCTCATGAACCAAATTATTATAATTTTTAATTGTGACTAAAGTTAAAGTTGTTATGCATATCATAAAAATCCTTTTAGAACTTAGTGTTTTAGAACGAAGTATTAATATACTATGAAATAATTAAAACTTAGATGCGATAATAGTTTAATCAAGATAAAATAAAAGAGTATGTTATTGTTTATCCATTTGAGATTTAATGATTTATAATTTGTTATTAGATTTATTAGTTGCGTAAAAATGATATTATGGCAGTTATTATAGTTAATGTTAAATTATGTGTTGGTATTATTGAGAATTCATGTTTATGTATTAATATTTTAGTGCTAAGTGTATAACCCTAATAATCTTATATTTATAAGATACAGAGGCCGGTTATCCGATAGTTTTTTTACATGTGTTATATTTTTTATCATGAATGACTTTGGTTCTGAATTTCTGACCAAGAGTTTATTATTGAGGAAAAAAACCAATTGATACTTTTTCTCTTTGGCTGGTGCTCTTGCTCTTGATAGTAGTTCTTTATTGTTCTGAGTCAAATTTCCCGATAGAAACATTCTCCCTCATTAAAATTGAAGCATATTGTTTTGACATCTATACCTGGTTTTTATGGTTTGTCTGGAGTTCCATTTCTCCTTCTTGCCTTCACATGATGTTTTGTAAGCTTTAAACCACTATTCTTTTTGTGATCTAACAAATAACCACTATGGGTTTCGGGGCATCTTCTTTGTATGACCTCAGTCTATGGGTGATGCTTACGTCTTGGCTTGGTCTTTCTTGGTAGTTAATATTTAAGACTTTAGCCACTTGATGAAAACGGCAGGCATTTCTTCGCTTTTTATTTCCGGTATTCGGTATTTCAGACAGACATGATGATATCAAATATCCTATATTGTTGAATATCATGTATCTCATCTCTAAGCATCTTATTTTCTTCTTCTAATTCACTGTTTCTCTGTATAAGCTGCCTCATTGTTTTCAGAACTTCTCCACATTTTTCATTTATAAGATTAATTGGTGACATTAACCGATCTACGATTCCATGGATACATGCTTCAGTACTTTTCTTATAATTCTCTAAAAGCGATTTTAAATCTTCTGAGGTATTAAGAGGTGCGTTAAGTTTTGGCATCGCTGGAGCAAGATCTTTGCATAACAAGCACTTCCACTTGGTTTTTGGTATCTTGCCTCATTAATTTATATTTTTCATCCTACACACTTTGCCTTACACTCTACACAAATAAAAACAACATCCGTTGTTCATTACAGCTCTCATTACTCTTTTTACACACTGTCATTTTTCAATCTTTTATTTTCTTTGTTTATTCCTTTCTTTCTTTTTAAAGACTAAAGCTATATTTTATAGTTTAATATAAAATTTTAAAGCTCTTTTTATAGTTTAATATAAAATGTTAAAATAGATAAAGCGTTTTTATCTTAGAAAGATAGATGAGAGTTTACGAACAAGTAAAACTAGGTAAGATAACTAATCTTCAACGACAATACGATGTTTTCTGTACCGTGTCTCGAGATCTACTGAAATTAAATATTAAACAAATATTTAAAGAAAAAAATTAAAATTTTGCGGGAGGGTCCCTAAGTTGTCAGCGCCACCAGGGGGAGGTTCTCGTATCTCGTATCATGGACACTTAGCAGAAATTAACTATCGCTGATAAAATTAATATGATTGCTGGTGAAGGCGAGAAGGTGCCCGGCTCCGCTCTGACCGGTAGTATCATAGAAAGAATGTCCCATTTCCCTGAAATTGTAAATGAGGTAACTGCCCAAGGTACATAACTGTCCCCTACTTGTTAGTTCGATTAACGGATTATATTTTGACATTTTCATGTCTTGGCTATGGCACATAACCTCGAAAAGCGTCTCTAACCTCCTCTAACCAAAAACTAGCGTTACACGAGTAGGGAAGATATAGGAACAGGAAGATAGGAAGATATATGAGGTGTTCAATCTAGTCTGCCTTTCTTTTTATTCTTGGAATGTTGTATTCAACATTTATTAGTTTAATCTTCCTAAAAACAACTACTAAGTGTTAACTAAGTTAAAAACTTAAATTTTATTTTTGCTTTTATCTCCATTATTATTCTTGATGAGCATTTGTTTAAGAATAAAGAAAGACGTCGCTCCACTAAAGTGACTAGTGTGAAAGCCGGCTTTCAAACACAAGTGGTCATCTTCAGTGGCGGTGAAACAAGTAGAAATTCGTAAGAAAAAGAATCAGTGAAGGAGTTATGACAGAGGTTAAAATCTTAGTCAGATTTCAACCTCTGTCTCCACAAATTAAATCTTAATTTTTTAGTATCTCGGCTGTCAGGAATAATAAAAGAAAGAGCCACATGAGGTACTGAATATAGTGAGGCCGAAAGGAAATTTTATTTGTGGAGAGGCTTTCAGTTTTACCTCACTATTAATATCTACTCCATTTGTGCCCCATTTTACTATAATCTTCAATATTATATAAATAATCTCCATTCATGAGGTAAAATCACCAGTTAAATTTTAACCTCTGTTTCAAATCCTACACAGATTCATTACTATTAACACGGGTGTGTTACTGACACTGAAAATGACCAATAGTGATAGAAAGCCGGCTTGGTACAATAAAGTTGCTTTAGTGAAGAAATGTATTTTTTTATTCACTATTCCTTTTTCCTTACTAGGAAAGAATGAGAAAGTAAAAACTTATTGATATAGGGTCTCTCCTTGAGTCACCTTAATTCTCCACCCTCCAGTACCTACTTCTTAAAAAACAAAAAAAACTTCTAAGCCCTTTAGTATTAACAAGTTTTTTTTTTTTTTTTTTTTTTTTTTTTAAATGTAGGCCAATGTTGTTAAATCTTTTGTTCTTGACCACAGTAAAAACTACTTGACATTCAAGTGTTAGGAACCTAAATTATTTTAAGGACACACAATACTTTTAACTTTTCTTTATTTGGTAATGCTTTATATTCCACATGGTTGTGTTAGTATGAAAGTAGAAAAACATTTAGGGTGCGTTCAGAATATATAAGTAGGTCGACCGGTGATATGTTGTGTTTAGTGACATTGGTGGCTTTAATTTCTCTTGTTTCCAAACAGTTGAAGGAATCGATCAACCATATAGGTTGACCGCAAAGCTATTGCGAGTAATACTCATGTTAACAAACTTAATTATTTTCATCGTTTTTAGTTTCTTAATAGTATCAAATAAATAACAAAATTTAGGATATAATAGTAGTAATTGTACAAAATTACGAAGCATGGTAAAGTAAACATAATGCCATCAACATTTAAATGCTGCTCCTTTCGTTACCTTTTATAGTGTCACAGAAGGTACTATTATTATAAATTATATATAGTTAATAATCGTGAACTAACGGATATGTTCGGTTGTTTATGTTGGTCTTTTCGAGCACAGGTTAATTCTTGATCGACCTGGTTAGTAATAGTGAACACGTCTTTAGAAATTATTACAAATGTATTTTTAAGCTACATTTAAGTTTGAAATCAATCTTATTTATGCTAAAACTTTGAATAGATTAAAATTGAGGTAAATGTTTCACATGATTTTCTTTTTAAACCATTGCGTTGACAGATAATTTATACTGTTGTTCGTTACAAATATCTCGATTTATTTTCCTCTTGCGGCTTTCATTGCAAAAAGCAATTGAGAATGGTAGGTAAATTCAGTCTCTGAGCTTAAAGTCATTTGTAACAATAAAGACTGCACTAACATTGAGTTGTAGGGACAGGTAAACCTCCCACGGTCTCAGAGTAGACCACGTCAGAGCTTTCCTTCCCGTCTACTTTCTCATCTCAACCCTTAGTCAAAAATAAATAAAATAAATTACTCTCACACTTTTCATATTGAGCATCTTGCAAATGAAAATAGATTTCTTTCAATTATTATTCATTTGTGTTGGGGCTTTTTTTCTTTGTAGATTTTCTTTTAGCGAATTTTCAAAGAAAATTACGCTATTGCAATGGCTTCAAAATGTTTGTAATGCGAATTTTTGAAAAATGTTTCCATGGAAATCCGTTTTAGACCATTCTGAAACGATTCCTAAAATTTAACACTTTTTTTTATGTATGTATGTATATATGTATGTATATATGTATGTATATATGTATGTATATATGTATGTATATATGTATGTATATATGTATGTATATATGTATGTATATATGTATGTATATATGTTTGTATATATGTGTCACTCCAGACGATATCTCCCCTTAGGATGCACTTAAAAATTTCAAACAAATTTTAAAATGTCAATAATATCAAAAGAAAGGATGAGTTCGTTGGCCAGAATGTTTGGAGTTCATTTAGGGGGCAAATTTTTACAATTTAGGGTCAAAAATAGCATAAAATCGTGTTTTTTCCATTTTACCCCCCTTTTATATGAAAATATGATAAAAGTGTACATAACAACAATTACTGAACTCTTAAAGAGCTTTCCAACGACATGCATCTTTAAGGGTAAATACTATTTTGACTTTCGTACCCCGTACCCCTGAGTACCAATTTTGTTTTTCACCCATGCAAATTCTAAACCAAAATTTTCCTATATTATCATAAGCCAATAATACGCAGATTTCTTTGAAAATTCGCTCATTAAGTCATGGTGCATGACTGGACTTTTTGTTAAAAAGTCACTTTGAAAATAATTAATATAAAAATGCCATTTTTCAAAACTGGTCTTATTTTCAATTTTTTTTTTGTCTGTAATTTGACGCCATTTTTTTTTTTTTTTTTTTTTTCTTCTGTATTCTTCCCCTTAGTTGTATCTATGTGCAAAATTTGGGGAAGATTGAATCACGGGAAGTGGTTCGAAATTGGGGAAACGGAAATGTGCGATGAAACTTACAAAGCAAAGTAATATAAGACCAGTAAAAAGTTAATTTCAATATTTTAAAAGAGAAAATTACAATAGAAAAACAAATGACTTAATTTTTAAATAAATAATATTAATATACAATTAATTTATGTATTCGCTTCACGTAGAAGACATCAATTGGTTGTAATAATAGAGATATGTTATCTCCTATGTAATTATATAATCTGTAGTTATCTAAGTAATTAGATCTAAAATAACATATCTCCTTGGATAAAAGCTAATTAGAGAATGACCCAAGAAAGGGGTGAATTATTGTCGTTTTGAGCATTGAAAAGTCAGCAAATCGTTCCTTGTGGCTTTTCATTCTTGAACAGTTGCGTCTAAAAGGAATTATAAGGCTGACTATTTCAATATTTCAACCCCTCATTTGGTTGGAGGTGACTAGAGACCCAAGAAGGGAGCAAAATATGACAATAGTGAGTCTAATTCTCGTAATTCCTTGTATAATTAATAAACCATATTATTTAATTAAGATTAGTCTCGACCACTTTAGTCCGTTATTATCAGTGTATTGAGTATTGATAATTTACTAATATCCTTCTATTTTATATAAAACATTTGAGGAAAATAAGAGCAAAACTTTTTTCTTTTTTTTCATAAAGCCAACTTTATTGTGTATTTTTACAACTTTTCCATTTTTAGTCGAGTCCAAAAGCCGGCTCGAAAATTAAAACTTGTTATTTGTGGAGAGTGGAGAGGCGTTTGCTTTTATCTTTCAACTGATATTAATTCCACTCTCGAGCCTATTTTTCTACCCATTGTAGTGTACACGTTTGAGGCTTTTGTTTCGATAAAGTAAACTTTTATTTCAGCTCTTATTAAAGAATTTACTGTTTGCCCTTAACAATCATCTGTGTTTTTGATTTAAAGGAACAAATCTACTGGTTATCGGCAGAAAATAATATACCTACATATTTTTTAAATTAAAAGAAAAAAGGATTATTATCATTACACAAAATTAGACTTGCAATTAACACGTTTTTAGGTCCCTATTAGGCTCCAAAAATGGCTCAATTCAATGTAGGAAGGAACATTTTCTAGAATATGTTTGAATATTCTAAAACATATTTATATGAAACTATATATTCAAGCTCATCTAATAAACTCAAATCGATGAAATTGGATATTATGATTAAAAATAAAATAGTCTGTCAAAATGTATGACACATAGCTTCCTCGCGTCTATTGGACACATGCTATTTGGCTCTGTTTCGTTTCCCAGTCGGGTTACACTAATTTTTATTTAATATTAAATTTTTGAAGTTGGTTGAAATTAACTATAATTGATGGAGCGACATACTAACCCCGAGTTATCCATTACATTTATAGTTGTAAACATAACTCCTTTGGCAGGCTTAGTAGGCCCTCCACGAGTTTTTGCGCCACTGATTTAGTTAGTTAGCTTGAAATAAGTTAGTTAGGGATTATAATGATCATGGGCAACTTTCGATAAAGCATTCAATTTCCTTCCAAATTGGATTTGTACTTTGAAAGATATTAGGGGTTAAATAAATGTACTATAATGGAGAGTAAGTAATGGGTGCAGAGAGTTGAAATTAATATGGGACTATAACAATGGGTTAATTATAGACTACCATCCAAATTTCATTTAAATACCTAAGGAACATACAGGCACGAGACCAATGATTCCCTAATGCCTGATACGGATTTCTGTGTGAGGAATTTTAGAATTTGGAAGATTTTTTTTTTTAAATGATCACAATGATTGTATTACCTTCGGTAAGCTCGAAAGCAAAATTGAAGTATAAGCCCTCATAATTGAAGAGTAAATTAGGCCCCCGAAATACACTAAATCGTGAGTTTTTAACGTGGATATGTTTTAACTCTGGGGTATGGAAGAAATTTTCGTCACCCAAAAAACGACATGAAAAATGTGACGCTCTTAAATATTGTGTCAGAAACTCAAAATATGATAGGAGGTAGATTGTTTTTCACTTTTATTGATTGTAGTAGTTCCAAAATTAATATAGAATGGTATCACAGCTCCTAGTGGAGCAAATGGTAATCAAAATGGATTATTGTTTCATAATTTCGCACTTTAAGCTCTATCTACTATAGCAATTTAGACAAATGTGAACTGTTTTTTTTTTCCACTTCACGGGAAAGCATTGAAATGTCGCTATGTGAATTCAATGCCCAAAACGTAAATATAATGTTTTTCCATGCAGTGGATTAAATTATTATTATTATTTTATTTATATATTTTTTTTAATTCAAATACTGCTCCAAAGATCTTGATTTGGAATAATGTAAATGTCCTCATACTAACAAAACCGTTTTGGTTTGTTTCGCAGAAAAATGTTGGTTTCATTATTTATAGCTTGAAAATCGGGATTGAAAACTCCGCTTGGTTCAGTTAAAATAATCCTAATTTTAACTGAAGTAAAATGTTCAATAAAAATTAAATATAACCACGAAAATTTTTTGCCAAATTAACTAAATGAATTTTACGTAAGTATGATTAGTTTAGTTGTATTGATTAAACAGATTTATTTCTAATTAAAAACGATTCCAACGATATAAATAAATTAAAAGACGATTAATTGTTTAATTCTTAGTGTTTTTTAAAAACTAATTATTCTTAATTTAAGGAATAAATTTTCCAGCCAATTAATATTTATTTATTTGTCACGGTAATATAAGTATAACAATATTTCTTTGTCGCTAGGTAAAACTTGTTTAGAATTAACCCAAAAATAAATTTATTTCTACCAATGCTGATTACAGTGCCACTTAAATAGGTTTTTGTTCTCTCATTCTACAGCTGAACAGCTATTGTTCGTAGACAAGATTATATATATCTATTTATTCCGATATCATTATAGAAAAAAAATAATTTCATAAGTAAAAATAAATTTATTGTCTAGAAAATAATTTTCATTGTCATGTTTTTGAAAATTTAATAATGTTACAATAGAAATTCTATTAATTATTTTAAATCAATTTTGCTTCCGAGCTTACCGAAGGTAACGGAAGCATTGTGTTCACTTTTTAGAACGAAAAACTTTTATGCCTCCGATTTTAAAAATTCCAAGACAGAAATCCGTTTCAGACATCAGGGAACATTTTTGGTCTCGTGTCTGTCTGTCTGTCTGTCATACAGTGACACCTGTATGACGTGTTAAAGATCGCTAAAACTATTAATAGTTTTTACATAATAAACAATATAACAATAAATTAATATAACAATAATTTTATTGTTAATATATCAATAAAGTACATGATAGGATGCGAGAAAGCTATGTGCCACACTAATTGGCAGTCTATTTTGTTTTAATCCGGTACTTATTGATTTCTATATTTGTTTGTCATAATATTAAATTTGAAAAGGGGTGGGAGAGGTCTGGTTTCTTGCTGTCAACTCGGAAAATGGGTCTTTCTAGGAAAAAGCCATTATCAGAGGGGAAACAAATAAAGTGGATTATATTTCTCTGTGTCATTCTATTTGTAGTGCTCTTAACTTTCAACTATTACCTTCTATATAAAATTGTAATAATAATAGCAAAAACGTCTAATAAGTGGGCCCTAATGATAAGTTTCTTAATGATGAGGTGGATCCTTAAGGGTATGAAGAAAAGAAGACTAAATCGTGTAGTGTGGCAACGTTTCGGCTGCACGAGCCATTTTCGAGCCTAAACATATATAAGTTTATTGTAAGCAATGACATACACAATAACTAATAAAACTTAATACCCTTTAAAGAAAAACTGGTAATTACCTCTATCCAATATAAGTTTTACATTCAGTTGAAAAAACTGTGAGTTAGAGAGTATTGATAAATAAGATTCATTGGGAGAACTCGTAGTTCACCACGTCACATTCATATAATCTGTAATATATTGTACTAATATTAGTGATCGTCAAGATAGGTAATACCTGATAATGGTATTGATAAGGAAATACCACAAATAGTATATAACAGTATCTAAAAACAAGTAAGTTTACCATAGTATCACAACATGTCTAAGTGTAACTGATATTCACTTAAGAATTAAACAAAATCGTCTAACAACTAGCACAGCCATAAAAACAAACTAACAATACTAAAATAACCAATAACAAAAACAAACGGTAGTTTTACAATTTGTACATTAAAGCTTTAAAATATAACAACAAGGAAGGCGAGAAGCCGATTCTTGCTATCAGTGGAACTGATAAGGACTAGACTACCTTTTCCGTTATCTAAAATAAAGCTTTCTTCAAGGTCTATCCCTGGACGAATGGTCACATGATTTTAAAGTGTAGGTGCTAATTGAGAAAACTTGTGCCCAATCGCGAGAGAAAGTTACTCAGCTTGTTGCCTCGAAATACCTGTTTTTCTAAGTGAGTTGTCTATTAAAGTAATTTGCACAGGATGTTCTAAATAATATTGGATCATCATTATACCGTTTAAATGTCATAAAAACTGGACAATTAGTTTTTAAATTATGAGCATTAGCAAAAATTCTAATGGACAGACAGATTGTGAATCTGATTTTGTCGAGGATTTTTCGACGTTTTGAACCCATTACAGAGATAATTTTCTATAGGGATTGCTCATTATGAGAGTCAGGTTGGCGTACCGGTTAGTCTAACTCGTTATATTTCGGGAGGACTAGATTCATTAGACTCTGGCAGAAAACAACGCTATAGAAGTGATTGATATATGGATAATTTGCTCAGAAAATCGATCTGGCTCTCGGAAATGCTAACTTTTATCTCCTGTTGGTTTAAAAATGCTCAGGAAATCGTCTACTACCTTGTAATAACAATAATTAACGATACGATTAAGCCATGTTCTTTTCTGCTGAAAGAATCGCATGGATGCGTTATCGTAAATTTTCAACTCGTATTTTATAAATTTAATTCCACAAAATTTTCATTTAAAAAAAATAGAATTACATTACTATTTGTTCACTTTAACCTTTTGTTTTTCTTTTTTCTTCCACTTGATACGGGTCTGTATATTTCCACTTTACAACCTATAAAAATATGTTGAGATTAAGGCACTGAAATGGTTGGTTTTTATTTTGCGGGTTAAGCCTCTTCACTTGCTCCACCCCTCCCCCAGATTATATTTTTGATGGAAAAGATTAAGGTCAGTAAAGACAAAGGGAGAAGGGTAAGGTCTAGCGGCTTGTGAAGGTGAGCTCTTTATTGAATCAGGTCTACCTCGGTGGTTAAGCGTACGAGAGAACCTTCAGGTTTGAGCCCTACGTAAACTACACGTAGACCCTTAAATCCTGACCTTATGCCGCAATCTACACAGTACGCAAACTCTAGCTTGCCCTTATGCAAATCCACCGCTTTTGATTACACGAATTCATTTTGCATGTTAGGTTCTCCTGTGCATGTTGGATCTCCGTTACTAGATGAAATATCACTGGAGAAATATTCTAATTATTTCTTAATTTTATACCAGTTTGAAAAGGTAAAGTTTTGTAACTGGACTAAAAACAATGTTTATAGCTTCAAAATGTTATTTGCATAGCAATCAAAACTACTGTGCCGCGACACTATAAGTAAAATGTATTAATACCAAATTTTAGCGTCTTAATAAAACCACTTTTGATTAGAATTTGTTGGTTTGAACTAGATAATAAAATAGTTTAATCTTGTTTTTCACTGATAATGGTTAAATCTGTATAAATTGTACGAATCAATTTGATGATACATATAAACACAAGATATAGGTTGACATAAACCTATTTCGATTGAGTTACTGATCACGTCATTGTTTACACATTTTGTTATTGAATGTGCTCTATTGTGCATACGAGTACATTATTGTCGATAATTGTCTGCACTGACTTTATGCACATCTTCTTTACTTATACGATAGGAGCTAAGACGATTTTCTTGAAATTAAAAATTTGTATGAAGAAGTAAAGGAGGTGTCCTTACTGTCAATGCAGGCAATGATGTATGCTCAGCACACTTAACAATTAAATATCACAGATTCAACATAAGTTACCAACATTGTTCAGATATGAGCCGCTATTTTCAGCCAAAAAAGGATAACTAGACAATAGTTTTCACATGCCTATTAAAAAATACTCTGATTTGGCAGTGCACTTGTTTACTATTGGTAATTTGTTGATTAATAAGTACATTCGAATAATTTGAAGAACAATATGTATAGCTAGCATTAAATAATTCGGTGCAGAAGTGTTCTCATCCTCACTATGCCGATGAGATGTGGCGCATCCTCTTCCTTTTTCCGAAATTTATGACTGTTTATAGTTTGAACATCATCGGGTTTCAGGTCTAAACAACACCAAAGTTATTTATTGTTATTTGAAATAAATGGAGAGGTGGCAATCAAAAACTTTGTTTTCCGGTAAAATCCGCGTCGCTAAGGGGTTAAAGTCTGACGTTCGCTCGGTGGATTACCCCGAGTAAAGGAACCCCCGGGTAATCCAGGTACAACTTATGGTCTAGAAAACCAGTATAAATACTCCGTTCTTCTCTCCAGTCGTCAGTATATCTTGTGTTTGCTTTTAGTCAACATCAAAATGCACCAAAGCTCTGATGATGCTTCCAAACGTCGGACTTCAACCCCTTCGTGTCGCGGATTTTACTGGAAAACCAAGTTTTTCATTACGAGTTAACCCGCGGAATCCTACGCACTAAGTTGAAAGGGGGGCAAGTTGATAAGTCACTCGGCCAACTATCAGGATCAGCACAGCTATCTTTAATATAATCAATTGGAGTCCATGTGCCGATTTCAATTCTTTTGCTTTCTTCTATTATATTTAGAATAATATTGCAATTTACTTTTTTTTTACCCTTTTTGTTCAAAATCTATCTTCTGGTGTCGTAGTATTGTAACTTAGAAATATCGTACCTAAGTATTCACGTACATGAAACAGAAGGAATTAATTTCTCTAAAAGTCAAGGATTTCCAAATTGTCAATCTACGTTGATAACGTATCCATGGTCGATCATAAATAGGGCTGCTGTGTATACCTCTAGAATATTATATGTTGATTTGACATCCTTTCCTTTGATCAAAGACAACATCAATCCTTTGAGGGATATCCCAATGTCAGATACAGTCGGCAGTTACATGTTACTGTCCAGATTTGTCTAATTAAACCATATGGATTATACGTAATTCAGTTTTAGATTATATTCTTTGAAAATTTTACATAATTTTCTTGGAACGTATGGGTACCTCTATCTAGAAGTATTATAGATTTCATAATTGCTTCTTCCTCTAATTTTGATTAAGCTAATTGTTTAAGCTTCGAAAATCTTTTTAGGTAAATACCTAAACTAAGAGTTGTTCCTGTGTTTTCTATTTTACTTATTTAATCTGTTCTTTAAACTACACGAGTTTATTGATTGTACAAATACTCTTCTAAGTTAAATTATCTATTTTCCTTAATGCCGAGGGTGAGATTTTTGTAATTAGAAATGGAATTGGATCTCATCTTTATTCCCTTTTGTTTGCCCAAGTAAGTTAGTTCCACTTTAGGGCTCGATAAATTTTACCTAATTTAGTAGAAGTTTATTCTAAAATTAAGTCTCTCAAGTCCCTATTTAAACTGCTGTAATTTATAGAAAGGCATAGCTATGCTTTATCGTGAACACATGTGACTCACAAAAACAATCAGTTTCATGTTGAAGCAATAGAAGACAAATATAGAATAACAAAAAGATTTGTTATTAAATTATTCTGTTAATAGTCTATTTTATCTAAATAAAAAAATAAAAATGTTATATATGATTTAAACCTCGTTAAATAAATGATTACTTTAACAATATATAGGCTTTTGTTTTTAGCCAAATTCTTAATTCATTGTTTCTTCGTCATAGAAAAGGTCTTCCCTACGTCCTATCTCTGGATAAATGATCACTTAGTATAATTTGAATGCGATATAGATGCATAATTATATAGGAACATAGGGTATCAATAAAGGACCACCACTTATTCAAAGCCCCTTACGTTCTTCATTTCTGTTGCCACGTCGAACATAGGGCAATAATAAAGCACCGCCACTTAGTCCAGGTATCTTACGATCATAATTTATGTTGTGCAACGTCCAACATAGGGCAATAATAAAGAACCGCCACTTACTCCTACTACCTTATTTACCGTGTCAAACATGAGTTATAAACGCAGCATTGTCACCTAGTCTAGTTGCTGACTATTTCTTCTAGTCCCATACTTCAGTGTTGACAGATCTTCACTATGCTTATCGTTGTCTTTATTTTTCTTTCTTACTGCGGATTCCAGGCCAATTCCTCTTTGTAAATACATAGTGTCATTTCCTCTTCTCTTAATCTAATACATTTCCACTGCCCTCGCTCGTTTTACCGAAGAATTTGATCGTGGTGTGTGTTTTTTATTTCTCTTTCTTTGAATATTTTATGAATTCGCTTCTATGTACTTCTTATAGAACAAACATTGCATTAACATATTGCGAATTTTTTCTCTCCTTGCTATATAATCCTCTAAAATTTATTATTATTTACATTATTATTACTCATTTTATTATCATTATCACTCATTGTGCAAGAATATATAGCTCTCAGTAGCTTACTACACTACAAGATTGTGAAAAAAAGTTGTGACTAAAGAATAAAGAAGAAAAAGCTAAAGTCCTCACTTTCTCTAACATTAAAAAATATAGTAGTAAGCTTAAGTAGTCTTATTTATTCCGTTTGATGTACTCAGATTGTGGATTATGGAGGGTAGAATCAGTATTACAACTAAAAGGTGCTTTAAGCCTCTAAGAGACTGACGTTTAATCAGCCCCCCTCCCCCCTTAACCTCTAAAACAAAGCAACCATATATTATATACTGCAACGTTACACCTTGTGAGCTCTTTATTGTTTTTTAAGTTTGGAACTTTCAAATTTCGTTTTAAATTATTTTAGAAAAAAATATAATAAAGGCGTCGTAGAATCTTTTAAATAATTAAATTTTAATTAATCATAAACTAAATATGATCTTTTATTAAAAAGTTGTAAAAAATATTACATGGGTAAAGAGGCCGAATTCCCCATCGTGTTATAACGTTATCAAGTATTGTTCGTTGATCGAAACAGAAAAAAATATAAATAAATAAAATTATTTAGGAACGCGGCAGCGTTCCGCCCCTCCAAGTCAAAAAGTCAAAATATCACAAAAGCTGCCAGTGTATATATATACTGTAGGTGACAAACTAGGGTTTTCGAGGGTCTGCAGCGTGGAATACGTGCAAGCTACCTAAATAATGTTTTAATATCTTTGAAGGCCGTGTCCTGTAGATCAAAATAAAATAAAAAAATGTCGAAATCGGTCAAGTAGAAGTAGAAAAATAAGTTTGAAAATGGTAGTTTTGATGACTTCTTATTCTTATTCTTATTCTTCCTTCATTTTACGTTGACGCACCTACAGCCTAAACTACTGAACCGATTTTAATGAATGAGGGCTTTTTCGATTCTTCTAGGGCCCTAGTGCATTCCTTAATAAAAAAATAAGATAACTCATCCCTACGCTGAACGCGGAGCGAGAAACCAAGCTAGCGAACAGTCACTTTAACGTTGACGCACCTACAGCCTAAACTACTGAACCGATTTTAATGAATGAGGGCTTTTTCGATTCTTCTAGGGCCCTAGTGCATTCCTTAATAAAAAAATAAGATAACTCATCCCTACGCTGAACGCGGAGCGAGAAACCAAGCTAGCGAACAGTCACTTTAACGTTGACGCACCTACAGCCTAAACTACTGAACCGATTTTAATAAATGAGGGCTTTTTGGATTCGTCTAGAGCCCTAGTGCATCCCCCCCCCCCCTACAACCAATCAACTTATTCCATTCCTACGCTGAATGTGGAGTGAGAAACCAAGCTAGGAAATAGTCTAAAAAGGGAAGAAACCAAGTAAGCGTCATGCGAAGTAGTGAGCCTATATTATATTATTACATATAAAAAAATAATATAATATATATATATATATATATTATATTATATTAGTATATACATATAACAGTAGATATATATATAATCATAACAATAAATATAAAAATATATATAATAATAATATATATTATTGTAATTATACCATTAGTTACTTTTAACATATTATATACTTTATAATTAAGGTAGGTATAATTAAGACAATATTAAGGGGTCAATTCGTTACTTATAAAAGGTCAGGATCCAGCTGGATATGCGCAAATGATAGCAATGTTAGTGTATCTAGGTGGCCAAATGCTGCTAAAAATCTTTATATGCTCCTACTATAAGAATGTTAAGTTCTTTCAATGTCATAGGTCTCGTAGTTCTCCAATCTCCGTAGACCTAATCCAGCTCTTAACTTTACTTTTATTTGACTCTAATGTGTGGGAATAAACAGTTAAGAGAATCCTTCCTTAGAGACCGTACAAAAAGTCATGAAATCTTACCAAAAACCACTTACGTGGTAAAAAAAAACAACACGCCAAGTCTGTGGTCCAAAAAAGTTGTGAAATCAACTTTCTGTCCCGCCAAGTGATGTTGGCACTTTCTCCTGACCCAACACTGTCAACTTAGATATTTATCAGCTTCTTCTCCTTGGCGGTGTGCCTGCAGTACTACTCAAAGTTAACTGGTTGTATTCCACGCATCCTCTGCAAAGAAAGTAGTAGTTGCATGGGGTCATTCCTTGAAAGCTTAGTTTGTATATTACTTATTTCTATTTTATTTGCTTTTTGATAATGGGAAAGATTTACAGCGATGATCATTGTGGCATCGAGAAGAGCCTTCAACAACACTGTTAAAAGGCTTTCCTCACACCGCCAAGGAGAATAAGCTGATAAAAATATCTAAGTTGACAGTTTTGGGTCAGGAGAAAGTGCCAACATCACTTGGCGGGACAGAAAGTTGATTTCACAACTTTTTTGGACCACAGACTTGGCGGGGTGTTTTTTTTACCTCGTAAGTGGTTTTTGGTCAGATTAATAATACTTTGAGAAGTTGAAACTTGTTTTTTTGTTTTCTCGCATAAAAGAGAAAGTAACGTAATATTGTGATGGCGCGCAAAAATTCGTTTTTGATTGATTTACACCCTTGAGTCCGAAAAAGTCTGTCTGTCGGTTTTCTGTAGTTTGTAAAAACCGGAGACCAAACTAATGGACCGATTTTGATAAAATTTGGCATACATGTTTGTATGTGATGTGCCTCACTTATAGGCTGACTATTTTTTGTTGTAACATAGGAATTCATTTTATTTATTTATTTTAAAAATATTCATCACACAAAATCGGTATTTTTCAGCAACATAGATACCGATTTGTTGGTACCTATGTTGATGAAAGTGGCCGATTTGAGCCAATATGTTTGGAGTAAATTGGAGATCAAAACATCTTGATAATAAAAGCTCAAATTTGATATTCTAGTATCATAATATTTTGGAATTGTTGGCTTGGAATAGGCTCAGAGTTTATCCTATTGTCATGGAGCGCTGGTATAGCGAGGTTTCTATCCTGCATCAGAACCCTGCGGGGCACCTCCCAATCATTTCGGCTTTATTCAATAATTCAACCCAGCTTTTGGATTTAATTCAATTTCCCAGGAAACCGCTTTCCTCTCCAGCCAATCTTCTCAGAACCTGTTGAATAATACACTCTTTAAACCACCGTCAAATTAAAAAGAAAGAAGATTATCCTATTTCACATTTGTTTTCCAATTTATTTATTTTACGCAGTTTTACCCGCCAAACTAATACTTTTTTTTTAGAAATTATTTTGAGCACTCAAAAAAGGAAATCAATTTAATAAATAAAATAATATCTCTGTTCCTAATTAATATGAATAATACCATTCGTAATTTTTGTTTTCAAAATATTTTGAAATCATTTGAATCTCCTTTTAAATTATTTATTGTATTATTTAAAAAAAAAATCCAATTTTAAGTGCATTAGGCATTAATAATGATAAAGTAACAAATATTAAAATGAATAAACTTTTAAATAATTAATATTTTATAGTGTAGACATCGCAAAAAGAGCCTTAAAATGCATACCCTAAGTCTAAGTCATAAAATTTACATAATTTTTTAATTTTTTTAAATTTATTTTATTAAATTTAACATGTTTTTATCTAATTGCTTACCTATTTCATTTAAGTTTTTTTTTTTTTTACTTTTCATTTATTTTTTTATATTTTGTTTCCAAGCTTATTCAAGGTAACGGAAGCATTAAAATATTTTAAAATGATGCAATTTTTTGTGTACTAATTCAAATTTTTCCCAAAAATGTTTTCCAAACAGCGTTTCACTTATAAAGGAAAATGTTTGATTCCTTTATCCCGACAATATTTTTGTGTAAATTATGATACCTACTTTTTGTTAAAATTTGGATGATATGAAAGTTAGCCCACAGGTTCTATATTAAGTTTAACTGAGAACGCTTTCTCTCGCAGATGGATCCAACCTAACTTTTTTGTTACTCATAATTTTAAAATATATCTTATTATACTTTATATTTATACTCATGCAACCATTCGTCCTGTGAAATACCATGAGAAAGTTATGTGGCACACTAATTGGCATTTATTTTTATAATTTGTAAAAAAAAAAAATAACTTGCATTTTACGTATTAACTTCCTCTTTTACAACTTTATTTATATTTATTGAGCCGTACAAGTTTTGTTTTTTTGATTTGCGGTGTATTATCATATTTCTTTATACCTTTGAAAGTTTAATTTTTATAAACGTCATTTCTACGTACTATATATTTAAAAAAAAAAAAAAAAAAAAAAAACCTTTTAATTGGGAATTCTACTGAAAAAGGAAAAATTCTGAGGCACTCAGAACACCGAAAACAACATAATATGTTCTAATATATATTTATATGCAAATGATACATGCTAATGTAGTATTTCTCTGTATATAGTTGCGTATATAACTCTGGGTATAGCATTTATTTCCTAATATTAGTAGTATGCACATAATATTTTCTATATCTGCAGAATTTAGTTGCTAAATAATATGTATATACTTATCTCTAATTATTGGTTATTTTAGATCTATTAAATTCTCAATTGAGAATGTTATATTGAAAATTTTAAGCATTTAGTTCAATTTAACCGGGATGAAAAAGAATCCTCATAATCTCAGTTAAAAATAATGTGAATAATTTAAGGCTTGGTCAGATTGAAAGCGCACTGCGCGCGGACGAAACGACTGCAGTCCGGACTTAAGTAGTCAAACAGAATGCGGATGTCTGGAAGAACCAGTGAGGAAATAGTCGCAACCAAATGCGTACTGGGTAATATTTCCAATTTTTCTGTCTTAAATTCGAGTTTTCCTTGGTGTTTTAATCAACATGTCCAGTAGTTCCTCCGGCGAAAAATAATTTCTTTTTCTGTTCGCTTTGAGGCAGCTACACAAAGCAAATAAAAATGGTTGCATAAAATAAATGAAAAGAGAGGGGAGTTTGGCGAGTTTCGCCGTCTGTGTCCGTGCTATGAATTAAGTTTTTTGAAGACCGGTTTTTCGTATATTGTAACTGACTGCTTTGATGATGTTTCTCCGAAATATCTCTCCAAGCTTCTCTGCTTTCTTTACTACACTTTGTTGACTGGATGAAGCCTGTGTCATGTAACAAAAACGCACTATCGCACAGTAACAATTGATAGGTACATCTGTATTTTATCAGTCATATTTCCAGTCCGCCACGGACTTTGTGGAAAAAACAACTGATTTTTATTTGTCTGCCGCGCGCTAGAGTAGTCTGCCATGGAAGACCATCTTCTGTTTACCCAGGTTGATGTAATGTTACAGATCACATAGTCTTTAGCGGAGGACCGTCAGGGCGACGGTCCGCTTCTTATTTTTTTATCTTATTTTAAACCAATCAGATAAACCAAAGTGTCTTTCGTTTATAACTAAAAAATACTCTGTATGTAATATAATATTGTGGTATTTAAATTACCCTAGAGTATGTAATTTAGTACGAGCATGATAAATTTAAAGTTAACTTGTGAAACTCTAACTACATTAGAATCAACATGTTTCTTCCTTGTAGCTGAGTTAGTTCAATTTAAAGTTACCGTAAATGTAACAAGGGAATTCTAAGTTATAGTGAAACTCTCGTGCCTAGTTACATGTTATATACTTGTGATACATGTTAAAATAATAGGAGAAGGTATGCTGAAAAGTAATTTCAAAATACTATTACATTTTCAACACCTGTAGGCCCCTGATGAAATAAAATTGTGTTAGTGACTGAGTTAGGTTATCCATTCTTGTTGGATACTAACTTACAAATAGAGTTAATTTAAAAACCTAGATCTGATTTGGATAATTCATGTACTTTTTTCAATAAACCTCTTCGTTTGCTATCTCGCCACCTCAAAGATTCATCCTTATCACTCCAATTAATACCTTCGAAAGTATTTATTTAATCATTTAACTTCAACCAACTTTTTCAGGGGCACGGAGCATGCGCGTAAATTAAATGTATTCAAACCCCGAGTTGTGCTTTTGTTAAGTCGCCTACGTGTCTAATTAACGTCATTCGTTGTTGTATATGTTTTTTTTTTGTTTTCTTTATAAATTATCGACTTAATAACAACATACTCATTATATGAATTATTGTTTTCTAATTATATCAATTTGAAAACACCAATTGAATAAGAAAGAATGTAATGTTAAATTTGAGAGTTCTTTTCATTTAATTTTATTTTTATTTTGTCAATTACTTTTAATAAAATAGTTATTAAAATATTTTTTCTCCTGTTTAAATTATCTGAGGACAATTAATTTAGGTAGTTAATTACGTAATAAAAAAATACTCAGCAACTTTGCTTAAGTTTGTATGCTTTATAATGTGTTTACTTCGTCCTTACAGATGGTTAAAATGGTTCATCAATCGATGATATTATTAGTTTTTAATAATGTATCATCTCTCTGGGACCAGAATCCCCGAGTTTACACTTTGGTTTAGGTCACCTTAAATCCCTTGTACAAACTTATCCCCAAGTTTCTTGTTGCTGCTTCAAACATTACAACGATCAATATTTCTGATACTATACGGACGTTGAATATCCTTCGGGGAATAGGATGTTTTTTTTAGAAAATAATAAAGTTATTATATTACGCTTATCGTTTTTGCTTTCGTTCTTACTTTCGAAGTAACTGGAGCAATGTAATCGAATTGAAAATTTCCTAGACAGAAATCCGTTCAGCCATTAGGGAATATTTTTGGTTTCATGTCGGTCTGTCTGTCAAGATTTTTGCAAACAACCATATCTTAAAAACTTTTAATCTAATTTTGATGAAATTAGGATGGTATGTAAATGTTAGCCCTTTATTAACGACAACCCTCTGCGTCTATTACTTTCTCTCCAGCATGCTCACAAGCCTTTTTTTATTAACACCTATTTCTTTAAAAGTTTTTATAAGATTTTAAATAAATATAGATCGTTTCTCGAAAGTAGCCCACAAATGGTCCAATAACAGTTTCAACCGTTGGCGGATATTAATCCTTTTATTCATATAAAAGAAATATTTTGCGGAGGGGGGAGCAAAACATTAAAGTACGTGATAGGACGCAAGGAAGAACTGTGTCATATTAATTGGCGGACTATTTTATCATTACTTTTTCCTTATTCAGCGTTTCTTTTTTTTAGAATTTTTTTATTTAGTATTTATATTACAAAAGTAGGTTGTTGTTTTACACTGTTTCATTCATAAGATTATTTTTTAAATTGAGTAAGAGAAAAGGAAAATGTTATGTAAATATTCAATTACTCTCTTAAATATTTCTTTTTCTTTTAACCACACAATAATATTAAATATTTCTTGATAAAGTCCAGATTATATTTCTTAGCATGTTAAAAATTGTTACAAAGTTTTAATATTTTTAAAGTTAAGAAAGAAACAAACAATTTGCATTTAAAATTATTTTAAGAGATCCGAGATTTTTCTATTTTCTAGACTAACCGTTCTCTTTATTAAGTTAATGAACCTCATAAGAAATAAGAATTAAGAGAGAAACAGTTTCCTGTAGAATATAAAAAGGAATGTATAAGGAAGTCGTTTTTTGAAATGACTATAAGAAAAGGGTAATTATGACTTGGTAAAGAAGTTAAGTGTTAAAGTTGGAGGGAATCTTAATTGTAGCTTCCCTCGTCTAACGTCTAAGGTTGAAAGTTATGCATAATGTTTGCCTTCTATTGTTGATCCTTGAATCTCATCAACCTTTGTGATTCTGCTCTGAAAGAAACTTAGTCCATTCAACTCATTCGACTTGTTCTTAGGATTAAACGTTAGAAGCTTCAACCTCTCTAGAGATAGGAAGCGTAAACCCCATTAATAGGGATATAATGTATAAAACCGGGTGTTTCCACTGTGATTTTCTTTATAGGTCTGAACATAGTTGTTGGGCGTTTGAAAACATAATTTGGGAAAATCAAAGTTCGAAAGAGAAGGCTTTCTTATATCGCTTTCTCTACCCCTGTCAAGCTCTTTGATAACATCTCCAAACTACGGAAGTTTTCATGAAGAATGATTGAGTTAAAGTTTTAATAATAAAGGATTGTATAATGTATGTAATGTAATGTATGTAATAAGTTCTAGTACTAGACAGTAGGACGAACCACTTATTTGAACCCAGCAATTAAGCGTAGTATACATTGGTAGAATAAACGGTCGAGTAGCACTCTTCCATGCTACCAGCTAATGTGAGCGATACGGATAGTAAACGGTAGAGTATAGTGGATAAAATTTGGTCGATAAATAAGCTAGTGCGGTGGTAGAGTAGCTCGACCGCGGACGGGCTAGTGGCCCCCCACCACGTCCGTGTCGTCCCTCCTCTCTGTAAATCACACATTTTGTTTAACCTTTTCATAAACAAATTTTAAAAGTTAAATTATTTAAAGTAAAACAGTAATTATGATCAACTACCACTACCTCCATCAGAACTATACTGTTTGAGCCCTTGTAGTTGAAATATTCACTATCACAGTTTTTTATGAGGGACATTTATCAAAATATGTTTTCTATCGATAGCACCACAACATAGCGGAAAATTCCATAATTCTTCAAAACCTGTAGTGATGCTCTTCCAATCTTCTTTTGTAGCTGGGATCCTCTACCAAAAAACAGCTCGCTATTCTACTCGCCCGTCCCTGTGCTAAAAAGTAAGCTAGTACACTCGACCCTTTACTCTACCAAGTGTAAACTAGGCATAGGCCTCGTTGAAAGCTTTCTTACTAACCTTGTGGTAGACAGTTTCAGCCATTTCACACATCATACCACTGTTCAATGTACCGCCGGAGCAATTATGGTCTGATCTTTGATAAGCCATGCAAATCAGAGGACCATGCGGTGTCAGGACCAAAAAATGACCTTTTCAATATAACTGTACTTATAGATACTTATATCCCATATACAGAAATAATTTGTAGTATCTAATAATTAGTAATTAGTAGTTTTTAATAATCAATATAATTGATAATGTAACCATTATAAATTATATCATATTATCGATGTGACAACTAAATTTTTTTGCATATTATGTTTACATAATTTACACACTTCGATTTTTATGTTAAATAAAAATGTTAAAATAAAATGTTTCGATTTTTATGTTAAATAAAAATCGAAGTGTGTAATTTCTTCCTTGTGTAATTTACTTAATGTGTAATTCTCTCCATGCTTAATTTTATCACGTGTGATTTTTTCTTGTGTAATTTTATCATGTAACCCAAGGCTTGGGGTCATATCCATGACTGTACCGCCTCGTCTCACAGGTGGAAATGAGAGCACCAAGGTCCGGGATCCTTGTATTAGGGTTATCTGGGGTCCTCTGTATGAACCCTTGATCCGCTCTTGATTCATAAGTGTAATCAGTTAATTAACCTAAGTAAAGTGATTAACTAAGATAAATATGTTTAGATTTAAATAGCCATTCTAATCTTCCACTATTGTTGGAGGTTCTTTTGGATAAGAATTATTTTTGTTTGTACAAATAATTAGATATCTGATATTTAGTGGATCTAAGGATACCGTCTTTCCTCGTGTAATAATAATTCACTGTTCAATTCTATGCCTGCTTTCGGAATCTGAATTTGAATCGAAATCAGCGTGCACTCTGGCCTTACCCTAATGCTAAACATTAGTTCAAGCAACCTAAAATGTTTCTCGAAGCTGTAGGAGGTTTTGATTAAAGGATTTAGCCCTCCTAATCTTATTTGAATAAATAAAAATATATTTTAAGGATATTTGTATGAAGAACTTTTTTTTAGAATATATATTATGCGCATGAATTGTGATTTGAGTATTACAACTAAATTTATTTCAAAAAGTTTGATAGGAATCAGGTGTTTGTTGTTCAACCTCCAACCTCGTATCAAATTTGTTTATCAATTCGCTAGACATGCATTTTTAATAAATTCAAATTTATTATACAGGAATTATTTAAATTTAACAAAATTCTGTTTATCAAGTTTAATGATAAATAGTATTAAAGAAGATTTTTTTAAATTTTTACCCAAGCTAATAAACGAAGGCAATTTCACTGTCAATTCATTTTGAAAGACTGTTATAAGAATCCAATTTTATTTGACGTATATACTCAGTCGTGGATTTTCATTGGAGGCAGAAAAAAGGGTTGAGCCTAATAAAATTTTATACTGCTATGTACGTAAGCTTTTAATCTAACCAGGTCATTATTGATTTTACCCAGATTAATATTAGTCCTATAAAGCAGACGTAGAGACTTATTTTTCTCTCTCTTTCTCTAAGTCTGCTTTTTCATGGACAAATTATAGAATTTTTAGAAGATGTTTACTTAATTGTACAAAAGGTTCAATACTAACTTTGTTATAAAATTACTTCATTATAGTTTAATTTAATTGAAGTTATATTTTTATAGTAAGATCTTGTTCGTGTTATATTAAATTTAAAATGAACCAGTACTTGATTTATTGTCTTCAAAAATTGTTTTATTTTTTGTAAATCTTAAATAATAATTTTATTACTTTTTTCATACAAGGAATAAATAAATTTATCAAGCGCAATATTTTTTGTACTTTAAAAAGAATGCCACTTGAAAATTGGGGTTTCTCAAGTGGTTTTAAATCAGCTCATTAGATTTACTGGTAAATACTTTACTATTAGAAGGTTGCTCCTCTTCAGCATATCTTTTATTGTTAAATAGAGATTGAAATTGTTACTTAATTCACCAACATTATTGCTCAGATAAAGGCCTGGTGATTGATGATGCCCAAGGTGTGGGAGGTTATCGTATATAAAAATCATCATATATGAAGTTGCATCAAATATAAAAATGAGTTATTTTTCATGAGTCTAGAATATCAAAGGGTTTTGTTGTGACTGTTTTCCCTTTATTTAATTTAATTTATTTATTGAAATCAAGGAGTAAGTGATGTAATTATATTTATTATTTTCTACAAAAAATGTAGTAGCCCAGTTAATAAAGGTTTTTACCTGCAACAAATTAGGGGAAATCTATCATCTTCCTGGTGATAGACCATGATAAGAGGTACATTCTCTCAAAAGTCCCCACTTCTCCCCCGCGTGCTTCTCCCCCTACCCCATCTTAAAGTTCAAAATTTACTTATTTTTCACTTTTTACGCAAAACTGTTTATTTTTTGAAGAGAAGTGTTATTAACAAAAATATTTCTCACATAATTCTGCACAAAAAAGGTCCTATGCATGTTTGAAGTGAGACATACCGTTTTCGAGATATTATTGATTAAAAATCCAATTTTTTATTTTTGCGAATCAAGATATGTTAAAAAAACACTTCTGATTTTAATGAACTTTGGATGGTAGGCCATACTTAGCCTATTGTTGATCCTATATAAATTTCAACCTTCTGTGCCTATTATTTTATCTTGCACATGAGCACAAACATACATTTATTTCGACCTTTATCTTCAAAAGTACTTAACTGATTAATATGAAATTTGGATGGTTTGTCGCATGTAGCCTGCAAATAGCCCCAAATTAATTTTATATTAATCAGTTGAGTACTTTTGAAGATAAAGGTCTAAATAAATGTATGTTTGTGCGCATGTGCAAGATAAAATAATGGGCGCAGAAGGTTGAAATTGATATGGGATCAACAATAGGCTAAGTATGACCTACCATCCAAATTTTATTAAAATCAGAAGTGTTTTTTTTAACACATCTTGGTTCGAAAAAATGAAAAATTGGAATTTTTATCAACAATATCTCGAAAACGGTATGTCTCACTTCAAACATGCATAGGACCTTTTTTGTGCAGAATTATGTGAGAAATATTTTTGTTAATAACACTTCTCTTCAAAAAATAAACAGTTTTGCGTAAAAAATGAAAAATAAGTAAATTTTGAACTTTAAGAGGGGGTAGGGGGGGGAAGCACAAGGGGGAGAAGTGGGGACTTTTGAGAGAATGAACCTCTTATCATGGTCTATCATTAGGAAAAAATCCAGATTTCCCCTAATTAGTTGCGGGTACAGCCTGTTTTTGGCCTTTATTGACTGGGCTATAGGCATTACAGTAAAAAAAATAAAAATAATAATAATTGTTTAAGATTAGGAAATTAATGTAGAATTTAAAGAAGCAACTACCATCGGTAATTAATTAACTAACGTAATTTAAAAAAATGCATAAATGTGATGATTGTTCAGAAAAACAATTGATACCTCAAATCGAATATCTGCGATTATCCTAAAAAATATTTATTTAGTAGGTACAGAGTGGTGAAAAGCTATATTAAAAAATAAAATTAGCGTCATATGTGTTTGGTACATATTTTGCTCTATATTAATACTTTGTAGTTGATTATTTGGCGTTTCATTGCGAATTTAATTTAAATGAAGCTATATTTTAATATTACTGGTGTTCGTATTTATATAATGTTTCAAATATTACGTGTATTCTTTATACTGCAGTACTACTTGTGTACCACTTTTGCCTTGGGAATATAAATAAGAATTTTAGATATGTCGTAAAGAAATGAAAATAAAATAAAGTTATAAAATGAGAAACCGTCGTATGTATTTTTAATAACTTTGAAGAAGTCTTCTTTTTATGAATTCTGGTTGTTTTAAATATTCATTTCGGGTTTTATTTTTCTGATCATAAGAAATCAAAATTATAGTGTTTCGAAATTAATACTTCATCTGACCAAAAACCACTTTTGTCGTAAAAAAACACCCCGCCAAGTCTGTGGTCCAAAAAAGTTGTGAAATCAACTTTCTGTCCCGCCAAGTGATGTTTGCACTTTCTCCTGGCCCAACACTGTCAACTTAGATATTTATCAGCTTCTTCTCCTTGGCGGTGTGCCTGCAGTACTACTCAAAGTTAACTGGTTATATTCCACGCATCCTCTCCAAAGAAAGTAGTAGTTGTATGGGGTCATTTTTTTGAAAGCTTAATTTGTATATTACTTATTTCTATTTTATTTGCTTTTTGATAATGGGAAAGATTTACAGCAATGATCATTGTGGCATAGAGAAGAGCCTTCAACAACACTGTTAAAAGGCTTTCCTCACACCGCCAAGGAGAAGAAGCTGATAAATATCTAAGTTGACAGTGTTGGGCCAGGAGAAAGTGCCAACATCACTTGGCGGGACAGAAAGTTGATTTCACAACTTTTTTGGACCACAGACTTGGCGGGGTGTTTTTTTTTACCACAAAGTGGTTTTTGGTCAGATTTAATGACTTTTTGTACGGTCCCTAAGGAAGGATTCTCTAAACTGTTTATTCCCACACATTAGAGTCAAATAAAAGTGAAGTTAAGAGCTGGACAAGGTCTATGGAGATTAGAGAACTACGAGACCTATGTCATTGAAAGAACTTAACGTTCTTATAGTAGCAGCATATAAAGATTTTTAGCAGCATTTGGCCACCTAGATACACTAACGTTGCTATCATTTGCGCATATCCAGCTGGACCTTATATAAGTAACGAAGAGACCCCTTAATAATGTCTTAATTATACCTACTTTAATTATAAAGTATATATGTTAAAAGTAACTAATGGTATAATTACAATAATATATATTATTATTATATATATTTTTATATTTATTATTATTATTATTATTATAATATATATATATATATATATATATATATATATATATATATATATATATATATATATATATATATATATATATATATTTATATATATATGTAATGATATATATATTATATGTAATAATATAATATAGGCTCACTACTTCGCATGACGCTTACTTTGTTTCTAAGTTTCTACCCATTTTAGACTGTTTGCTAGCTTGGTTTCTCGCTCAACATTCAGGAATAAGTTGATTGATTGTAGGGGGGGGGGGGGGGGGGGAATGCACTAGGGCTCTAGACCAGTGTTTCCCAAAGTGTGGTACGCGTACCCCTGGGGGTACGGGAAGAGTTTAGTGGGGGTACGCGATGCCCCGGGCTTTGACTGTGCAGTCAATTTTATCCTGAGATGGATAAAATTGTTTATGTTGAGGCAACGGTTCATCATAATTTGGTTCCCTGTTAATTTTGTTCTTAAATTGGATTTTTGTTCTCGTTTATGTACTAAAAAATATATATATATTGTTAATGAAGTATACGCATATTCTGTTATTATTATTATTTTTTTTATTCATCCTATTTCTTGTTAGATTTGTTCCATGACGACTATAGAGTCGTGGGACAAATCCCAGTGAGTGAAGTGACTCACATTATATATTAGACCTAACTCCTTGGTTTTAGTTTTGGACAAATTACTTTTTAATAGTAATAATATTATACGTAAATATTTCACAAATAGAAAGTGTTAAAAAGGATGGATTAAACCTAAAGGGTTGAAAATGTTCCAATATAAGCGGGAACAAATTATAACCGTTTTATAGAAAGAAAATACATAGTTTATATTTATATTATTTCATTTTTTTAAGAACAATACCCCGATTGACACAATAAGAAAAAGTCGAATTAAATAATTAAAGACAACCAAAATAGAAATGGATTTTTTTAACGAGGGGTACTTAGTGTTACGAAAATTATAGAAAGGGTACACAGATGTTAAAAGTTTGGGAAACACTGCTCTAGACGAATCCAAAAAGCCCTCATTTATTAAAATCGGTTCAGTAGTTTAGGCTTTAGGTGCGTCAACGTTAAAGTGACTTCGTTAGCTTGGTTTCTCGCTCCACATTCAGCATAGGAATAAGTTGATTGATTGTAGGGGGGGGGGGAGTGCACTAGGGCCCTAGACGAATCCAAAAAGCCCTCATTCATTAAAATCGGTTCCGTAGTTTAGGCTGTAGGTGCGTCAACGTAAAATGAAGGAAGAATAAGAATAAGAAGTCATCAAAACTACCATTTTCAAACCTATTTTTCTCTACTTCTACTTGACCGATTTCGACATTTTTTTTTTTTTTATTTTGATCTACAAGACACGGCCTTCAAAGATATTTAAAAATTATTTCGGTAGCTTGTATGTATTCCACGCTGCAGACCCTCAAAAACCCAAGTTTGTCACCTACAGTTATATACACTGGCAGCTTTTGTGAAATTTTTACTTTTTGACTTGGCGGGGCGGAACGCTGCCGCGTTCCTATATAACGAATATATAGTTGATGCACATAATTAGATGTACACATAGGTATACACATAGTAATGTCCAATATATTACTCTTATTCATAAATATTGTGATAAAGGGAAAGGTCGCTATCTTATTACTCTGACATTTTCTTTGTCCTATCTACTTAATTTTTATCCTACTATTTCGAAAAAATCTAGAATAAAATATTGTTTACTTGCTTATTGAGCTTAATAACCCTGACAGTGGCGTAGCTAGGGCATTGGGGCCCCCCCGCAAAAACTTTTTTGGGGCCCCTCGCCAAACATTATTGATGAGCAAAAAAAAAACCTCTTGCTTTTAGAACTTGGGGCCCCTCGTCGTTGATTTGGGGGGCCCCCGCAATTCTGGCCCACGCGGGCCCATAGTTACGCCACTGGACCCTGATAAATTTAGATTATTTTTAGTTACCTGTACTGTACATTGAATAAAGATTGATATCACTAGCTTGAAATCAAAACCCGTTAATGGAACAAACGAATAATTTATTATTATAAAAAATTCATAATGAAATAGTCGTGGAAAATCTATTACATTATTGGTCGATCTCACTGTCTTATCCCTCATTATTAGACGTTTAACTTTAAAACCAGGTTGTAAATTATATCTATTAAATTTATTTACTAAATAATTAAAAAAAATAACGTCACAATGTTTAAGATTGACATCACGCCTTTCTTTACCGATGTTGACGGATGGCCACTTGGAGATTTGGCAGTCGCAAATTAGAATCCCGTCAAGTTTGGAGAATTCTCTTAAGGATAAATTCCAACATTCGTGAAGGAAAAAACACCGATATTTTGGTCTATCTCGCTGTCTTACCCCGCATTATAAGAAGTTTAACTTCAAAACCAAGTATAGTAAATTATTTATTTTAAAAATATTTTGGAATTTAAATTAATCACTATTATATTCGTATATGAGAAAGGTTGTCGTACCGATTTTTAACTAAATATGAACAGCGTAATAAATAAATTGAACTTAACTAAATTATTTAGGACATTCTGCGTCCTTAAAATACAATCTTTTAACAGAATATTAATAATGATGAGGGAAACTCTTAAGTACCAGGATTGTACATTTCTGAAAAGTGACTATCAATGCCAGCCAGCATTATGATCTTGATGTAACTTAATACACAAAAGCATCTCCATCGCGCGAAAATTGAACTGTTAAACATTATTAATGGGAAACAATTTTAATATGGAGGTAGCGAGAAGCGATTTTCTAGTATAACTCTTCATTTTACTGAAATATATTGAAAATTTCAGAGGTCATTAATCACTTTTTCCCTCCGCAACTCGGGCCTTAAAATAATCTACTTGCTGAATACCGCTTATATTGTACCTTTTAAAGTCAACAAAAAAAGGCAAATTTATACATTTTTATAGAAAGTGAACCAAATTGCAAAAAAAATAATATAGCCCATAGCTTCGTCGAGTCATATCACACCACTACGCATCTATACAAAAATTGTTTGAGAGTTGTAATTTTAATAAATAAGTACCGAATATTTAACGTGCTCCATTACCTGATTTACCATCAGGTAAATTATTGTAATATAAGAGAGTATATATATATATATATATATATATATATATATATATATATATATATATATATATATATATATATATATATATATTGATTTTGGTAATGAATGGATCAATTTATTTATCTACCTATTAATAATAACTCTTGATATTTTGTCTTTCTACTTATTGAGGATGCAACCCTTAACATGCGAGACAAAATCGAGAGACAAATTTATACCAAAATGTAATTCCGACCATCACAATTGCTAATTCCTTGAATCTTGACGCTACACCCCAAGTAGGGTCTGACCAATAAAATGGCTTCGTTTTATTCTATCAAGAGCCACTGTTCGCCACGGCATCATTCCTATTCTACCCTCCTCAGGTCTGCCTCCAATTCTTCAGCCCGTCTCAACTAGAGTCGGCGTCTGTGCCTCCTTCCGCCTCCAAGATCTACACTTCTTGACTGCCCTATCATCCCATAGTCTTGCACGATGCCCATCTCAGTCGGACCCTCTTTAATTACTAGATCTGGCAGGTCTGATTCTTTAATGGTCCTTTACGCCTCTGCCTATTGTCATGAACAACACGGAAGATTATTTTTAATACCTTTAGTTCCATAGAATAATGAACAACTGGAAAGCCTCTCCACAGAATATATTCTGTGGAGAGGCTTTCCAGTTGTTCATTATTTTATTGATATCTACTCCACTTGCACTCTTAATCTTCAGACCTTTAGATCCCTTCTTTATATAGAAACTCCTCTTCTTTACGTCTCTGCTTCAGTGTTTTAGATTATCAGAAATGAATTTCTGCTCACAGCATTGCTTTTGAAAAGTTTACTTCAACCTCCATTTTGATCAGGGCTGCCAGATATTTAAAGCTTAATTAGGCCAGAAGAATTTCTAGTGTCAAGCAGAATGGCTATATTCACAAGAGTATAAAATAAAACTAATGTAATATAATATGTCAAAATACGAGTGTTGCTAAAAAAAATTAGGTTGGTTCGAGACAGGAAGCAATGTGTACGAAGGTTATAATTAATAGACCCTCTGTTGGCTAATCTTGGCATGTCATTCAAATTTCATCAAAACAAACAAATATTTTTTTTAAATATAATTGTTTTTTTACAATTTTTTAACTTAACCTGTATAGGTTTCGTCTACATTCTAGAGCCAGAGAATTAATCATTTTTTTAATTCATAACTTTTTCGATAAATTTCACAATACTCTTAAGTTTCCAATTTAGAATATTGTCTTCGTATCATTGAATGTATAATTTTTAAAGATTGCTGAAAATATACTACCAATTGATGTAGCACATAGCTTCCTCGCATCCTATCACGTACTTAATTGATTTAATGCTTTGACAAGCCATTATCGTCAAATTTGTTTTCCCCGTTTTTTAAATCTGTCAAAATTGTTTTGATTTTTTACATGAATTACTAATTTTATTATTACTTAATTTTACATGAAGTATCAATTTAGCAAAGGTTAAAGAGTGTAGACAGTTTAAATTAATCTGGGGCTATCTGTGGGTTTAATTAAAGTAACTGCAAATAAATAACTGCTAAGTAAGGAAAATAGTTCCTGAAAATGGTGCATTACGCAACTCGTGCGAAAACTGCATTTTGCTTTGCTCGTGTGGTTTTACTACCCTTGCTGTCGCTCGGGTGCAAACTCCACACTCGCATGCAAAATGCTACTTTCCGCACTAGACGCATAATGTACTATTTTCCTTTGAAGTAAACAGCATCTTCACTAAAAACTGATAAAACACTGGTAATCTCTATAAATTTGTTGAATTCCTTTAAAAAAACAACAACAACATTAAAAACCTTGAGTTCTAGTGAAACCATTATCATTTCAACTTTAGTTTTCATTGGTTTTTGTAATTGTAGTTTCGTCTTTTATAAGGACAAGAAGGAATAAATGTCTAAATGGTTGAAGAATAATACCTTGTAAGAAAAAGATCTTAACGGGTAATACACGCTTTTAAGTGCATTATTTTTAACCTTAATTGGACTTAATTGATGATCAAAAAAGACATTAAGACTAAAATGACTATTAGTATATGCATTAAGAGAGAAAGAATACAGTATATTAACCCTCTCACGAGACAACTTCTAAAATAGTTGTCTGGTTAATGTGTGAGTACAGCGTATGTTATATCAAAAGAACGTAACGTGCTGTTCTAGATATTTCAACAGGGAAAAAATAAAGGGTAATAAAAGCTGGTAAACTCGTTTAATGTGGTCATTTCATCTTTCTAGAGAACAGGTGCAACAAAGAACAAAGTAACACTTTCTTGAAAAGAAAATAATGCACAATGACGCCTGCTATCATCTCAAAAATCTTTGAATAAACTAAATGCACTTCGTACTGAGGCTTCAGCATCAAATAATTGATGTAATACTTATTATTAACTTATTAAACAGTGAGCTCGAAAATCCATTGATTCGAAACGACTATTAAACTGTTCATCTTGCTTGGGATTTTTTATATTAGGCACTTCTTTAGATTATTACTCGCCTTATAAAAAAAAACAGAGGGAAGTAACAATCTAAAGAAGATGTACGGAATGTTCTTCTCCAGACTGTTACTCCCCTAATAAAAACAGACGTGTGATGTTCCTTTGTCCCAAAGTAAATTGGACTAAACATCTGTTCGTCTTATTAGTTTTTTAGTCAAAGTCATTTATATCCTAAAAAAACATAGAGGAGTAACAATCTAAAGAAGTACCTTATATTAAATACTTGTGTACAAAATTCTGTCAAAGGTTATTAAAATTATTTATGATAATTTTTAGGCTTATTGTATTCAGTTTTATCCATTGTTATTAAAATTTTTAATGATTAAATATAACAAAGAAAAATGTTCATCATATTTATTTTATTTAAAATCATAAAATAAAAGAATATTAAATTGATCTATAATTTTATTTTATATTCGTTTAGATTTGTTTCGTACTCAATATAATATTAAATCTAATATTCCGTTTTTAAATTTGAATAAAATTATATCTGAATGTAATAGGGGTATTTACTTTATTCTTGCTGTATTATTACTCACTACTTTTACGTGGGGAATATAATTAAGAATATAAGGAAAGTTGTAAAAAGAACTTGAAGAAGTTATAAAATGTGAAACGACCGATAATACCTATTTCGCCTCTTTCCCCTATCTGAGTTTAAGAGTAGTAATATTATTTATTTAAAAAAAAATCAATTTAAGTCATTCAACAAAAATAAAAGAGGTGGAATTATATCCAATAAATGCGTTTTACGCCACAAAATTATATTTACGTAAGTTGGAGAAGAAAAATCCAATCATAAAATACTATTAATTCCATTTAATTGAGTAACTTAATTGTACGATATTTTTTTTTTTTTTTTTAATTTTCCCATTTATATTTTACAAAGAATAAAAAGTAATTATTTCTTTTATTACCTGATGATTTAATGTATTCTTTTTTTAATTGTTATTTTTATTCTCGAAAGCGTTTGTGCTCGTCTAATTTATATTGAGATTTTAAGTTTCTTACTTTTGAAATATATTATTTTAACTGAAATTCATTTCTCAATTACGTCTCACAGTTTCATTTTTCTGAACCTGCATGAAAATTTCATTGAAATCGACGGAAATTGACGTGGGAATCCAAGAACCGGGTGCACATGATCCGGCAGGCCTGACAGTTTAGTTTGAGCTGTCACGGCAGTTTAGGAGGCCTCATCATAGACACGCTCAAGCGGCAGGCATTTAGACGGACTATTCTGTCTAAACTGTCAGGCCCACCGGATATTGTGTTACCAGCGTTAGACATATTTTTCCTTACAAAATCTACCTCAACTCAACTCCTCATCGTGTACACTCGCATACATAAATTTAATGATTGAGAAAGAAAAAACTAAAAAAAAAAAAAAAAATCAACCACTTCCTTAACTACCTTTCACTTCAAGGGTGTATTATTTTATCTTTTAAGATAATGGTAGATATCAAATGACGAAGCTCGCGAAGCACATTATATTTAGGTTTTTTAGTAGTTGCCTTCTTTTATTATTTTTAAGCTTTTGATTTAACTACTGTTAAGGCTAATAGTTCAAGAAATCTCAATGTCATCGAATGATAATTAAAAAGTTGGTGGTATTTCTCTTAAAAAAAGCGTTTAGCTTTTATAAAAGCACCATTTGATATGAATAGATTCATTTTTTTTCAGTTTGGAAAATCGCAACAAAATGTATATATATATTAGTATGTATATATTTTTATTTTTCAATCGTGTGACTCCCTGTTAAAATAAATATAATTAGTATACACATTAATAAGTATATATATTAAGTAACGCTTAAACTAAACTGAAGTAATTCCAAACGTTTTTTGCCCAGTCTGGTTTTTTTTCGGATCACTAAGAAGTAAACAAGTAAATTTTAAACGGAATAGTATCTATTTTTTGGCATAGCCTGCGCTACTGTCTTTTTACTTTCTCATATAAAGAGAAAGTATTGTGATGGCGCGATAATTCGATTTTGATGGATTTACACGTTTTGAGGTCCCCTGAGTCCAAAATAGCGGTTTTTAAAAAATGTCTGTCGTCTGTCTGACGTCTGTCTGTGCAGACGCCTGGAGCCTAAACTACTGGGCCCATTTGACGAAATTTGGTATACATGTTCAGAAAAATCATACCCCGAGGCGAAATCGAGAAATGAATTTTAGCTCTAAATTTGGGGGCGCTACCCCCTAAAATCTCTGAAAAAACGTGAAAAAAATATTTCTTGAAAACGGTTCCGACGATTTTGATTAAAAAATTCTAAAATGTAGTCCATTTAAATACGGATCCAACGATATAAGCAGTTTTCCCGGGAAAATCTAGTTCCTGAGAAAATAGCTTAAAATTTGGACGGAGAGATCCCGGGTTCGATTCCCCGCCCTGGAGAAGTTATTTTTATGGTAAATTTTGATATAATTTTCAATAATAATTAAACGTACTTACAAAAAGTAATAAATGGAAAACATTGGCTAAGTAACTATGAACTTTTATTTGAGAAAGTTTGTCTGAGTTGTCTCGGACCGATTTTTTATAATTACAGGCTGCAGGCTTGGCTCGTTATCATTACTTTACAAGAGTTATGACAAACAGGTGATTTAAGCTTAGTATGAGCTACTGATTTTTTGTTATCGTTTATTCATATAGAAAAGTTGTTTAAGTGTCTTCTTTTGCGCTACTGACTTGTTCATTGTCGATACTGATTTTCAAGTTATCGTTTATTTATAGAATTTACTACCAACAATTTCTTTTTAGCTTAGTCCTATGCTAGTGACTTCACTATTATCGTTTAATTTTCTTTAATGCATTCTTTTTTTAAGACCCAGTGACTCTTAGTCAACACACTTTGGGTTCAGAATTACAGAATTAGGTTCTTGTGTTATTTGTTTTTATACGTATTTTGTGTCATTTCTTAACTTGGTCTACATTACTGATTTCTTAGTAGCAATTGTTTATTTACTGAATGTAATTTATAATTGTTCTTAACGATCTTACTGCGCATAATTTTGGTCTTTAACTAATCGTATAATTTGTACTGCTCAAGCTGGTGTTTACAATATGCAATTGTAATGTCTGTTCTTATCTCAATAAGGCATTAAATAATTGAAGTCAATTAAAACTCAATATCAACTCTAAAAACATTATCTCTAAAACACTTTTTGTCCTTGAAGCTTTTTTTTCGTTTTATTTTAAAAAAAAGAATCTATTGCTTTTTCTGTCTTAAAGACATCGGAATCTTGTTATCTGCTAGACAACAGCTGGGAGATCATCCTTTTACGGTCTTTATCAAGGCTCACTGTGAAATAGATTAAGTCCAAAAAACTGATATGACATTTAATGAAGAATGAATTACATAATACATAACTCTGCAAGAGATAGGAATGATCAAATCCTATAACAATCGTGTTTATTTGTTTTTTAAAGATAGCCATCCAAAGAGTACCTTATAACTAATAACAACTAAACCTACTTACTTATTCGTAAGTATACCACTTTTACCGTCAGGTGTAGATGTTTGAAAAATAGAATTTCATACAACTAAACTTGGTTTATTACTGATTATACTTTGAAGAAGGAAGTAATTTTTTCCGAAATATTGGTAAATTCACAAATTAGATTGTTTTTAAATTTCACTGATCTTCGCCACCTAAAATTTGTATTTAATATTAAATCGATATCCACCTAAATATTATAACTAGTGATGCGGCGCGTAAAGAACTCGCGTAGAAAAAAAATTGTATTTTGCTCTTATATCGGCCATATCTGTTTACAATATACTGGGAACATTTTTTGGGCAAAAGTTAAATCCTCTTAATCAACCTGAAAAGAGCTACCTAACAAAGGCTGCCATCTTGAAAATATTTAGTGTGAAATTTCCTTAAACTATACATATGTCTCAAATGATGAGATGCACCTGTGTACCCAATTTCGTTAAAATCGGTAAATTTTTACGCCATATATCGTTTGGACAAACAAACAAACAATTTTCAAAGCTCAAATTTCTGAAATGAAGAACTCACTACATTCGTTCAACAATAACTAACTTAGTTTGACATTTGACAAAACTGGTTCCGGCCCCATGTTTTTAACCGTAGTAACAACTCATATTGTACTGTGATCGCTCGGAGTACTGAAGCTGTTAAACAATGTATATTTTCTCCTTTCTAATTCATGTTTTTTTTTAATGTTTGTTTTTGTTAGTATAATATTATTCAGCTTTTTAGTCTTCGTCTCATTAAATTTCCTAATGTATTATAATTTTCATTCTCAATGGCTGATGTTGAAATTCTAATTTTCTTTTTCACAAATTTTACCACCAAAAGGTTTCCATTTAAATGTGGAACTTTATTGATTTATCAGCTAATTCAAGGGATTTTGTAATAATTAATAACTGGTTATTTTATTATCATCTAAAACATGTCTCTCTTTAAAATTTAAGAGTGATTGCTGATTTTGAAGTGGGTCAAATATAGATTTCAAGATTTGTCCCTGACACACAAACTTAATAAAATAGCATATTGTAATATATCAATTTAATAAAATTTTGACTGTTAACTAATGTAATCATTTTAGGAAAAGTCAAAACAAATTAAACCAAAGTTTTAGAGTTATCGACGTTTTTGAAAAAATATATTTACTTCTTTGTTGTTTTTAAGTATATGTACAACAAGTTTCAGAAATAAGTTCAATATATAGATTTATTTTGCAGTACTTAATCTTTTGAAGACCTTTAATCAAAACTATTAATAATTCTTTTAAATGTGACTGAAAGAACACAGGTCACGATAAGTTCTATTGTAAAATACTGGACAGGTGACGCTATACTGTGACGTCGTGTCTGTTCAAGTTTTATTTATCTACGCCTTATCTACACTGTTTATTCTTATCCCCCACTAAGGCCTCTGTGTACGTTATATATGTATATATATGTTTTTATTTGATTTATAACTCCCTGTTATCCCCTCCAGAACCAAATGGGACATCAAAGTCAAGAGTTAATTCAGTACGTATCAGTTGTGCCGCGGGGTTATACAACGGTTAACATTGCAGATAATAATAAACTAGAAGTGTTTGTTTCGCGCAAATAATGCCAATTGTATTTAAAAATATAATTTAATATCGTATCTTATTTATAATCAATAATAATTTATTATGTCGTTAATAATATAAATCAATATTGATGTGACACAAATCGGTAAACAAATATTGAATTTTAAAAGAAAAAAAAAAAAAATTCTGTTCGATTTGTGGCAACTGTCTTGTTTTAGAAAATTTCACAATTAATATTTTCAAGATGGTGGACCACTAAACAAAATGTTTTATCAGCATGATATATTTAAATATCTATATATTTATTAACATATAGATACATTAAGGTCTTGAAGTGTAGAAAAATAATATGTAACTATTATTACAATATTTTCATTCTTTCTTTGCTGGAATTTTGAAAATATATATGGCTGGTGTTGAAAAAAGTTTATAGGGCATGTCAATTGCCTTTCATATAGATTAAAAATACTAAGTTTTTCTCCGAAAGAAAAAAAATCCTGGCAGTCATATTGAAAACAAATATGGTAAATTTTTTTTACGTTAGTTCTTTATGCGGCGTATAACTTAGTAGTCATCGTTGCCATAAAAAGGAATAGATTAAGACATGGGCGTAGCCAGGGGGGGGCAGGGGGGGCCATGCCCCCCCCCTAGGCCGGCTCAACTCTCAAAAAAAATACGATTATTATACATATACAGGTTAAAATAAAAAATAAATAAATAAAAAGTAAAAATAATGCTGTATAATAATAATAATAATATATATATATTATTATTATTATACAAATTTATTTTATGGCTAGGGGGTCTTCAGGTAAAAAAATGTAAATCTCGTTTTAGTTGTCAAGTTACTACAGCTGTGGCGTGGCTGCACTGGTTTGGTTAGCATTGCTTTGATAAAAAAGATGCCTATGATAAGAAAAGAAGCTGGACAATCTGGCGCACCCAGAGGGGGGGGGGGGGGGGGGGGGGCACAGGGGCCCGGGCCTCCCCCAAAGCTAAAGACCTGAAATTTAAGCAATTGCAGTTTCACAGCAGATTTTAAAGTAATAGCGTTGTGACAGTAAAAAAAAATAAATAAATATAATAAGTAATTATATACCTAGTTTTGCCCGACATTGTTTTGTTATTTGGCGTTAAAAACACGTCCCCCCCCCCCTCCAAAGCCAAAGACCTGAAATTTAAGTATGCAATTATGCAGCACATGTTCAAGTAATAGTGTTGTGATAGTCAAAAAAATAAATAAATAAGAATATGTAATTATATACCTAGTTTTGCCCGACATATTTTTTTTTGGCGTTTAAAAAGACCCCAAAGCCATAGTCCTAAAATTTAAGTATCCAAATAAGTAAGTATTACTTTTTTTTTTTTTGTGCAAGCAAGTCAAAAAAATAAGTAATTATAATCCTAGTTTTGCCCGACATATATATATATATATATATTTTTTTTGGCGTTAAAAAAGAAGATGAAGAAGAAGAATTGAAGTAAGTAGTCCTTAAGGCTCTACCGCCCTTTGAGGTTAGGAAAAACAGTAAAATTATACTGGTTCTAAGCAAGATATCAAAAATCTAATCACAGGCTTCATTCCTAATTTTAATTCTGCACAATTTGAGCCCTATTTCAACTTCCTATGATAAATAGTACAGGCGCCATTTCAATACAACAATAAAACTCGTTGTATTGAATACTCTCTGTCCAATCTTAATGTGAACTATTTTACATTAAGAGTAGATTTATAAATTTAAACAGCAAGTTTTCCTTAAAAAAATCTATTTCAAATAAACAATTTTTTCCCCTATAATTAATAGTTCTATTGAGTTTGTTTTTTTTTAATTAAAATAAATCCTTTTGAAAATATTAATAATGGAACTGTCAGACTCTTGGCATTTTTAAGGAAAACACTTTTTTGGTTTTACATACACCACGCCACACACACACACATATACATGTGTGTATATGTGTATATATACAGGGCTCGATTTGAGGCGGAACGGCGTTCCGGGACCTCTCTCTCTGATAAATAAAAAAAAATAATCGGCACTAAGAGTGTGGGTTTATGTCTAAAAATGTTAAAATTTCAAGATAAAAAGAACTTTTTATAAACTACGTTTTTAAATTTTCTATTGAATCGTATGTAATGTTGATATGTAATATAATTGTTATTGTTATATAATATATAATGTTACTGAAAAAAAAAAAAAAAAAATAGTTCCGAATTTATTTACTTCACATAAATGACAACCACTACCACCAGATAGCTGATCTTAAACCTATAAAAGGACAAATCTTTGTACAACGGGTCTCCCCAACACCAAATCTAAAGCGTGCCATCGATATATTTGAAATAATATAAATATAATCGATAAATAATATAATCGATATTTCTTGTTTTGCAGTCATTCAATGTTTATCCATCACAAATTTGAGACCCGTCAAAATGAAGATTACGTAAATATGGGACATGGCAAAACAAATAAAATAACTTGCGGATTTTTTCCGAACTAACTTTTCATACAGCAAAATTTGCTGAAAACCAATAAAATTCTGCTGAAAGATGGCTAAAAGTATTAAAATAATGCATTGTCATCGTTTTCTGAGCTATGCTAAAAGTTCCAAATGTCTAGCTATTCGGGAAGTTAGTTAGAAATCGAAATAAAAACGTAGTAAAAATGCTGTTTTTGAACGTTTATTTTTCAAATTTTTCCCGGGGGAGGACCCCCGGACCCCCCTTCTATAGGGGAGGGGGGGGGGTAGAGGGTAGGTTGTAGTTTAGGCACCTATATATATATATCCAAAAAAATTAGCCCCCCCCTAATGGCAACCCTGGCTACGCCCATGGATTAAGATTAAAGAGAGACATCTCTCCACCATTTGTAAATTTATTCCATAGAGCCGGGTTTCGTCCTAAAGTGGTCATCTTAAGTGTTTTTGAGGTGAAATGTGAAGGGAATAGTGATTGCTGGAGTTTCATGTTACAGTCCTGCCACTAAAAAAAAAGTCGATGGTAGTGCGAGCAACCGTAGCAAATAACTAATAACAATAAACTAGCCCTTGGTATATTTAAACCATATTTTGCTGAGCTCTTGTGGTTCCTAAGTGTCGTGATATCTCACATTTTAATGTAGTACCTATCTCAACCATGCATGACCTTTCCTGATGCTTTGACCTTTTATCTATATCACCGTGTCTATTTTAGTGAATGTGTTAAAGAACGTTGTGAAATTGACCTTAGGATTTCATTAATATTGGCTGTATAGAAAAACAAGTCCTTTTTACTTCCTCATATAAAGAGAAAGTATTGTGATGGTGCGAAAATTCGATTTTTTAGATTTTGATGAATATAAAAATTTTGAGATCTATAAAAGTGGTTTTTAAAAAATGTCTGTTGACGTCTGGGTAGACGCATGGAGCCTAAACTACTAGGAAGATTTGGACAAAATTTAGCGTACTTTTCAGAAAAATCATACCCCGAGGCGAAATGGAAAAATGAATTTAAGCCCCCCCCCAAAAAAAACTCTGGAAAACGTTAAAAAAAATTCGATAACGATTCCGACGATTTTATTTAAAAAATTCTAAAATTTTGTCCATTTAAAAACGAATCTAACGATATTAGTCGTTTTCCTGGGAAAAATCTGGTTCCTGAGAAAATAGCTCTAATCGCGGACGGCCTCTCTCCGTCCGGGTTCGATTCTGTGCCGATGAGAAGTTACTTTTATGATAAATTTTGATAAAATGTTTAACAATAATTAAATGTACCTACGATAACTCGAAAATTAATAAATGGAAAACTCTGGGCTAAGTTATTATGAATTCGTATATGAGAAAGGTTGTTGATTTGTCTTCTTTGCTTCGATTTCTTGCTGTAATTTATTTTACAATTCGACTGCTAATATTTTACATTTATTTGTAACTAATTACTGCAATTTAATGTTTATTTCTCTGTTTCTCGTTCAAGGTTTTATTCTTTTTGTCTGAAAGATAAATATGTTTTAAAAGTTTAAAAGTTACGTTACGACTTTAGTTCAATAATATTATTTAAAATATTTACTTCTATAATAACATTAATTTTATCAATAGATAATAAAATATCACTTCTAATACTTACAGTATAAGTTTCAATTATACAAAAATAATTAAACCTCAATAGTATAACAAGTAATCTATTAGTTACAAGTAAACTATTTGTATAACAACTGCTTAGTCTTGTTTAATTCTTACAACTGTTAGAGGTCGACCAAGAAGTCATGGAAATCTGAGGAGTGCGCTAGTGTCGTTTTTTGGTGTCATGTTTAGTCAGTTTTTAATAAAATAGACCATTGTCAAAAAACACAGTGTTGTTCTTTTGTTTTAATAATTTTATTTTTGATAACTTCTATATTTTTTTAAATATTTTTTGCAACAGGCAACACTGTACCTGATAAGAAATCACTAATAACATACGATAATATCTTTATATTATTATTTATAGATTATTCATAATAATATTCTTTAAATCTAAATAGATTTTCTTCTTTCTTCTTCCTGGATGAAGCTCAAGCTTTCGACAGGGTCTGGCACGCTGGCTTACTCTGGAAACTCAAGGGTATCCTCCCATTTACCTATTACCTCATCCTGAAATCATATTTAGAAAACCGTTTTTACCATGTTTCCTATAATTCCTCAACATCTCCCATTTTTCCTATAAATGCAGGGTACCCCAAGGTAGCATCCTTGCTCCCTTCTTGTATAATATTTTCACCCTTATATCCCTCAACACCCTTCCACCATCCTTGCTTCCTTTGCAGACGACAAATGTATACTCTCCACCCATAAAAATTCTCACATTGCGTCTGATCTCGTTCAAGAACACCTCTATCTTCTTGAAATATGGCTGAACAAATGGAGAATAAAAATAAACGAGAGTAAAAGTGTTCATGTGACCTTCTCCTTAAGACACGGAAACTGCGAACCACTATTCCTTAACCATATCCTTATTCCCCACCATAGAACCGTCCGCTACCTTGGCTTATACCTCGATCGTAGACTCACATGGGCACACCACACATCAACACTACGCAAACGCATCAACACACGCTATAAACTTTTACATAGACTCCTCAACAAAAAATCCAAACTCAACACACATAACAAAATACTCATATACAACACAATTCTCAAACCTGCATGGACATATGGCATCGAACTATGGGGCAGCACCAAACGTTCCAACTCCTACCGCATCCAATCCTTACAGTCAAAGATCCTCAGAAATATAGTAAATGCACCCTACTACGTATCCAACCAAATCCTACACACTGACCTGAATGTTCCATTTGTCCGAGACCTAGCTATTTCCCGCTATAGATCCTTCCACCACTCAGTCTCCCTCCACACAAATCCCCTTATCAATATCCTGTCATCCCAAACCATTCCTGACAACCCTCCCAGGCGCTTGAAGCGGCAATGGCCTCGAGATTTAATATGATAAAAGACTACATTTGATAAATTAAAAAAAAAAAAAATTAAAAAAAAAAAAATAATATGCAAAGTCAATAAGCTCTGTCACTGGACAGGAGTCTTATATCTGTCAATTTAAATCAAGCTACTACAATCAATTATCATTATTGCTTATAACATGTAAAACTGTAGTTGCAATATTCAATAAAAGTTAAAAAAAAAAAAAAAAACTTCTTTCTTAATCTATTTTATTTATAAAATAATATAATGGGGAAAAACAAACTAAAAATTCGCAAATATTATTTTGATTAATTGTCATTGAAAGCAATCATTTTTATAATAACAAATACATATTAGGTTTGTTCTAACCCCGTTATTTGTAGCATCCTTTGCACTTGCATCATCCCGTGGATTTGTGGATCGAACAAAAATCGTTTAGGAAAGTTGTGACTATAATTCGTACTCTATAAAAACAAACAAAACAGGAAACCTAATAGATTGGAAACCTTCCTGTTGTTATTCGTGAGATTTGACATAACTGCGCATGTCATACAAACTAGAAATGGGTATTGTGTTAGCACCCGACTGTACTGACTTCGGCAATACTCGGAAGTTCCGATTTTAAACGAAGTTAAGCTTTCCGTGTCTCCCGTGTTCATGACTTCTTGGTCGACCTCTAGAAATAATAAACTTCTAGTCTAGAAACCATTCAACTGCTAAAAACAAATAAAATACTATAGTGACAAGTAAACTAATTGTTTACTAATAGGCAATAAATGTCCAAATGGTAAACAACAAACAAGTAAACTATTTGTAGCTATAGTAAGTAGTATTATTTAATCAATTAAAAACAAAAAGTTTAAGTTTTATTCTTGAATTTTAATAAATGTCTGATAAAATTGATAACAATTTTCTAATATTACAATTTATCAAACAAATAAATTCTGTTTAGTTTGTTATTTTAAGACTTATCGTAGCTTATAAATTTTTAAAGGCCTTATACAGATAGTTTTAAGTTATCCAATTAAAATGTTGTTTCGTAAATGGCATTATAGCATTATATAATATGTGCTATATAAAATAATTTTCCTTCTAATTTTCATTTTTTTTTTTTTAAATAATAAACGTTTTATTATATCACATACAACCGTTTGCTGGAATTGATACATGTATAATTAATGAATATTTATATGAATTAATAATATTTTTATTGGGTTTATGTGTGTATGCACTTTTATATTCCTTAGTTAACTTTCGAGGGTTTTCATAATATAGGTACTCTTCTTTTTCCTGCTTGGTCATCTTAAAAGAGGTCATCTTAAAAGAAATAACACAAACTGTCTCTCCACGTAAATTGAAAAAACTTTAATGCCAAAGCAGCTTTCAGCCTTCTAAAGGCCATTATCAGTGAAAGCACTAAAAGAACATACATAAGATATAAAAGTGACAAACATAAAAAAACAATTAGGTAAACAATTAAAAATGATAATGGCCTTTTGAAGGCTGAAAGCTCCTTCGACATTTAAGTTTTTTTCAATTTACGTGGAGAGGCAGTTTGTGTTATTCCTTTATCTTTTTCCTGGTTGTAGCTTTGTTCTTACACATGTCGGACGTATCCATGGCATTGATGCCTAGTTTTGACTGGTCACAAAATAAATGATTGTAATTCTATTTCTTCCATACACGCATTTTTATGTCCCTTTGTCTAAATAACTTTTGGTCAACATTACTCAACAAGGATATTTACTACTGGATATATAATTACTCTTCTGTTTATAAAAGTTTTAATATCGCTATGTTTTAATAGTTAATTAGGCTAGGGGAACTACTATCATATGCACCGACCATCTCCCCTGGACGCTCATTTTATCCCATCATTATGATCTTTCTTGCGTCATATATTTCATGCTTTATAATCTGTTCATACTTTGATTCATCTTGAATTTTTATCCAATAGAGGAGAGCAAATTGAAACCCTGTATAAACTTTCCACTAGTTTCTCTCTCCCTCCCACTCCTCGTTTTAGAACCTGTTAAAATTTGCTGGAAAAGAGGAAAAAAGAAATTGAAGTAGAAAAAGAGGACTTTTAAAATAAAACTTTGTCAATACCAATTACCGAAATTTAGAAAGGAAGAAAACTTCTAAGGCACTTTACATCAGAAAAGAAGGAAAATAAATCTTACAGTTTACAATCTAAACTTAAAAAAAAGTAAAAGAAGACATTTCTTTTTTTTTTAGTGCTACCTTGTTTGGGGTTTTTCAAGGAAAATTTTGAAAAATATCCTAGTGGAAAAAAATAGAATGGATCTTAAACAAGACAGTGTTTAGATAAAAATAAATAAAAAATAAGTTTTTATTTTTTTGACGAAATATTACAAAGAAAATAAACTTCTTAGTCGTTTTGTCCTCCTTACATTTTTTTTTTTTTTAAATAAATTTAATTTTTATTTACTTTATGGAGAGATACAGTTCACTTGAAGTGTAAAGTGGATTTATTTTTTTAATTTTTTGTGTTATAGAAGATCTCTAGTGTTTTTTTATTCAGTTTACCAGTAAATAAATTGCTTTATAAGTTTTAATTGGACTATGATTGCCGCTTATTGCATAATATGCAATATTGCATACAGATGCAACAAAGCCAAGAATAAAAAATATAGTGAGTATAAATTTATTTATTTTAATTTTTTTTTTTTTAATCAGTATGCATATCTATCCTGCATATATATGTGTGTCTAATTAACAAAATATTTTATTAAATGTACTTTACTTTTAGTACTATTTCTGTTAAATAACATTTATATGAGAGGTACCATTATACGGTGGGGACTTGATAAACCCTTGTTTTTAACGATATCTCTATAAAAGTTGGGCGAAAAAGCACGGTATACCGTTACTCAATTATTAGCGGTTCTTAACCTGAAGGACCCCCTTAGGAAAAAAAAATCCCCTAGGAGAGACTAATAGATTTAGTTTAACAATAGTAGAACTGGTCTACTAATTGTTCTTAACCCGAAGGGCCCCCTTATAGGAAAGACTAATAGATTTAGTTTAACAATAGTAGAACTGGTAAACTGAATTAATTTTATTTAAAAGTGTATAACGGTACATTAAATGTATATATCACCAATGATAATATAAATTACTAATAAAAATCATATTTAATAACCTGCCTCGACTTTTACAACTATAATATGAAGCGTTTAGGGCCATACCCTGAAGGATGTTCCACTCTGGGGGTTCAAAATATCGGTTGATTGAATTTATTTCGGATGAATTGATTTCTGAAAATATTTTAAAATTATCCATTTTTGCGTAACATGTCCGTGGCTCATTATGGTTCTACTTCCGTAATGGTTCTTAACTCTTAACTGTTTCCTGATTTAGTTATTCGCTTTACAATAAATTGTGGGATGGTCCGCAATCTGTCTATAATCACCTCATAGTATATGCAGTGATGAGTGATGACATAGCCTTGCAAGTTTTAAAATTATGCACTTATGCGTTGTTTGTTTATTAGATTTTTTATTTATTTAGATTCATTTGAAGTTCTTTTAAAGCCTTATTCAATATAAATGTCAAATAGCTTAAGCATTTAGTCAATTAACTAAAGAAACTTTATGGATTTGTAATTCGCTTGATGTATCTCTCTACTTAACAAAAACAAATATAGAGATAAAAGTTCTTTTTTATTTCTTACTTTTTAGGATTTTATAATCTCTTTAGAATTTTTCAATTCTATCCGTCTCTCTGCCATTACCTCCTTAACGTTTGATTGGTTAATTGTAAAACCATAAACATTCCAGGTAATTGTAACTTATTATAGGAGTGAAGTTAACGTTTGCGGGATGGTTTGCGTTCTGTTTCATTCGTCGCTCCAAAAAAGAATTGTTGACCTAAAAAATATGGGGTAAAAAAATTGTGCTCAAGATCATTTTATTTAATTGACAATATTCAGTTTCTTTAGAGGCAACATAAGGTCTGTCATATGATTGCATTAAAAAAATAATTACTTTTTTAAGTATAGGTATATACTTTCTTCGTGTTAAACAGATTTTTTATTATCAAAACAGCAGACCACCATCATCAGTGCTTATGGGTGGATTGTTCCACGACATAATATAAACTCACCATCTACTAATTGTTTTAGTATGTACTTTCTATTTTTTCCATTATCAGTACTGATTGTGGCCGAAAGGCATGATAATATAAAATATCCATTTAATGTGGAGAGGCAGTTTCTGTAAACCCTTTGTTGTATATATATTGTATATTATATATTCGCAAATCTATACTATTTGGCCCTCCCATTTCTAATTTTCCGATATAATTACAATTTAAAAAAAAACAACAATTGTTCCTTTTTAAATTATAAAAACTATTCCGGTTGTAGAATCTCGATAAATTCAATAGTTTTTACAAAAATAGGTGTCACTCCACTCCCTAAGAAAAATAAAGGAATATTATGGTTAGTTTAGGTTAGGGTTTGTACTTTTTGACTTAACCTAAGCATAACCTTTCTTTGGTGTCCTTAGAAAGAAATCGTATTTTGTAGAGTTTCGAGGTCATCCTAGAAATCCTTATGCTTTTGGTAGTTCGTCCGTCCATCGCATCTTGGAGTATATCTCCCGACCTACTAAAGCTATAGATTTAAAATTTGGTATACAAGTTAAACATATTTGCCCAAAAACAGAAAAAATATTGCGAACTTAACCACTCAAAATGTCTGCGAACAGCGATCAATTGCGAATTGACCGCAATATTTTCATTTTTAAGCTGGGTATCTTTTTAAAGATATTGAAATTTGGTTCACAAATATATACGTTTCCAAAATTTCGTTCATTTTACCCCCCAAAAAATGAAAACAACGCAAAAAAGTCCCCCCCCCCCACGTTACCCCATTAGGAAAGGTCCTAAAAATAAGGCGAAAATACAAAAATATACATCTCTATGGTACAATGATGTTTCCGGCAGTTGATTTAAAAAAGACATTTTTAAAAATTTTTGGGGGCCGTAACAATGCCCAAAATTTGCAATTTTCAAAAATTTGAAGTTGGGTATCATTTTAAAGGTATTGAAATTTGTTTCACAAATATATATCGAGTTTCCACAATGGCGGCCATTTTACCCCTAAAAGAACAAAATAAGTGCATACCTAAGATACTAAAGGATAATATATGCACACCTTGATTCTCAAAATTGCAATTTTTAGTTTAAAAAAAATTAAAGAATAATGTTTTATTTAAGAAGTTTATGACCGAAGAAACCCTTTAGTAACTTGCTGGCAAGTACTTGACGGGATTTGTTAATAAACTACTTAATTTATCGAGATACTACAACCGAAATTGTTTTTTTTTAATGTAAAAAGGAACACTTTAAAAATAATCGGAAAATTAGAAATAGGTGGGGAAATAGTGCAGATTTACCTTTTTATTTATTCACTAATTTTTAGAAAATTTAATTATTAATACAATCACACTTAAAAAAATTAAGAAAAAACCTCTAGTTCAATATTTATTATATCCATAAAAAGTTTACGCTTAGGTATTAAAAAAAGTTGTTTAATTTATTATTTTTCACAGATATAAAGTTTACACTGAGATAAAATGTATCCCTATTTTATTTTATTGAATTATTTCTATATTATTTTCTATATTTTTTTATATTTTTTTATCTGCTCATCTATTAACTTTGATATTATAAATAGTTTAATTATTTACACAAACCTTTTTTTTTTAAAAATAACTTCATTAGCTTTACTACACAATATAATTAACCGTGAATTTTGAAATATATATTTAATTAATATTGAATATTTTATGTACAGATATTTTTAATGTAAATAAAATATAATATTCTTTATGTATTTTATTTAAAATCCAACTTTTAACCCTTGAGTTAAAAAAAAGAAAAAAAAAAAAAAAATCAATACAAGATTGAAATGATTTTATTCCGATCTTTCTTCTCGGTTCGTTCCACTCTACTATTTTTAAATGAGATTATCCTTGGTTTAATTGGCTTGGAGATACGGGGAGTAAAAATAGAGACGAAGCTCACAAGAATTTGCAATTAATTAATAAAATTCCTTGTCTCTCTTGTGTGGAATAGTATTCGCCTTCCGACTTTACGGATAAAGTTACGAAGTATTTACAGATAATAATTTACAAAAAACGAGACTTTAATCTAACTATCATCGCATAATTTCTTTGAATTTTATTCCGTTGTCAAAATACCATGATTAATTTAATACATTCATTATCGAAGGTAACAGAAGCATTGTGATAGTTCTGAGAAAAATTTTTTCCCCCGAATTAAAAAAAATCTTCTAATGAGAAATTTGTTTCAGACATCATGCAACATTTTTGTTTTCGTGGAAATTTTCTTGTCAACATTTTTGATATCCCCATATTTTAAAAACCACTAGTCCTATTTTAGATGGTCTCGAAGTTAGCCTACCCTTTTTTAATTTCAAACTTCTTCTGCAAATATTGCGTCCTTTGGCGTTTCATACAAACCTTGGACACTTTTTTCTACAAACTTCTCCCAACAATTCCAATGATATATAAAGAGATTATTATATGAATTAAAAAGGAATATTAGTTCACAGATGTCCCCTATATTAATTTAAAACTTGGTTTCTTGCTTTGTACTCATGCATAAATCTTTTAGCTCCTGAAAGAAGATAAAGGTATTTATGAGAATGAATGGCTAATGTAATGAAGTTGTTAAAATCAGGTTGGCAACACTACTTTTTAACCCCCTTAGTGAGCTTTGCTTCTTATCAAAGATCATCGATTTGTTTACACCTGCATCTAAAATAACCTATACAACCTTTTATTTGCGGTTAATTGCAATTTTTATTAGTTTTGCATATCTTCTATCTCCTATTAAAAGTCCTTACATTGTTTGTCAGCAATATGTTATACATGAACTTCTATATGTTGTATACATGAACATGCATGTATTTTATTCCTTCTGGAAATCCCTTTTTAATTCCCTTGGCTACGCGTCTCAGGAATTGAAAAACCTTATTACCTCCGTTACGCCTCAGAATTTAGGGACCATGGTTCTTTTGGCTTCGCCTCAAGATCCAACTTATTCGCACTGGGAATAATTATTACTTACTTTGCTTCCTTCGTGCTACTTTGCTTTCCTTCGTCGGTACAACCATTACATAGGCTAACCTAATGTTTTGGTAACATTCATATTTTTTATCATTTACCATATACTATTATAATCGAGTATACTTATATTATACTTCAATCTTCAATGAAAATTCTTCCAACGGTAAGACACAAAAGACCTATGTCCTACGTGTCACCCTAATTAGCATAGCACACTGTTTTAAACAAAAATATGTTTTTAAATTATCTAATGAATATTATTATACTTGTTTATCCATCTTTTAAATGAATGTATATTTCTTTTCTTTTGTTTTTTGGGTCATAGGAGAATAATAAATTCCATATTTCTTTTACCTCTAGTATAGAAAAAATAATAATAAACCCACCATAGTAATGAGAATATACTACTTTTTTCTCATTATAATTCCGAATGTTTAATATTCTCTGTAATAAAGTTTATGTAGCCCTAAAATTGTATTTATGCATCGTGTTTTGTTTGGATTTTGTTGCAATTATTTTATCTTGAACTGTCATCTAGCTTGTTTTTCTTGCCGTTACATTTGTGTAAAGCCCAGAATTGTTAAATACACGAATCCTTGTAGCTCATTCTGTTTATTCTGAGTTTAACTAATATTTTCCTTCGTAGATTAGATATCATGCATTTTTTAACTGTTCTGATAAAAGTTACTGTCTGCGTTCCAATAAGACCACCTTTATATTAACTAAAATGTTTTTAATTTTTTCCCCTTTTCTTTACTTTCGTTTGAAATCTTTTTTACCTCCCTTTAATTTTTTTTATGTAAAAAATTTATTGCTTCCGAGCTTACCGAAGGTAACGGAAATTTTTTATGTCTCCGATTTAAAAAAAAAATCTTAGACAGATATCTATTTCATTTTTGGTTCTATGTCTGTTAGTTGCTTAATTTTGCGAACCAACATAACTTAAAAACTATTTGTCTGATTTTATGGTAGGTCATAATTAGCCCATTGTTGGCCCCATATAAGTTTAAACCTTCTACGCCAAGTTGTGTATTGCAAGTATTCAAATCAATTGAATACGAGACTCTAAAATGGAATGGAATAAGGACTTATTAAGGTCCCTTATTAAGGGTGAAGGATCCATTTTTATAATTCCGTTTATAATAACTATCTGCTATGATTACAGTTCGTATAATATAATGATAGATGTAATAATTTATCGATTAATATGGTTAAATTTTGTATTCTATACTTCAGAAGAATTAGTTTATTTTGTACAATTTAACCAAAATTTAGAAGAATGAACATAATCAAAAGAAATGAATTGTAAGATTGTTAAAAACAGTTTATCCTACAACTACGGTCATACCAAGTGTAATTCTATTATCATCTGGTTCTTCTCACATTCATCATATCAATTGCGTGTTATTCAATTGAGCTGTGTTTGACAGATGTCTCAGCCTGGGTTTAATTCACTGACACTGATATCTACGACGAATCTAGGTCGTGTCGAACTTTTTATCTTTACTCTTCTCTCTAGATGGCCTTAGGTACTTAGTTCGATCTACAATTTACTAAACATCGCACGATATTTGAACCAATTAATTACGAATCATTACGAGAGGGGGAACTAGGTTGTAGGTTTTTAATAGCAGAACAGACTTAAGCTAAGTTTTTCTTGAAGGGCGCGGCCGTCATCTATCGGCCGTAATCTAGCAATGGATGACGTTAGTAAGTAATACGTTGACAGTATTAACTAAACTTTGGTTTAATAGAGAAAATTAACAACGGCAACGTCAACGCAGAACGTCAAATAGCAGTGCTGTCTTTTGTATAACTTTGACACAGCAGAACTACTCTTAAAAATGTAGGTCTTTCAAATTATAATCATTGAATATGTTGAAGTCAGCACCTTTATAATTATAATATAAATATAGTTGATGGATCTTTAGGTGTGAAAATTAAAACATTACTCCATAACTGTTTTACCATGAACACTAATCATATGATCAATAATGTTGATTTTCATCAAATTAGCGTATGTAAGCATAAGGCATTAATATAATTGATTATTTTGTCATTTTAGAAATAAAGACTGATGATGACCTTAAGATTACGGGTCGAAACGTCTCTTAAAACAGTTATGGAGTAATGTTTTAATTTTCACACCTAAAGATCCATCAACTATATTTATATTATAATTATAATCATGCTAAGTCTAGATCGTCCATTCTCCGCCATAATTACGAGGCTCAATGTCTTTTTTAACTTGGAGGTCGTTTTAAGAAATCTGTGATCACCGTTGAAGACTGCCGTCCTATACCGCAGTGACTTTGTCCACCGCTTTAGGTTTATAATAATTCTAAAAACTTCTTGAAAAAACAAAAACATCAAGGATTAGTTTTATTTTTATTTTAAACATTAGTTGTTTAATGATAATAATTAAAATAAAAATAAAAATAAATTGAATTATTATAAGATAAACTCGTACATGCATAACTTGTTATATATGAAACTTGCGATTTCAAAACTTCGTTAGATTTATACTTCTATTAAAGAAAGTCCTAAGTACATACTTTTAGTTTCCTCATGATTGTGAATGTCTTACAATCCAAGTTTTAAACTATGTTACATTAGTACTGAAGACATATTTGGAGAACTTGAACGCTGAACGTGATACGATGAATGGTTACTCTAATTTATTTTTATTGAAGAAACTATCTATATAAACTTCCCTATATGTCCCTTATACTCCCGAATTCCAAACTTTCTTTCATTTGTAACTTTTCAGGGAGATCGAATAAGAAAACATATATCCCTTCCCCTTCCACAGTAATTCTCTCGACATTGTTAGATTTAGTTGTAGTTTTTCTCTCAAAAAGATACATATCCTAAGTTATTTTGAATATATAAATATAATATAATATATATATATATATATATATATATATATATATATATATATATATATATATATATATATATATATATATATATATATATATATGTGAAATATTTCACTGTTATTTCGATAGAATCTCTGGCACTCGTTGGTATTTTCTGTTTACTCTTTTATTTGCCTATTGGCTTACGCTATGAATCGTGGTGTTCTTTTACGTACATAATGGTTCTCTACCCTCATTGTGGAGAGCCTCTTATTTGGAACTAAATTTAAGATGCCCCAAGCAATCAATCCCTGTACGAATGATGCATTTCTCTCAAAGGCCCCTAGATAGCAAGACCACATTGCATCAGATAATATTTAACTTTTATTATTTCAGTGGGAAACGGTGCATAAACTTTCTTCTACTATTTGCTATTTTATAAGAACGAGCATATTCATTTTTTAACAGATTTAATTCTATTGCATTTTGACTTTCCCAACTCAAATTTAAATTGAAAACACCAAATGCATCAAGACTCTATCAAACCTATTAATTGGTATAATTGTTTAGTGGATGGTTTTTATGCACCTCGCAAGACTTCCAGAAAAGGATGAGATTGTTAGTAGTCACTACTCATACTCATAGTCATTCATATAAGTTTTCTTGCGTGTTATCTCAGTATCGATTCTTACTTTTCCACTTCCACTATCTTTACTGAAAAAGAATCTCTAGTGATAACTTACAAATGTCACGTACTTTCATCAGAAAAAGTTCTTACCTATACGATCTAGAGCAGCTTATGAACTTTATTTCCCAACAATTTTAGAATTGTTCCTTAGTTGAGGGATAAAAGACAAATTCCTCTGAAAATTGGGGAACACAACATTTTCTAGCATTAAAGGGTTTCGGCAATTTTAACTCTGGTATCCCTAAAGGCATGCGGCTTCAACTACTCTACATTGGTAAGATAACCACATTGCTCTCATCTTTTCCTTTGATCCTTTTGATAGTTTCACCAAGTAATGTACGAGCAGTATGTTGACTAGTATGTAGAAGGTTTCTCTCTATGCATTTTCCCTGAATACTTAAGGAGACTAGGAAATTTTGGTACATATTGAGCTACAAATATCTCAGGGTTAATAGTAACTTTATGTTGGATGGTATCCTATTTAATACTTTTTAATATAATCTCATGAAAAGTTTGTGGGATAACTTTCTTCTTGACATCGATCGATCAAGTCGTAACTTGAAAGTTCTTACTGTCGACTTCCTTTTATTCTTTTATCCTCCTTCAATTATTATTTTTTATTTTTTTACTTATGAAGGAATGCAGCCTAGAATTTAAACATAACTCAATTTGAAAGGAGCACTTCGTAAAAACTACCTCTCTGAAACTATTTTCACCAAGCTGTAAAACCCCTGGCTTCTCAGCTAAATTACCTAGCTTTATACTTCAAAGCATGTTTAATGCATAATTTCCTCTTTTCTTTTCGACAAAAAACCTCTCTGAGAGAAAATTTATAAGGGCAGGAAAACTTTTAAACAACTTATCTTGTATAAGATATTTATGTCTCTAGTCAAATGTAAACTTTCCCTCTGTATAAAATAAAGTTTAAGAGAGCGCAAGTGAGGATGAAAAAGTTTAATTCCCTTTTATCACTTTGTTTTCAAAAAGTATTTGAATAAGTCAACCTCTTTTAAAGATGGTTTGGAAACACTAGAAAAAGAAAGAAAGAGTTTTATTTTTATCTTGATTTGACTTATGTAAGTAAATTTACATCAGAATTTAAGGTTGTTAATAACCTAAACAAATTAAATTTTGTTTAAATTGAAATCAAAATATTAAAATTAGATTACAAATGTTAGTACAGTCAATCTGTTGTCTGTGGAAAAAAATTGAGGCTATTTTTTTTGCGTGGATCGCTTGGAAGACATGAGAAAACCTCAGAAATGAAAATAATACAAAAGTGTATATAACAACTATTACTGTACTCAAAGAGCTTTTTGCAACGACATGCATCATGAAGGGTATAAAATGTTGTAGTTAAGCTTTTCTCATGTGTCCCAAGCGATTCACGCAAAAAAAAATCAGCCTCGAATTTTTTCAGCACAAATTTTCAGATTTACTCTACTATGTATAACAGTAATTGTTATTTGTTAATAATGATGCTTCTAAATTTACTTTTCATCAGTATTATTGTGATCAACAGCAATTTTAGATCATCGAAGAACAGATAAGTTATCACGTAATTGAAATAAATTATCAAACAAAAAATTTCTTAATTTATTTCTTAACATTTACAATGATGTTACATCATTGTAGACACTATTAAAGTATCTTTAGAGTGTCAGTTTAGTTGTACGTTTATTCTCAGTTTTAAGCGGACTTTTAGTAAATTCTGTGTGTAAAACAATTAAATAAATAAAAGAAGAGAGAAATCTACAAACGGAAATGGAACGCTAGCGCCAGGGGATTAACATAAATTTACCTCTGCATTCCTTTGGATAAATAGGCTTGTCCGATCCCGATCATGCCTCAGTATTCTTAACAGCCTGCCGCTATTAACATAAGTTACATCAATATTTGTATAGGGACATCAGACATCGATAGCTAATCGTCGAATCGAGCCAACTTCAATGTCAGTCAAAACACCGAAAGAAAACAAAGATATATCGGTACTTCTTTAGATTGCTATCCCCTAAGTTGTTTTAAAATGAAAATGACTGACTAAAAACTATTAAGAAAAAGGGATGTTTAGTCCAATTAAATGTTTATATTTCGTATCAATCATAGATAATCATTGTTTATCTCCAGTAGGGAGAAAAAGTTATGATTTTGAATTAGTTTAGAGGGACTAAAGTAAGTCTTTTCATCCCTGAACTAAAAAAGTAGGGAGAAAAAGTAAAAGTAGGGCGAAAAAGTAAAGTAGGGCAAAAAAGTAAAGATTGCAACTTAATTTTTTTATAAATAGTAGAAAATGAATGGCTAATGTAATGAAGTTGTTGAAATCAGGTTGGGGGCACTGCTTTTGCGACCATGATTATCTTTGTTTATAGCCTGCATCTAAATAACCTTCTATTTGAGTTTAATTCCAATTCTTATTTGTTTTTATTATTGAATCTCTTTAATATTTGCTATTAAAAGTGCTAATAATTATTTATATTTATCAAAATAATATTTAGGGACCATGGTTCCTTCGGCTTCACCTCAAGAACTAACTTTTTCAGTGATTAATGGCTTACTTTACTCCCTAGGTGCATAAATATCTATTTTTTCCCTTAAAGCTTTAACTATACATTTCAAAATATTTTATTTTATTTAAAGGAATATCCCACTTCTGTTTTGATAAGAGGAGTAACAGTCTAAAGATGATCATACCGTAAACATTGTTTTTTTACCCCTAAAGCTTTAACTATACGTTTCAAAATATTTTATTTTATTTAAAGGAATATCCCATTTCTGTTTTGATAAGGGGAGTAACAGTCTAAAGAAGATCATACATCACACCTTCTTTAGATTCCCCGGCACTGCCCCCCCCCCCCCCGCAATGCGGGCCCGCGAGGGCCCATAGTTACGCCACTGGAGCAAAGCTAAATGCAGTTTTCGCACGAGTTGCGTACCGTACTTTATCACCGATTGTTGGATTTTAATAATAAATACAGAAAAAAAACAGTTACTTTAATTAAACAAATAGCAAATTAGTTTTGTTAAATGTAAACAAACACGCTAATCGTGCGATAAGGTGAATAATTCTTCTTTATTTCCGAAAGGATAATTATGAAACACGCATGCGCAATGAATGCAACTACGAAAAGAATCACTTTCCACGCATCTAAGCAGAGATAAAATGTTTATAATTCGTTTCAATCGTAGATAAACAAACATTGTTTTTTTTACCCCTAATAAAGCTTTATCTACGTTTCAAAATATTTTATTTTATTTATCTTCTCACTTATAGTTTTTTTGTAGTTCTTAAGTTGGTAGTACTGAGTAATAAATAATCAGCTGGTCTATTGCAGTTTTTTTTTTTCCTTGCCACGTAAGTTGTTAGTATGTGGATCTTAAGAGTGCGTTCGGAATCACTAACCAGGTTGACCGGCGTTTATTGTGGTTAGTTTATTGGCTGTTTTAAATAATCTTGCTGCCACGGGGGCTTTTGGAAGGCATCGGTGGACCAGGTTATAATTATAAACTGAGTTTGGTTTGTGCGTGAATATATCGCGAGTGCTCATATTTAAAAACTTAATTATTTTTATTATCGTAGCAGGTTTCTGAGTAATTTGTAACAAATAAAAAAACACAAAATACACTTTACGGAGAAGTAAACAATCCTTTTAACTTTTATGCTTCGTTTACAGTAAGCCTCTGCCACAGCTCCTCACGCTGCTGTATTTACTCCCCAAAATACTTTTGTGGCAGCATAAAAGTAAGTGTTTACATTATTTTCATTTGTAATTTATTAGTGATGCCTTCTATTCTTGTAAATGGTGAAACTTTTAAGCATTTAAATTATGCTCTACGAAAGTAACGTTATAGTCTACTAACAGAACAAAACGTATTCCAAAATCGACCGTTGATCACTAAATCAACCAAAGTTTACGAACGCAGTAGGTTAAGTTAGTCTGGACCTGTATCTTCGATTCTTTTAATTGTAAAGAACAAAAATATTCAAGGCAACTTTAAATTAATTTATAATTATTTAATCATTACTTAAATAAATTCTTAATAAGACACAATTCTGTAGAGCAGTTACTAATAAGTCTTATAAATAGTTTTAGTGCTTACATATGGTTTTTAAAAGTCACACGAGTCTTAATAATAATTTGTTAATGTTATAAATGATTCGATTAGAAGCACAGTTTTTAAATTGACGTTTCCTATTATTATATGTAGTGATACATTTTTTCCACCCAGCATTGTCTGTAACACATGTATTTCTTCATATAATAAACCCGTTTTTATTATTTTCATTTTTAATGTATTAGTGATGCCTTCTATTCTTGTAAAAGGTGAAGCTTTATTACTTTTAAATGTAAAAGATTACACAATACACCACTTCTTTATTGCTAAAATGTTTATCTTCGATTGATACGAAATATAAACATTGTATCTCTGTTTTTTCCGCCCTAGGGAGGTAAAAAAAGAAGAATTCTTCGCCACGATTAGTGAGTTTGTTTACACTTAACAGAGCTAATTTGCTGTTTGTTTAATTAAAGTAACTGTTTATATTGAGTTTTTAGTGAAAAACAATGAGTGATTTAAGTGATAAGACGAAAATGAGGAGAATAATACGCCTCCCGATATAATTAATTCGGCACAAAATAGAACTAATGAATTATTGTCATCTTTATCAAAAGAGAAATACGAACTTACTTACTGGATGTTAATTTTTTTTTCTATATTAATTATTAAAATCCAACAATCGTAGATAAAGTACGGTACGCAACTCGTGCGAAAACAGCATTTTGCTTTGCTCGTGTGATTTTACTGCCCTCGCTGTCGCTCGGGTGCAAACTCCACACTCGCATGCAAAATGCTACTTTCCGCACTCGACGCGTAATGTAGTATTACAGTTTATTTTCAGTGTATTACCTGCACTGAATGTTTATTGTTTCTTTCCGAGTGTTAGCTTTGTTTGTCTTTAGTGATTTTTTTTTTATACATACATACACACAGACACACACACACACACACACCCACATATATATATATATATATATATATATATATATATATATATATATATATATATGTGTGTGTGTGTGTGTGTGTATGTTAGTAAGTAATTGTTATTGGTATTGAATTCCTTATGTATTTAAACACCTGGAGAAGATTTCAAATAAAATCCGCAACTTTAGGAATGAAAACAATTTTGTTACGGACCGCAACACGATATTTAGTGTGATTTATGTGAGTTCAAAGACAGTAGTGATTTTCACGTTAACCCTTCATTCTTGTTTTTTTAGTCACAACTTCTGTTGTGCTTAACGTTCAACATCAAGGCAGGTAGCAGGTACGAAATTGATCTGCCAAATTGAATTCCTTTTGTATTTAAACACCTGGAGAAGATTTAAAATAAAATCAGCTACTTTGGGAATGAGACCAATTCTGTTACTGACCGAAACCCGATATTGTGATTTATACTAATTTGAACATTTTGACTTTAAAAACAGTAGTGCTTTTCACGTTAACCTTTCATTCTTGTTTGTTTAGTCACAACTTCTGTTGTGCTTAACGTACAACATCAAGGCAGGTAGCAGGTACCAAATTGATCAGCGACCTCTTAAAAAGTGGTTTAAGCTGAATAAGGAATGCTTTCATAATTTGTTTCAAAATAGTGTCATTTTGAATTTATAAAAATAATATATGGCTGTGTTTGCTTAAATAATTACACTCTTATACTATATACTTGCCAACTCCTTGTTGATTTCGATGTTCGCCAAATAAATGGGTAGCTGCTTATGTGAAGTAGAATCTAAACGGTTGCGTACGCTAATAATACCAATTATACCAATTATGCCAATTGTAAGGTTTATAGAGCTAATGAAGCGATCCACTAACCCTGCGGCATCCTATACATATAAAGTTGTAGAAGCCCTTTGGCAGTCCTCTCACGGTCTTTTCCGCCACGGATTTGTTTCTTATTTTAAATCAAATCAAAGAGGACTATAAAAGGACTGAGCTCCAACTTTAATAAGTTGTTTTCTTCCTTTGGTCTAGTGAGCGTAGCGAGTTTCTTACATTTAACAAAGTATGCACCCTGCTAGTCAGTAACGGGTATAATGTAGGAAGGTTATATAGTCACCCGGCTACCCTACTCCACTACCCTATATTCAACTACTATAAATATGACACTCATGATTAACTATTTTCTTAATATTCATTATTTCTCTAGCAATACGCTCGCTTCAATGATAGAGCCTAGTTTTACGTTTGAGTGAACTAAATATTAGTTGCCTGTTGAATCCAGTTAGAATTAATATTCTTATAAGGAAAGGAAGGATAGCAGGTACGTGACGCTAGCGTAATTTTCAATTCCCTAAATTCAACCCCTTATAACCACATCTTGTTAGAATTACCTCATCTAAATCCAGGGTGTCTCTAGAGGAAAAAGCAGGTGAGACTGTTTACCTCACTCTCTTCCTGGGTCTGAAGCCGTCTGGTTTGTTTACACACCTCTGTGATTAATTTAAACCCATCATCCTTAAGCCCTTAAGCAACTCGTGGAAAGGATGAGCGAGAAAAGCGTCTTTACTCTCCCTTTCTACAAGTCAAGTTTAAAATTCTGATAAATTCAAAAATCTTAGTTTATACTTGTTAAAAACCAGTGTTGACTTTCCTTAAAACTTTTAAGATTCTCTTTTTTTCTTGTTATTTTTTTATTTAAACTTTTTTATACAGTTTCCTACTTAGCCCCTTGTCATGGAAATATAGGATAGAATTAAGAAATATTACAGGTAAATATTACTGGCTGGGGTGGACCAGGAAATTATCTCACATTTTGAAAGTATAATAGTAAGAAAATAAAAAGAGAACGAAATTTCTTTAGTAACAGAGTGAACCTATTAAAAGTTAGAAATTATTTAGTTTTGAAAATAATCTCACAGAAGCAATTGCAGTTATTAGCGACACATTATGAAGGCGTTCTGTTTTAGACTCTCCGGGTCTCATATCTAGTGGAACTGCGTTGACTTCCGTTCCGAATCAGTCTAAGGTCGAGAATACAAGAACGATGTGTATCTCTTAAAGGAAATGAAAAAGCTTAAAAAAATTAAATAATTTTTCGCTTTAATCTAAAGTTGAGTCCCGATTCCCGATAATCCGAGGTTCCGCATTATCCGATGTATTTTTTTTTTTTTTTTTTTTTATTTTGTAATAAGTAAAATAAGAAAAAAAAGAAAATACTAGTCTTTACTTTACATTAAACATGTTGGGCTAATATTTAACAGAAAGAGAAAGTGAGGGTTTTAGGCGAGCACGATGAAAGTTTTCTCCGAACATTAATTAGTATCAAAGCGTTTAATTCATAGCTGCTTATTGCCGCTACCTATTCATAGAACTAGAATTATTAGATAGCGGACGGCACAAAAAGTAAATGATTGGAAGATTGAAAGGTTTAATTTAATTTTCGCAGGAAAATCCGTCTAAACTGGTTAAACAGTTAAATTAACTTTTTTATCATTTTAATTTATTTCTGAAATTAGAGAGGCACCTGACACATCTTTGGACAAGAAAATAAGAAATTAGATGTTATCAGATAAATAAGGATTAATGATAATACGTTTATCAATATACATTAGCTAAGATAATGGAGACTCTACTCTACATATTATGTACATATATTCCTAATTCTATAATTTATTCTTTTACTATTCTCATGCGATGTATAAAAGGGGTTTTTTCCCCCACCCTGTATTTACCTGGTGATATTTCCTACTTCAACCTTTATTTATTAGACAGACTAAAAAGTATACTTATATGAGATTATTCGAGTTCTTACCATTTCTTTTTTAGTACGTCTTTCGATATTTTATTTTTATTTTTAGAAGTTTAAAAGTAGTTTCGCGGACTTTATGATTTAATATTGTCGAGATACAGTTGGAAATAAAAGTATAAAAGTTTTAGAGATAAAAAATATTTCTTTTTATCATAGCTTTCGCTCATTTTATCATTGATTTTTAAATTTATTCATCTGAACGGGTTAGTTTCGACTGAAAATTACGTGCTGAACTGAGCTAGAACAGTAGTTCTCATTATATTTTTCATGGCCAAAACATGCGCATATTCCTTGAAACCCTACTAATACTCTTTCGAGTATTAGTAATTTTGATGCAGATAGTTAAACATTTCTGAAAGAAATTTTTTGTCATGCAAATTACATTGAGAACTACTGTTCTAGTACAGTTCAGCACGTGGTTCTCAGTCTAAACTCTTCCTTTCAGGTGCGAATATCTATTTTCAATCTAATTAAAATCAATGATAAAATGAGAAAAAGCTATGATAAAAAAAAATATATATATATTTACCTCTAAAATTAACTATACAGAAATACAAACCGTTCCTTTAATAGTGAAAGTTGATGTATTATTTTCTTTTTCACCCGCAAAAAATAGAGTAAGAAAACAAAATATACTATACTGAAGCAAATTAATAAATATAATATGGTTTCTCTTAAACTAGTAAACTTAATTTTTAATAGAATAACTGTTAATCGCTTTTAGCTTCAACATCATCTAGGGTACATCTTGTATTGTATCCAGTAATGCCTCTTAGACATCGTTAATAATTCATAATAACATAATAAATATAATTTTACTTTTTAAAGAATTAAAAATAAACACAGAACTACACTTTGATAAACCTCATTTGTTCTAATCACAAGAAAAGTAATGGAGAATCATAGCTGAACTATATTTTTAAAGCTACTTAACTCGATTTTAGACAATCTTTAAGCTTTTAAGACACTTTGCCTTTACCGCGCTTATCTTTTGGAGAGCGTCCCCGAATCCCTTAATGTCTCTAAGCTTTGTGGCAGTATGTATGCATATTGATAGTGTAAGCTGTCATTCTTAATAAATAATATCCTTTATCTTAATGAAAAGGGATGAGTTGATACTGTACTTGTCATATCAGTTTGTGTACGGATCTTTTATAATTGGTACAGAAGATAACAAAACTATGTTCTGTTTAGGGTATAAAATTCAGATTTATGCATAATATTGAAAAGGATAAACTGTTTTGATATAACTTTTATGATTTATTTTTGTATTCATAATAATGTTTTGTTGATATTTGAATATCAGGCACCCTTAGTGGAATTCTACATTTTATTGTAAATTGTTGACGTCCATGTAATATTAAATAAGTAAATAAACCATTTATTAAGAGGTTCTTATCAGCAATTATATTTCTCTCAAACATAACACTGGTAAAGAAAGTTTTTGTTTCTTGGACGCTGAGAACAGAATCCATCGTCAAAAATCGTCCATCAGGCACCAGTTTTCCGCAATTGTTTTTCCAATGTTACGGGTTAGCCTAACCAGCCTTAATATTCTATACTTAAATAATCAACTTTTTTAGCCCAATTATGGATATTATGATCATCTGACGAAATTTTATGGAATAGTTCATCAAGATTCTTTTGAGTTTGTTCCTCTGATCATGTGTTAGGGTAGTGACACACTTCGCCACCTGGGTAGCGCCACCTGGGTGGCGCCCACCTGGTTGATGCCACTTGCTCCCGCCACCTGACTTGCGCCACCCAATTATATAAGGGATACAGTCAGCCCCAGATTTGATTTCCCCTATATTTGATTGATGGAGTAGGGGCTGAGTGGCGTGACTTGGGTGGCGACGTGTGACAGGCTCAATTGAAAACAATGGGTTGACCGGGTGGCGCCACCTGTGGGTGGCGGCTAGACCGTCGGACGGTCGACCGTATAGTGCCACCCGGCAGGTGGCGCCACCTCGTGTGACAGGTTCCGTCTATTCTCATAGACGACCGGGTAGCGCCACCCAGGTGGCGCTACCTGGTTGGCGAAGTGTGTCACCCCCCTTAGCCATGGGAACTCGGCCTTCAACTAGGATATACCAAATTTCCCTAATTCTGGTGCGAGTGGAACAGCAGAGATGAACAGTTCTTTTCGGAAACTAAAAATGTTGTCAGCCAGTCCCTGGTGTATCCCAACAAAGTCTATACCTGCCATCTCTCTACATAAAAAAAACATAAAAACATTTTTTGTTAAAGGAATAGATAAAAACAGCGGTGGTTTTAGCTTTCTAAAAAAAAAAAAAAAAAATGTCCACGGGTCAGTGACGCCAAATATGCTGGACGATTACCGTTCGACAGTAAAGAGATGTGAGATATGCCTGCTACAAAATACAGAAGAAAATATTGTATAAATACTTTCTGAACTGCATTCATTAGTAGAAAATGTTTTCAAAATTTCAACCAATTTCCATCGCTACAAGTTGGACAGGGCTAAGGAAATATGAGGGATGTTATTTATCTATTAATAAAAAATAAGAAACCTGCTACTGCTAATAAATATTCTGATGTGTAATTATAAATTATGTTAATAAGTAATTTCACTAATATGTCATTTCTAAAAATAATATTTATTATTATATTTATAATACTCTTGTTTTAACTTCTTATTAATATTTGAAATTATTCTTGGAATAGCTTTAAAATACCTGATAAGAATGTGACATCATTATATCCATGTGCTGATAAAAAAATTCCATTTGATATTAACAATGTAACTATTTAATCCGTTTTATTTCAAGGTGCTATAAAAATGCAAGTGCTAAACTTGGAATTTATATTTATATGAGCTATAAATAAAAATAGTATTACATATATTTATATTTTATTATATTTATTGAACCCGTGACAACGCGCTTAATTAATTTTATATTTAAAAAAAAAAAATAATAATAATTAAGCTAGTTATTATACCTATTTGAAGACTATTGTTGGAATAAGTTTGGTTGCCTTAGCTTAGCAATAACAACTCATTTTGTGGTGAGTCTTCGCCTTCGTCGGGATATTACTCGATTATATTAATGATATACCAAATACCACTCACTCACTCACTCATTCATCCATCACCGTATCTCCACATTTACTTTAAAACAAATTCAAAAGTAAATAAATATAATCATATTTACTTTTTAACAAATAATCATTTTTATCAGATTATTTTAATAAATATATTATTTATTTTATACTTATATTATATTTTATATTGTTTAAAATAAGTATAAAGAAAATATAAACAAATATTGAATAATGATGTTTGATTCATTTACATTAACTCGTAGGGTTAAAGATAAATAAATAAAAGATTAATGTTTCCTTTCGCATAAACACACCTTGTATCCTGGATGTAAACAATACCCCTCTCCTTCGACTTTTCTTGACTTTCCTTTCAGTATAGCGTGAACAGTCGTATAGTGAACATAATCCTCTAATCTTTTCTCGATTACCGACACGTACTAAGGTACAATTTTATTTTTATTTTAACTATTTATTTAATAGTGTGTATTATCATATTATTATTATTATAGAATTTTTTTAATAGGTTCCTTTAAAGTTATATAGTATAAGTATATGTTTTAGTTTATTTATGTTAATGTTTATGTTTATTTAAGTTAATTAGACGTTATAATTGAGTTGTGGGTTTTAAATGTTATAATGAAGTCTTTCAATGTGACAAATTATAAACATTTTGTTTCTAAAACATAGTTTTCATTATCTTGTTATGTACCTTAATTTATGTATACAATTATTTCAACTCAACCTTAACTACTTATGTTTCAAATAATTTAGAGTACTAATAAAAAATAATATGCGTTGATTTATGTTAAATCTTTGTTTCATTATTTCTAAAGTCCAGCTGTGCCATTTTCTTATAAAACTAATAAAATATAATGTAATTTATTTCATGTTGTAGGCAACGTTTTATATGTATAATAAGCTTTTATTAAACAATTACAATTATGTAGTTGTTATTAAACACCTAATTCTTACTTGCTTTCCTGATATTATATAGTGTTTTATCTCTGGTGTTAATTAATTATTTTAATGAAAACATTACTCTCGGTATTTCAGTTAGTTTAAAGAGTTTTAAAAACATTTTTATACTCAGAGTTTAAGATATAAATAAATAAAAGTACGCTTTAAACTTAAAGAACCTTGTGTCGTTACCAGGGAGGTTATTTGTTAAAAAGAAGAGATAACTAATTAAATATATTGTAGACATGGGAGCGTCTATAGAGGTCATCTTAATGAATAATATAAATTGTTTCTGCACATGAACTGGCTAATTTGTTTATTTTAAATTACAAAACAGCTTTCAGCCTTCATTAGGCTATCATCAGTGCCGGAGTGTGGAAGAAGTAGAGTTACATTATATATAAATCATTAACTTTCATATAATGTAACTACTTCTTCCACATTCCGGCACCGATGATGGCCTTATCAAGACTGAAAGCTGCTTTGTAATTTAAAATAAACAAATTAACCAGTTTACGTGGAGAGAAAATTTATATTATTAATTAAATATTTATATATTTTTATTTAATTCGGTAGTTTGACTTTATTTTTTTGTAGATGATATACATAAATATAATCCTTATGAGGGTTTTGTATTATAATATAAACGCTGCCTAAGTTTTAATATATATCTTTTTTTTAAATTTATACTAAAGGAAAGCATCTTTATTGAAATAACACTACGTTAAAAGTATAGGAAGTCATTATTTAGTTCGGTATACTCCCGTTGTATTGATGATTGTCACCTGATCTGGTTGTTGGGGATTTTAGCTATTTTCTAATTATGTTTTAATTTTGTGTTTCAGGGTTAAATACTGGAAAGTCAAGTGTCCCCGGATCTCCGACACTCATCTCACAGCAGCAATCCGAGAGGATACAGCAGAACCAAGTTGACAGGCCCCAGCAGCAAATTGACAGGGTCATTCAGCAAAGTGAAAGAACCCATCAGCAAAATGACAGGTCACCACAACACCACACTGCTAAAAGATCAACTCCTAACTCAGATCCCGCTCTCCCTATCACCTTGGTGAGTCACGTTATAGTTATATACCTTAAATATATATAATAATACATAATATTTACATATTTTTAATGATAAATCTTGACTTAAATTTAGATTGTTCCCTCAAATTAATTGTACCCTTCTCTTCTTACTTCTTATTGACTATTTTAATTTGGACATAAAAGGCTGACTTAATTTTTAAAAAAAATTATATATATATTGTAATCAACAAAATAAATTTATGAAAAATCAGGTTCCTGAGAAAATAGCTATAATTGTAAAAGGGGAGAAGGCCAGGTAATTCCCCGCCGGTTAGGATTTATGTTTTGGATTTGTATTATTTGGAAAAATGTTTATGAAATGTTCTCTAATATTTTAATGTACCCTTGAAAACCCGAAACAACTAACAAATGGAAAACATTGGAGCAAGTAATTACGTAGTCGTATGAGAGGAAGTTTATTACGAGATGTACCGTACAGTTTTTTTGGTATTGTTATTTTTATCCTATACTGAAAAAGTGAATGAAAAGTGGAAGAGGGAATCCGACCTTTTTGTACATATTTACTTCTTTAACGAACAATGTGTTAACACATTTAAAAAAGGAGACTCGAGGGGAGGGGAGGGGGTACTAGACCAATGAACAACTGAAAAAGGTCTAATGTGAATGTTTGGTAATCCAAATCCAAAATGCGGATGAATAGATCTCTGACATGCTCATCCTTTCCTCTTTATGACCGATAGTTCAACTTATTCCTAAAAAAAAGATATTGAACCTATGAGCCAAACATTTATACTTTTTCAATATCAAGTAAATTAAATTTTGCATTTTACATCAGTAGTTTTTGTTTGTATTTTTAAATTACGAATATTTTTTATTGTTTGCTTCCGAGTTTACCGATGGTAACGGATGCTATTTTGAAGAACGAAACATTTTTTAGGTCTCAGATTTCAAAAATTACAGACATCAGGGAACATTTTTGGTTCTATGTCTATCTGTCGGTCTGCTGCTCAATTTTTGTGAACCAGCATATCTCAAAATTACTCGTCCGATTTTATTTACTCGTTTATTTTATTGGAATTTGGATAATAGGTCATAATTAGGTCATTTTTAGTCCCATATACGTTCATTTGTTTCTCTTCCACGTGTATGTGCAGGGCTTGTAGTGAGTCACTGAAAGTCACTAAAAGTCACTTATTTTGACGAGGGTCACTTTTTTTTTCACTTATTTTAAAAAAAGTCACTGAAAGTCACTTATTTGGGCTTACAAGGATATTTTTTTTTGTTTTTAAATACAAAACATATATTTTAACTGTTTTTCAAAAGGGATTTTGTCAGCTCAAGACTTTTTTTAACTATGAATTTTATACTAGGCCTACTTTGAACTGTGATGAATGATAAAGTTTGTAACAGTTGCACTAGATTCAGCTGGCGTGTCTTGTGTTTTATCGTCAATATTAAGAAGATGGATGAAAAAAATAAAATATATATATAAAGATGAAAAGAATATTTTATTCCGAACACCCTCCTGATTGTTATTACTTTTCCTCACAACCTATTGTAGGAAAAGTTTTGTTTTCACCAAAAAATTTTCTTTCGAGATTTCAACAGAATTATCCGTTTTGGGTGTTTTTAAGACCTCTTGAGTGGTTTTCAGCATGACGTATGTATGTATGCATCTATGTATTGTATGTATGTGAGAATTTATATGTATGTGCGTGTGTGTGTTATTATCGTAGCGCCCAAGGTATTTAACTTAGAGAGTTGAAACTTGGCAGAAAATCAGTCTTTACCTGTAGTGGCGCCGCCCGGAAAATCAACTTTTTCCGCCATCTTGAACGCAGTTTGCTGAGTCAGCAAAATTTTTAAAAAAATCGTAATAAATCGAAAATGGTCCTGGTCGAGTTGAAATTTGGCACGAATGTACCTCTTTGTATGACAAACAAGCCCACCAAATTCCATTTTCATATTGGCCGCCATTTTGAAGTTATCAATATTTGAATTTATAAACTTTGACAGTTAATAATGCCAAAAGTATAAATACGTTTTTGACTTATAGCAAATCGTTGGAACCAGAAAAAATTAAGGAACAAATATAAAAAAACCGATGAAATTCCATTAATTAGTTTAAAAGTTAGAAGCGAATATAATTATTTATTAGTGCGATAATTTTGGTGACGTCAAAGTTTGTTTACATCTGTCAAAATACCACCAAACTTCTAATAATTAAATAAAATATATTAAAAATAAAGATTTTTTTTTGAAGAATGATGATAAAATCAGTTAGTTCAAAACGGTCAGCCATCTAAGTACTGACCACGTCCAATGCTGCTTCCTCCTGCTGCGAAGCAGCTGGATAGGCCACTTTGGTGGCCTCCGAAGTGAGGAAAAGTTCCGAGGTACCCCGTACCCGGTTTTTTTTTCGTACAGTACACAAAATCAAATGAACAAAAACCCGTTCAAAAATTTGTATAATTGCATTTGTTTAACAGTGCTAAACAACAGAAAGTAACTAAAATCATTTTTTTTTACTTAAAATTAAGTCACTTAAAGTCACTTATTTGGGGAAAACAGGTCACTTAAAAGTCACTTATTTTGGAAAAAATAGTCACTAAAGTCACTTAATTTTGAGGAAAATCTGCTACAAGCCCTGTGACAAACATACATTTATTTACACCAATATCTTCAAAAGTGCATAGCTGATTTTTATGAAAATTTGATGGTTCGTCGAAACGGGCTACTTTGCCTAGATTGCCCCTGATTATTTTCAACCGTCTGCGCTCTTTAAATTTTGCTAAATTGATACTGAAATGCATGTAAAAAATCAAAACCATTTTGTGCAACACTAGTTGGCAGAGTATTAAGAAAAATGATGACGTCGAAAGTATTAAGTTCATTTTTTTGTATGTAAAAAAATTCGAGGTTTGCATGTATACCCATATTTTGTTAATCTGTTGTTTTTTTTCTCATTCAGTCAATTAATTTGAAAAATAATTAATGCGCTACTAATTAAGCTTCTTTGAAGTTCTAAGAGGTCCTTTCTTTTGTTGAGTTCATCACTTAACTAATAAACAACAGGAAAAGGGCTAAAGCAAATACTAACTAAGTAACTCTGTGATGCAACAGCCCGTGTAGAGCAAAAGCCTGCCAAATGGCTAATACAAATATGTACGTAATGTAATGGATGACACTGGGTTAATTTGTCGCTCTATTAGCTGTAAAAACCTTACAATTGGCATTCAAGACAACCAGTTAGTCGCAACTTCACATAGGCTGCTACCAAGTGGGGAGTCCGACCTGTGGTCACCCATCCATTATGTGACCTCACCCGATGCTTTTAATTTTATTGATAGGAGAGCCAACTGCTCTTCTCTTCGAGCTACCAAGGCCCCCAAAGTAAATGCGGATCCATAGCTCTCTTACCTGCTCATCCCCTTTATGACAGATATTTTAATATATGAACCTGTAAAACATTTAATTCCTATGGCATCGTGAAAGTACAGAATGACTATTATTGTAGTTTTAGGATTTTTAGCATAGATTTTTATTTTTATTTTTTTTATTTTAATACAGTAGAGTCACGATAATCTGTGTTGGATGGGACCGGCAGTAACTCGGATTATCGAAAAACTCTGATTATTGGAAATTTACGAAAAATGTGAATTCTTTATTAAAAAATAATAGTTACTTTCATATTTTATTTTTATTAGGGGGTAAATCTGCACTATTTGGCCCACCAATTTCTAATAGTCCGATTTACTAACAAATTTTTTTAACTGTTCCTTTTTACATATTAAAAACGATTCCGGTTGTACCCTCTCGGTAAATTCCATATTTTTTTTGTAAAAAAAAAAAATACGTAAAAGAGTCACTTTCTTAGGGACAGCACCACCATACAATTCACTTTTACTTTTTTTTTACAAAAAAAAAACTATTGAATTTACCGAGATGGTACAACCTGAATCGTTTTTAATATATGTAAAAAGAAACAGTTATTTATTTATTTATTTTTTTTTTTTTTAGTAAATCGGACTATAAGAAATTGGTGGGCCAAATAGTGTAGATTTACCCGGAAATTCGGTAAATTTTCGGTCTCTCATTATTAAAATGTCACGCGATGCTTTCGGTTAAAGATATAACTTAGAACTGAAGAAAAAGAAACAAATTAATAGGCTTCCCTGAATTTGAATGTAAACACAGCTGCTCAGATAGGAAAGGAATTCCATGAAATTATACGGAACCATCTTTACTAGCACTGTCCTGTCCTGTTCTAATGGGTTTAATTAAGGGAACCCGCTCCCCCTCCAACTTTCCAAGAACTCTCGTTTGACTAGGATTATTGCGGAAACTTGGATTATCGAGACTCTACTGGATCTAGTCTTCAGAAAATCTTTTTTTCTTGGGTTCCAAGTCACGTATCGAGAGTAGTTTCAATATTACCTTTACGTGTATGTTTTTCTTCTATCTCAATGTGTCTTTTCTTCGAGTCTGGCTTTGTAAATTTATTTGGCTATTCTGTCTCTATCTATCCTATGTTCAAACCACCGTAGTTGATTCGTTTGGATATCTTTGATGAATTTAATCACCACGTTATATCTTGAAAGGTTTGGTCCTTAACTCGCTAATGAAAATCAATTTGTCGCAGGGTATTTCTAAAGCTATATTACCATTAGTGCTTGCAATCGTTAGATTAATTAGTTATTACTACCTTCGCAACTATAGTGTCTATTAGGTCTAAAGAAGATGAAAAGCCCTTGGTTAAGGTGACCGCACCAAGGACACTTTCTTATTCGATCATTAAAGCTTAAGTCCCTGAGGCGTGTAAGTACACGCTATTAGTTGAGTTCAAATATCTGGAACTGATTTTACTCAAAACTACTCCTTGTAAGCTACAACAAGCAACAAGCTTGTATTATTTTAGATTAAATGTTTATGCAACTAATTGTTGCTACTCAGACTAAAGTGGGCGTCTAATTGAAAGAGAATTTTATGTTATCCTAAGTCAGAAGTTTTGAATATTTGAAACAAACTCAAACTGTTTTATAGAAAATCGAAACAAATATAAATTTTATTGGTTTCTGTTGTTATCGACTTCTGTTGAATTATTGTTTCAAATATTAATAATTTTCATAAACTTTGAAACCTTTTAGGTTTTTGGTTGATTCAATTGTGAACACAATTATTCAGAATTGTCAATTATAACTAGTATTCTCTTTCCTCTTTTGCTGACGTATTTTATTCTTTTAGAACATTAATTGTTCTTATAGATTTTTTAATACAAATAATTAATGTAGCTATGTGCTTTTTATTGATGATTTCCTTCATAGTCCATTAAAAAATAAGGGATTCCTTGTGTCTAGAAGTAAACTAATGTGTCCTATCGTTAATCTTAAATATTGCTTGATCTTTATAGGTATGGATAAGTAGGTTCTCAGTGGTTTTGTATCTTTCTTAATAATTACTCGAGAAAAGTTGTATCTCTTCTGGAATGACTTTCCTCTCTGAATGAAATAGCTTTCTTCCATCGCAAATCTTGGTTTGATGCACTCAACTATTTTTCGATACTGGTACACCTCAAATATAAGTATTTTATACATTGCTGTCGAATGTAGGTTTATAAATGTATCGCTTCTTTTTCAGTTACTTATTTACGAAAATATGTACTTCTCTAGGCATTACTTGCTTCCCAGAGCAAAAAAGAATTACCTAAAAATTACTGTCAAATGTTGCTCGATGAAAAGTTTCTCCAAAATAAACAGATAAAGAATTCTCTCAAATAAAATATATCTCAGATATTAAGCAGATGAAGGCTTTTTTACTACGTTTTTATTAGCTTGCTTTCTTGTTTGTTTGTTTGTTTGTCCGGTAAAAATCTGGCAATCGATTTCTAACTAACTTCCCGAGTAGATAGACATTTGAAACTTTTAGGATAGCTCAGAACACGATGACAATGCATTATTTTAACACTTTTAGCCATCTTTCAGCAGAATTTAATTCGTTTTCAGCACATTTTGCTGTATAGAAAGTTAGTTCGGGAAAAATCCGCAAGTTATTTTATTTGTTTTGACATATCCCATATTTACAATCTTCATTTTGACGGGTTTCAAATTTATGATTTATGACAGAAAATTTAAAAACGTAGTATATAAAAAGTTCTTTTTATGTTGTAATTTTTAGATATATTGTTTCTTAAATCAAACGTGTATTTAGGTTTATGGAACTTTCTCCCAAATATAGGTCGAAGTACGAATTGATTTCTTCCAAAAAAACTATTTAAAGTGTCTTGATCTCAGACACTATACGATTAAGAAAGATATTGCTTCTTTCAATGATATCCTCATTAAAATGTGTACTTTTTAACAATTATTTTCAGGTATTATTGTTTCTTGAATCAAACTAGTTTGTAGCAACTTATCCTTCAAATGTAGGCTGATTTAGGTTGAAATATAGGTTTCACTTCATCATTAATGATTTCGAATATTCTCTCTTCAAAGCAAAACAATATTTATCTCCCTTAGCTTCATATAATATATTTATTTTTTACGTGTACATATTTTTATCTTATATACATATTTGAAAAAGAAAAACATTATTTTTATTGATTGAAGTTACCCTGGATATAAGTCAATGTAACTTCCCCTTAAATGCAGTTCACTTTTTAAAAAATAGGTTTTTGTAAATTTGTATTCTATTACCCTTTAGAATATATATATATATATATAAATATATATATATATATATATATATATATATATATATATATATATATATATATATATATATATATAGGGTTCTTTTTGCCTCCCTAGCGACCATTTTCTGTCACAAATACCTCCCTAGAGGCCATGTCTCCCTAGCGGCCAGAGGGCCAATCCAGGTAAATTTACCTCCTTAGCGACCACTCGAGTCTCCCTAGCGGCCTGTCCGCTACGGAGACAAAGAGGGCCAATTTATGCCATAAACACCTCTTTAGCGAACATGTCATTAACTAGGCCATCATAATGCATATGTGCATAACCTAAATACATAACTACTTACATGTAAGGTTTTAAGTAAATTAAAAACCAAAAATTATATTATATTATAAAAAGAACTTTAAAAAAAAAGATAATAAAAAAATATTTTTAATACCTCCCTAGCGGTCAATATAATAGAAAATCACCTCCCTAGCGAACAAATCACATACAACACCATATGGATTTATAAGTTCATAACCAAGTGCTTAATTATTTATTTGCGTAGTTATTATTAAGTTAAAACTATTAATTATATAATTTTAGTAAACAGATTTTTTTGAAAAATGAAAAAATATTTTTAATACCTCCCTAGCGGCCAATATAATATAAAATCACCTCCCTAGCGAACAAATCACATACAACACTATATGGATTTATAAGTTCATAACCAAGTGCTTAATTATTTATTTGCGTAGTTATTATTAAGTTAAAAACTATTAATTATATAATTTTAGTAAACAGATTTTTTTGAAAAATGAAAAAAAAAATGTAATACCTCCCTAGCGGCCAATATAATATAAAATCACCTCCCAAGCGAACATATCACAAACAACACCATGTGTATTCATAAGTTCATAACCAAGTGCTTAATTATTAATCTACGTGCTTTCAATTAAATTAAAAACTATTAATTATATAATTTTAGTAAACAGATTTTTTTGAAAAATGAAAAAATATTTTTAATACCTCCCTAGCGGCCAATATAATAGAAAATCACCTCCCTAGCAAACAAATCACATACAACACCATATGGATTTATAAGTTCATAACCAAGTGCTTAATTATTTATTTGCGTAGTTATTATTAAGTTAAAACTATTAATTATATAATTTTAGTAAACAGATTTTTTTGAAAAATGAAAAAAAAAATGTAATACCTCCCTAGCAGCCAATATAATATAAAATCACCTCCCTAGCGAACAAATCACATACCACACCATATGGATTTATAAGTTCATAACCAAGTGCATAATTATTTATTTGCTTAGTTAGTATTAAGTTAAAAACTATTAATTATATAATTTTAGTAAACAGATTTTTTTGAAAAATGAAAAAATATTTTTAATACCTCTCTAGCGGCCAATATAATATAAAATCACCTCCCTAGCGAACAAATCACATACAACACTATATGGATTTATAAGTTCATAACCAAGTGCTTAATTATTTATTTGCGTAGTTATTATTAAGTTAAAAACTATTAATTATATAATTTTAGTAAACAGATTTTTTTGAAAAATGAAAAAAAAAAAAAAATGTAATACCTCCCTAGCGACCAATATAATATAAAATCACCTCCCTAGCGAACAAATCACATACAACACCATATGGATTTATAAGTTCATAACCAAGTGCTTAATTATTTATTTGCGTAGTTATTATTAAGTTAAAACTATTAATTATATCATTTTAGTAAACAGATTTTTTTGAAAAATGAAAATAAATGTTTAATACCTCCCTAGCTGCCAATCTATGTATCGATGGTGTTGGGCCAAAAGGGCCAATCTGAAAAAATCCACAAGGACCAATCTGCAACTAATATCCCGTTTGTTTTTTTATTTATAATTAATAAAATAAATTTGGTTATTTTGACTTATTAATTAGGTATCCAAGTATATTTTAAATGAATAAAAATATAAATAAGGCTTTCAAATATCAATTTTTCATTATAGCTTTTCAAGTTTTAGAATTCAAATACAAAATGCAGATTGGCCCTTTTGGCGCAACACCATCGATATATAAAAGTCAACGTATGTGTGTGTGTGTGTATGTTTGTTCTTTATACAAATCTACAGTTTAAGCCGATTTTGATGAAAATTTGCACACTTGACCTTCAAAGCAAGGAAAAAATCAAGGCCTACATGAATTTTCGAAATTTTAATTTTGGTACACAGGGGTACAGGCTACAAGTAATGAATACGGGGTCAAAGTAATGAATACCCTTCGTGATGCATATCGTTGAAAAGCTCTTTAAGAGTACAGTAATTGTTGTTATGTACACTTTTGTCATATTTTCATTTAGGAGGGGGGTAAAATGGAAAATATAACTATATCTATATCTATATATAAAAAGAAGAGTATCTATATGAGAGAATGTCTTTTATACAAATCTACAGTTGTATCCCAGTTTGATGCATTTTTACACTCTTTTTCTTCCAAACAAGGTGAAGGTCACTGCCTACATGATTTTCCGAAATTAAAATTTTGGTACTCAGAGGTACGGGGTACAAATGTCAAAGTAATGGATACCCTTCATGATGCATATCTATATATGAGTACATTAATTGTTGTTAAGTTCGTTTTTGTCATATTTTCATTTAGGAGGGGGGTAAAATGGAAATGTATATCTATATCTATAAAAGTCAACGTATGTGTGAATGTGTTTATGGTCTTTATACAAATCAACAGTTTTAATTCGTTCTCGATGAAAATTTGCTCACTTGACCTTCAAAGCAAGGGGAAGATCTCTATCTACATGAATGTTCGAAATTAAATTTTTGGTTCACAGGGGTACGGGGTACAAATGTCAAAGTTGAAAACCCTTCATGATGCATACTGTTGAAAAGCTCTATAAGAGTACAGTAATTGTTTTTACGTGCATTTAGGGGGGGGGGGGTGGAAAAATATATCTAAAACTCAACGTATGTGTGTATGTTCTTTATACAAATCCATAGTTTTAGTCCGATCTCGATCAAAAATATGCACACTTGACCTTTAAAGGAAGAAAAAATCAGTGTCTACATGAATTTTCGAAATTTAAATTTTGGTACACAGGGAACAGGGTACAATAATGAATACGGGGTCAAAGGACTGAATACCCTTTATGATGCATATCGTTGAAAAGCTCTTTAAGATTACATTAATTGTTGTTATGTACAGTTTTGTCGTATGTATTTTCATTTAGGAGGGGGTAAAATGGAAAAATATAGCTATATCATATAACATGTGTGTCTATATGAGGGTATGTCTTTTATATAAATCTACAGTTTATCCCAATTTGATGAATATTTACTCACTTTCCCTTCAAAGCAAGGGGGAGGTCACTGTCTACATGAATTTTCGAAATTTAAATTTTGGTACAAAGGGGTACGGAGTAAAAATGTCAAAGTAATGGATTCCCTTCATATCATGCATATCGTTGAAAAGCACTTTAAGAGAAAAGTAATTGTTGTTATGTACAATTTTATTTAGGAGGGGGTAAAATGGAAATTTATAGCTATATATGTAAAAATCAATAGCTATCTTTATACAAATCTACTGTTTTAGTTCGATGTCGATAAAAATTTGCCCACTTGAACTTCAAAGCAAGGAGAAAATGACAGCCTACATGAATTTTGGAAATTTAAATTTGGTACACAGGGGTATGGTACAAGTAATGAATACGGGGTCAATGTAATGAATACCATTGATGATGCAAAAGCTCTTTAAGAGTACAGTAATAGTTTTTATGCATTGTTTTGTCATATTTTACTTTAGGGGGGGGGGGGGAATTTAGGATATTTTAAAATTAGCTTATCAAAGAGGAGGGGGTATAGAAATAAGTGGGAGGGATAAAATCTAGATATTCTCGCATAGTAAAATAATTTATATGTTTCTTTATGGTTGTTTATAAAATTTTTAAGACCTAATTTAATCAAATTAAAAAAGGCTCGCTACGCTCGCCGGTTTGATTCAGAATTTGTAGTAAATATTTATTAAATAAAGTTATTGTATGCTCGCCTGTTTATAAAGTATTTGTACGTTATCATTATTTAATATAATTAATGCAGGCTCGCTAAGCTCGCAAGTTTATACGGCATAACATCATCCAGAAATGCTAAATAAACTGGTGAGCGCAGCTTACCTTCAATAAATCAGTTAAATGAAAACTAATTTTAAATGCTGTCTATACAGGGCGAGCGCAGCGAGCCAACAATAACATTATTACAATTCCTGGATAAACGTGCGATTATAGCGAGCCTGCAATACCTCTATGAAATAACGTTTAATAAATTTCCTGTTTAAACTGCTTAGTATGAAATAATTATATTAAATAATAATTATCTATAATTGGTTCAAAATATATAGAGTAAAATTTTAATAGTTATTTACTCTTTTCTTACTTCTAAACCCTTTAAAACGATGTATAACATGTCATACTGACGAAAAACGTCTTGTCATTCGCCTATTGGCCGCCATCTTGAAAATATAAATTATGAAATTTGAAAGTTATTGACTCTTTTCCTACTTTTATAGACCTTTAGATTAATGTATTACATGCCAAGCAGATTAAATTTTTTTTAATAGTCCGCCATATTGAAAATATTATGTGTGAAATTTTTAATACTTAGATATTCCTTTCCTAAACTTCAAGACCTTTAAATTGATGTATAATAATATGTCATACTGACTAAAAACGTTTTGTTTAGTCGTCCGCCATCTTGAAAGTATGAAATGTGAAATTTTATCAGTTAAATATTATTTTCCTCCTCTTAAAGGCCTTTAAAACGATGTATAATACTTTAAGCTGACTAATACTTTGTTTTAGTCGTCCGCCATATTGGCCGCATCTTGAAAATATGAAGTGTGAAATTTGATTAGTTACATATTCTTTTCTTTCTCTAAAAGACCTTCAAAACGATGTATAACACATTATGCCGGCTAAAACCCGCCACCCCATATTGGCCGCCATCTTAAAAATGTTTAGTGAGGAATTTTCAAAAACTATACAGTTCTCAAAAATGCTGAAATGCATCTATGAGCCAAATTTCGCTGAAATTGATCAATTTTTACTCCAGTTATCGTTAGACAAACATTTCAAAGCACAAGTCTCTGAAATGAAGAACTCACTACGCTCGTTCAATTATTTCCTCCATTTGCTGTTTTTTTTTACTAATTTGCCTGGACTACATAACAACTGTATTTAGGGTATTTTTATAAAACTATTAATAACGACATTGTGTGGACACTATGGTTTAAGGGGATATCGGGTCACTGTTGAAAGGGAGGGGAGGGGGTAAATTTGGGCATCCGTTTTTTAGCTTTTTTATAACAAAAATTATTTAAGAAGGGCAAATAAAATTTTTTATAAAGAATACTTTTTTCTTATAAAATCAATATTAACCCTACTTACCTCTTGTACCCATTTTCAAAAATTGCTGTTTTTGGGCACAGGGTACATTATACAAATTTTTTAATATACTAAATCTTCATTTGAAAAGATGCAGGAGCTTTTTTAAAGAATGACTTTTATCGAAATTTTTTTTTTTTTGCATTTACACCTATAGGCAACTCCATCCGTGGACATACTGTATATTTTTTTTTTCTTCCGAGCTTAAAAAGGTATCGAAAGCATTGTGATCGTTCCGAAGACCGAAATATTAATGTTTTCAAAATCAATAATATCAGCCCTGTTGGTCTGTCAAAACTTTTTGTGAACGTTGCTTGTTAACGTTGGTGAACGTTGGTGGCAACATATTATCTTAAAAACTGCTCGTCTGACTTAAATGAAATTTGGATAGTAGGTCATAATAATTACCCATATCATTATATATTAATTTAGTTAAAAAAAATTCTTTATGGTATAAAAAAAATAATTAAAGATTAATAATAATAAATCACAAAACTCTGATTCTCATCGAAAAAGCTTAAGTCTATTCCTGTGTTCTAAGAAAGTTTGTTACCCTTTTAACTCGTAATCTTTCATGACACCGCCACCACGTTCTATTATGATTTTGTTTATCTCCCTACTACTTCTTTTATAGTTTTTTTTCCATTATACGAAAACAAAACTTATTATCCAAAAATAGCTGATAACACACGAGATACCCAATTGTTTGTCGTCTATTGACTACTAGTATAAATTTGCTATTCAATAAATCCTATAAAAATGTAGACATTAGTATGTGTAAGTGCAAGTAGGTACATGTTAAGATATATCTATATGCAAATAATAATATGCAAGTAATATCTTTTACTTGTCACATCTTATCATTTTTCTATTATTTACTAGGCATCGCGTGGCTCTATCATTGAAGCGAGTGTATAGTAATTAATATGTATTGAATATTGAAAAAATAGATAATCATGAATCATGATGAGTTGATAGATAATGGGTGTAGTAGTAGTACAGCGGCTAGTATTAAGGGAATCTTACTATTCCTCTAACCACACATCTCCTTTTCAATTATTGTAAAATGTATCTCTTTGCTACAAACTAGGCATCGCGTGGCTCTATCATTGAAGCGAGCGTATAGTAATAAATATGTATTGAATATTGAAAAAATAAATTATCGTGAATCATGATGAGTTGATAGATAATGGGTCTGGTAGTAGTACAGCGGCTAGTAGTAAGGGAACCACCCCGCATTCTTACTATTCCTCTAACCATTTCATCTCCATTTCAATATTTATAATTTGTATCTCTTTGCTACAAACAAACTACTGCATGTATCAAATTGAAATTTTGCATGCCTGTTTCAATTGTGCATCAAATGGTGTCTATGAAGTTTTATTAAAATCGTTACGTTAGAACGTAAGATATCGGTAAAAAGGTTGTTTTCTCTATTTTAAACGTTTAGGTCCGCTTTAATAGTTTTAGCGATCTTTATTAATTCATAGCAGTGTCGTTGTTGGTTTTACTAAAAAATGTTATTTGTAAAAAAATGTTCGTCTCATCGAATAGGTGATGATAGAATTTTTTCCCGTCCTGAAATTCCAATTTTAAATTTGAAGCTCACGTTTACGCGAGCATTGCGCGCGAACTCTTGGACGGATCACGCTGTCCAACGAACTTAGCCTGAGTATTAGTAAGAGGATCATGTATACCAAATTTCAACTAAATCGGTCACCTTTTACTCAAGTTATCGTCACACGCGTAAACGTTACTGACAGACAGACAGACAGACAGACAAGTTGCATAGTTTGTTGAATGTAAGAAGCTCGCTTACGCTCGCTTCAATTATTACTATTACTTAATGAGTTGATCACATTTATCAGCAATCAGCTTCTTTGGCGTCGAAAAATTAAAAATTGTAAGTTAAAGTAAAGAAATAATTAAATTGGACTCTAGGTGGTTAGAGGTGAATAAAATCTTCATGGTTATTTTATTAATTGGAAACGCGAAATGGCAAAAGAATATTCTTGCCTCTCTTGTTCTCGAGCATATTGGCCGAGAATAACGGCAAAACGTTTCTCTGAGAGTTTTGAGCCGCCTTTATCGTTTTATTAACTTTATTTAACCAGTTGATAAAAACTTCACCAGCTATTGAAGATTTTCTGAGCGATCTCTAAAATAAATATAAAGACAGAGATTCAATGAAGAAATCATTAGGATGTGTAATACACAGAAACAAAACTCGTAAAATTTACCTGGAGCCATTTGATTTTAGAGACTTAAGAAAAACAATATTCCACCAATAAAAAAGAAAAAGAGAATGCACAACATACATGTACAAACTTACATATATTTACACTTATAGCTTCATAAGTACATATCATCTGATTTGTATGAAACTTTTATAGTTTATCAGAAGTAACTCGCAGATAGCCCCAGATTAATTTGAACCGTCTGCGCTCTTTTACTTCTGATAAATTCATCAGCTAATTTTTCAAACAGCAAAATTTGCTAAAAACTAATTAAATTCTGCTGAAAGATGGCTAAAATTATTAAAATAATGCATTGTCATCGTGTTCTGAGCTATTCTAAAAGTTTCAAATGTCTAGCTACTCGGGCAGTTAGTTAAAAATCGATTGCAAGATTTGTACTGGACACACAAACAAACAAACAAGCAAGCAAGCTAATAATAAAAACGTAGTAAAAATCAATAAAATACGTGATAGGATGCGAGAAAGCTATGTGCCACACCAATTGAGTCTATTTTACTTGAATTTAATTATGAATTTAGCAAAAATGAAAGAGCGCAGACGGTCCAAATTAATTTGGGGCTATCTGTGGGTTACTTTCGACAAACTGTAGAAGTTAGAATCTTCGATTTGGGAATCGCATTCCGGAATCTCTAGGGTGAATGAGGAACTCATCGTCGGTCCTAGTAAAACTATTCAGGGAAACCCTTTGATAAGATCGGGTTCCTCTCTTTTTTTTGCATTTAACAACAACAACAAGAAACTGAGTCTTACTGTTTTTAACACCATCATTCTTAGAACTTTATTGTTTTCTTTAATAATGCTGCTCTTTTCTGCAAATGCACAGAAATATCATTTAATCTAAAAATATATTAATACCTATATTATATAGTATAATACAAATTATACACTATAATATGAATATTCGAAATATTTTGGTTCTGTTATACATACCTAGTTAAAAAAATATTGCCCTACTATAAATAGCATACACTTGTAGCACAATAATCTACAAAATAACAAAATAGATAATCTAAATGATGTATTTGTTTATCTGGATACATTTTTAGTCATTCGGTACAGAATAGCTGATCTTTGTCCCTGGTTAGCCGAAATAATTTTAAAAATTTAAGTCAGATATAGTCTAAATAATTAATCTAAACATCTCATTATTCGAGTACTCTTTATTTTTAGTGTCTGCCAAGCGGCTAAGCGTATCTGTAGTAATATATTTACAATAATTCTTTTAGGTCTTTGGATTTTATATTGTTAAAAAAAAAATTGGTCCTGTTTCGTAACAAAAACTGTATTACATATCTTAGTATTTCATATTGTAAAAAAATCGCTTACCGTGTCGCTACAAAAATTTAAACTCGGCTTACAATTTTTAGCCAATGTTGCCATTACATTTTATTTAGAATGCGTTTCCCATTTTCATTTTCATTAAATTTATTTTCATCAATATCTCGTAAACTAGATTTTTCCCGTGTAAAAAACGGAAAAGGTGCACCCCAAATTTTGAGCTAAAATAATTATTTTGGGGGTATGATTTTTAAGAAAATGTATGCCAAATTTCATTGAAATCGGACCAGTATTTTAGGCGCGTCTGCACAGACTAAAGATTACAGGCAAACACTTTTTTGATTCAGGGAACCTTAAAATGAGAAAATCCATCAAATTTAGCGTTAGGACTACTCTATATATAAAAAAAAAAAAAAAAAAAAAAAAAAAAACTAGACAACAAAAAAATCCGTAAATACTCTTACCGCTGAGTCAATATCTACTTAAGAGATAAAGTGGGTACTTTATCTCCTAAAAAGTTAAATCATATTAATCTGCTTGACTTCGAAAATTTGTTAAGATCTAACAAGAATCCATAATTTTCTACTTTCACCTCATTTTATTTGCTCAGGCCTAACAGTATTATTCCTGCAGTAAAAAAGCATAGGACACAATTTTTTTGCAGCTAAATTTAAAATATGTAGTGATGTAAAAGCTTGAGCTTTCTACGGTTAAATAGAAAATGTACCTTTTCCTGTCTGTCTGTGACTCTTTAGTGAGTGACGGTCCGATGTCTGACGATAACTTGAGTAAAGATCAATCGATATTAACGAAATTTGGCTCACGTTTTTTTCTCTGTCCTATACAACTAGTACTAACTTTTTCTCATATCCATAATTGCTTGGTCCAGTGTTTTCGATTTGTTAGTTGTTTCGTTTTACGGTTACAAAAAAAGTTGTAATAAAATAGTTTGGCTGTAGTCTGATCAGACTTGTGCAGCCAAGCCAAAACCTCGTAGATTTGGCAGACGAGACCGATTTCGATAGAATTTTACATATATTTTCAGAAACAAAATAGCCCAAAGCGAAATGGAGCAATTAGTATATGATTAAATTTAAGGGTGCTATTCCCCAAATCTAAAAAAAAAAAAAAAAAAAAAAAAAAATCCGAAAACAGTTCCGACTATTTTGATGTAACAAAATCTTAAATGTTATATGTAATCCATTTTAATAGGTGCAAGTCGCGTTCTCGATTTTGGAAATACTAAAAATAAATCTGTGTTAGCACCAAACACCATTCTTGCACCGGGTGAAGGAGAAAGCCTTGCTCCGACTTGTCTAGTGGATAGAGATCGTAAAGACAGAATTCTGTTATATCAAGATTTATTGTCTCTCTTCAAAGAAGACTTAAAGGAACGAAAGGAAATTTTAAATTACAACATTAAATAACCTAATAAAAAAATTCCCAAATGTATAAAAAGTAAGACTAAGCATCGCGCTGACTCTCCTAGTGTCGGTTGCATTAGGAGAAACAAGTTTTTTTAAACGTCAAATTATTTAATTACCTCAGATCGACCATGAATCAAGAAAAGTTAGTATAGAGTTAAGAGTGACCAGGTTTCCCAACCCTATGGGCATGCCCCAATCCCCAATATAGATGGGTCACAAAAATCTTTAAATTATTCGAACAAATATAAATATAAATAAGTGCAATGTAAATTACGAACAAAGTATTTAATGTCGGTATTTTAACCTTATTGAGAAAAGATAAACTGCATCGTGGAGTAATATCACTTCCTAGAAGCTTTAATCACAATTCTTTTAACTTCCGACAAAGGATAATTATATTAGCTCACCAACATGATTTCAGGAATTATTCCTATCTTACGTTTAATTGACTACAGAAACCATGTCCTAATAGTTTATTAAGTTTAATTAGTTAGGAATAGATTTTTTACCCCAATGTGTAATTTGCAGCAATATGTTGGCAAAGAGATCATTAAAAATTAATAAATTATCAAGGCACTTAAAAACTAATCCCCCAAAGTTGAAAGGAAAATCTCTCAAATTTTCTATGTGACAGCGAAGCGAATTCAAAAATATTATTTAAAATGTTACTTTATAGCTGCATTAGATAAAATGGCTAAAACAAGAAAAGCTTATAGCATAGAAGAAACCTAGATCAAACCTTGTACGAAGGATATTAATTCGTGCTGAGCTATTTGAAAGAATATAGTGTAAAAATATACGATATACTTTTAACAAAAACATAACAAACATATAAATCGCCGCGTATCCTCCGATGGAGGATATACAAAAGCAACTCCCCATTTTATCCACTCTAGCTAGATGAATTAACAAGTATTTCAAATGAGTTTATTTAATTAGAAAATGTCAGGTTCATTGATTTCGAGACAACAGATTAAGGAAGACTATTTTTGTGTTCTATAACTTAATTGGAACTTTGAAATAAAGAATATAGAAGGGTGGGTCAATGCAAAATCGGTTGAGCCGTCGTCGAATAAAGCTAAAAAAAAAAAAATAAAAAAAAAATAAAACAATATTTTATTTGTATATTCGTATATAAATTAGTTTCAAGCGCCCTGGCCGGCACGCCCGGGGGGCGGCAAAACTAGGGGAAAAAATAAAGTGATAAATAAAGGAAAAATAATAAAAACTTAAGTGAAATATAATTCTTAATAATATGTATATTATAATTTCAGTTATCTTGTCTAATCTGATGTAGGCCACCCTTAACTTCGTTTTCTCTACCAATTTTCTTTTCATTTTTTAAGTGAATGTGAAAGAAGCTTCAGCAAATTGAAGTTTATTAAAAACTATTTAAGAAGTTCGATGAGTTAAGAAAGACTCTCAAACCTTTCAATATTATCTATTGAGAGTGATGTAGTTAGTTCTATTGATTACGATGATGCAATAAACTCATTTGCTGAAAGAAAAGCAAGAAAGGTAGCGCTTTAAACGCCCTATAATAAAAGGTTACTGTATACCTATATTTCAAATCAAGTTTATATAGACTTCAAATACAGTTTTTTCTCCTTAATTTTTATTCTCTAACCATCTCTAAGAGGACATAAAGGATAAATATGACAAGACTAGACAAGTAACAAAATATAGAGCTAGGGGGAGAAAAGGAGCCAACTCAAAATTTGTGTAGACTGGGTGTTTATTATATCTATTAAGAAATAAAGAAATGAAAGAATGAGCTGGCAGTCAGTATGTCTGAACTCGAGGTCTAGTCGGTGTTAAGTCTTATCTACCTCCCTCCTTCCATGTTAGCGTGTGTGTGCTTTCTTCCCTTTCCCTACTATGTACTAGTAAGTGACGTCAAAACCACTCCCCTTTATTCAACAAATAAAAATAATCTTAAAACTTAAAACCTTTAGCGCGTACAATTATTTTATTATGAATCGCTTAAAATTTGGTGACATTTTTTATGTACAATTAGACCAGCAGAAGGGATGCCCTTTAGTTATTTCTTTACGAAGAGTAAATAATGGTTTCCAAGCATGACATCAAAAGTTTAGAAATCGGTCCGAGACAACTCGGAGAACTTTCTCATATAAGCGTTCATAATTACTTAGTCCAGTGTTTTCTATTGATTAGTGTTCGTCTGTAAATTTAATTATTATTAAACATTTTATCAAAGTTATCATGCAAATAACTTCTCCTCGGTGGGGAATCGAACCCGGCCTCTCTCTGTCCACTTTTAAAGCTATTTTCTCAGGAAATAGATTATTCCCGGGAAAACAGCTTACATCGTTAGTTTCGTATTTAAAAAGACTGCGTTTTAGAATTTTAATCAAAATCGTCGGAACAGTTTTCGAGAAATATTTTTTTCCTCGTTTTTGGGGGTAGCTCCCCTAAATTTGGAGTAAAAATTCAGAGTATGATTTTTTCTGCGCATGTATCCCAAATTTCGTAAAAATCGGCCCAGTAGTTTAGGCTCAAAGCGTCTGCACAACCAAACGACAGACATTTTTTAAAAACAACTTTTTTGGACTGAGGGGGCTTCAAAACGTGTTAATCCATCAAAATCTCCAAATCGAATTTTTGCAATCACAATACTTTCTCTTTAGTATATTTAGTAATATAATATGTAGAGTATATGTAGTTTATATGAGAAAGTAAAGACAGCCAACCCCTTGAAATGTCCAATAGAGTATCTGTACAAAATTTCAGCTTTCCAAGTTTAATTGGGAAGGCGCCCGTTATGATTAGAATTTTAAGATGGGTTGTCCAGCCCTAAGGATGGTAAATCTACACGGGCAATTTATTTTGATAATAATATTTGGTTATCCCAAGTTAGTTATTTGGCAGATATTTTTCCTTAGTTAATGAATTAATAATTAAGTCAAGTGGAACAAATTGATTCTGTTATAAAAATAAAAAATTGATCATTGGATTTGAGGAGCAGAAAAAAAGCAGTTAGATATGTTTCCCTGCTTCAGCTAAGCCATAAATCTTTAATGGTTTCAAAAAGTGATATGTCATATTAACTCAAAACTATTTATTTACTTATTCCGAATATTAAAAAAATTAAATAATGCTTTAACACCTAACAGCAGCTACAGATTATATTTGTTTAAATGAAATAATAACTTAGGGTCAAAGCTATACTAGGTTAGTTCATTGATGTTTTTGCAGTAGTATCATAAATATAAAAAAAGGAATTGTACACTACGCGTCTAGTGCGGAAAGTAGCATCTTGCATGCGAGTGTGGAGTTAACACCCGAGCGACAGCGATGGTAGTAAAACTACACGAGCAATGCAAAATGCAGTTTTCCCACGAGTTGCGTACCGTACTTTATCTACGATTGTTGGATTTTAATAATATATACAAAAAAATCATTAAATATACACAAAACACTTTATACAAACCGTTACTTTAATCAAACAATAACAGCAAATTAGTTTTGTTAAATGTAAACAAACACCGCAAATCGTGCGATAAGGTGAAGAATTCTTCACCTTGTCGCACGATTGTGAAACACGAATTCGCAATGAATATAACTACGAAAAATATCACTTTCTACGCATCTAAACAGAGATAAAATGTTTATATTTCGTATCAATCGAAGATAAAATACATTACTGTGCAATGTTTACAACCATAATGTATACTTTTGTGCATACATAAGCTCATAATGAAATAACTGTCACAATAATTAAATAAGAAGCAATCAAGAAACAAGCAATTGCCTCCAAATAAGAATGGTCTCTTAGGAGGTATTTTTACATTTTTTTTGGCTTTAACGGAGTTATGGTCGCCACGGAGGTATTTTTACATAATTTTGGCCTTAAAAGAGGTATGGACTCTACGAAGGTGTTTTTGTATAAAATTGGCCTTTTGAGAGATTTGTATATTATTGGCCGCTACGGAGGCATATTTCTTACACCTCCCTAGAGGCCAAATGAAAAAACTTTTTTCAGTTTTCGGGTTGTAGACATATTTACCTCCCTAGCGATCAGGCCGCTACGGAGGCATGTTCGCTAAAGAGGTGAATTTGTCTATATATATATATATATATATATATATATATATATATATATATATATATTTAAATAAATCACTAAACTACTTAATTAATACTTAACTTGAAAACCTTTCCGTCAACATCGAATATAAATATAGCTGGTATTACAGGTATTACAAAATATTAAAAAAATATTGTAAGGATAATCCATTTTATATTATCTTCTTTTCTTGTATTTATATTTTTTAATAATAGCAGAAAACGGAATTAAGAACCCCACAAATGAGCTAACTCAAATGAGCTAACTCGTTGTTAAGTTGTAAACCTGCTTTCACTCCTATCATTAATTTATATTTTTATCTAGCAAATTCTATCTACTTTTCTTATGTTGATGATTAGTTTATGAAATTATTAACATTATTGTGTTAGGTATTAACGATAATTAGAATATTAAACTATGAAATGTGTTATGTTATTTTCGGTTCACTGCGGTGGTTGAACTGTTACTTTGTGGTCTGTTTGCATAAAGAGTTTAATGCGCTTATACTTAGTGAACTGTTATGCTATTGTTAATGTGCTCTGTCCCTGGAAACTTTACGATTAAGCCACCAGAGTTCTCTACTTGAAATTCATAATCATAAGCTATTCCTGAACAAGTATAAAAGGACCTCTAGAGACTCATAGATATTACCAAAGTCCGTATTCTAAGATTACCTTCCTCTTTACTAGAAGTGGGCAAACTTATGCCATTTCATTTCTTTAGAATTTATTTATTTTCCAACTATTCTATAGAATTGTTGTAAAAACTAAATTAAAGAGTTTATTATGATAGTTCCCATTCTTCAACGTCGAACGCCACATCTCAAAAAATATATTTTATATCCCCAGGACAGCGAGTATAATATTTGTTTTCTTCGGAGTTAAAATGCAATGAATACATTTACTTAAACATTAACTTTAGTCTATTTTAGTATCATTGTTGGCAAGCAGTGCCCAAGTGCAGATATTAATTCATTTCTTAATTTTACCTTGGGGTGTGAATATGATACGTCGTGTTTAAATACAAGAGGACGAATACATATCGATGGTGTCAAGCTAAAAGGGAATAACCAACATTTTTTTTTTAAAATCACTTATTACTTTCCCATAATAACAGAGGATATTTAAAATCAAATGCTGAAAGGATATAACTGAAATCGCAATATTAAGATAAATAATTAAGAATTATCGAATTTTTTTTAGGGAATAACCAGCATGAGTCACCTATATTGCTTTGCAAAAAGGTAATAACCAACATGAGTGATGAAACAATGCCTCTTTGAAATGAATAACTGGGAGATTTTGGGGAATAACCATTATTAGGGTTATGAAATGAATTGCTGAAAGGGAATAACCAACATATCACTTCAATTTTTTCATGCAAATAGATATTTCATTAAATTCAGCACTGATCTTATTAATTTTTATTTAATAATAACCCTTTGGGCTATTCAAAAAACTAATCTCTTCAAAAATTGAAACAGTTAGGTTTAAATAAAGCTATTTAATGTTCTAGTGAAAAATGGTTATGAAGTAGGTTATTCCCTTTTAGCTTTTGTATCAATTTATTCACCTTTGCGCCATGCGTCCGTACAAATTACATTTTTCGTGCCCATATAGTTTTTAGCAAATTAAGAAATAGACTGCCAATTAGTGTGGCACATGGCTTCCTCACATCCTATCACGTATATTAGATTTTATACTTTTACAAGCCATTATTGTTTAATTTGTTTAATTGATCCCCGTTTTTTTTTTTAATTTGTCAATTGTATTGATTCTATAATACATGAATTGAAGTTGCATAGATATTAAAGATTTAAAAATTTTGTTTTTATGGGCTAGTATTATTTATAGTTCCCCTTTTAATTCAGAGGATCTAAAGCGCGAAAATCGAACGAAATATTAAAAAATAATTTCCTTTATGAAACTTATACTTAATAGCGTTCTTGGTAAATGAATCACCTACTTAATTGATGTAATGCTTGTACAACCCATTATTTATAATTTATATAATTCCCCCCTCCCTTTTTTTAAATCTGTAAAATTTTCATTTCGAGCTATGTGAGTGTAAAGTACAAACTTTTTGCCTCCGAATTCAAAGATTCTACGACAGAAATCCGGTGCAGACATCAGGGAACATTTTTGGTCCTGTGTCTATCTGTCGTTCAATATTGTCGAACCACCATATCTAAAAACTACCCGCTCGATTTTAATGAAATTTAGATGGTTGGTCCATTTTTGCATTTTTGTTACTGTTTCAACTTTCTGCGCCCATTGGTTTGACTTCCACATGCAAACAAACATACATTTATTTACACCTAATATCTTCAATGAGGCACTACACAGATTTTTAGAAATTTTCATTAGTTTGTCGTAAGTGGCCCACAAAAAGACGTAGCTTAATTTCAAACTCTTGCGCACATTTAATTTTGCTAAATTAATACTTCAGTTTGTGTTATAAAACCAATCAATTTTGACCCCAGGGGTGGATGGGGGCACCGGGAAGACGGGAAATTTCCCAAAGCGCTGCTAAGCCAATTATAAAAAATTAAAATTAATCCGATAATTCGAAAAAATACTTTCTCATATCAATATGGAGTTCATCAGTGCGATGCCAGTGATACAATAGCTCAATTTTTACTTCTTACAGAATGTGTAAGCGACGTTTTAGACCAGCAATAGATGGGTTATAGAGACAAAAAGTACCAAGCGTCTTTATGCTGTAATTGGTGCTCCTTCTGCCGCTTCTACTGTATCAGAGAGGCGCCGGAGCGCCTGTAGGAATATGAAATAATAATATAGATAAAAAGAATAAAAACACGATCCACACAGGCGGCAGAATGGTGGGTATCCGTCAGCAGATCCAAAAACTGCAATTTTCTGGATCACTTATGATTATTTTCCTCAATTGACTTTTTTTTACTAAGAAAACAAGGGCAAGTAAGCTTAGCAATTGCATAGTTCTTTATATTATTTGAATCAACATGCAATTTTTGGCGCCTTTTTTATTTTATTACACATTTACCACTATTTTATTGTTGCTTTAGTTATCGCATTATAAAATAAAATGTGAAACAAATTGTTAAATTTTTACCATCACTTTACTAAAATTTGAACATTTGTACTTATAAAATAGGTGACAGAGAGTAAGTTTTATCGGAGGGGCCCCCCTTATTCTGGGGGGGGGGGGGGGTACTTATTAGATAATATGGTGCCGGTTGATATGTTTTTCCTGATTCCAGTTTGAAACATTTAGTTTTTTAAGTGGTTCACAGTCTTTGTCCATCAAGTTATTAGAATTATTTATTAATTATCTTAATTTTGCTAATAAATTAATTGCAATAGTTTTTTTTTAATTAAATTGTACATTTTTTAATAAACTTCTTTATTATTAAAACTTTCTTATCTCAATTTGCTTGTTTTACCAAAATAATCAAATTGTAAACTCTTGTAGTATAATACTTTTAAAACTATTCAAGTTAGTTTTTTTAAAAAATAAATCATCTTTATTTTAAGGTTTTTTATAATGTATTTAAATTAAATTACCTTTTTCTTACCTTGCTCATAAACATTTTACTTGTTTGATTCAATAGATATTTTAACTTTAATAAATGATACACCTTACTCGCATAATATTAGTCTTAAAATTTATAAATAAAAAAAAAAAAAAAATCGGATTTATTTTTTCTTTTTAGCGTAAGATATAGAAAATGTTCTTGATGCTAGTCTTGATGTTATAATAAAATAATAGCGGTTGAAACTGCTATAAAAGCCCAGAAGAGTAACCTCAATTTACTTTTTATTGCCCTATAAAATGTATTTAGTTATTGGTGTTTCTCTGAAATAACGTATTTTTTATTACACTGTGTTATAATATTAAACATCCCAATACCAGATATATCGTTAGTTTTGGTGTGCTTATATGTGTCTTTATATCATATATTTAATTTTGATTTATTTACTAGCCGGCTTTGGCTGTAAAATATACTATTAATCCGTCTGATCTAGCTGTACAAATATTTGTGAAAAGACTTTCTTAATATCTTTTTTCTAATACGAAGTTTCTAGGGAACCGGTGTGACCTATGATAGAGTAACCTTAGAGATTACAACCAAATATTGAATTGAAATAACTAATTTATATAAAAATGACCGTGCTCAGATGGACGTCTAAATAATCAAAGAAAACAATTTAAAGTTTAGTTATTCTAGCGATTTTTAGAAATGATAGATAAATAAGCCTCTTGAATCGAATGTGAAGCATCTTGAATTGAAATGTCAAATTTTAATTCTCGTTATGGAACATGTTAAGGTAATAAGTGACGAATTTCCAAAATTTAAAGGTTCCAGTTCAAATCGTTCTAAAAATACAAACATTCACATAAAACTCCCAGGTTGGCGGACGTATATATCATCAAAGAAAACTTCCTACAGCTCCTTTAGTGATTCTAGCGTCTACAGTTTCCGACATTTTGTTTTGTGTAGGTAGCTTTAATGACCTCCATTTTGAATTTAAACTGCCTTTTACAGGAAATGTTTATGACATATGAAGTGACTTATTTCCAAATTTCTATGTCCTAGATCATGTGGTTGTTATAAAAATACAACAGTCTCAATAATTAATTAAAATTCCGCCATCTTGAATTAAAATTTCAGATCACAAAACACCTTCCTTAGTAAAGGTCTAAACCAATAAAAGAAGTTCTATATCAAACAAGAGATTCTATTGTTTACGATTACAAAAGGGAAGGAGATATATTATCTCGCTCTACACTTCTCTTTACCCAGCGGTTCTTTTTTAAAGATTTCATGATTACTTCTCACTACTTTTTGTGACGGTCGTTTTTTTCGGATTCACTCCCGGGCTCCAGTCGCCGTAACGTGCCATAAGGAACTTCGTTCCAAAAATCTCATGCAAATTGAATGATTCACTTAGATAAAGATGAAATACGCATTTGTCTTTAAAATAAAATAATGTATAATTTATTACAAATGATCTTATTGTGGCGCAATTATCAACTACATCCCTAGTTTAGTGCAGTAAGACCAGCGGCCTGAAGGCCATGGGTTCTAATACGATTTGTATAAAATAATACAACAACGATATAACATTTGAATTTGATTCCGATTTGCACGATTTTTTTTCCATTATACATACTTGTTTTAATGGTCGTTTGTTGTTGGTTAATGGTTAATGGTTGTTATATCTGGCGTGTCAATTCGCGCATTTTCGTATATTTCTGTTGTTGAAAAGAAACAGACCTACGTCTTAATGTGAGCCTGACCTTTGGGTAGGGTTGTCGTACTTTTTTATTTATCAATTTAAACGGTAATATATTCATTCCATGATACATCGATTTTTATTTTTAATTAATAAGCTCAATGCAATGCCCTACACCTTGACCTTCACGTAGGGCTGTCCTGTGACACTGATGGGAGTGCTTAGCTCCTCAAGTGCAGTGAATTCGCTGCAGGAATTCCGGGGGTTGACGAGCGAAGCGAGCAAGCAGCAGAGCCCCCTAGTTTTTATTAATATTATTTAAGTGTGTTAAGCAATCCCATTCAAGTGTCAAGACAAATACGTGCTATTGTTCCTTACGTTGTATACGTACACTGAGAATTACTTCTTGGAACTATTATCTCAATCAACATTTTCTCCAATCACTGGATACCATAGTGTCTTTTGAAATTTAATTTTGGTGTACAAGGCGTCTCGGAACTAAGTGTCATTTTTCAATAAACGGAATTACCTACTTTTTCGAAATATTTCAAGAACCTAGTTATCGTTCATTCTTAAACACTTCCTGTACCTACTCCTCTGTCTGTGTTGTCTTAAGCCCATTCTCCTAACAGGTGTGACGAAGCTCATAGACGTTCTCTTCTTGAAACCCATGGTTACAAGCACCCAACGACTTTAACCTCGGCTACTGTCTTTTATCAATAATCGATTGCATAATTTAGTTCATTGTCTAATTAGTCGACGAAAGATGAGTCATCTGCTCACATAATCGTTGCATTCTTTCTCGGGCGAGACATTTTTTTCACCCTTTATGCATTTAACGAAATGAGGAACACTGAAGTGAAAACACATATCCGGATTAAAGTGTGTAATCACGGGTGGATTCACCCTTATCCTGAAGTCTAAAGGGTTCCCTTTCGATTTAAATCCAAAGTGACATAGTGTAAATCCAGCTTAATTCTAATATTCACACAGTTATTAGCTTTCTTTTCGGTCTAAGTAGACGTTCTCTAATATGTTTATTTTTAGGACTGACCAAAATGGCGTTCTTAACAATTAATTTGGCTTTTGTAAATAAAAATCAAATCCTATTAACATTTTTTCCCCCTGATGGTAAGAGTTAAATACAAATTGATGGTTTTAATTTTCTTGGCAAACTTATCAGGAAAATGCTAATTAATAAAATTAATTCAGAAGTAATTAGTAAAATTGTTCAGAAGAAAAAAAAGACGACAATATAATAAATAATTATTAAACTTAAGTTAAGTCGATAGGAATTTCTTGGTAGAAAGTTTTTATTCAACGATTTTTTCTTATAAGTTGCTTTATTTTTTCCTTTATGTAATCTTCGGTAATATTGTAAGAGGATTTTACAGTCTACCAATTTTATTAGATAAATTATTTTCTTACATAAAAATAAATTTCTCAGAGATAAATTAATAACCTTTGCTTCGGAGCTTACCGAAGGTTACGGAAGCTACGTGGATTGATTTGAAGAACAAAAATGTTATGACTCCGATTTCAAACATTCAGACATCAGAATACATTTTTGGTTCGTGACTGTTTTAGTCAGTATGACAAGCTATACATCTTTTAAAGTTCTTCCAGAGTAGGATAAGAACATGTAACTACTATTACAAAACTTTGTATTTGTCCCGGCATTTTGAAAACAAATATAGCCGAAATGAGGACTGTGAAAAAAAGTTAATGCTATTGTAGGTAGAGAAAGAAAATACACATATTATGTCATTATTTTCAAAACGGCCACCACAAATGACCGAAAACAAAAATTAAGGTTTTTTAGACATGTATTTCTGGTATAGGTATTTTAAGTCAGTTGACGTACCTATATGATTCATTCTGAAAGTTATCGTTTTGCAAGATTATTGGACTAGATTACACCAGAAACAATCATCTCGAGCTACACATTTAAACAGTATTATATTAAACCCAACGCGTCAATACAACGATTGAATAATTAAATGCACATAACAAGCATTAATTTATAATAAACAGGTCAAGTGTGTGCTAGTCAGCACACAGCGAGGGTCCGTAGGCCACACTATATAGTGTTTAACTGTAAAGTGTATAAACAGTGTTTTTTTAAAATGCTAAAAAGCTTACTTTAAACAATTCTAAGGGTCTGATATTCTCAAAACACACTCTGATAAAGTATTTTTTGCCACTGAACCGGACTACAACCATATAAATACATCGAAAAGACCATAATTATAAAAAAACGCATTTTGTCAATAAAAAATAAAATAATATTTTTTTCGAAATTTCCAAAAAGTGGTATCTTTACTTTTGGTCGAAGAATGTTCAGGAATTTTTTCAGATTTTTTGCACTTCATATAAGCGAGATAGAGGGGGGGGGGGGGCACGTTTCACACCCACTTCAAACTTGCCTACGCTCGCCCTATCAAAGTTATATCCAAAGAATTATAAGGTTTGTTCCAACAGCCAATTCGAGGACGGTTCTAGAACCAGTTCAGGATTTTTTAATGCGCATGCGTCTATGAGGACTGGTTCAGAACTGATTCAAAAAGAGGAGCCTGTTGGAACTATTTTAGAACTCTTTCAGAACTGCAACCTTCATGTTACCTCTCTTTATCTTGTTTTTATTTTCCTCTTCGTATCTCTCCACTTGTTTTGTTTATGTTCACTCAGAAATGGATTACTTACTACTTACGTGAACATATTCTATTGTTAAACTCAACAAAGTTTATAAGAATGCACATTAGGGCAAATAGTTTTTAAAGTTACAAATTTATCACACTGTCATATTTCTGAATGATTATATTTCGCTCTCACATTTGGGATTCGTCAGGCTCGTAACAATCCTGTCTTTTAGTTTCAGTTGCCTATTAAAAATTTGTTTGTATAAATTGTAATTTTTTTTAAACATTAACTGTTAAATCATATAAAAAGTACGGTGTGGAAATCCCACTCATGACTTCCATGAAATGTTGTGGAGTCAATACGCGATCAAGAGAGAACTCAGTATTTACACCCATTTTCATGGAAGTAAAAACATTAAAATTCCAATATCTCCAAAACCGCTTGTGCCCAAAAAGTATAGGTACAATCTACCAAATAGGACACATAATATATACCCCAAACGAAATAGAAATCAAATAATGTCTACTGAAGTTATCGTCGACAGACCGATTTCGTGCTTAAGTGACTACAGCTCCGAAACGTCGTGAGCTTGGATTTGTCGCCATCAGTTTTTCCGACAAAAGTTGTAAAAAATGCCGCAAACCGCATCTCAATACGATATCTTGAAGCGATATGTTATTAAAGATGTTAACGGATTTTGAAGATTAAAGATGTTAACGATGTTAACGGATTTTAATGATATCCCCGGGTTCGTAAGACCCCTCCTTCACAGAGATCTCGGAATCAAGTTTCGGATGATAAAATGTGAATTTTATCTTGGCTTATTAAAAAAAATAAACCCTCATATAAGAAAAGGTCAACCACACATTAATTAAGAAATATTTACAAATAAAGGGTTCAAAACTACAAAAAAGAAAATTATAAGAACAATTTATCTGGGTTTTTTTTCTTGTCTGTAAATCATCGGCGGATGTACAGACAAAAAGATCGGAGGTAATTCTTATAAAGGACTCAAAATCGCTATGAGAAATTTTAATTATCAAGAGGAATAAATATATATAAAATATAAATTATATTTTATTATTCCAATATACTATCATGATAAAAAATAATACGTAAAGAAGAAAGAAGTACTATAAATATTAACTGTGGAGAGAGATTCAAAACACGCTAGGAAACAGAGATACCAAGAAAAGAAACAAGAAACGAAAACAAATGTTAGGTTATAGTTGAACAGTGGTAGTAATGTAACCTACACGCCTCCGTATATTAGTATTAGTAGTTCTAGCCGAGTTCCTGCTTCAGTCCGGGAACTGTTTTCACGGTTCTAGGACTGTCTCAGAACCGTTCGTGTTTCTGTTGGAACACGGGACTAAAAGTTCCAGAACCGTCCGAGAAGCGTGTAGGAACGGTCTTTCGATACTGCGCATGCTCCTGGCAGTTCTAGAACCGTACGAGGCTCTGTTGGAACAAACCTATAAATTTTTGTAATCAGCTCGACGTACCCTTTCATATTATTATGATACCCCATACCCCTGACGGTGTCGAAAAAAAGAAAAAAATGTTAACCCTAATTTTTTTGAAAATATTTTTTTTAAGTCGCTATATTTTTAAAATATGTGGGTAGGTACTAGGTGAGAGCACGCGAGAGAACGGACGGACAGACACACGCAGGAAAATATAAGGGTCCTTGGTTTTGCCTACGGACCCTGAAAATCAAGTGATGTCAAGACCTGGGGAGAAAACCATTCATCCAACAAAGGGGTTTGAACAATTTTAGTCAGTTAACGTGTTAGATTGTATGTCCTTGTTTACCATTTGTTTTTTGAACAATTATAGTCAGTTGGCGTGTTGGATTCTATGTTCTTGATTTACATTTCTGTTAATTTTTTTTTGACCGTGATTTTGTGGAACTCCTGGTAATAAAATTTGTGCAGGGGTGCCCACAGGGGGGTTTGATGGCCGTCAACTCGGGCC